>JAJLRJ010000007.1:33668785-34006285 GCA_024195265.1 Dendrophyllia cribrosa | reverse complement strand
CATCCTTGTAATCCTGCACTTTATCTCCAAACTACTGCTTCTGTCTTGTTCTATAGAATCTTTTTATCCAATTCAGTTGTATATTTGGTGGCATTCTGCGATATAACGTGGAAATAAGGGAGGCGAAATTTTGTCGTTTCGACGGGACAGTGTCAGTTTAATGAATTACACATTACACAAGTGAAAACGCGTGCGCAATTGCAAAAAACATGGCAGCGATCGCAAAGTTAAAAGTGCAGAAAACAGAGCAACAACTACCGCCATTTTCAATGAAGATCCCGCGTTCTCGGTAACCAGGGATCTAGATTTGAAATGTTTCTTCAAAGACCTAAGAAGTTCAGTCCCGGTTTAGCCAGTGTGCTTTTTGTGCGCAAGAAACGGACTGTGCTCCAAGTTCGACAAAAAGCAAAAAGTGGCCGTACAAACACAGTGTTCATTGTAGTTTCTCGTCCCGTTGTTTTGCGATATGGTTACTATATCTTATACGAGAGCATTTTATTATCATAAATTGGTTAAAATAATGGTCTCTTCTGCTATTTCACTAATAATCTTTTAACTTTCTTGTGGTTAGCGTTCTCCGAATAACATTAAAGTCAAGGTATACTGCTGGGCGTGGTTACTTTAGCCACATTACTAAGCGGGATCCCAGCGGGATTTCTTGACCGCTGGTTTTGTGGGTTTCGGTCACTCAGGAGGTTTAGCGGTGCTGTGGTGACTTTTGACGTCCCACGTGTTGGAACTGGACGAAGCAGCAGCACAGGAGTGAGACTTGTACTGAGCCTGAGAAATAAATAACAAACATGAAATCAGTTACAAATGTTGAACAGATCAGACTAGCCTGAACAGCAACAGTATGGAGGAGGGAGAAACAGGAGGTTTTATCGGTCATTTTGGAATTCTACAGTATAGCCCCTCATGCCTGCTCTCGGCGTGAAAAGGTTAAAAACACCTGTTAACGTCCACCTCTCTGCATCGGCTGGAACGTTCTTTGTAGAGAGATTACACTATAAAGTAATGGACATAACATTAAAAGCAACCGATATTGCGTATAGTGTTCCGCTTCAAACGAAAACCCTGCTACGAAAATGTTGAAAGTCCACCTATCGAACTCGAACTTTACAGATCCTATTTAGAACCCTAAGCAAGGCCAAGTATAGAAATGGTATAAAATACTGGAAAGCTGCCTTCACAGCTGATGTGCGATCACTCCTCGCTGAAGAACCAAACACTCCACGAGATTTCGACGATGGTGATGATGATGACGGAAGAAAGGAAGGCTTTGACGAAGAGGACGATACTGAAGACGAGTATGGAGAAGACGAATCTGGGGTGGTGGTCTGTGCGCCCCTACTATCACTGACCTGGGTTCCTGTACGCAAACAAGAAAAAGTTACCTTACAACATGGGCCCTGGCACGCGCGGTTTAAAATGACTGGCTTTTTTTTAGTAAGAAACGAAATGTGTCACCAAGCTTCATTTATTGTAGCTTATCGGGATGTTATTTGTCCATACAAAAGTAAGAGAGAATCCTCCCTTTTCATAGCCTGGGATCGGGTTGGCTCTCATATGTATTTTAACAGATTGGTGTTTCAACATTTTTCTTTTATAATCAAAGTTCAATCATTCTCAATTTACATAGCTTTTATATTAATAAATACAGTGTGTTATCGTTTGTCTCACGCTGTAGTCACTTTGGATGCAGATCGCGACGTTTCGAGTGGGGCGGACCGCAGAGAGAACAGTCTATCACCGGAATATCACCATCGTTATACTAATTATTACCGCGAAATCTAGATTTAATTGTCTCTTTGATCAGTTTGCTACGTTTCGTGTATGTCGCTTCCACTTATTAGTTGTCCTTGTTTGAAGTTTTCATTAGTGCTGTTGTTTACTTTGTCTTCGGTGTTATCACGACGCCGCTAAGGTTACGTAATTTGTCAAATTTGTGTATAAATTCAGTCCTGAATGTCAGTTTTTTTATCAGAATATTTACGGAAGGTTTACCGTTCTGCAGCCTAGGTTTTTTATATCGTTAAGTCAGGACACCGTTAATGTAATGTTTGTTTGTCGCATTCATACAATTGTAGGTTTCTACGTACGTTTTTTTTTTGTATTTGCTTTGTTTTCTGTTTCCCGTATTTTCTTAACTTTGTATTTTTCGTTCACCTTGTACAGCACCGTTGGAGTGTGGATTTCTAATAAACAAAGAGCACAAGACGCGTGACTTCGGTTACATAGTACTTAACGAACGACTTTGGTGGAAATTGGCTGCTTCGGTTGGCAACAGATCAAAGGAGTTTCAAGTTGGAATACTGAATTTATCATTCACGATGTCTCTAGACGTTGAGAGTCGCAACTTGAGACGGACGATCATAACCTACCGTGGACACATTACGCGGATTATCAATGAATTGGAACCGCTATTCCTGGAGCAAGTTGCTTCTGAGGAAGTCGTCGAGAGGCACGGTTCGCTGGTGAGCATATTTGAAAAACTTAAACGGGCTAGTGCACAGTGCATGGTATCATTTGGCTGAGCACCCAGAAGACAGAGAGCGTTTTTGCTCATGAATATGCCAAGGCGTTAGTCGGATGCAAATGTTTGAAAACAAATACAAGGAATGGTTGAACAATGTTTATACGCCGATAAGACAATAAGTTTATGGTCTAGGAATTGCGAACATTTCTGGGGTCGATTTAAGTTCGAAAACGCCTCTTGTCCGTTTAGAGGAGGAATTTCGGGAGACTCGGGAAACCGATTTTGCGGTTACCGAGGTCGAAGGCGTAGTAATGTGTTGAATATGGAAATATCTAATGTGATGGAAGATGCACGTGGCGGCAATAAGGCACCAAGTCAATTACGCCCAAGTGAGTCAATCATTAGCGCGGATTGTTGTTAAGTGTGCAATGGCTCAGCTTAAAGTGAAAAGGCTTCTAGTAGAACAGGAGATAAAGGAAAGTGAAATTGCGTTACGATTTCAAGAAGAGAATATGCGTTTGTCAGTCGAAAAGGAACGTTTAAACATTCGAAGCGAATTAATGTTAGCCAGGTTTGACGCAGAACAGGCTGAGATTGAAGTTAAGCTAGGAGAGCAGGTTAATTGTGACTAAGTTTCTTCTTCTGACGTATCTGTCAGAGGTCGCGAGAATGTAAAGAAATATTTAAAAGAATTGTCGTTTTCCGCGCTCCCCAGTCAACCGGAAGTTGAGGAATACGTTAAGCCGGAAACCAAAAGGAACATTTTTCCGGAAGTGGAAGCTGATAGACCTGAAGGGAATAATTTTTCCGGAAATGGCATTGCGCCGTAAGTAAAGAGCTTAGCCTAAGGTCCCCCGAGCCAAAGACGTCTTTATGCGAAAGATGTTGTGAACCGTCTATTCTGGATCAAAAATGCTTTCAACTATCAATATTGGGTAAAATGGTTGACCTTACAGACATTACATCGAAAATGGCTTACAAAGAAATCGTATCTCAGAAGCAAACTCCTCCTACCGCTAAGGCTAAAATTTCAAGTAGCCACCCTGATCTTTCCATAGAGTGGAAAAGGTTATATTCTTTGGCCTTTGAAATTACTTTAGATACAAAACTAAGAGAATTTCAGTATAAATTACTTAATCTTATTATTTTCACAAATAAAAAACTTTTCAATTTTAAAATGGTCGAATCCCCCTTATGCGCCGTTTGCAAAGAAGAAAAGGAATCCCTGGAGCATTTACTGTTTTAGTGTAAGTCTTCAAGTTATTTCTGGAAAGAAGTTTTATCTTGGCTTGCCGATGACGTTAACATATCGCTCAACCTCTCTCTTCTATATATTCTGTTCGGGAAATTTGATCTTAACAACGATTTTCTGTTGGTGAACCATGTAATTCTCCTTGCTAAGATGTTTATCAATAAGTGCAAATATTCTAATGTAACTCCCTCTTAAATAGTCTTTAAAGCCAAGTTAAAAGGTACTTTTCAATTAGAACTGTTTATTGCAAAAAATAATGGAAGGCTGTTTAATCATTACATAAGTGGAATCCTCTAGTTCCCTTTTTTACTTGACGATTTACACTATCTCTCTTCGGTCTCTTTTTATCATCGTATACTTTATTGTATATTAACCATATTTATATTGTATTTAGAATAATAAGAATATCAAAAATATTGTTTTTGAAATTGTAACTTTTACCTGTAATCTGATGTCACTCTGACCTCCATACTCAACATCCTTTTAATTTAATTTTTGCTTATTTAAAAAAAAAAAAAGAAAAAAAGAATTTGTTTGAGAATTGTGCCCGTACGAGTTTCTGCCGAGGGTGGACGAGAGGTGGAAACTTACGCCTTCCTTGATGATGGTTCCGACACTACCCTCTGTGCACAACGTCTTTTGGATGAATTAGGAATCAGAGGTTCTCCAATGTCATTTTCTTTAACCACAATCAATGCCGAAAGAACAAAACAGTCTGGAGAAGATGTCAGTCTCACTGTGAGGGCTTTGTTGTCTGATGATTACATACAACTCGATCGTGTATGGACTGTCGACAAGTTGCCTATCTCGAAGGAAAGCATATCCAGTACGGAAGATATTCGTGATTGGCCGCATCTGCGGGGTATCAGTATACACCGAAGCTTGATAAAGAGGTATCTATCTTAATAGGGAATGATGTTCCCGAGGCTCACTGGATCTTTGAAGAGCGCCGTGGTCGCCGTAAACAACCTTGTGCAGCGCTGACTCTACTTGGTTGGACGCTTATTGGTTCAGTTGGTCAATTTCTTGAGTAGAAGTCAAGAAACGCTGTCAGTACAAATCGAGCGAATGTACAACGCGGAGTTCCGCGAGTCGTCTGCGTCATCTAAAAAAATGATGTCCATTGAAGATAGAAGAGCCCTGACGACTATGGAAAATACGGTTCAAGTGGTCGATGGCCATTATCAGCTCTCCCTTCCTTGGAAGTACGATAACCCGTGTCTAACCCGTGTCTACCAAATAACAGACCTATGGCTTAAAGAAGACTCAATCTTCTCAAGAGACGTTTGGGAAAGGATAAAGATTTCCAGACAAAGTACAAGGATACTGTTGAAGATTACATTACGCAAGGCCATGTAAGGAGAACACCTAAAGATCATGTGCCAGGTTCTGTGTGGTATCTTCCTCACCATCCTGTAGTGCACCCACAGAAGTCTGGGAAGGTCAGAGTCGTATTCGATTGCGCAGCTGAGTTTCACAATACGTCGATCAACGAACAGCTTCTCCAAGGACCAGATTAAACCAACAATCTCGTCGAAGTACTACTTCGTTTTCGTCAAGAGCAGATAGCACTTATGGCCGATATAGAGAAGATGTTTCATCAAGTAAGAGTTTCTCCTCAAGACACTTGCGCTCTATCATTTCTGTGGTGGCCTGGGGGCGATCTGTCTAAGAAAGCAGAAGATCATCAGATGCTTGTGCATTTATTTGGAGCTAAATCGTCTTCCAGCTGCTCAAATTTTGCACTGAAGAAAACTGCGGAGGACAATAAAAGGGAGTTCGATGTAGAAACCATCGATACGGTTAATAGGAACTTTTACGTTGATGACTGTGTTAAATCGGTCGCCACAACGGAAGAAGCGGTACGATTGGTTGAACAACTGCCAGCACTGTTGAAAAGGGGAGGCTTCCGCTTAACGAAGAGGATCAGTAATCGTCCAGAGGTCTTGGCTTCAGTTGCTGAGGAAGACCTAGCACCGTCAGTGAAGAGTCTTAACTTGGACTCGGAAGATTTACCGTTAGAACGCGCTCTTGGTATGCAATGGGACACCGAAGAAGACAACTTTGGATTTAGGACCATTCCGGATGTCACAGCCAACACCAGAAGAGGGATTCTATCTGTCATGTCTTCTCGGTACGACCCACTTGGTTTAGCTGCTCCAATGATACTTCCAGCTAAGCGACTACTTCAGAAGTTATGTAAAGAGGAGCTTGGTTGGGATGACATAATCAGAGAAGACGACCTGGTGCGGTGGCAAGAATGGACAAGAGATATCATTGGTCTTACGGAAGTAACAACACCACGTTGTGTGAAACCAAGTGAGTTTGGCGAACTCAATTCCATCCAGCTTCATCATTTTTCAGATGTCTCGGAAGAAGGTTATGGGGCCGTGTCATACCTTCGCCTAACTGATGCTCTTGGCAAGGGTAGCTCCATTGAAGACTGTGACAATACCACGACTGGAGTTAACTGGGATGATTTGAAAGTTCTTTATTCTCGTTTATAAAATTCATTAATAATTCATAAGGAAAGTACAAAAGAAATGAAAATTTAATGAAGGTTTGTAAACCCCAATACAAATCAACTGAGTTTATGAATTATTAAACAGTAGCATTAACTTTTGATACAGACATCTGCTCAGCTAATTAGTATGCATTAACTTTTCATACAGATCTCTACTCGTTGTTTCATTTCATAAATACGATAAAATATTCGCGTCCGATCTGTATGGGCGTTTACAATGGCTCGCCTTCGGCTCGCCATTGTAAACACTCATACAGATCTCCCGCTCATATTTTATCTACTACTTATCTATCGTAAGTACAGCACGCTTCTTATTTTCTTTACCTTCAGCTGATGCAGTAATACGACTCTTCGCGACCGCTCTATTTTGTTTCCCATTTATTTGTAGCATGTCTGATTTCTAACTTCCTCCTTCTTAAGAAAATTCTGCAAAACAGTATCGCTTGTTCTAAGATCAGCTTTGCGTGACACGAAGCCATTTTGATGTTGTAAAAAAGCCATTTTGAAGTAACATAAACATGCAACGCGCGAGTGATCCGCGTTTACATGACAGATTGTAGGTTTATTTCTTTATTCATTCATTCATTCATTTTTCCGCCGTTGGTTGATAATCAGTAATAATAAAATAGTAAAAACTTACATAGCACTGCAAATGCTCCAGGCGTTTTTCAAACAGTATGTTTAAAAACAAAAACAGTACTACGCCCTACACTTACCTGCGTTTCCGGAGACAGCGGGCAGCTTCTCGCTGTGTTTCTTGCCAAATCATCCCCAATTTTTTCTATTAGCCACTCTATTCTCGCTCTTGAAAGTCGAAACCTTTCGATAATTTCGCAGTCAGCCATGTCGGCTAAAATAGGTCTTTTTTTAAATGACCGTGGCCGTCTAACTACACCAAAAAGTCCGCCTCCGGCCGCCATTTTGTTTAGTTTTGCAACATTTGCGATTTCTCGGTAACTTTACGGGAGGTCACGACCTCCCGTAAATTACCAAGCAAGTTGCCGGGAAAAATATCGAGATTGAAAATAACGGGAGCTTCGAGAAACACCCGAAACGTTTACGGGGGCTTACCGGGTGGCTTACCGGGCCCGATAAGTTGCCGGGTCTTTCGAGAAACGGGCCCCTGATTATTCGCCATTATCATCAGATAGGCCATGTGGGAGCAAGTCAAGTTCTGGCTGCTATAAGAAGGAACTTTTGGATTTTGAAAGGTGGCTCAGCCGTAAGACGAGTGGTCACCAAATGCATCAAGTGCAGAAGATGGAACGCAAAGCCAGAATCACAAATCATGGCTCCGCTACCAGCAGTACGCGTCACGCCAGGTGATGTGCCGTTCACCGCAGTTGGAATCGATTACTTTGGACCAATATCAGTCAAGTTGAAGAGAAGTCGAGTTTAACGATATGGACGTATTTTCACCTGCCTAACAATGCGAGCAGTGCATATTGAAGTATTTCAAGATTTGCTGGCGTTTTCAAGATTTGTCAGCAGGCGCGGTGCACTAATCGAAGTTTACAGCGATAAGGGTTCCAATTTCAATGGAGCGGAATATGAAGTGAAGAGAGCGCTCGAGATGTGGAATCAGCCACGCATCACAGAGAGTCTACGCAAACGCAGTATTCGATGGTACTTTAAACCCCCACAAGCAAGTCACCAAGGAGGAGTCTGGGAGAGGATGATTCGTTCTGGCCGGAAAATACTATACGCGTTCTCCTTGGAAATCAGATAGTCAATGACTAGACCCTTCTCACTGTCATGGCCGCCCACTCATGAAAGTAAGCGAAGATCCAAAGGACTTGGAACCTTTAACACCGAATCATCTTTTATTGTCTCACCGTAACCTATGTGTCGCACCTGGCGACTTCTCCACTGCATCCGCTGACAGGGTACACAAGATGCTAGAGACAAGCACAATACCTGAGTAACATCTTTTGGAGAAGATGGGTAGATGAGTATTTGTTGTTTCTGCAGGAAAGACAGAAGTGGATTCGCCCGCGCCGGAATGTAGCTGTTGGAGATTTGGTTCTCATAGCTGATGAGCACAGTCCACGTGGTCAGTGGCCAATGGGCATTATCGATGAAGTTACACTGGACCGCTATGGCGTAGTACGTCCTGAGCCACAGTTAGAACCACCAGAGCCATTTTAAAGCGGGATATTAGAAAGCTGTGCCTTCTGGAAGCTGCCGGTACTTAAGCTTAGGCAAGGACAGTGCAACTTCCCACGACCGACAAATCACTATGAGTGTGTGGACCAAAGGAAACCGAGTTGCGGGAAAGATGAATACGAGGAGTGCACTGAACACTTTATGCAAAAACGCTGGGAACTGTGTCAATCAATTGAATTGTCAACTATAGACAATATTTCTTGGGTTATTCACCATAGGTTTAACTGATTATTGCGGTCGACGAGAGGAGACCGCGAGTCTAATTTTGTGTATAGCGAAAAAATTTGAGATTTTTCTCTGTTTATCCAATTACCATTATCCAATTATCCAATTACCTCGCTTTCAAATTTAGCAGCCTCGTTTTCACGTAAGATAATGCGGTGACTCGCGGATCGAAGTATCGATTTGCTTGCGTGATTAAGTTCAACATCTGCCGCCATATTTCTATCCTTTTATCAGTGAATAACCGGTTAACTGAAAACGCGCGTCAGCTATTTAAATATTTCCGAAAACTCGCCCATGAAGTATTGCACGTGGTAATGCTCTGCGAAGAACTTCAACATCTGACGCCATACTGCAATTATCAGTTGAGTAATGCACGAGCGAAGTTTGGTGAGAACGTTTTGCCGTCAAAACTACGTTGTTGTCAAGGGTAACTTGCTACATTTGCAACATTTACTTGTCTGTTCTGGACGTTTTCAATAAAAAATGTTATTTAAGCGCTTTTGAAACTGAAAATACAGACGGTTCGGGACTTCTGTCCCTTCATCAGTGAATAGCCGTTAATAGAAAACGCACGTCAGCTATTTAAATAGTTCCAAATGTCGCAATATCGCAACATTACAGTGCGCGCGGAAAAAAGTCTAAATAAAACTGAAGTCAATGTTCATGCCGTGCGCTTGGAGTGTTTGGTATTTGAAAATCGCTCGCTCTGCTCGTTATTCCGTAGTATTTTTCACTCACGGACAGTTGTGTTCTCGACGTTATCAGTAACAAAATGCGCGAAATAACTGATGACGTCCGTGACAGTCAATTAATTAATTAATTGGAAACGTAACAAGTTAATTGGAAATGTAACACAATTAATTCGACTTGACTTCACTTGACAACAACGTAGTTTTAACGGCAAAACTTTCTCACAAAACTTCGTAAGTGAGTGGCAACTGATAATCCGTTGTAGTAACTTAGCGTTCAAGTTGAACTCTACGCTGCTTGGCTGGGTGAGTTGAATTAACGGAACTGGGGGGGTGGGGGGGGTGGGGGGGGGGTGGGGGGGGGGGGGGGGTGGGGGGGGGGGGGGTGGGGGGGGGGGGGAGGAGAGGAGAGGCAGGGCATAGGGCGGATAGTTGACATTTTTGAGAAAATTATTGTCAAATGCCCCACCTAAGGGCAAATATTTTAAGTCAAATATACCAGAAATTCCCCACCCAAGGCTGTACATCGTGATCAAATGACCCATAACGAAGCTAAAATGCTGGACACAAAAAGACAGAAACAACGCGCAGTGTACAAAACTTAACGTCCAATGCGTATGAGTACTCGTTTGAAAAATTGAATGAAATCGCAGCTTCTTTCAAAAGAAATTATGTCAATTCTCGTTAAATTTAAAAAAATTTACATCAGAAGATCTGAAAATGTTTTCTTACACAAAATCACATAAAAACAAACACAAAAACGTAAAAGGAAACAGTATAAAATTCATTTACCTTTCTGTTCTTGGTGACTTCCATGCTTTCAAAGATGTACACCGCTTGCGCGAAGCGGGTATTGTAAACTCGGTACCAGTCTCTTTCAACCAAATGTCAAAAACAGCCTGTCCGCGGGCAAAGAAAAAAATTCAAATGACCTTTCCCGGGGAAAGCAGTATCAGTCAAAAGCCCTACCCATGGCCAACAACGCCGATCAAACCCCAAACCCCAAACCCCCACCCTTTGCCCTCCCCCCCCCCCCCCCCCCCCCCCCCCCCCTCCCCCGCCGGCTAAACATTGATAGGTGCATAATGGTTACCTAAATAAAGAGTTGCGTTGAACTGAAGCCTATTGTGTGGAACACGAGAATTTAGTTTTATCGACTGAGTCGATAAGGTAAATTGACCACCGTAAAAAGATTCAAATAGCTGACGTTTCGAGCGCTAGCCCTTCTTCGGAGCGAATCAAGGAATTGTGGGTAGTGTGTGGTTTTATATCCAAACCAGTCGCGCGCCATTTTAATCTTACTAACCATTCTAAACAACACATGACAATCTGCGGCCTTTCCCTACATCAGGGTAACACAGAAAGCCGAAAAAACCTAGAACAAAAAATCATCTTTCAAATCGGCACTCTCAAACCCCACGGAATCAACGAACGCTTTTCATTCAACTAATTTACATTTGTTTTTCACGTCACCAAATTTCCACCAATAGCGTAGCTCCACAGCTTACTATATAAAACCACACACTACCCACAATTGATTCGCTCCGACGAAGGGCTAGCGCTCGAAACGTCAGCTATTTGAATCTTTTTACAGTGGTCAATTTACCTTATCGACTCAGTCGATAAAACTAAATTCTCGTGTTTCATTCCCCCACCGACGCAGCACCACAGTTTCTCTAGAAACTAACCCCATTCTATTGTGTGAAAGCCTAGTGGTCAACATGGTGTCAGATGTGGAGCGAAACGTCTCCAGGAGTCAGTAAGTCTTGTGAACTGTGCAGCGATTAGAGTGTTCGAAGTTGAACGCTGTTACGTTTGTTCGATTCGTTCCCGCCATTTTGAAAGTTGTCAAGTGTACAGTGCCTTTTAGCTGATTGAAACTATACATTGTTTGTATTATGACGGCTCAACCTGTGGGATTTCCTGTTCCCCAAATGCAGGAGGGGTTAGATGAACGGGAAGCCTTCGACTGTTTTATTTTGGATTACATCGATTACTGTACTGTCATGGGCTGGTTTCGAAAGAAAGCTGGATGTAAATATGACGATGACAGCCCTGATGGTCAAGCACAGTGGAAGAAACCGAGTTTATGCATGTCTACCTTGCGAGCCACCCCTCCATCCAAGATGAAGAGACTTATTAACCCTAATAACAAGACGCTAGGTCTGTCTGAAGAGGATAAAAACAATCCGGTCAAAGTCATCCAAGCTCTTGTGAACCGATTCAGTGGCAGTGTTAGCGTACAAGCTGAGAGAACAAAAATGGGTCAAATGTTTCAAAATGAGGGGGAGTCGATTAGTGCCTGGGAGTGCCGGGTACTGGAGCGAGCCTGGTATTGTGAATATGGAGACTTTGAGGATCAAGCATGTCGAGACCGTTTCATTGCGGGTCTGGTAAGTGAGCCTTTACAAGGGAAGTTGAACAGTAATGGTCATCGCAACAAGGAGGGAAACATTGTGGAATTCCGGACTGTTGTACAAATAGCTAAGAACTATGAATCCTCAACTGATGCGCGACGACTTATGAGGCAAGTCCGTGGAGATCAAGAGCAGGTCAATTGGACAAGAAAAGCACCCCACGTAAATCCCAAAAAGTCCCAGCTACCGAGTCGCGGTAACAGCAAATTCCCATCTCCTAAACAGTCTGAGTGTTGCTACTGTGGAGCGATACCTGGTCATCCCAAAGAAAAGTGTCGTGCAGTTATTCTCAAGTACTGTGCGGACGATGTGGCAAGAAAGGGCACATAGTTAGAAAATGTTTGAGTAAACCTCAGAATGCGAATGCGTTAGATCAGTCTTTGTCGGAAGCTTCACAACCTTCAATTTCAGCTGTTAAGCAGAGATGTAATGGGCTCACAGCCACCCCTGCTAAGCGGATCTGACTGTGTTGAGCTAGGCCTGGTGAAATTAAGGGAAACACTCCATCTTCTCAACGCGATGGTGCAATTGAGACTGCTAGAAAGTCAGATGTGTGTCAACTTGAAACAAGCCCCAAACAAGGAAGAAAGGATGAACGTCCGTCTGCTAGCAATTGCAGACTGCCCTCACTGAACAGAAAAACTTCAGCAAATTGATTCACCCCAGAGCACTGCTCCAGTCACAGTCGTTGTTGAATATATCAGTGAAGTCCACAATAATGCCTCCGTCTTTCTCTCCGGGGAAACTAACAAATGATGACGTCATGGAAACTTTCAAAGACGTCCATACAGGGTTGGGAACCTTGGGGTCACCCCTTCACATCACCTTGAACCCTAATGTTACCCCGATCCAAGCTCATCCTCATCGATGTCCTGTGGCCAAGGAGGCAAAGGCAGCAGAGGCCATTCGTGACCTAGAAAAGCAAGGTATCCTGAAAAAAGTTACAGAGCCAACCACGTGGATCTCCAACAGTGGCTACAGAGAGAAACCTGATGGTAGTTTACGTGTCTGCATCGACCCCAGCCAGACTATCAACAAAGCAATTGAGATTCCAAAGTATCCCATTCCTACAGTTGATGAGTTATTGCCCAAGTTGAACAATGCAAAAGTTTTTTCCTGTGTGGATGTTTACAAGGGGTTTACTAACATTGAATTGGATGAACGTTCCTCATTCTTGACGACCATGCACACTCCAATCGGCCGATACCGTTGGCTTCGTATGCCTTTTGACGTCAGTTTAGGGCCGGAAGAGTATCAGCGAAGACAACACGAGATGTCAGAAGGCTTAGTTGGTGTTGTTAACAAGGCTGACGACATCTTGGTCTTTGGCTGTGGTGATAGTATTGAGGCAGAAAAGGATCATGACATCAACTCGTGGAGTGTAATGTTGCGTTGTCGTGCCGCGAACGCGAAGTTAAACCCGAAGACGTTCTAGTTCAAAGTACAGCAAGTTACCTGGATGGGCCATTTAATCAGCAGTAGTGGTATTATTCCGCATCCAGATCGAGTCCGGGCCACTGTGGACATGAACCCGCCGCAAGATGTGAAAGGGGTTCAGTGATTCCTTGGTATGTGTAACTACTTGTCTCGCTTCACGCCAAATCTTTCAGAAATTGTTAAACAAATCACTGAGCTAACACATGTGGATGCAGTCTGGTCATGGTCCTCCCAGCACGACAAAGCTTTTAGCTCAGCAAAAAGTGACATTGCGAATACCACGACACTAAAGTTTTTCGATGTTAACAAGCCATGTGTGTTACAAGTGGGTGCCAGTGACACCGGCCTCGGGGGAGCCCTATTACAAGATGGTCAGCCAGTAGCGTTCACAAGCTCGACCCTGTCACCAACCGAAGTAAACTATACGCCCATTGAAAAGGAATGCTTGGCCATCAAGGTAGCAAGCACGAAGTTCTACCAGTATTTATATGAGAAACAAGATGTGATACGAGTACACTCTGATCATCAGCCGTTGGAAACTATTTTCAAAAATTCATTAAATCAAGCCCCCAAACGCCTTCAGCGCGTGATGCTTCAGCTTCAACCGTTCAAGTTCACAGTGGTGTACAAGAAAGGAAAGTACATGTACTTGGCTGATACGCTGTCCCGAGCTGCATTGAATCAGTCGGCACCTTCAGGGCCCCAAGAAGAGGTTCAGAGTAGAGCTTGAAACCCTGGAGCTAGACTCTTCTGACATGTATCTAGCACGCTGCAGGAAATCAAAGTTGAAACGAAGGCTGATTCTGTCCTGTCCCATTCTCGTCCCCAGAGCTCCACGGTTTTTTTAAAAATTGCGTCTCGTGCAGCTGAGGTAATGGACAAACATTTGAATTTTTTGATTGGCCGTTTAAAAATGAATGCGCAACAAGGTAAAAAATTTTACGCTTCTACGTATAAGGTTTTACTTCCGGTTGAATTTCAAATGTTGAAGTCCTATGACGACTACATCAACAAAACCAACGTTTTAATTTCAACGCATTCAACGACCAATGTCACCGAGTTTTGTTTGGTTTAGCAGGTAAAGATACGGCTGCTAAATTTCAAAGTAAAACGGGATCTGATTGTCGCTAAATATGAGCGATTCGTTTCCGAAAATAATCAGCATGTGTCTTGGAAGACGAAGCTATAAGCGGCCACGAATATTAAAGAAGGTATGTTGCTTGCAACAGGGACGAGTATTAAAGGAGAGGCAGAAATCCTGAAGAAAGCCCACGGGTGAAAAGAAATATTACCACTAGGTTACCCATTTTAAATAACAACAACAACAACGCTCGCTATCAGCACTCTCGTAAGCAAGTTATATTTTCTTTATTAGGTAGTACTCTTTGCTACAACTTGAAATACAAATCTAGGGAAACGAAGGTCACTCGAAGCCCAATTAAAATAACATGAAACGAATGCAAAACAAACATTCCTCGATATTTCTTACCACTGTTCGATGAAATAAGCCTAATCAATGACCACAGCGTGTCCATCGACAAACTTAGCTGTCCCATCAACTAAATTGGTCGGATATTATGATAGCGTTCAGTGGCGAAACGATAAATACACAGCTCCCAAACGAAAGAAATCGGTTGACTTATCGAGGCTTTTCTAAAACCAGTAGGCAAAGTACAAAGACAATCTTTCTTCTAAATAACAGCAGCACGCAAAGCTTTTCTTCTTTCTTTTTCAGCGCGATATTCCTGTAATTGTTAAGTCTTGTACAGTCCTTTCGAACGTCATTCCACATACACAACATTCTCGTCTCCAAAGCTTAACCAAACGAAACGCGGGCTCTGGGCCGAGAATGCGCACAGGAAAGGTTTTTTTTTATTTCCGGTTTCTGATATCGAGCAAGCGCAATAGTAAATAAATGAATTAGGCATGCGCTAACGGATGTCGTGGATTTTACGACATCCGGAAGGCTTTGGTCCAAGAGCCTTCGTTTTTTCCGCTGACCAAACGAAACGAGGGCTCTGGGGACGAGAATGGTCCTGTCCACGTTGTGTGAGTTTGTAGCACATGGTTGGCCACCTGACAAAACGCAGGTTCCAACGGCACTCCGCCACTACTACCCGCTACGGGATGAGTTAGCAGTATACCATGGTGTATTGTTAAAGTCGCATAAAGTTATCATTCCCACCAAACTACAGTCTACAATGCTGAAGAAACTCCACCGAGGCCATCAAGGTGGTGAAAGTATGGTTCGTCGTGCGCGAGAAGTGATGTATTGGCCTGGAATGCAAGCTGCGATTATCCAGGAAAGTGCCAATTGTGCCAGCTACAGCTCAGCGCACCCTAAGGAACCAATGTTGTCCCATGAGATTCCTCAAGGCCCATGGAAGTTCATTTCGCAAGACTTATTCAAGCAGGGAGGGCGATGGTATGCAGTTACAGTTGACCATTACAGTGATTGGTTTGAGGTGGATTTGTTAGATCAGGACATAACTGCTGCCAATGTCATCTCGGTGACAAAGGCGCATTTTGCGCGTTATGGTGTGCCTGACAAATTCTTGTCTGACAATGGGCCGCAATATATCTCTGAGGAGTTCTTGAACTTTGCCAAGGAGTATGATTTCAAGTTGATCACCCGATCACCTTATTATGCGAGGGCAACGGGTAAAGCAGAATCTTGTGTTAAAGAAGATGTTGAAAAAGTCAGATCTCCTCACCGGGCTGTTAGACCACCGGAACACTCCACCCCAGGGCATGACTTACTCTCCAGCGCAGAGGTTTCTTTGTCGCAGAACAAAGTCCACTTTACCGATGTCTGCAACGTTGTTGGGTCAGTCCCTGCCACTAGTAGCAGGTGTACGAGATGAGCACCTAGGCAGGCGGACCAAAGCAAAAACTTACTATGACAAAAAAAGACTTACCCTCTCTTTCTCCTGGACAATTCGTGTACACCAAGCTAAGTGACCATCATCGTGGCGACCAGTGGGGTTATGGAGAGGTCTTGGAAGAAGTTACTCCCCGTTCGTATGTCATTAGGACACAGAATGGATTAGTTAGAAGAAACCGAACCCACATAAGACTTGCAGAGCACTCGCACCCATCTGACTCATAACTTTTTTTTTGAAAACGCAAAAATATGGGTCGGTCGGACGACGGTAAACGAAGAAAAAAAAGGGGACGGCCTTAAGTCAGGACACCGTTAAGGTAGTGGAACTGCTATAAGGTCAAAAATAAACCATATCCAAAAGTTTAAAACATTAAAAGTTTATGTTAAGTAGTACACAAATCCAAAATATTACGGCTTATTTTCAACTACAAGCAGAGATATCTACGGCCGAAATTCCGTTGTGAA
Source organism: Dendrophyllia cribrosa (assembly GCA_024195265.1). Lineage (NCBI taxonomy): Eukaryota > Metazoa > Cnidaria > Anthozoa > Scleractinia > Dendrophylliidae > Dendrophyllia > Dendrophyllia cribrosa. Next base: position 33,989,750 of record JAJLRJ010000007.1, on the reverse strand, counting down.
GGCCGCCATTTTGGGACGCCATATTGGATTCTTCGAGTTGACGCATGCGTGTTTAGAACAACAAGCGCGACAGCCACGTATAAGAGTTGTATATTTCACGCGAGAACTCGTAGTGCAATTTTCATATTCTAACCACTCTATGAAATTCTCAATGCAATTATATGAATTGAAATCGACGTGAAGTGCTTAAAGGGGCATTGTCACGCAGATTTTGCTGTGTTTTGGTCAAAATACACTAAATATATGACAAAGTACCTTTGCTCAAACATAAAATTGCTTTTAGAACACCAAGAAGATAATATCAAGTGATTTCTTCAAGGAAGAACAAACCATAATAAGTTTTTCTGCGATTTTGCCACGACTCTTGGGAGAAACTTGAAAATATTGGCCAATTTTTTCAAGTTGCAATCCATTTCCATCCTGGCCATCCGCAGTCAAAGATAACGAATACTAGTTTCTGTGCAGTGATAGAGTATTTGTTAACAAAACTGGACCATTATTTTAAGGTTTCCATTGAAACAAATATGTTTTTTTTGGCTTTTCAAAGTGATACTAAAAATAGGTGACAGTGTCCCTTTAAGAGCGATATTCCGAGAAGATCGAGAATCGTAAGACACTCACGAAAAATCGAATTTTTTCTTATTTGGCTAAAACATCCCTTTTGGTGAACTAGTTTAAGGAAAAATAGTTTTAGGTTCCAGCGATTTATTTAAAAGGCGAAATTTAAAAAAGTTTGAAAAATGGATTTATGACGGTTTACGGCACGCAAAAACAGCAGAATTATTACGCAACTTTGAGAAGATGGTGAACGAGTAAAAGACATCGTGTAAATTCGAAACTTGGAACAAATGTTATTTTGTTCTTGCTCTTTTAAATACTGTAATAAAATTAAAAAAACATTGCTTGTAAGTTTTTCAACGGACACATTTATTATGTCAACATTTGTAGCTATCGATAAAACAGAAAATGTAGGCCAACTTCGACGGCTATAAATTGCCTCTGGTATGTATCATCTTATGATAAAATGTATATGCGAGGAAACCTTAGTTACTATGCTGTGCTACTGGAAAGTTTTAGCTCTGGAAATAAAATACCATTCAGACAGTGAATTAAATGGTTATGGCATCTGAGCGAGAACAAAGTTATGCAAATTAGTGGGCTAGGCTCGGGAATACATACTAAATGGTACAATTAACACGAAAGAGCGACTCACTATTACTTGTACTTCGGTTCTGTTGTGATAGAAGTAAATTCCGGCTTTCATAGGTCGTTTTTGCTCGTATAAATTCACTGACGTTGAATTCGGCAAGCCCGAGGAATCCGCGATTCAAATCACAACACGGCTGCTGAGGCACTTTGTTGAGGCGGCTTTGCCCTCCTTTTAAGCTACTTTTAGCTGCTTTTAAAAACAACCATACGATGAAAAACCACAACAAACCGCATAGCGTGGAAGCCGTATCAATCTTGAATTGCCTTTTAGTTAAGATATCCATCATCATTCAGTTAATAAACGACAAGAATGACCTCGGCCTACTGACTGCTGACCCAGAAAGCGTCACATTACAGCGGCGTGTTGAATTATAATAAGTGTCACGTAATCGTTTCAAAATCTTTTTATGCTATTGCAAAATAAATAAAGGACAACTCATCCCGGTTTGAAGAAAGTTTTTAAAAAAACACAAGTTGATAGAAAGTTTATTTCTGTCCATATCTGGATTGGAGATCAATTGAACACGAGCGGAAAGCGCGAGTCTCGCGCGTTGCTCTCGCTGCTGGTTCTGCCCACCCGCTATTCTGAAACAGGCCAACCTTTCCCGCCGACAGATGTAAGAAATACAAAATGACGACAACTCCGAAGAACAGCTTGCAAACTAATATTTCGGTTCTTATTATTTGTTGTAACTATTAGCTTATTAATATTCTTTGTCACTTTCCTGGTGGCCCTAATTGTTAGCGCATTATCATATCTTTGTTACGTTTGATATAAGAACCGAAATATTACGTTTACTCTTGTTTGTTTGTTTGTTGTTTTCTTGCTTATACATATACGTATTTTAAGTTTGCAAGATGTTCTTCGGAGTTGTCGTCATTTTTCAGATCTTCATCAAGGGATTTACGTCCCGCCTCTTTTAACAAATCAACTTTTATTTTTGAGTTTAACTGCAACCCCCTCTCCTCCCACTCTGCCACCATCCCACCCCTATGAGACATGAGACTCTAGACTGCACATGGGAATAGTGGTTTTTCAAAGATAAAGAAATGCGGACTATTCGTAAAAAGCGTAAACATCTGTAGCGAATAAAGATTGCAGACTGCACTGAGAACAGTCCATATTTTTGGATGAATCATTCAAGAAGCAAAGCCGCGTGAAGGCGGCCGAAAAGTTCGACAGTGAGTGAAAGGCTTGCCCGGGGGGTAGACTCACATATAAAAATGACGGGGGTGCGCGTCGGAAATTTATGAAAAACAACCTAAAAGGTACCAGAATCTTGTTTGATGTGTGCGCCTCTAAATGAATTTTTACACCTAAGTGGTACCAATTCTAAAACAACACTTGTTATATTCTGTCATATTTTTTCGGCTTTATACCGTAAAAGGTACCGCGATAATTCTAACTGTTGTCAATTTAGATTTAAGCACCCTAAGCGCTACCAATCTGCAAATTTTGACCCTTAAAAGGTACGACGAGCACCCCGGTCATTTTTATATGGGAGTCCCCCCTCGGGAGACTTACGCGCTCAAGCCAGTCGACGAGGCTCGCGCGCAAGAACACTGGCGCTTCGCATCTCAACCATGATCCAAGACTGGGTCCCTGCTGCAGCCATTGAAGCTTGGGATGCTGCGAAACATCTGTCAGTAACTGGAGTTAGAGGTGCCTCCAAAACCTGTTCGCCGCAAAAGTTCCATGAAAACAGTGATGTAAAAACATAATGTATTTTGTTTTATTTCATTGGAACTATGAAAATCTCTCGTTTCCGCAGAGGCCTCTTTCGCGCCGCGATAAGAATTCATCAAGGAGAGGCTGGGGTGAAAGAAAAAGGGAAGCGCGCGAATTTTTTTTATTGTTAGTATTGATTTTTTTTATTTCGGTTTTTCTTTACTGACTCAGAACCTCTGCATAGAAAAGAGTGCGTAAAGCCTGATTTTCTCTAGCGATATAAGCATAAGCGGAAGCATTAAATCGCTTATGTCCAGTAAAAACGGGCCCAACACTGCATTGTCCAGTGAAAACGTGTACGACATTGAGCATAAGCATAAGCGTAAGTGCAATCGTATGTCGGCAATGTTCGTTTTCACTTGACGCAAATTCTTATGCTTATGCTAGGGGTTTAACATCAGTTACAATAAAAAAAACAAATTACATCATTGAAATAGTACGGCGTTATTCTTATGTTTTGGGTTTAAGCACTCTGTTACGCTCAGTCTCATTGTTGACTTGCGTGCAAATTTTACGTCCGAGAGCAAAAGATGTTTGGTAAAAAAAAGAAGGAATATGTAGACATGTAACGGAAAATTATACAAACTCCCCAGTATTTGTACAACTATAAAAAATGCGAATCAGTTCTCGATAACAGTTTTTACTTATAATACCAGAAACTGTTTGCCAAAATATAACATATGCCGACAACAGGGCATGACTGTTCGCTCCCTGGGTTGTGCAGCGTATGAGATGTTTAAGCTTAAACAAGAGTCTCTCGGCTTAAACTAAAGGATGAATTATTGCCTGAGATCCGAAAAGAACATCAGTCGCAACCAACTGTTGACTAGACCCGGTTCCATTGTCTTTTTCAGAACGAAGAGCGAATCGCGAATCGCGCGAGGGGAGGAAGAAATAAGTCGTCGAATGCTGTGTGAATATGTTACACTCCGACAAAATGTTCTTTAATCTTTCTTCGAAAACAGACGCATACACAGAAAACATCGAGTGATCCGACTTCTTACAACTCGAACTCTTCACATGGGATTCTTTTACATCCCATAATATCAACTCGGGACTAGGCCCAGTCTCTTGCGACTTGCTTGCTACACACTCCCCCTCCAGCTGAAATGTCGTCCCGACATTTGCATAGTACATATGAGCTATACTTAATTTTAATTACAAAGGCAACTGAAAGACAAATAAACACTGATTCTGGTGGCCCTAGTGGCCGCTGCTGAGATGAGTGTCATTTCCTATTTAAACTAAGTAAACGTATTGACAGCACTGACTTGGTCATTGTTCGTTTGTGACAATCCTGTGTGTCCTTTCAGTAATTAATTCCGAATACTATCAGTTACTCAGTTCCTGCATTTAAATCCTTCTGGTCTACCATGGTGACGTTGTCCACTGGTATGGAGAGAATGTCAACCCATAGTATCATGTGTTATCAGTAAGACATGCCTAGTACTGGCCTATCCATACGGGCTGTGGAAATGGAATCGGTAACTGTGGTTGGTACAGTGGGTACCACGGGATGTGTTGGGTGCAATTAGGCAGTAGCCAGCCAGCCATGACTGGTGGGGACATCACCTGGGGGGCTTGGATCACGTCTACTACAGGATTCAGTCGCTGATACTCTGGTACTCCCAGCTGGTTATAAGTAAGGATCAGGGGTGGTTGTCTGTCTCTCCTTGGCCGCGTAGTAGCCGCTAAGTGTTCGTCAGAATCCGAATCAGCACTTTCTGGGGAATTGCAGCCCTCTGTTTCAAATAGTTCGGCTTCTTCTGCTGCCTGTGAACCATCATCCACTTCTGGGTCAAACTGGGTCTCAGAGTGAATATCGGAATTTTCCTCAGAATCCATAGGGTGACACTGTTCCTCTGGGTCAATAGACGGGGTGTCTATTTCATGTCCATCACGGTCAGCGTCGTGGGCAACAGAAGGATATGGTATATCAATTCCATATTCATCGTCAGAACTTTCTTCATTGCTTCCGGAGGGAGATACTTGTAGTGCAGTGCGGGTAGGTTGGGTCAACTTGCGAAACCCTCTCTTGTAGTCTGGCAGATCTAATGGTAAGGCATCACAGGGAAGGAGCAAATTACGGTGTAGTACTCTCTGTTTGCCACGTCCATGCTCGGGTTTTATTCGGTAGACTGGGCTGTCAGATATACGTTCTTCGACTACATGTATTTGCTCTTCCCAGTGTGAACGGAGTTTCCCGGGTCCTCCTCTTTCTGAGAGATTTCTCACAAGTACACGGTCACCAGGGTGTAGAACAGCACTAGGAGCTTTCCTGTCATAATACGCTTTACCTCTGACAGATGATTTCTCAGTTCGCCTGGATGATAGGGCGTATGCTTGTCGCATTTCTGTTTGCCATTTCTTTACATAATCCGGGTAATCACACTGCTGATCGTCGTTGCCTACATCAAACATCAGGTCAACTGGTAAACGTGGCGTACGGCCAAACATTAGGTAAAATGGAGAAAAGCCAGTGGCTTCATGCTTTGTACAATTGTAAGCATGGATGAGTTTGTTCAAAGAGTCTTTCCAGTTTGCTTTCTTTCCCTCCGGTAGGGTTCTCAACATTGATAGCAGGGTACGGTTCATGCGCTCCACCTGTCCGTTGCCCTGTGGGTGATATGGGGTGGTCCGAGATTTAGTCACCCCACTCAGGCGTTCAAGGTGATGAAACAATTTGTTTTCAAACTCTCCACCTTGATCGTGGTGTATACGTGCGGGAAAACCAAACCTTGGAATAAACTCGTTGTAGATCTTCTCAGCAGCTGTGCGGGCTGTCTTGTTGCGTGTCGCGTACGCTTGTGCATATCTAGTAAAATGGTCGACAATAAGCAATACGTATTCATATCCACCCTTGCTCTTGTCTAGATGTAGAAAATCGATGGACACCAGTTCAAAGGGTGCCGATGTCATTATGCTGCTCATAGGTGCCTTGGCAGTCGTGTTAGGTTTCTTCTGTTTAAGGCATGTGCACCTGTGTTTCACAAACTGTTCAATGTCATCATACATATGGGGCCAGTAAAAGCGAGATCTTGCCAGATCAGCTACTCTTTCCACTCCGAGGTGTCCCATCTCTACATGAAGTTCCTTTAACACCAATGGTATAAACTGCTTCGGCAGGACTAATTGTATGTTAGAGCTAGTTCGTCGCCGTAGAATACCATTATCATCAATTTCCAGTTTGTTCCATTCTCGTACCAGGGTGGTGACATCACGGGGATCGTGTTTCAGTTGGGTTCCATGCGGTCTGGCTCCATGGGACTTGTATTGGATTACTCGACTAATAACAGTGTCCTTGTGCTGTGCCTCCTTGATTTCTTGTGGGCTGAATGTCTTCATGTCTAGATCCCCAAGTGTAAGTTCAGCTGTTGTCAAACCACCAGTGATCGCTGTTATCCACGGAGTTGTACCTTTTGACTGTTCCCTCACTGCTTCGATTGTGGCTCCAAGGACTTCCTGAGATACTTCTTCGGTACAGGTTCTCATGTATCTGTCCATGTCTAATGGCATCCTTGACAGGACATCTGCGTCAACATTCAAGTGACCGGGCCTATACTTGATGGTAAAATTATAGTCCGCCAATTCCTCCACCCATCTATGACCGGTTGCATTCAACTTGGCCGATGACATAACGTACGTCAGTGGGTTGTTGTCGGTGAATACAACGAAAGACGGCGCATAGAATAGATAGTCCCGGAATTTGTCAGTGATGGCCCATTTCAGGGCCAGAAATTCCAGTTTCCCGGAATGAAGATGATAGTTACGCTCTGCTGGTGTGAGTGTCCTTGAGCCGTATCCAACAACTCTCAGCTTGCTCTCCTGTTCCTGATACAGAACCGCTCCAAGGCCTTCACACGAGGCGTCTGTGTGTAACACAAATGGTTTCTCAAAGTCAGGGTAAGCCATCACTCCTGGCTGCAACAATAGGTCGACTAAGAGGTTTAGTCGTTCTTGATGTTGTTCAGTCCAATTGATTTGTTGGTTTGATGACAGTTGTCCTCCTGGAGGTGTTGACCTCTTGGGCTCTTTCCGTTTCCCAGTTGTGATGCCTTGGTTACTTATGCCTTTAGCTGATGACCGTAGGTCATAGAGTGGCTTAGCTAGTCTGGAGAAGTCCTTTATGTACTGCCGGTAATAGCTAATGAAACCGAGGAGTTTGCGTAGGGCACCTACAGTCTTTGGCTTCATTTCTTTGAGGGCTGTTACGGCTGTCAGATCAGCGGGATCCATTGTGTAACCATCCGCTGTAACTATCTTTCCCAAGTAACGAACACTTGGCTTAAACAGATCACACTTCTTTGCCTTAAGTTTAATGCCATGTCCTTGCAAACGTTTCAGTACCTGTCTTACATCTTCTACATGCTCCATAAACGTTTTACTATATACTAGGATGTCGTCCAGGTAGGGGATACATATCTCATCTCGCAAGCCCTCTAAGCAGTTCTCCATGTACCTCTGATAAGCTGCTGGGGCATTTTTTAGACCAAATGGAATGCGGTTCCATTGGTACAACCCCCAAGGTGTGATGAATGCTGTTAAGTGGCGGTGTTCTTCTGCTACGAATCCCTGGTGATACGCTTTCCCTTGGTCGAGAACTGAGAAGTGGGTGTTACCACTAAGGCTGTTCAGGATGTCTTGGATACGGGGGATCGGTTGGCGATCATCTTTGGTTTTGCTGTTTAATTGACGATAATCGACACATAATCTTAAGGTACCATCTTTTTTTCTGACGCAAACCACTGGTGATGAATATGGTGACTTTGATTTGCTTATCCAACCACGAGTAATCATGTCTTGCAGATGCGCTTTCACCTCTCCGTACAAGGGCTTTGGGATGGAGTTGTAAGTTTTCTGCACTGGCTTATCATCATTAAGGTTAATATCAAGTTCCAATTCCCTAGCATAACCAATGTCACCGTCATCCATAGCAAAGGCTCCGGACTCCTCCTTTAACATTGCCTCTACTATTCCTCTCTGTTCACATGACAAATGGCTCAGGTCAACTGGCGGAACCCATTGTCCTTCTCCTTCTTCGAACTTTTCAGACTTTCGATTACCATCAGTTGCATCATTTCCGATGTTAGCTTCCTCTGTAACACTACTTCTGCTTTCAGGCTCCTCTTGCTTGTTGTCTTCGAATGGCAATGGGGTAACAGACTGCACTAACTGTATCGTGCCCAGTTCGGTACGTTTGTGTAAAGTTATCCCTCTCTGTGTCTGGTTGCATACTGGGATAAATATTCTGCTCGACGACCCGGCCTGGATCCGGTTAAGGCATTCTTTCACTTCTAGTCCCTCAGGCCACATCCCGTCTTCTTTAGGTTCAAACACAACTGGTACATCTTCCTCTAATGGCCCAAAGTGCACTGGACACTTAATCCTTACACTCTCTCCTGGTGCTAGATGTATGTCATGCTTTCGAACCCTAAGCACCCCGGTATCAGCCTCCTTTTCCTTGGTTTGAAGGAAGTTAACAAGCGATTTTGCCTTGCCTCCCACTACTGATGGAAATGAATCATTCACTATTTGCGTTAAAACATTTGGGGCGTCAGGACTCCCATTTCTTTTTATCACCTCTTCAATGACATTAAACCCGATGATGGGATGTTCTTGGTTATCCTGACTTCCTACAAGTATGGGAATTGTCAATAGTTCAGACTCTTCGTTCCCTCCGGCTAGCTGAAAATCTACCTTGACCCAACCATCATATGGAATTTCCGTACCATTGACAGCTTGAAGATTCAGTTCCTCTCCCTCCAGTAACTCACTGATGTCTCTTACTGGTTCTTCAGGTAAATGAATCTCTTTCCAACGCTTCGACATAACACAGACCTGAGCACCAGTATCCCACAGGGCATCCACTCTTCTCCCCTGCAGTACACAGCTTACCATACATCTTCTTCCCACTAACTTGGTCAATTTTGTACGCTGTCGTGGTGTTAGATGAGAGGGAAATGACGTATTCATGTCTCCAACACTTGCCCTGGTTTGTCTGGATTCCACCTCTCTAATGGCTTGGCAAAGTTTTTTGTGTTCCTCCCAATGTGTCCTCTGACACACTTTTGAACAATAATAGCTGGCATGACACTGTGAGCAGCGTAAGTGCCTATTGCCCTGTTGTTCCCTTTTCCCGCAATTCATGCATTGTTGGGACTGTTCATGTATCTTCTGGGTTGCCCCCTGTCCCGCGGTGGCGACCCCATGCCGTTTCCCTGAAGATGTTCTGGGCTTTGTAACCTTGGTCTGAAACACTGGTAACTGAAATGTCCAAGCAACCCCTGGGGCGTGACCTCCCCTGCTCTACAAATCTGTATTGATTTGGGGGACCAGTGTTACGTTGGTTTCCCATGGTTTCCCTGATGGCTGCTAGTTCTGCTTTCATCTCTCTAACTTCAGTAAGTAAGTTGCCTTTTGCTGGCTTTTCCGGGGTCTTACCCTCCGCCACACCTTGATTTTCACCTGAGGAAACCATTTGAGCTACTTGTTGTAAGGGGCCCTGTCTCAGGTGCTGTTCACGCCGGGGGCCAAGCTTTTGACATCGTTCCATTTCATTGCCAACTGCTTCATTTAGCTTTTCAAACAGTTCTTCATCCGTCACTTCAACATTTTGAAGGTAAGGCTTTACTTCTGATTTAATACTGTCATTCTGTAAGCCAGTTAGCAATGAGTGTAGGAACATGCATTGGACAAGCTTAGGGTCATACTTCAAATCAGAACCTGCTTCTTGGGAGGCGAACAGTACTTTCTGCTTAAGGTCCAGGAGGCGGACAAGAAAGTCCTGGGGGGTTTCAGCACCCTCTTGAACCCCAGAACTGAGCATTTGGTACATTTCAGTCGCCCCTTTTTCTTGGTAGTGCGACCGAAGAATTTTACGTAGTGTGGCTAAAGTCAAATCGGGCTTACCTTCAAGGTAACTTCTAAGCCTTAGTCCAGGATTGATCGCCCGGATGACCGCCTCCGTTACATCCTTTTCGTTGTAGCCACGATTTAACCCAGCGTTAATTTGATGAGCCAAGCTGGTAAAGCTAAGTCGATCCTTTTGACGCGAATCCCCGATCTGTCCCGATATTTTAAACTCTTTCTTGAATGGTGGGACTGCTGTAAATCCTTTCGATGTATCTACACTCAGCACATTCGCCTCAGGCTGACCTGATCTCTGCTCGGATGCCTTCTTTTCCGTGTCCTGTTCGCTCTTGACCTTCGCAGGAGATTTCTTCTTCGCCACAACCGTCGCTCTCAGTTTCTGCAATGCTTCTATTTCTAATTCTTCGGCGTCCAAGTATTTAGTAACTCGTTGAATTAGGGCAAGGCGGCCCGTCTCGTTCTCCTTTAACTCGATTTGTAATTCCACACATAGCTCCCGAAGATTCGCTTCGTCTAACTGACAAACTGCGGCTCTTAATTCGATCTGGGTTTCTTCCACTACGCTGGCCATTCCTCTGTGTCACGTTGGGGTCACCAAATGTTACACTCCGACAAAATGTTCTTTAATCTTTCTTCGAAAACAGACGCATACACAGAAAACATCGAGTGATCCGACTTCTTACAACTCGAACTCTTCACATGGGATTCTTTTACATCCCATAATATCAACTCGGGACTAGGCCCAGTCTCTTGCGACTTGCTTGCTACAAATACTTATCTGCGATTGGACCGTCTGTCGGAGGAATAAAATCGAAAAAAAAAACCCCGGCTAATCGCAGGTTAGTTGAACACGAGCTTTTAATAATTTGCAAGATGCCTTAATTTAAGTTTGTATTTTTTTTTACTACAGAGCTGGCAGTGAGGGTGGAGTGGGGTTGAAAATTTGGGGAACGCCATCAACCTATAAATTACCGTTTTTGTGCAGTTTATTTCAGATTAGAAAGTACAAACATATTAAACTAAAAATAAACATTTGGTTACAATTTAAACGAAAGAAATTTGTATTTGTTTACAGTTAGTGACACAAAACGTGACTTAAGTTGCGGGTGGCTTGCGTTACTCAGCTAGAGGTTATCTTGAGGTCACGTATGAATCAAATTATCTTGGGATGAGGTCCCAACGGCATCTTTCCTTTGAAAAAAAGCGAGAAATGATTTCTGTATAACGGAAAATGAATACCAAAGGTCATCGCGAGCTATGGTAAAAGGTCGGCTGGCAAAATGCATTGACCCTTTGATCCCGACGAAATTAGAAGGAATTCCACATTGGCGAGTTCAAAATAACATCAAGAATTTTCGTTTGACAATACCGCTATTTAAAATATATTCGACTCTTGGCAATTCTACGGCTAAACAAGGCATATAAAAGCTGAAAGATGCGTCTACTACAAAAGAAACGATGAACAAGCTGTGGTAAGTCGTTCTTTCTTCTGTTTATGCTGTTTTCCTGAAACTACGTAGCTCTCAAATTAGCATAAAGTTGTAGTTGCTCAAATGCCATAATTATTTTTTTTACTGTCGGAATGGTATTTTATTTCCAAAGCTAAAACTTTACCAAAGGACAACACGGTAACCAAGGATTCCTCTCATATAGGTTTCATGATCAGATCATACATACCAGAGACCATTTATAGCCTTCGAAGTTGGCCTTCATTTCCGCTTTTGTTAATAGACACAAATGTTGACTTACGAAATGTGTCCGTTAAATAAGTTACAAGCACATTTTTCAAAATTTTTAAACAGGGTTTTAAAAAGTAAGAACAAAGTAACATTTGTGCCAAGTTTCGGTTTTAGAAGATGTTTTTTACGCGTTCACCATCTTCTCAAAGTTGCGTTAAAATTCTGCTGTTTTTGAGTGCCGAAAACCGTCATAATTCCATTTTTCAAACTTTTTTAAATTTCGCCTTTTAAATAAATCGCTGGAACCTAAAACTATTTTTCTTTAAACTAGTTCACCAAAAGGGATGTTTTGGCCAGAAAAGAAAAAATTCGATTTTTCGTGAGTGTCTTACGATTCTCGATCTTCTCGGAATATCGCTCTTAAAAGCTATCTTTACAAATTAATCGAGGAAGCACAATTAGCAGTAACACAAATAAGCTTAAGCCTAACTTATGCGATGAGAAATATTGACGATTTCCAAGAGATTTCTTACTTTTTCTGCATGTTGTACGGAATAGCTACCCGCTTTTCTGGTGAGCTAAAGGAATCGTCGCTTGTTGTTCCCACTTCAATTCGGATAAGTAGTGGGCAAGGGCAACCGATTTGTAGTTTTATCGGAGCAAAGCGCCTTCAAGCGTTTCTGCAGAGGTTCTTTTCGTCGCAAGGAATTTGGCCACTTCTTCGGACGACCAGACGAAGCGAAACCCTTTACTAAGTTTTGTAATCTCCCATCCTGAGGGAGGCAATCCTGAGGAGGCAATTAATTCTTCGTTGGAGATAGCTACGTGCGTTCGTTCTCCCGTCTTGCCGTTGTTTCTCCCGCATCTTCCGCCATTTTTTTTTTTCTCGAAACCGAGAATGCTCGACAAACACACTTTCGCGTGGGATCGCGTGGTATCTCGAACATTCGTGCGCAGTAGCGTACTACGCATAACATCCGCTGTGCTCATCCACCGAAGTCTCGCATTTCTTTTGGTTGCTATGAACTACGTCATTGTTTACGCCGCCATATTGGAAATCCGACGCGAAGCGACTTAAAACGAAGATTTCGGCATCCTATCGTCACCTTTCGTGTTGTAATCGGGTCTAAGTCGCAACAGACAATACGAACAGCGGCTTACAGGGCTGCAAATAACGGCCGGGCAGGCGCCGGTCATGTTGTCCGGCCAAACATGTTTTTTCTCGGACACGACCCGTTTTTGGCCGGTCAAATTGGAACAGTCGTAACTCTTGCAACAGTGAACCCAGATTGCACAGTAAACCTTTTTTAACTAAAAACCAACTGAATCCAAGTCGGTTTGGCAATAAAAATTACAAGTTAATAGTTTTACTACTCTTTATTGCAGAAGCAGCCTCGCATACAGTTACGCAAGATACAACCGCAACCGTTCGTTTACATCTGGGAAAATCACTTCTAATCATTAAAATATTACATTTTGGCAATCACCACATCGTTTCTACAACTGAATTTAAAGTAAAACGTGCAAAATATATGAAAGCCGAAGGGTTCAATCGATCTCTTAATTAACTTAGGCCCCGTCCACACGTATACGTTTACGTTCGTAAACGCATACTTTTTTATCATACTTTTTTAATTTTTTTTATCTAAAACGCTCCCGTCCAGACGAAGTCAGCCATCGTTTACGATTCGTTTTCACCTGTCCACACGTAAACGCTAAAACGATACGTAAACGCTTCAAATCTGCATTGAGCATGCATACATAAGTACTTGAGCCTGCCAACGCATCTGTCAGACCGTCCGCCATATTGGATATCTGCTCTATTTTCTTTATTTGTCGACTGGGTCCGAATCTATGACATCAGCGTTTACGAAAATATCCGTTTACGCTGTCCACACATAAACGGCGTTTTCGAAAATATCCACTTTGGAGAGCGTTTTCGCGTTTTCGAAAATATCCGTTTAGGGTGACCGTTTTCATCTTTAAAAAAAAAAAAATGCGTTTACGAACGTAAACGTATATGTGTGGACGGGGCTTTAATCGTGGAAATTTGCAACTACCGGGAATTTCTCAACCACTAATTTGTCTAGCTTTATATTTGTTTTCATTTTTCGGAAATATGAATGTTGTCCCTCGCGATTATCAAAAAGTTAAAAATTAAATTTCTTTGAATGACTAAATGACGGACAACATGTCTGGCAATCCAAAGATTTGTCCGGTCAATACCCAATTCTGACCGGACATTGTCCGTTGACCGGCCGTTATTTGCAGCCCTGGCTTACTCGTAAGAATTCAATATGGCGACGAAGAAAGAACGTATCGCGACGAATATTATGGCCGATTTTGTAGCCATGATAGATCGCACTGAAAACAAATTGATGTGGAACGATGAAGACTTATAATATCTCATTGAAACTTGCCAGGTTTATTCGTATAATGTTGAGGAAATACGACTTCAATACCCGGGACTTAGGGAACATTTTGGAATTTCTGGCGGTCGCTTAAAGTTAGGGGACATTACAAAAAATTTAGACCGCCATATCTCAAGAATAAATTGACGTCAAATCCCGGGAAAAAAAGGTAACTAAACATTCTAAGTATGAATCGGTTCCAATCTATTTTTTATTCGTAACTATCAAGGAAAAGCTAGAAATCTGCAATCCTTGTTTTTCTGAGCCTGCGATGTAAATTGGAATTCACACCTTAGGTGTGAAAATTGACACCTCGGATTTCACTTTTCTGAAAGTTCAGGTCTCGCTTAATAAGCGTATGTAATTTTTATTTCGGAATGTTCTTTAACATTTAAGAAATAATTCTTTCAAATAGACATGTTTATAGCAGATCTACTACCTTAAGGTAAATATGTTTGTTAGTCGCATTCATACAATTGTAGGTTTCTACTTACGTTTCTTTTGTATTTGCTTTGTTTTCCGTTTCCCGTATTTTCTTAACTTTGTATTTTTCGTTCACCTTATACAGTACCGTTGGAGTGTGGATTTCTAATAACCAAAGAGCACAAGACGCGTGACTTCGGTTACACTAATGTTGACACGTAACAGTCGACCTCATCGCCAGATAAAGACAAGCAGTAAGCAATCGAAACGTCGCGATAAAAGGAAATCTAAATCTAAATGAAAATCAAAGAAAGAGTATTGAAGTTAACTTAATAATTTTATGAAACTAGGAAGAAATTTGAAACAATATAAGCAACTCAGTTATTTCATACATTGTTGTGACAGTAAATAATGCTTTAACCTTTTGGAGAAGGAAAATACATTTAGTTCCTTAAGTTGATCAAGGAGATTTTTCTAAAGATCAATTGCCATGAAAGAGATCATTTGTTTACCGGTATTTGTTCGCACGCGCGATTTATACGGATTTTGTTTAACTGCAGATTTTGTCTAACAGTAACTTATGATCTAGAGTGTCAAATGCTTTGCTTTTCAGAGTTTTGTTTATGAATACGAAATGAGCACGTGGAATTTATTCTAAGAATTCGCAACGTCATAAGAGCGCTTCCGACCTATTAAAAATCGAAAATCGGAGTCGTAAGCGGAGTCAAAAGTTCGACGGAATCGGGAGTCGGAAGAATCAGAACGGTTCCATTTTCTTCCGATTCCGTCGGTTTGATTTTCACTAGATCGTATCGCTTTGCGCTTCTGATTACGACTCCGTCTCCGACTCCGACGTTAGTGAAAACCAGCCTTTACAGATGACTGCAGTTCATGAATGTAATTGTCCAAATAATTGTTTATCCATGGAAACCATTGTTATACGGAAGAACACTAACTTCACCTGAAACACGCGCGAGATTTAAAAATCAAATTTCCATCGCAAAAGTCTACAACTTTTATTGCTCGAACTTCGTAAAAACACGATGCACAAGTAGCGAAGACATGTATCTTTAATAATCCGCTTTTCTGATATGAAGATTGCTGCTTATTTTGGTCAAAAATCAGAGTCCAATCTTAATGAGTGTCGTTTCCCATACTAGATATCTAGAAATGCGGGAAAAACACAGTTTACAACTTGTTCCCGTTAAATTTAACTAATTTTTAGATAAAATTGAAGATTTATCCTTCTAGTACCAAAATCAGCCTTTTGACACTTTACAAACTACGTCTGATAACAGCGAAATGACAACGTTAGTCAGCCTACTTCACCAAATTCAAGCTTTTTCTCTTTTATTGTGCTGGCCTGCGAGCCAGCTCTCGGGCTTGGGCTTTGGTCTTTTCCCTCCCCCCCACGGCACCCCCTCCCCCCTTCCCCAAATCCCGAACCCGAGCGCTTGCTCGTAGGCTATGGTTGTGACGCCTTTTTGAGCGCTCACGCTTGAATAACACGCCATTGTAGCTCATTAATATGTACGAATGTCCGGCCATTCTGCCTGATGTGTCAACTCCTATTTGACAATCATAACAGAAACTTTTAACATACGCAAAAAATGAACCAAAGATGCTTAATCGTCTTTAGTTACACATGTCATGTGATTTTCATAGTGTTGAAGAAGTAGCGCCTCACTACTCATCTCCTCTTGACAAATCCAACAGCTATGCTTTTCAACATGGGATGATTGCAAAGAAGACGATGGGCTTGATATGTTACTGATATACCCCCTGCAATTTACAGCATTCTTGTGGTCTCTGGAAGTGCTTCTGATCACTTTGTTACATGACCTTTCGTGTGTCCTTAGATGTCTCCCTGCGTTAGAACACTTGACATACTGTTTACATTCAAATTGCTTTTCCTTATTGTGGATTCTTTCATGTCTCCTCATAGTACCTTTTTGGTTAAAACACTTGCCACAGAGTTTACATTCATATCGCTTCTCCCCACTGTGGATTGTTTCATGTGTCCTCAGATTTCCTGCTCTGTTAAAACACTTCCCACAGTGTTTACATTCATATCGCTTCTCCCCACTGTGGATTGTTTCATGTGTCCTCAGATTTCCTGCTATGTTAAAACACTTGCCGCAGTGTTTACATTCATATGGCTTCTCTCCAGTGTGGATTCTTTTATGTATCCTTAGAGTTCCTGCTCCGTTGAAACACTTGCCACAGTGTTTACATTTATATGGCCTCTCCCCATTGTGGATTGTTTCGTGGTTCCGTAGATTTTCTGCTTGGTTAAAGCATTTGCCACAGTGTTTACAATCATATGGCTTCTCCCCAGTGTGGATTATTTTATGTCTCCTCAGATTTCCTGCTCTGTTAAAACACTTGCCACAGTATTTACATTCATATGGCTTCTCCCCAATGTGGATTGTTTCGTGGTTCCGTAGATTTTCTGCTTGGTTAAAGCATTTGCCACAGTGTTTACAATCATATGGCTTCTCCCCAGTGTGGATTATTTTATGTCTCCTCAGATTTCCTGCTGTGTTAAAACACTTGCCACAGTATTTACATTCATATGGCTTCTCCCCACTGTGGATTGTTTCATGTGTCCTTAGAGTTTCTGCTCTGTTGAAACACTTACCACAGTGTTTACATTGATATGGCTTCTCCCCAATGTGAATTCTTTCATGTCTCCCCAGATTTCCTGCTGTGTGAAAACACTTGCCACAGTGTTTACATTCATATGGCTTCTCCCCAATGTGGATTGTTTCGTGGTTCCGTAGATTTCCTGCTTGGTTAAAGCATTTGCCACAGTGTTTACAATCATATGGCTTCTCCCCACTGTGGATTGTTTCATGTGTCCTCAGATTTCCTGCTCTGTTAAAACACTTCCCACAGTGTTTACATTCATATCGCTTCTCCCCACTGTGGATTGTTTCATGTGTCCTCAGATTTCCTGCTATGTTAAAACACTTGCCACAGTGTTTACATTCATATGGCTTCTCCCCAATGTGGATTGTTTCGTGGTTCCGTAGATTTCCTGCTTGGTTAAAGCATTTGCCACAGTGTTTACAATCATATGGCTTCTCCCCAGTGTGGATTATTTTATGTCTCCTCAGATTTCCTACTCTGTTAAAACACTTGCCACAGTATTTACATTCATATGGCTTCTCCCCACTGTGGATTGTTTCATGTGTCCTTAGAGTTTCTGCTCTGTTGAAACACTTACCACAGTGTTTACATTGATATGGTTTCTCCCCAGTGTGGATTCTTTCGTGTTTCCTAAGTTCTCCTGCTGTGTTGAAACACTTGCCACATTGTTTACAATCATATGGCGTCTTCCCAGTGTGGATTCCTTCATTTCTCCTTGGGTTGGTTGTTTCATGCAGTACTGGTTTTGGCATCCTATCGGTGCACTTTCACGTAAATAAAAGGCCAATTTAAGCCAGTTTCCCTCTCTCCACTCACTTCTTCTCCTCCTCCTCCTTGATTATGTCTGCCAAATAGGATAATTCATTGTACTGGTTAATTTTTCTTGTAGATGGCAACAAATGCTCTTTTTTACGTATTGATGTTTTGGTATTTAGCAATCACTTTTTGTGTGATTTACTGCAAAGCAGATTGATAGTAATTGACAAAACGTTTTATTGTATCTCCAAAAAATGTTTTTAGATACAGATGAGAATTAACATGTCTTGCAAAAACTGAAAATAAACCTCTTATGTTTGCAGATGGACAAACAAGTGTGTAGCGCCGAGACCCACAAACTGTATGGGAGTGATTTGCCAAAACTGTACTCTAACATGGGACTGAGTGTGGTCTTGGGAATCAAACCAATGGTCTTCCTGACACCTATAGTGGGTAACACCTTATTAAAAGCAGGGCAGAATAGGATACAATAATGTTTGACTGTCAACACCCTGAGGGTAATATTAAGCTGCTGCAACAGTGGGGGTCTTCTCTTTAGTCAGGTTGAAATGGGGGATTTAAACAAGTTGCTCTAATTTAATGTTCTATATTTTATGGGCAAAACCACAGTTTGTACACAAGGAGAGGTCCTTTTATAACCATAGTCCTAGATGTTGCTGATATGGAAAACATGTGATGTCATCACTGTGTTGGTGTGGTAACACCCGTACAATCAATTCTACTTTTTTTTCAAAAGTACCATATTTCCTTGATTAAATTACTACTAATATACACTCTTTTTTTCTAAAAAGAAACTTTCTTGTAAGCACATTATAGCTGAAGTTGGCTAAAAACATACCCAGGCTGGGATTTAGTACATGTACATGTAAGAATATGGTCCACTAGTTTTTACAATAAGTGAAAGACGAGTAACATGAAATTTTATGAGTGATTACACACTCCAATTGAACCAAAATGCCAAACTTTACATGTACATAACGTAACATTTACAACCTGAATTTATTATTGCAAAGTGTGCTCTTAAAAAGTCTCTTTCATTGACACAAATTTATAACAATTTAAAATAATAATAATAATAATAATAATAATAATAATAATAATAATCTTTATTTATCTAGCCTGCGAGCAAGCTCTCAGGCTCGGGTTCGGGATTTGGGGTAGTGGAGAGCGAGAGCTTGCAACGTTGTCTCAGAAATTTAAATGCTGCCCCCAATACTTCTCGTGGCTCCCCGCTGTCCAAGCTGTCAGAATTTGGCCAATCAGCGCAAACCGGAACCGAGCGTTAATGTAAACGAACATGAAAAATAAAAATAGTGTTGGTGACGCAACACACTTTTTGACAGCCAGACGGTTCGCTTCTAAGAATTCTCTGTTTTCTTTGTAGTATCGCTGGACAAAATTAAGATTAAGTTTTTCCAAACTCTCTGCTTTCACTAGTCTGAAGGTGTTTCTGTTTTGAATGCATGTTTATAATTCTGTGAATAGCGAGATGTTTATATTGAAAAGGTTTCAAATTACTTTCGCACTTATGCAAATTGCGTGATGAGCGAACAAAAGCAAAAATAAATCAACTAAAACGTCACTGGCCAAAACACTAGAGCTCTTTCGATAGCCGTTCAACTGGCTGGAAATCTTTATCTAAACGGATACTAACATTAGCCGTTCAAACGGCTGAATATTTTTCCCAACAAATAACCCTAGCCATTCGAACGGCTGAAGATTTTTTTAAACGGCTAATCACGGCCGTTCGAACGGCCTCCTACCGTTCGTGAACGACTGATGAACGGCAAGGGAACGACTTGAACGGAAAGCCCTTAGTATCGTTTTCGCATGAGAGGTCACAAATGCTGGTCGATGATTTTCTCGGCTGACCCAAAAAAAAGCTGAAACTTCGCCGATCTTAATTCTTCATAAGATACATCGGCAACAGAAGCCACAGACATTCCAATACTTCTGGCTTGTGCTACATAGTCGTCGATGATGCTTTGAAACGGACAGACAACCAACACCTTTTGATGCTACTGCTTTCTTTCAATATTTGCAGCCACGGCAGCAAACAGTTGAGATATAAAGCTTTTGCCATAGCCCGTCGGCAAAACAGCGAGGACATCGCTACCTTTAAGTAGTGCTTCAACTGCTTGACGTTGCTGGGGTTTTAATTCCAGAGAAAAATTCTCGCACGGTTTATTAATACAATCTCCTCCGCTCTCCGTCATTTTGTTTTGTCTTGATCACGACGCACGAAGAATGACAACGTCATCATCAAATTAAATCTCAACCAATCAGCATTTTCCGCAGACTTTTTCAGCGGAGACATTCAAACTTCTGAGACATTGTTGCAAGCTCTCGCTTCTTTCCCTCCCCCCTTCGCCAAACCCGAGCCCGAGAGCTTGCTCGCAGGCTATTATTTATCCTACAAAATGGATCAGCGGATACAAAAGTAACAACTGGTATAAACCCATGTGTAGCCAAAATAAAATAAGTATGCTATAAAAGTGTAACTAAGGATAAAAATATAAATATACTATTAAAAACTTTAAAACTAACTTTAAAATTTACTATACACCCCTTTCATTATGGCGGCCGATTTATTTATTCTTTTATATGTATGTTAATTAGCCTTTCTGGCCTTGCTGGCATGTGCAAAATTCAAAATAATTTTTACTCTAAACCAAGGCCAGTGAGGCTAATTAACATACATATAAAAGAATAAATAAATTGGCCGCCATTATGAAAGTGGTGTATACATTATAATCAATAAGATAAAGCTATGCATTATTAAATTACATTACTAATTACATGAACATCGATGGGAAGTACAGTCTAATTCACAAAAAATATTTGTATGACTCAGTCTTAAACTTTGGTAATATTAGTAATTTCTCTAATATGTCTAGGAAAACTGTTCCAGTCCGCTGCTACTGCGTATTGAAAAGTGGTCTGACCAGTTTCTGTATTCATTTTGGGAAGCTGTAGGAGAGTGTTACCATGCAGACATCTACTGTGCGTATTACATGTGAAATTAAGATACTAATTGATCTGGACAACGTACTGTACATGTAAGAAGTCCCAATTAAGTAAACATTTCTTGTGTACAATAAACACCCATGTATGATAACCTAGTGGATTAAGAACCTGTAGGACAAAATTGGTCATGTAGACTCCTAAAATATATGGACCTGTTTTAGCCTTAATCTTGAAACAGTTTCTTCTTTAGAAAAATCAGTTAAAATGCTTAAAAAACACATCAGGGATAACCAGACATATTACACATGTTATCGAGGGATAACATATATCTTGTGATACAGAGGCAAGGGGTAACACCCATTCTGGCCAGTGACAAGCACTTTTTCCCTTCAAAATAACAGCCTATTAAAGAACCTAAATAGCCTAATTTCTTTGAAGACACCAAACTTATAAGAACCTTATTAAGCTAACTTGAAAAATCACTGGTTGTTCTTACATGGGGGTGTTATCTGTACATCATTTGTAGAACTCGTTTTTTTTTTCATTTAGAAGTACGATTTGCTGAAAAACTATAGCACTTAAAGTACAGGGGTAATGTCACCCTTTTTAACGCGCATGCGTAATGAATGGTTATTGGTAACGGAGACAGATATGCAAATGAGCACTCACTCACTCACCCCTTCCATCAGCTGTACACTTAGTGACGTAATGCTTTGTTACGAATGCGTTTCGTAACAAGAACATTGTGAATCCAGCGATAACAATAACTAATTTGTTGTAAACAAATATAAACAACAATAAGCTTAAAGATGTTTCGCATTTGGAGTCTTTAATGCAACATTAAAATCGATCTAAAAGGATTTTTGAATCGAGACACGCGTTTTGATGCATATCTACATGTACCTTCGAATATTAAAATTTGACCTAATTCACCTTTTGGGCGCTAGATTTCACATGTAGTGTCACGTGACTTTTGGTGTAAACAAACCGCCAAAGTTCGGACATCCGTTCTGAGCCACGTACTAGAAGTGTACGAAATACCAGTCGCTATTTCAAGTTCCCCTTAGTATATATATTTTCCATTGCTTGAAGCCTTTGAAACTCGAATAGTTCTAGGTTCAAAATGTCAAAGCAAAAGAATGAATGCGACTTTAACTCCATTACATCTGTTTAATGTGGCAGAACTTAAACATTATTTGCAGGAACGTGGAGTTTCAGTAAGCGGATATTTAAAAACTTCGCTAGTGGAAATCGCCCCTGCAGTTGAAAGAATGGTTTTGCCAGTGGATCCAGATAATTTAATAATTCACGATATGCTAATTCCTATTCAATTCTCCCTGAAGATCGGCTGGCCGTGAACAACTTCAACTCGTCTCCGCCGTTTGGGTTGTACGATAAGTGCTGCGGAACGAGCGTAGCGAGTGAGCAGCAACATAATCAGGATTTAAGAGAAATATATGAGACAACAAATATAAGCTACGAAAAATCTCGATTTGATCGCTTTTTACCAGAATTCACTGCGCCACGCACACATTTTGGGCCAGAATTCACTGCGCCACGCACACATTTTGGGCCAGAATTCACTGCGCCACGAACAATAGCCTCGCTTGCTGCTTCAAGCTGTTGGCTGCGAGATTTGTAATATTTTGGTCCAACATGTGCCAGTCGTAATCGGAACTGAAGTGTCGAAGACTACCGCGAGTTGAGCGAGGACTGTGAGGCATGGTGATAGGACCGTTGGATAGCAAAGATTTTCGAAGATTGTACGGAATAAAAGACAAATTTATTTTGAAATCACTCCGACAGCGGTCGATGAGACTGAGCTGAGCGCGTGGGGACGCGAAACCTGAGCTGAGCGCGTGGAGACGCGAATACGATACGGCTAGCTAGTAACGCAACATATTCATTATTAATAATTAAGTTAAACCTAAATTTTCACACCTTCCTCGTGGTGAACGCGTCCTTTGCTCAACAATATTCTACAGACATTGCAAGAACTTGATGCGTGAATTACAAAACAAAATTAGTCTTATCAGCTGGAGTTTTCGTTGATTCATTCCGGTTACATTTGCTTTGCTTTCCCTCAAAAAACGAAAGAGAAAATTCTGTAATACCAGCAAGGCGAAAAAACAGCATTATTACAACAAATTTACCGCAGCAATTACTATCTTTTGGATACACTAGTTTTACTTATAATTTACCACTCTACATTACGACAAGCAGGAACTCGCCGCTTACAAGCCATTTGACGATTATCGGTTATTCAATGATGGCTTTAAAAGGGTATCGGAGGATTTTAGGGTAGACTGACTAAACCTTTCAATTCAAATGTCGCGGTCAAACAACAGTCAACCACTGCCAGAGGTCAAATTCTACAAAAAGAGAACACCATGGAAAACCATTAATTTTGTAGATCCAAGCTTAGCAGAGAGAGTTGAAACTTATAAAGAAAGCCATTCAACTTGTAGAGATTTGAAGTTTGTTTCAGTCAAGGCTGTGATTTTGGCATCCATTCGCTTCGCTTTACAGCTGCGTGAAGCTCGAGTTTATGTTTCCGCCGTTGGCAATTTTCTTCCGGTCTGGCGACTGTTTCGGTTTATGCCACTATTTTTCATTCAGGCAAAAATTGATTAAGCTGAGCACTTAGGAAAGATTCCAGATAACCATCATTGAATAAGCGATAATCGTAAAATGACTTGTATCAAAGCGGCGAGTCCCTGCTTGTCGTGGAGTGGTAAATTATAAAATGGTTAAAATTATCGTACAACCCAAACGGCGGCGACGAGTTGATTTTGTTCACGGTGTTCAGGGAGAATGGATTGGAAATTAGCACATCATGGTTTGATCTTTTCGAAGTTGGATCCAGTAGCAAAACCATCCTTTCAACTGCAGAGGCGATTTCCACCAGCGAAGTTATTATCAGAGCACCCTGGATCCAGAGGTCCGTTCTCTGAATATCATGAGTGAAATTAACCGTAAAAACTGTTAGAAGTAGCTCGCGATACGGACTAATTTTTTCTCGGCGCGTTGCGCCTCATTTCGGCGGCTTTGCCGCTCAAACTCGCCGTTTCCACTAAAACATAAAAACCTCTGACACCCAGGGTATTATCTGAGCTGCTAAGTGAAACTCCACGTTCCTGCAAATATTTTTAAGTTCTGCCGAATTCGTAGCGTTAAAATCGCTCTTATTCTTCTGCTTTGACATTTTGAACCTGGAACTATTCGAGTTTCAAAGGCTTTAAGCAATGGAAAAAATATATATTAACGGGAACTTGAAATAGCGACTCGTAGTTCGTACACTTCTTGTACGTGGCTCAGAACAGATGTCCAAACTTTGGCGGTTTGTTTACATCAAAAGTCACGTGACACTACACGTGAAATCTAGCGCCGAAAAAGTGAATTGAGCATGTGTTCCTTGATGGTCTTGTGGTCTAGCGCCTGGACTCGCAGTCGGGAGGCACAAGGTTCAATTCATGCTCGGACCACTTTTTTGTTTGCATTCGTCAAAACTCCTTACGTTTAATTTTACGCTGTGGCTAAATTCACGGCAGCCGGGCACGGTCTCAAATAGACTAAATGCCCGGCAGTCAGAAATTTTCACAAAATTTTCACTGAAAGGCTCTTTCAAACCTTTTGAGAGTATTCGATGTTCCTTTAGAAATGTCAAGCGCTTCCAAAAATTATTTTGCTTTTCCAGTTGACGAAATATCCAAGCTTGGGCATACCGTAAGATCGCTATGTTCTCGACACTTAAAAAATTTCTGCTGAGATTCGCAGTCAGAAATTTTCACAGAGTTTCGACTGAACGTCTCACTCAAACCTCTTAAGAGTATTCAAAGTTCGTTTAGAAATGTCAAGCGCTTCAAAAAATTATTTTTATTTTCCAGTTGACGAAATATCCAAGCTTGGGCATACTATAAGATCGCTATGTTCACGGAGACTGCCGGGCAATGCCTCAAATACACTAAAAAAAATGCCCGGCAGTCAGAAATTTTCACAGAAATTGACTTTAAATAATACTTTCAAATAATTTTGGGAATCGCTTGACATTTCTAAGCGAACTTTGAATACTCTTAAGAGGTTTGAGTGAGACGTTCAGTCAAAATTCTGTGAAAATTTCTGACTGCCATCATTTAGTCTATGTGAGGCCGTGCCCGGCAGTCTCCGTGAACATAGCGATCTTTATAGTATGCCGCAAGCTTGAATATTTCGTCAACTAGAAAAGCAAAATAATTTTTGGAAGCGCTTGACATTTCTAAATGAACATTGAATACTCTCAAAAGGTTTGAAAGAGCCTTTCAGTGAAAATTCTATGAAAATTTCTGGCTGCCGGGCATTTAGTCTATTTGAGACCGTGCCCGGCTGCCGGGCATTTAGCCACAGCGTTAATTTTAAAAAAAATATCGAACCGTGTCATTGCAAAACATAAGCTTACGGCAATATTGCATTACGTGTTAGCATTTTTTATTCACAAGTTGGCTCTTAGGAGCCTATGATTTACTTTAGTACAATAATATTATTTACTGACCTTGGTCTATTTTAAAGCAGTGTAATTTGAAACTGAAAATGGCTGCACAGTGGGTGGGTACAAAACATGGAGGCCCCCCACCCTCCTTCTGGACACCCATTTGGTCACCCATTTGTACCCCATTTGGACACCCCTTTTCCCCCAGAAATGCATAAATGACTGTTTAAAATTGAAATCCACCTGAAATGGCTAAACTTACTACTTGTTTGAAGTTAGGATGAAAACAGAAAATATTTCAGCATCAAGTGAAGCAAATAAAAATGGCAAAAAATCAAAACAAAGTAATGCCGTAGAATTGCAACTGACAAATGTCATCTTGCCAAAAAAAACTGTCTGGATTAATAACCAAAGTATGTGTAAAACAAGAGGTATGCGCAGCCCATACTCATCAGCCCTTTGGCTGCCTTTTATCCAACCTACTCACCAAATAGAGTATGTATGTATGTATGTATGTATGTATGTATGTATGTACATGTATGTATGTACATGTATGCCGGTCAAAATACAGGAGAATTCCTAACAGGTACAGTCCCGAACATTGTGCATCAAAGGGGATTCTAGGGCAAACACATGTGTGCAGCAACAATTTGCATGTGTAATGTACATGTACATTACTCACGCATGTGACATCCCCAACAAATCTTCCTTTTTCGCTTCTGCTTGCAAAACTACACTGACCACACCGAATCTCTAGTCTGAAGTGTCAGCTGCTTTCTCGCCCTATATACCCCCATGTATCTAGGTATTGCCTGGGGATGTTGAAGTTAAGATTTAACCCCCCTCCCTTTCCCATCTTCTGGTTGAGAAATAGTGTAATTCTTTAGGGTTAAGTAAAGGATGAAAAATTCTTGAGGTTAAAACTGAAAAACAATGGAATTGCAAAGGGGTGAGGGAGAAACACTGTGTATTGTATAACTCAAATTGTTTATTAAGTTCATTTAAGGATACTGTGAACCTTTTTTGGTCCCATTTTGCATAATTTTAGTTTCTTTAATTATACCATGCCTGAAATAAGATTTCCATTTCTTTTTTTTTTCGCGTTATTATGTAATAACGTAATCTCAGAGAAGATCTTCAGTATAACAAAGGATAGGAAGGGGTTTACCTTGCCGTGCCAGCAAAGGAGGTTGTATTCTCAGGGTTAAGGAGAATGAGGAATGAAAACAGTCGTAGGTATTATAATGTAATAACGTAATAAGAAATGCGCTCAAAAAATGAAAAGGGCTAAAGAGCAGTCAGTATTGGATATTTTAAGGCTCCATCTTGTTACAGTAATAATAATAATAATAATAATAATAATAATAATAATAATAATGTTCAAACTGGATATTTTAAGAAAGCCATTGTATTTCATGCTACATGTATCAATAACAGGACAACCAAAACACAACCAAGACTTAGCTATACACTTAACTGTAAAACCCAAAAAATAAAAACGGAACAACAGGCTATTAACAGACAGCATATGTCTTTAATTTCTGAAAAGATGTAGCATTAATCTACAAAATATCGAAAATAATCACATTAAATATTTTTGCAAAATCATTAAAAGAACTCTAGATATTCTTAAAAAAGTGTTTTAAGGGAATAGTTGATAAATAGCTACATGTACAGTTGTGATAGTCCGATAACCCAATTCTCGAGTGCAGCACCCGGCATCTAGCATTACATGTACATGCCATTTGCATATTTTGTTTACATTGCAATCTGAGGAGCACATTTCGCATTGTTATAGAGAATTCTATTATAGCCTCACAGCGTATTCATTGCAGTGGCAGTTTTCCATGTTTCACACGGTCATCTATGCTTTGTTCCAACTCCTGACAATATTATCCACTTTTACAATAAAAGCCAAAGTGGAAATTTTTATTTCGCAGAATTGTAGAGATGACAAGTGAAAAGAACCACAGCAAAGAAAAAAGGCCTAATAATTATTATGAATAAATAGCTTACATGCATACATTTATTGCTGAGACCAGCATGTGTTTTGAAGTCATTTCTGTGGCTAATTTCTATTGTATTTTCATTTCTTTGAAAATTCTTACTTACATGTACATGTTTGTTTCCACAATAACCTTGTTGTGTTTTCGTTCTTTCCGCTCATTTGAGTTTACAGTTGTGCGAAACTTCACTGTTTTCCCATGATTTTTACCCTTTGAATAACTCCACTATTCTGCCATTGCCCAATTCACATGCACTGCTGTGTGACGATACTCTTCAGGTGGTTCTATGTTGTTATTTGATTATTTGTTGTGAATTATGTTTTACATGCAGTGATTCTTTTATTCATGTTTTGAATTATGTTATGCTAAATCAAGGTCTTATTCATGTTTTGAATTATGTTATGCTAAATCAAGGTCTTATTCATGTTTTGAATTATGTTATGCTAAATCAAGGTCTTATTCATGTTTTGAATTATGTTATGCTAAATCCGGGTCTTATTCATGTTTTAAATTATGTTATACTAAATCCAGATCTTATTCATGTTTTGAATAGGCCATTTCCGACTTGCCTTTAGCCTCTCTATCAAAGCGAGGCTAGGTGCGAAACCTTTCATAAGAAAATGAGTTTTCATTCACATGCAAATAAAAATTATTTGCATACATGCATACAACTTTTGATAGAGAGGCTAAGGGCAACTCGAAAATGGCCTATTATGTTATTGGTAATCCAGGTCTTTAGGAAAAGCTTGACCCCTGTGTCTTGGCACAAGTACTAAACTAGTTTTCCTGCCGAAAGAAAATTTATACCAGTTGAAGTTGGATTAGGTTATATTTACCACTGATTTCACTGTTACGCGACCCTTCGAATCAAAACTACTTTGAGCAAGTTCAATTTACTCTGCCGTCAATCATACCTAGAAGGAGGAGTTTGTATACTCCTAATTTGCATCGGGCAATTTAGTGAGCTCCTCTGGCGTTGGAGGTTTTATCGGCTTCAAAAGTTTGCATCGAAAAAAATTTGACGACTAGAGATGGGGAAAACCTCCTTCAACTTCCATGGAATATTTCATTTAGATGCTGGCAAAATCGACTCTGCTGATATTTTCCACATACATGCTGTCAGTTTACATTTGCATATTATTACCGTTGATGCATGACCGGTTGACCGTAAATGATAACAACAGGAAAAGCTCAAACTTCTTGGCTCACCAGCAGTGTCGATTTTGCCAGTATCTAAATGAAATATTCCATGGAAGTCGAAGGAGGTTTTCCCCATCTCTAGTCGTCGAATTTTTTTCGATGCAAACTTTTGAAGCCGATAAAATGTCCAACGCCAGAGGAGCTCACTAATTTAATATGCCCAATGCAAATCAGGAGTATACAAACTCCTCCTACTAGGTATGATTGACGGCAGAGTAAATTGAAATTGCTCAAAGTAGTTTTGATTCGAAGGGTCGCGTAACAGTGAAATCAGTGGTAAGACAGTTTGCAATACATATGTTATTAATTGCTGCCCGACTTAACAGATGTTTTACTTTTGCACAGAATGATGGATAATATTTTAAAACAGCGTAAAAATGCATCAATGAACTGAACTGTTCTACAGTCGAACCTGTATTAGGCGGCACCGTATTAAGCGGTCACCCTCTATTAAGCGGTCACCCTCTATTAAGTGGTCACTTAACAAATACCCGGAATTAAATCGCTCCCCATATTTACTGTAAACTTGACCTTTTTTAAGTGGTCACCTCTTATTGAGCGGTCAGTTGGCTATTCCCCGAGGGTGACTGCTTAATAGAGGTTTGACTGTATGTACTTTTGGCCAGATCCTTCATTGATGTTATACAGTGTATCTTTTCTTTTTAACCAGTCACCTCTTATTGAGCGGTCAGTTGGCTATTCCCCGAGAGTGACTGCTTAATAGAGGTTTGACTGTATGTACTTTTGGCCAGATCCTTCATTGATGTTATACAGTGTATCTTTTCTTTTTAACCCATGCGTAACGAACCACTTATCGGTAACGGAGACAGATATGCAAATGAGTCACTCGCTCACTCACTCACTCACTCACTCCTTCCATCAGCTGTAAACTTAGTGACGTAATGCTTCGTTACGAATGCGTTTCGTAACAATTAGAACAGCGTGAATCCAGCGATAACAATAACTAATTTGTTGTAAACGAATATAAACAACAATAAGCTTACATGTATTTAAGATGTTTCGAATTTGGAGTCTTTAATGCCACATAAAATCGATCTAAAAGGATTTTCTAATCAAGACACACATTTTGATGCAGATCTACCTTTAAATAACAAAATTTATTCTTAATTGAGCGTGTGTTCCCCGATGGCCTCGTGGGCTAAGGTGCCGGATTCGCACTGGGGAGGCCCTGGTTCAATTCTCGGCTGTGACTCTACTTTTTTTCCTCAAAGTGGTTTCCTTTTTAACCCGCGATTACGCGCAAGCGTAATGAACGGGTTATCGGTAACAGCAGCTAATTCACTCACTCACTCACTCGCTCACTCACTCGTTCCATCACTCACCATCATGACCAGATTCCACTATATTCCTTACTTTCCTAGCTGGATCACTTGCAGTCTACATGTACTTCAGGGATCATTTCCAGTTGGGGATCTTTTTGGTCCATTTTGGGGATCATTTGTATTATTTGTCATTGGGAATCATTTCCAGTGCCATAAAGACCCATGCAACTTGAAAACATGATGCAGGTCCATTGTTTAAACGAAAAAAAAAAACAGTACATTGTTGCCTCTACGGCTTTGCCAGGGCACTTGGAGTCATATTCAGTGAAACCCCAATATAACAAAGTACCAAGGGACTGGGAAAACATGTTTGTTATAACAGGATTAAGTTAACTCGGGGTCATACATTTTACTACAATTGGGCTGAAGAAAATTGTTCATAATAATAAAATGGGGTCTTTGTTACATGTACTTGTACATTGGGGTTCATCATATCAGGGTTCCAATGTACATATTGCTTTATTTACTAGGCAGTAATGGTAAAATAATTTCAGACAAAATACTGACAGACATCTTTCACTGTTCGAGGACTAACTTTAAGAAGTTTTGATATCTGAGGGACACTAAATTGGTGTTCCATCAGAAATTCCAGTTGTTCGTGGGGCAAAATATCATTAATCCATGCTCGCAAACAATTTCTAACGACTTCCAAAATGTTATATTCACTACAGCAGTATAAGATGAATACAAATATTTCTTTCCCCGGGGAAAAAGTCACAATTTATTACCACAGCAGCTAAAACTGTTCCTGAAGACTGCAATTTAGAATAACGTAATTCAAAACACGAATAAGACCCAGATTTAGAATTACATAAGCTTAATTCAAAACATGAATAAGACCCAGATTTAGAATATAAACATTATTACCCGTGGCGTTATATGCCAACAAGGTATAAAGTGAGTAGAGATTCTTGGTCACTTTTTGTGTTCTCAAGTGTTTGTACTTAGATAGGAGTGACCTTTGGTCAGTTTATTAAAAAGCTTTGTGATAATTAGTATATCTAGACTAGTCTGTTTTAACTGCTACCCAAAAACAGTTGGGCAACAAAATACAGTAGTAACATCATTTTCTGATCATTCTAAAACAGTTCTTTACCATAGTGAACCTGTGAAATCATTTAATGAGGCATTGGAAAAAGTGCACATTCTCATAAATAATAGAATCACCGCACAGAAAACATAATTCGCAACAAATTAATGTATTAAAAGTATTATGTACATGTAGTAGTTAGCATTGTGACTGAAAAGCCCTGTCGAAGGGAGTCTCAATAAAGTATGTATGTATGTATGTATGTATGTATGTATTGGTATACGGAAATCGGCTGAACTGTACAATACCCGGGCACTTATTTGCATCTCGTTGAATAAGAATGGATCCTTAATTTGTTTTCATATGCCTCGTTCTATGAAACGTTCTGGGATATGTAAATAAGTGGCCAGGTATTCTAAAATCGCTCCCGAAAATCTAACTATTCGTTTTAATGGAATCCTTTAGGGATTAGAATGAAAGCTAAGGTCAGTTCTCAACCGGGACAGGGGATGGAAATTTTAAATGCAATAGCTCATTTCACAATGATGGCGGTGGAGGCATCTGTCGATTAAAGTGCCTCTAGTCCTGTCTCTGTTGATTATTCCCTGCACCAAACATATTGTATATGTCTAAAAAAACACGAAACAGCCTGTCTTACCTTTGCTAGAAGAAACTTTGGCGTTTATCTGATCCTAAATGCGTCAAGAGAACCAACCAAACCTACAATCGACAGAACGTTCGGCTCATCAACAAAATACCAGCACCCAGTCTCCTCGCAACAATTCAGTACAACGAGATCGACCACAGGACACCCACAATGGTTGAAATTTTTTGATAGACTTAGCCTGCTTGCCTTGAAATCGCATAAGGCCCCCCAGGTAAGCTTAACTAAAATGAAAGGCGGAAGCACAAGAATTAAGATTGCCGACCGTGCTATTTTCTCAATTTTAACAATTCTCAAAAAAGGTATTACGCGACATTCTGCACTGTACATTTAGACTCAAATTTTCTCGTTCTAGAATGACTAGTATGACTAATTTAAGATTAAAATACACCTTTTCGAAAATTGCCCGAGAAAATTATTGGAAATCAAAATTGCAAAAAATACACAGACATCTCTGCATAAGGCGACGCGAGTGAAGTTAGAACTATAAAATCCAAGTCTTGTTTTATGTACATAAAATCGCATTTCAAACTTTGTTATGAATGAAAAAACACATCAAAAAGTAACAACACAATATTGTTTTCAAAAATTTTATTCAAATATCCATTAGTTTATGTTTAAAAGCAAAACGCGTACCATTAGCGCATCGAGAAGCTGTCTTCGATGAAATTCAAGAAATCAATACGACTGAATTTGAGCACGTTTTATTAACATTTCTCCAAAACGGACGAGAACACAAAGAAAAAGTCGATCACAAATTGATATCAACATAAATACCCATCGAAAAATGTAATTTGTTTCACCTTTAAGTCCCTCCGCTGCTTGGAAAAAGTCAATCACAAATTGATATCAACATAAATTCCCATCGAAAAAATGTACTTTGTTTTACCTTTAAGTCCGCTTCTTCGATTAGACACAACACACAACAATAGTGTTTTCTGTAGATGACGTGACATCGGCCGTGTAGCCGCGGGAAGCGGGCGAAAAACAAAGCCTCGTTTTGATTTCAAAATTGCTAAAATTGCATTGTGTGTGGCAAAATAAAAATAAATAAATAAATAAAATGTCACGCGACGTCATACGCGCATGTTGCGCGAAGTCATACGCGCCCGCGATCTAACCCTGCACGACATCGCGCCCGCGAAACATTCCTCTAGCCATGACCATGAAAAACAACACGATATCCTTCACGATATTACTCACATCCTCAATTGTCAAAATGCATTGAATTCACTGAAATCATGAATTTATGCAAATAATATTGAAAATTTCCAGCTTACCGCCGATAGCCTGCGCCGGCGCGCCGACGTATCCGATTTCCTTGCTCCCCGAGGAAAACGGACGTCTGCGAAAAGCCGTTTCGAATCGTGTTCACGTATCCTGCTGTTTCTCAAGGATCCGTGGACTGCGCTGATTGGACGCTTGACAGTAGGCATTGTTAGAAACTGCTCTGATTGGCTATCACCACGAAATGCTGAAATAATTAATGCTGCTTAAAAATTTATGCGGGTTTTCCTATGACATATCTAAATAAAATGTCGACTAAACATGAGCTAACATGGGTGATTGTGTGCTGTGCTTCTCGCTTGTGGTGATGTAAAGCGACAGAAATCTTGTTCAAGGTCGCGGTGAATTATAAGTTGACGAAGAAAACCTTTCACTAGAGTTTGCTATGCACTCTACGACGCCGTATATCTGTGAACCATGCGCTGGACTACAGAAGCGACACTGACGGACTTTTCAATAACTTACGAAAAATTGAGGAAGAATTTTTTAACAAGTACAGTGGTTGCAAAGCTTTCAAGGCAGGACTGACTGTAGCCTGCGGGCAGACGTCTCCTAATGCAAACCATTTATTTGCGAAGCTTACAAAACGATTTTTTGTTATCGCCAATCCTTTCTTAATCTGTGAAACCTGGCTACGCAACTTTAAAATTAATGATTATTACGATTGTAAAGCTTCAAAGCAAGCCGAAAATTAATGAAAAAGAACAACACCGTTCGGGAATAATTGTGCTAGATTAGCCTGTGAACAGGCTCTTTAGTTTGGATATAGGGCGAAAAAAATTGAAAAGGCGAACGGGGAAGGGGTGGGGGGAGGGATCTTCCCCTCTCCCCAGTTTTTCCGCGGCTCGCTTCGCTCGCCGACTTTTTCTCGCGAGTCTTCTTTTCGCCGCTATCTACTTTCGTCATACACCCACAATGAGGCCTGTTCACAGGCTAGTGCTAGATCGTCAACTTCTCCTGTGAAATAAACTATATTGGATTAACGTGTTTTGAATTTCCCTTCCAATGGTCCATTGACAGGAAATTTGCGGGTGTAATCAGTGCCTGATGTTACAGACTATTTATTTATTAATACAATGCAGTATAACTGGCACAGTGAATTCATATCATCAGTGTTTGATACTATAATACCATGAAAGAACAATCTACTCAAACGGGCTATTAATAAGGGGACTACAGAATCACTACAAGAAAACAATTTACTTGTAGATCCATTGTAAAATCCTTCCGCCATGAAACATTCGACAAAAATGTAATTTCGCAGGTCCTACTTTTTCCGCGGGGAGCAAGGAAATCGGATACCTCTGCGCGGAGGCTAGTCTTTTGAAATAAAACATGTGTTTTGGCATATCTCTGTGTAGTCTTATTGAGAAAATTTTTTAAGAAAAAGGTGGGCGACAACTTTCTTATGTAACGCCCTCATTTCCGGCCGAGACGTGCAAGTCAATTATTTTTCTTTTTGCAATAAAATATGTGCTCATTTCGGCTTTGGTACTAGCCATTCATAATTCCACCTTTTGTTCAAGCCTGGTGGCTTTCTAAATTAACGAATAAATTTTCTAAATAATGATAATGTTATTTCACATGAATGCGTAAGTAACCATCCGATACTCGATCATGAAACAGGCTGATTTCATACATTTTCATTTTGGGAAAGAGGACGGTACATTGAGAGATTTCAGACTTTCTTTCAGAAGTGTTCTTTCTTCCAAGTGCACTCACTTATGTTGGGTTGTAGTCGAGCGTCATTCATCCTTCGCTTCCCACTAGATTACAATTATCATTCACGCTGTGGAAGCAAGAATATTCACGTCTTAAAGTGGTACTACGACGAAAATTTTTGTCTTTATTTTCGCCTTTTTTTACTTCAGTTAATCCATTAAGTTCATAATAACATAAATCGCTATAATTTAGAACGATACAAGACGCTGTGGAAGCGTATACTTGGGCGTCGTTGTATTAGGCATATTGGAGAATAATTGTCTTGGGAATCTGCATGCACGTTATTTCACGGTTTGATGATAGGGAGTATTCGGATAGTGTGAGCAGTCTAACAAAGAAGCGCGTTAACCGTCAAAACAAGAAGACACAGTACACTTAGCGTGCGAGATCGCACGCATTATTAAAGTAGCGTGTCCACTGTGTCAAAAGACGAGTACATACTGAAAAATACAAATCGATGCCTACTTTGTACTTACCGTTGAAAAAAAGGCCGTATGTTAGAGTTTCTCGATGGTTGTTATTGGTTTAAGCTAAATCTTGTAACTAGCTGGTCTGTGTTTCTGACACTTTTGAAGTGAATGCAAATGTAGCCGCAAAGTGGCCTTTCGAAGCCAGATGTAATTGCCTGGTCCGGACCCGAGATCAAAACAACTTTTCCAATTGAAAGTTTTGCTGGAAGTATTCCCGCCGTTATTATAATAAAGTTTGAATGAAACTTATAACTTTAATCAAAGTTAACGACAGAAGTGGTAATTTAGGAGGAGAGAAACAAATTTAGCCCTTTGAAACATATTTTTGCAGTTGAGGTAAAAATGTTGCAATTTGCATAATGTGAAAGTAATTTGAAACCTTTCCAGTAACGCATAACGCAGCTGTTTCATAAAACACCTCGCAATCAGTCACACGAAAATATATCCAGTTTTTATTCCTCTGTATCCGAAACACAGAAAAGAATATTAAATGAAAAAGTGATCGCTTTAAGGTTATTTTCGCCCGAGAAACATTCACTAGCGGAAGCAAAACTCGCAAGAAACGTCTCGCAAGACAACGCGTGCATTGTTTACATCTTCTCTCGGCGGTGGATTTTTTGCACCCAAAGTTTCAGTTGGCTGTTCTGTTCCTTCAACTTCACGACATAAAAATTAATGAAAGGCAAACAACCGAAAGAAGTGAAATTAATTGGGATTCCTACCACGCTTATATTTCTTCCTTCGCTGTCCACTGTTCACTTCTTATTAAATAAGCGCTAGATATGTATTCGTCTAAATTATCTTCTTCATGTTCGTTTGAACATGTTTTAGCGGGTTTCCGTCATGAAGGTATCGTAGAATTAATAGCGAGTGTCAAATACTTTCGCAGTGTCTTCTTGAGTAATTTCTTTGAAACTGTTAGATGCAACAGAGAAAACACAACTCGCACTTTGTGACGTTCGCCTCGCATCAACAAACAACACGTGTACTCCACCGCGGTTAAACGAGAGAAATTTGCAAAAGTTAACCAAAGTACTTCAAAGTTAAGGTTGTCATTTTCACTGTTTATTAAAAGTTTCATATATTGACAATACACTGTCAACTCACTAAACGTTTTGAAAGTTTACTAAAAAAAGTTCTAAGCGTTTAAAAACTAGGAACCGCAGAACTGTCGGCGCCATTTGCCAACACAATTTTGCTCAGGCACGAAGCGTTTTGATCAGTTTTCAACGATCGAAAAGAAGCTCGTTATTTTGAGCCGGAAAGATGAAAAGATAGTTACATAAACTAATTATTTTATACATCCTTGCCCACGTTTCCACTTAATACTAAATGAATCCCACCAAATAAAACGAAAAACTCCTCGGACGTGTGACCGCGGTGAAGGTTTGAATAATCCCGCCATCCCCAGAGTTGCGCAATACTGCACATTTGTGGACGACCAAACTGCATTTTAATACTTGGTCGCTCCGCCCAAGTAATAAGCTTACTGAATCTAGATATTGCTGGCCGAAAACCGCCGAAAACCACCGAAAATCCGGCCGCCATTCCTCAGTTTAAAAAGTCAAGCCCGTGATTATTCTAGAAAGTGGTCTCACGAGTGAGTTGTCTCGTGACGTCATATTCGCAACGAAGATCGTGGCCATTCCTTGGACAACAGCGAAAGAACCACCAAAAGAAAAGGATTTGGAGACGTCTTCGCCGTAAAATTTACTTTCCAGTTCGTCGGAAAGCGTTGCGAAGGACAATTTTGGCGAAGAACTCGATGAATTTTCAGGACCTATTTCGTTTCAATGATGAGGATTTGGCGACGTATGGCTTCAGAGAATAAGCTGCCGAATTGGGAGGCAAGAATGGCTCAAGAAGCCGAAGAGGACCGTCAATTTCAAGGAATTTTTACTCAGCAATTGGACGTTTATACATGGTACGATAAGGATTTTTTTTTAAATATTTATGATGAACTTTTCCCCGTTTGAGTTTGGTAAGCGGATTATAATAGCTGTTTGCAGAAACATCGAATCTTGACTTTTGTTTACAATACGTGTATTAGCATTCCACACTGAAGTTTAGCCATAAAGAGCAAATAAAGTCAACTGCTCGATTACTATTTCTCACTGGATTCAGTTCCTTGAGTTTCTACAGTGCAAAACTAAACGAATAAATTGGTGTTGTAGAAAAGTAAACGATGTTGTTCTTACTGTTGTTGATAACACTGCAGACATCAAGTGTACAGCTCAGGTGTAGCTGACATCTTGAATTATTGTAAACCCCATCAATAGTCCCAGTAGCACATAGTTAAATTTCCTTATCCTTCCTTGGTCTCCAAGGATGCATAAATCCGAGTGAATCAAGCAAATCAGTTACTCAGCCTCGTGCAAAGTCAACACAATAATAAGCACTGGGTTCATAAGTCTGGAACAGCTAGCATCTGTCAGTGTGTATTTTTTAATTCTCCCAAAATCACACAAGATTAGGCATATGAAAGTTTAATGTGCAAGTTTAATGTGCAAGTTTTGAAAGAATGAACATATTGATATATATAACCACTATTTGATTTTCTAAGAAAGGAATTTGCAGAATGAAATTTATTAATACTGTTACATGTTACTATCATCTTGTTGCCGTAAAACTTACTGCTGTTTCAACAGTGTGTGGGTGAAAGAAATACATTGTAGCTTAACACAAGAGATCACAAGGCAATACTGTGGTTTCTTATTTTGCTCTTATTCTTTATTAAAGCCAGGTTCTCATGGCCTCAGAGAAGGCCCTGCAAAATAGCAGATCATAAAAAACTCCAAATATCTTGGATATTTGACATACTGAAAATCCTCTATTAACCCCCCTCCTTTTGGAGAAAGAAATTGCCTGCAAAGTTGAGTTCAGTTGAACTACCGGTATGCAGACACTGTATGAGGAAGGCCCTTCCTAGAGAACGTCACAAGCAGTATATTTCCAGTACATACCAGAAATGCCTCCTCAAAGTACATTAGTTTGTAAACAAACACCTTGATCATTTATTTGATGGTACCTTACCTGCAATACACCCGGGATACATTGAGTAGCTAGGTGCATAAAGGGCTAATTTTGATTTTTGACATTTTTCACTTACAATAAATTGTGTTTTATTATCCAAAAGTAAAATACCATAATTTCTGTTGCTTTTGTTGCTGGTTTCCATAAGCTGATTTAAAAGAGATTAGGTTAGACATAAGCATCCCACACCTTTGAAAATATATTTTCACCTGAGTGAAATGTATTTTGTCCTTTCCTATTGTGAAAATCCTGGATCTTTTGGCCTGATTGGCTCCATTTACTCTATCTTACATGAACCTGTTATTACCTAAGCAAGAGAGTACATTGTTGGCTAAAAAATACTTTGTCAATGAAAAATGTCAAAACTCTACATGAACCCTTTATGTGCTGAGCCAGGAGCTTAATGAAAAAAAAAAATCGCAGTAAATGAAAACTAGGCTTACTAAAGTAAATAAAATGTTTTATAAACAAAAAAGTTAATCTTGCTTGTATACAGTACACTGTGTATGGAGCTCTGCTTTATAGATGCTGCTTAATACTGACAATAATATTGATTATTGCAGACAGTTTCCTCTGTCCCAATTGAATTAAATCCAATGTTTTTTTCTTTAAAATTGCCCTTCCAACTGTGTTGTTATAAAAGATATCTAATAGCATTCAACTGTACCTTTATTAGAAAGCATGATGGCTTTGCAGGTAATTAGTTATCTGACATGTTCACATTTCTTGATCCTTAGTTGTTTACGGGGTCAGATTCGCCATTAACAGGAAAGTTAATGAAAAGAGGTATTGCAAATACACACAAAGAAAGTGGCTGGGTAATAATCCAACATTGCTCAATACATCACACACACACACACACACTCTGAGTGCTTGGAAGAAACCACCTTGGGGGATATTGCCTCACAGTTTCATTTTGGGTAGATTTCAATGTTAAATCCAAACATATATATGACTAAAAGGAACAAATTTAAATGGAGTATGCTATCCTGATTGTAAACAGAAATGTTTCATACCTAGGGCAATGCAACCTTTTACTTGTATCTTTTCTAGTTTCACTTTGAAAAGTAAAAAAAACACATTTGTAAGGGAAATCAAAAAAATAATGCTTTAGTTTTGTTGACAATGAAACTATAATTAAGCGTCTTTGACTGCACATGGACTGGATTGTAATAAAAAAATGGTTCAGTTCTTCCTTTGTGTTTTGGAAAAATCACTTAATTTCTGTTACTTGTTCTCTGTTGAAGGAATCGCTTTGATCCAAGAGCCAAAGTTAGTTAAATAATTAGTAGTTTTGCACACGAAAACAAAATCCCCTAGACATTACCCCTTTAAAATGTAAAAAAAATTAGTACAAGATGCATCAAGGATGCAGTCCCCCTGCACTGTGCTTTATTAAATTTTTAATCTGAAAATATTGCAGAATAAATAACAATGACCAACAACAATACAACAGTTAACATGTGTCAATAAACAACAATTTGATGTAACTTTAAAATAGCAAACTAAGAACACGGATAATAAATTGGATAACAACAAGAATATTTTCAGTTCCTGTAATCAGAAAATACAGTGTCATGCGAGTGTATTTGAAAATGTGCTACAAAAAGGAGAATACATTAGCATTAGCCATTAGTTTGTATGACATGTGGTATCTATGGAGTATTTAATAAAAAAAAAAACTAAAGCCTCAGAACCTATATAGCCAGTTGATGTACACGTTTGAGAAACAAAAAATGCATACATGTACGCCACTCACCCGGTATGTTGTTTCACAATATTCATTAAAACAATCAACAGTTTATTTTCGAATCCTCCTGTTTCACGCGTTTCACTCAGTCTCTCAAATTCCCTTGGAAAGTAAATCTCGCGGTAGTAGCAGTAGTAAACTATTATAAAGTGGTTCCTAGTGGTTGAGTTTCCCTTGTTATACTGTATTGTCAAAAGAAAGTATCCATCTTGTGTGGTTCGGCGCGTTGAACTCTCACAGAACTGGCTGGTAGACGATTTGTGTAAAGAAATTCAACATTTTGAGAATGTTTCGGCGTCCGAGTTGTACAAAATTAACAGGAGGCATCTTCTCGAACGTTTACAAAAACATCTTCGGCATAAAGCAGGCCCTGGAACCACCAAGATTAAACTAAAGGTCTTGTTTATGCGAGATCAGCCTTTCCACGCAACGAAGCGGCCATTGTTGTGTTGCGAATATGACGTCATCTTCCTCTCGACTCAACTAGATCCAGCTCTCTATGTGGTTCTCGGCCATTTTTAAATCGAGTAATGGCGGCAAGCCGAAGCTGAACTTTACGTTTAAAATAGCTGCTCTTCCCGTTGGAACTTGAACTTAAAATTTGGCATGGTAAGTATTCAGCACTTCTACTTTCCAAAACTGAAGAGAAAGGGAAGTGGAAAATTTTGATCATAGCAAAATTTCACCTCACTTTTCCTGTCGCTTTCGGCTATAAGTTCATGAATTTGATCCCCAGTGATCATCATGAGCGTTGGTTTTACGTTGTTTTCAGTTGCCGCTATAAGTTTCTCAAGCTTACTCTTAATTTCTAGTCACAAACTTGACCAAGTGTCTTGCCTTGCTTTCCGAAAACCGAGTAGATCCTTAAACTCGCTATTGAATAAATTTCTAAAGGTTGAAAAATATAAAACGGTGCCTATATTATATTTTTTTGTTTTCAGGCTTCTCGACTTAAAATCGGGTTTTTTGCGTAAAAACTTAGACCACATTCGTCGCACACAGTGAAACGTTAAAATGAAAGTACTCAGTTTGCCATGAGTTCGCGCCCTGCGGTCCGTCGGTGCGATTCACTTGCTTCATACAATATAATAAAACTAGTGTATCCAAAAGATAGTAATTGCTACGGTCAATTTGTTATATTGCTGTTTTATCGTCTCGCTGGTATTACAGAATTTTCTCTTTCGTTTTTTGAGGGGAAGCAAAGCAAATGTAACCGGGATGAATCGACGAAAACTCCAACTGATAAGACTAATTGCGTCGACGAAGGAGACGCTTCCTAATCTTGTCGGCTAGGCGGAACGAATCGAGAAAAGTGTCGGTACCAAATCTGCGCCATCTTGAAACGTCACAACAGTATCCAGCATTCTTAGCGCGTCGTCTAGGCTAAGCGTAATAAGTTCGTGTTCCAGTACACCAAATTGAAAATCAATAACAATGTTGTCCCCTAAACCACCACCAATCCTAACCACCCGTCATGGAACATCACTACACATCATCGCACGTTGCTAGACCTAATCAACTTCCCTAGAAATCATCTAATGGAACTAGACATCATCCAACATCACTAGGCATCATACAGGATAGTGGAACACGAACTTATTCCCGCTAAGCGGAACGAATCGAGAAAAGTGTCGGTACCAAATCGGCGCCATCTTGAAACGTCACAATAGTATCCAGCATTCCCAGCGCGTGGAAATCAGGCATCATCCTGGGGAGCTGGGGTTCCGAAATGTCACATGTGAATAATCTATTTGTCTTGATTTAGTTTCGGATATTTTCCCGATTTTGGAATCGTACGGCTCAATATTTCAATGCCTGGTAAAAGTACGCAGTGGAAAAATTGGACGAAGGTTCTTCTCCGGACCAAGTAAGTTGTTGGGTCTCTTTGGAATCAAGCAAGAAGTTACAGATTTTCCTCCCTACCGTTCTGGTATGTTTTGAATTTTCTATCTTGATTTTGCTGTGGTTCTCTGCCTGATTTGGGAAGCTTTCACCTAAATACCGACGTCGTTCTTCGCGATGTTCTACGGTACGGTGCAATTCGCTTATGTCTTGTAGCAATAATTCACTGACCGGCCGCGCCAGACGAACGCAGATTAACTTTACAGTGCTCGAAATTGCGCCTGTATCGGGCGCATTTGCGACTAAAGATTTCGCAATTTTGTGACTAAAATTTGTCTAGCTAATAAAGGAATTATATTCAACAGTCCTGTGTCTTACTTGCAACTGGTAGTTGTAATTTTATCCGAAAAATCCTGCGAAATTCACGTTGAATGTTGTGTGACTTAATCGTCGGTGTCCAAGAAGTTTATCACGGGAGCACTTTTTCAGGCTTTTCTCAGAAATTTCTCATTTCCGGTTCCGGTATTAGTACATGTACTGAGGAGTATGATTTCAGAATCGGAGAAATAACCGAAATGAAATCAAGACATATATACCATTTATGTGTCGTAAAAATCTGAGACCTTTCGGAGTACACAGCACGGCAGGATTTTGCCCGATCCCACGGCGATATCGTGAATTTGTTTGATGTCGGCCCGACGTTTATCTCGCGACAAATCCCTTTTAAACAGTGGCTGAATTAATTCATGAAACTAAGGTACTAGGTCAAGACGAGGTGCCACGGGATAAGGAGACGCACTATAATCTATGATTACTACTAGTTTTGTTTTGTAATTCACGCATCAAGTTCTTGCATTATTGCGTCGACGAAGGAGACGCTTCCTAATCTTGTCGGCTAAGCGGAACGAATCGAGAAATGTGTCGGTACCAAATCTGCGCCATTTTGAAACGTCACAATAGTATCCAGCATTCTTAGCGCGTCGTCTAGGCTAAGCGGAACGAATCGAGAAAAGTGTCGGTACCAAATCTGCGCCATTTTGAAACGTCACAATAGTATCCAGCATCGCGTGGAAATCAGGCATCATCCTGGGGAGCTGGGGTTTCGAAATGTCACATGTGAATAATCTATTTGTCTTGATTTAGTTTCGGATATTTTCCCGATTTTGGAATCGTACGGCTCAATATTTCAATGCCTAGTAAAAGAACGCAGTGGAAAAATTGGACGAAGGTTCTTCTACGGACCAAGTAAGTTGTTGGGTCTCTTTGGAATCAAGCAAGATCTAGAAGTTACAGATTTTCCTCGCTGCCGTTCTGGTATGTTTTGAATGTTTTATCTTGATTTTGCTGTGGTTCTCTGCCTGATTTGGGAAGCTTTCACCTAAATACCGACGTCGTTCTTCGCGATGTTCTACGGTACAGTGCAATTCGCTTATGTCTTGTAGCAATAATTTACTGACCGGCCGCGTCAGGCGAACGCAGATAATTTAACTTTACAGTGCTCGAAATTGCGCCTGTATCGGGCGCATTTGCGACTAAAGATTTCGCAGTTTTGTGACTAAAATTTTTCTAGCTAATAAAGGAATTATATTCAACAGTCTTGTGTCTTACTTGCAATTGGTAGTTGTAATTTTATCCGAAAAATCTTGCGATGTTGCGTGACTTAAACGTCGAAATTTCTCATTTCCGGTTCCGGTATTGGTACATGTACTGAGGAGTATGATTTCAGAATCGGAGAAATAACCGAAATGAAATCAAGACAAATATACTATTTATATGTCGTAAAAATCTGAGACCTTTCGGAGTACACAGCACGGCAGGATTTTGCCCGATTCCACGGCGATAGCGTGAATTTGTTTGATGACGGCCCGACATTTTTGCCTGCGTGACATATCTCGCGACAAAGCCCTTTTCAACAGTGGCTGAATTAATTCATGAAACTGAGGTACTAGGCTAAGACGAGGTGCCACGGGATAAGGAGACGCACTATAATCTATGATTACTACTAGTCTGTAGAATATGGTTGAGCAAAGGACGCGTTCACCACAAGGAAGGTGTGAAAATTTAGGCTAATTATTGATAATGAGTACGTTACGTTACTAGTTAGCCGTATCGTGTTCGTGTCTCCACGCGCTCAGCTCAGGTTTCGCGTCCCCACGCGATCAGCTCAGTTCAGTCTCATCGACCGCTGTCGGAGTGATTTCAAAATAAATTTGTCTTTTATTCCGTACAATCTTCGAAAATCTTTGCTATCCAACGGTCCTATCACCATGCCTCGCAGTCCTCGCTCAACTAGCGGTAGTCTTCGACACTTCAGTTCCGATTTCGACTGGAACATATTGGACCAAAATATTACAAATCTCATAGCCAACAGCTTGAAGCAACAAGCGAGGCTATTGTTCGCGGCGCAGTGCATTCTGGCCCAAAATGTGTTCGTGGCGCAGTGAATTCTGGTAAAAAGCGATCAATTCGAGATTTTTCCTAGCTTATATTTTTTTCTCATATATTTCTCTTAAATCCTGATTATATTGCTGCTCACTCGTTCCGTAGCAACTAATAAGAGTATTCTTGGCGTCGAGAAAAAGTTTTCTAGGCGCATTTTGGCGTCTTCTATTTGATTCTATTGAGGACTTTCCATGTCAATACTTTTAAGCAAAACTTCGATCTTACTTTTCAAGATTCCGTAGCACTTTCTGAAGGCATTTTGCAGAATTTCCTCACCGTTTGTATGTGGTATGTAATCGCGTTCGAAGAACGCAATCCTAATTTCGTGTTGGTTGTCCTGTGGTTTATGTGCAGTAAAATTTGAGAT
Source organism: Dendrophyllia cribrosa (assembly GCA_024195265.1). NCBI lineage: Eukaryota > Metazoa > Cnidaria > Anthozoa > Scleractinia > Dendrophylliidae > Dendrophyllia > Dendrophyllia cribrosa. The sequence continues at coordinate 33,945,412 of JAJLRJ010000007.1, read as the reverse complement.
TTTTTGGTGGCCGGTCTTCCAAATGACCGCCCCTATTGTTTTTTTTTTTCAGGGGCTCATTTCCGCCGGAAATTCTTTCGAACGCGTCTCTATAATCTGTGATTACTGCTAGTATAATGTTATTTTTGCCTCTGGATGTCACTTTAATGCTCTTAAATTTCTTAAATGTAAGTTCAACGAATTGTAACGTAATTTGCCTTACGAGTTATTAAGGCCCCGTCCCACACGTATCCGTTTTCGTTTGAAAACGCAAAAGTTTCTTTCCGTTTTTTAAAATCTCTCCGCCGTCCACACGTAGCGTTTTCGAATCGTTTTTGCCTGTCCACATGTATACGTAAAAACGACTGAAAACGCTTCAAATCCCTCTAAAGTCACCCAAGTCACCCATGCAGTTTTTGTTCTAAACAATTCTAAAATCCTGCCAAGATCTTTCTTCACTTCCCAAACCTTCTCGGGGTACAGAAAAATTATTTCAGAAATAGCTGCGCAGAGCCGCGCGCGCATATGGAGCTCGCGCGAATGAATCGGAAGATTGCCAGTTAAAAAGATGGCGTCAGTTGTATTTTTCACCATTTTATTCGTTAAACTGTTTTCACTTCAAATAATTATTTTCTTAGGATGAATTAAGTCTTAAGAAGACGAAGAACTAAATATCAAAAAATAGTACAAATATTCTAATCTGACGCACAAAGATGACGTACTTGGAGAACGTCACAAAGGGATTTATTCATTCGGTGAGTCAAATTCAGTGTAGCAATTTGGTGAAACTTTCAGTAGCGAAACATCTGTAGATTATGTGTCGCAGTTAAACATGGCTTTAACAAAACCACCAGGTAAGTAAACAAATTGTAAATTTCTTTAATTTGAAAAAGAATGACCCGTTAAGTTCCTCGCCTCTTTGTGCAAAGTGAATTTAAATCACTCAAAATGCTCCGATTTGGGTTTATACCGGATTTGCCATTTAGTTTTATACATAGTTCTGTAAAATCAACCTTCCAACCGAAACAGCCGGAAGAGATGTCCCTTACTGTTTACCATTCGTTTTCCGGTCTTTGTTTTTCCTTTGTTATAAACTGGAACCGAACCGAGAGAAATTGTCTAATGGTAAGAAATTGTTCGATTGGTTCGTTTCAACCAGAATCGTGTGACAACCTCTAAGGGTTGTCCACAAGTTCCAACTGAAATTCCCGGAAAAATCAACCGTACCATTTGCTTTCCAACCGAAAATACCGGGTTTTTTAATTTGTGTTGAGAATCGTTTTCAAAAGTGTGACCCTAGATACATCACGAGTCGATTTCTAAGAAGCCAAAAACGTTTGAGCTGTTTTTTTGCTTTTATTTGTGCAGTTCTTGCGGCAGAGATGCAAATAAATAACGAAATGAAAAAAGTTCGTTTTTAGTGTTTCCACATCTTTACTATATTGTCCAGTGACGGAGTCAGTGATGGTGTTTCCACTACAATTTTTTACAATTTATCTACTTTTCGGAGCCGTAATTTGGAGTTAAATTTCTTCTACAAAACATTTGTCATATCTCTAGATACGAAAAAATGGATGTTATCGTAAAGATGATGTTACACGGACGATTCGCAACGACGATTTTTAGCGCAACAATGTTTCGCTAAAGGTTGATGCCGTGTAAAACATGGGTGCACGGACGATTTTCGTCGCAAGTTTTGCGTTGCGAGTATATTTGAATCAGCTTCAAAAACGTACTTGCAGCATGTTGACCCAACAAAATATTGCATTAAAAATTGTCTGCGCGCTGTAACATCGCAATAACTAAAATTCGACAAAGTTCTTTGATTTTCGTTTTGTGATTGGCAATTTTTAGGGGTCGTCGAGTTCTCTGAAAACAGTAATATAAGTGTATATACTTTTTAGGTGTACTCATAAGTGATATTTTTGGGTTAAATTTTATTGCAAAGTAAACTTTTGCAAAGAACAGTTTTCCCAGGTATTTCAATATCCAGCAACGGAAAGAATATTAAATAGACCAGTAAAAATAGCGTTTATTCGTGAAATCATCGCGCTAAAAAGCGAATTGCGATAATACTACAACAAATAATATTAATTAATTTAAAAACTTTACAGGGTTTATCTATGGGGCTGGGTCTTACAACTTTAAATAAAATAAAAATGAAATTTACATGATGATTTCAGAGTAAAGGTTACAAAAATTTGACACTAATATATATTCATAGATATGTTCTAAAAACACGTTATTTACAGACCGTGAGCGCAAAGGCACATTGCTGGAAAGAAAGTCCTTTTGAAACGTCCGGTCCTACTTTTAAAAAGAGATTGTCTACTGCTATAACGCAAAGAGCGACCATGCGCGGATGCCCGAGTCGTCGGGATAAGATGGCAAAGGCGGGATTTGGTTCCTTGACCTTGTCGAATGTTTTCGCGCACAGTGCCTCTCTCCTTGCATGAAATGTCGTACACCCAGAGATTTCGAGGGCTTCGTGATAATGGAGCGCAGGATAGATAATAAGAAATGCGCGCTTTTGGACCCTCTCAATTCTGTCTGACAGTTGGACAGACAGAGATGAATGCCACACCGGGCAGCAATATTCAAGGATAGACCTTATAATTAAGTGCAAAGTGAACGGGTCCGCAATAGGTCTGTAGGTGGTACACCGCAGCGTTTAAGTACACGTTGGATTTGAAGTTTCTTGGAAGCCTTGCTTACCACCTATAGTTGACTTGCAGGTCCCACCCAGTAAGATCACTTTGTTAGCATCAACCGTTTCGAAAGCTTTGTTGTTTTACAGTTATAGCAGGTGGAAGATGTTCCACGTAGCGACGGAAACGGACCGTCACCTCTTTACACTTCTTAAGGTTTAACGTCATATTGTTTTTCACAGCCCCACAATTAAATGCCGGTCCAGCTCGGTTTGAAAGATGGAATCCCCGCGCGCTGGAGGGATCTCTAAGATTGTAATATCGTCTAGATATTTCCAGTACAAGCAGCGCGGGGATTCTAACTTCAGAACCGGGGGCAGACCTGCACCTTTCGTTACGCCTCACAGGATTGGCTAAGAAAACAATACAGGGGTGGATGCAGGATTTTTTTATGGGGGGTGGCTACGTGTATATGCTTAAGTCTATAATTTTCAATAGGAACAATTTACCTATAAACATTAGGAAGAGTAGGACATTTTAAGCAGTCTTTAAAAACACATCTGTTTAGGGAGGCCTTTTATCACTTTTAACCTGTTGTGTTGATTAGATATCTTGTAAATTTTTAGATATTATAATTTTTAACATATTATAATGCGCAGGCGATCATATATCCACGCAGCCTGCGCAATATAAATACCTAAATTATTATTATTATTATTATTATTATTATTAAAAGAAAACTGTTAAAACCGACGGTCAAAAGGAGGGTGGCTAGCCACCCAATACACCCCCCCCCCCCCCCCCCCCCCCCCCCTGTATCCGCCCCTGCAAGAGAACAAACAACACAACAATGAACCCTAGCCCTAAAAACAATAGAGGTGCACCTCATCCAGGTCGAATGAAATTAGAGGTTCCAAAGAGATGCAGGCCTACTTCGAACCGGAAGCCATTGAGACACGCTTTGTCCCAGTTTGACGCACTTTCGGCGATCTGAGAGGAAGCTACAAGTCCATTAGACGATAGGGTGGCATGACCGAAAACAATTTCTAGTATAGACTACATGTAATACAGTATTTACTTTTTTGTAGGTGGAAGATTATTTCAAAAAGCAATGGACTCGGTTCTTAAAGAGAAGGACAGTGAACAGCAGGTATTGGTTGTATTTATTTTTGTCATCGAAACTGAGAGTCTGTCTGCATATCTCTATCACTTTTAGTAAGAACGTTGAATAAATTTCACAGCCTGACGTGTAATAAATTCGTTTTATTTATATTATAGTATATTATATTATTTACAGTACCTGTGTGAACTACCGTGTGATGATTGGCTCAGAGATGTTTTTTTTTTTTAAAAAAGAGTACTTGTATGCAATTCTCTATTTCCGAATTGTCCACAATACACTTTGTTTGCCCCCAAAATTTTGCATAAACTATTGTTTTTAAATGCTCTTGGGAGGACTGCATATTCCCAAGAGCATTTCAAAACAACAGTTTTATGCAAAATTTGGGGGGCAAACAAAGTGTATTGTGGGCAATTGGAAAATAGAGAATAAAGATGAAGTAATAAGCAACATTTGTCAAACTTTTGGAGCTGCGTGTTCTTAAAACAGCTCAGGTAAATTAAGGCATGGGCCTCAAGCTATTTCACTCAAAAAAGTGAGGGGGTGGTCTATCTTCTGAGGCTTTGGCCATCTGAGAACTCAAATTTTTGGTAGACTAAAGATTTTGCAAGTTTGGACATTTTAGCACGCAGATTATATGCAAATTAGGTCACGTGACCTGTCAGGGTTATTTTTAGGTTAAACATGTTTCAAGCAAAACGGCAACACTTTTTACCAATACACTGTACCTGGAGAATGCCACAAGTTTTATGATTTTAAGGCTATTATGTATTTCCAGTTTCTGCGCTTGGCCTTTTTAAGATTTTAATAATACCGTTACTCAGGAAGAGTCGTTAAAACTTAAACAGCTTAAACAAGAGCTTGAAATTGCAAAGGAAGCAAAGGTGGTTCTACAAAACAAGCTGTCAAAACAAATCAAAGAAAAAACAGAGTTATGGGGATCAGTCAAAAAGCAGAAAAATGAGGTAAAATGAAGTGTAAAGTGAATTTGCTGTATATCTCTGGTACAATTAACCTTTAGAAACAGGACCGTTTGCAGTTATTTTGATTCTAGGGCAACATAGTAAAGCAAACCAAACTAGAATTCGGTATCAGTATAAACATGCATGACACAAATATATTTACAATGTACAGGTTCTTGTATAAAAATAGCCTGCAGTGGTGACAACGTTACAGCCGCAAAAACATCCGGGAAATAGGAGGTGGACCTACTATTAATCTACAACCCTGGTAATGATTGCTTGACATTCACAAAAGACAGAGATTGCTTGAATTGTACCCATCAACAAATTTACTCCTTTTTAAAATGATCATCTTTTTCAATTCAAATTTACATCACAGAGCAAAGTTTTAAACCTGATTTCACGGATTAATTACGCCTGGCTTCTATATGATCGCCACCGTCACTACGATCTCTGCGATCGTTGAAAAAAAGTTCAGCAATCGTGAGATCATTGGAAACCCCTCCGCAGCGATCGCTAGCGACAATCGTAACGAAGATATAGAAACCATTGGCTTTTATTGTTTGTCAAACCAGTCGGTGAAGCTCAGTTGAATATTGAGAAGGGGAGGAAATTTTAAATAGATGTATCCAAATAAGCGAATATTGTTAATGAAACTAAGTGTTGTAAAACCTTTCTAGATCCATTCCTTGATACGTCAACTGGAAACGAGCAGGGAGAAGTTCAATAAGAAGACGGAGGAGATGGGAAATACTAAATTGTCCCTGGAGGCAGAGCTGGCTGCCAATAATCAACAGCACCAAGACAAAACAAAATTGTTAGTTAAACATGTAAGTCAATTTAATCATCATGTTATCAGTAAATAACTTGCTTTTAAAGACATGCACGGCAAAACAAAAGAGTTGGGAGACAAGGAAAAGAATTGTTGACTACAATGTAAACTGAGCTACCCTCCAAATTTGTGAAAAATGTAACAAATTCCCTTCAAGTTAAAGTTAAATGTCCCCTTGATCGAACCAAACAAACTTTCAGTAAAAACTTTAAACTGTAGTTTTTTCGTAAATTTTTACTCATTTACTCTTTTATTATTTCGGATAAAGGTTCCTAAAACCTTTATTTTTGGCCCCGAAACAAAATTTTACTTAAGACTATTCTCTTTTATGAACCTACTGTTGATTTGTTAAAGGGGTCCTTTACTCAAAAAACTGCTTGATGTTTAACTAAAAAGAGGACGTTGTTATGGACAACGCGAGATTATAGCATTTTCAGTTTTCCATCAAGCAACAAGCTGAAATGATTGAAACTGAAGTTGTAAGGAATTCATCAAACGCAAACAACATTTATTTCATAGAACAAAGAAACAAGAATGGGACATGTGATGCAAACCACTGTACGTTCGTCAGTTACCTAGGAACAGAAGATTCGTTATTCTATAGAAAACTAACTCTTATCAAACCTTTTTTGTACACCATGTTTGAAATTGACTCTCGAAGTTACTTGGTTTTGCAGATTGATAAACTTGCTGGGGATCTGTATGAGCAGCGGGAAGTTAAGAAGAATGCAAAGAGCGCAGCCGTAAAGATGGAAAAAGACATGCAAAGTCTGCAGGAAAAGCTGGAAGCAGCCAATCTCTTAAATGAAGAAGTAGGCCAACAGATGAAAACTTATGAACAGCAAGTACGGAGATAATTTCTATTGATATAATTTGAAAATGGTCTCTTTCATAGCAACTATTATTTTGTACAAAGAAAGAAAGAAGAAAGAGAAAATGAGAAGAAAGAAATGACTTTTTTCATGGCTTCATGAGCTTACTAGCAATAAGAATGATATTTCGATGCGAAAATATAAAGAGTTAACTGCGCGGGCACTCAGAACGTTGGTCAATATGTACGATTGAAATGATTTCGGTTATTTCCTCATAGACTCGAAACAAGCACCATATTACACTGACAGCTCAAGATTAGACCCATATGGCTTAACGTTAAAAGTTTATGAATATTCATTGGGCTTGTTTAGGTGGAAGACATGAAGAAACAGGTTGCAGAGTATCAACAAAACAACCAAGAAGAAACAAGAGTAAGTCTTCCTGATAGTGAAAAAGTTTAGTCAAGATCTTTCGTAGCCTAGTCTTGTATTCATCTCCAGTTTAACCCATGTGTATCCGGTCGCCTCTGTGTTTTCATCTTTTTTGACACAGTGAAGTTAAAGATTTTTAATGCCCGTGTGTTCCTTCGTTAGCTTAAACAAGATGCTCAGATCCAAGTTACGCGGATTGTAGCATCAAACGACAAAATGCAAACGCAAATCGAGGAGCTGGAGGAAGGCAAAGCGGACCTGCAAAAACAGCTCATGAGAGCTAATACGGAGCTCGCTCAGATGAAGACCAAGCTCGAACAGGAAGCTGTGTCATATAGACTGGAGGAAGTGGAGGACTCCAAGTAAGTACAATACACAAACTTCAAAGATTGCAAAACAATCAAAATTCAAGAAAAATCCCACATTTCATCTTGTAAAATATTAAAATAACAAATGGTATCGAAATGGTACATTGCCAAAGTACTGCCGAAGAGGTATCAATGGAATGGTTACACCATAGGATTTCGTCGAGCGACCCAAAAGTTAGAACTTGGTTAAATGAAATGTTTATCTTGGTTAGTAAATCAATGATCTGTTAAGATTCTTGACTAAATATTCCTCTTTACTCTTCCACAGACGCAAGCTCGTCCTGAAGCTAAATCAGACCGAGGAGGCACTTTCTAGCGCCTCACAGAAAGCCAGCAATGCTGAGAAAGCCAAAAACAGACTAAATTCCAAGCTTGAGGATGCCCTCATTGACTTGGAGAAGGTTAGCTCATCGTGCTATGAAATATTTCCTTAGTGTTACTTGTTATTTTGTTTTTCTCATTTTTTATTTTTCTCACAAGCCGTTGTATTTTGTGTTTTCAGGCTCAGACAAACAGCGCCATCCTCGAAGAGAAACAAAATAGGTTCGAAAAACAAATCCACGAATGGAAGATCAGGTGTGATGAACTTCAAGCTGAAGTGGACAATGCACAGAAGGAAGCGTGCACGTATTCCAGTGAGGTCAGTCAAGAAACTACACAACAATCTTGTGTATCTCTTTACCTACCTCAAGTTAGAATTTTACCAACAGACTGTTATTTCATTATTAACAGCTAGCCCCACACCAAAGTACTTCTCGATAGCTTTCTTTCGAATGGTCATACTTAAGCCTGGTTCACACCAGCGACATAACGACATAACAACACTATGCACATAATGACAAAGAAAAGATCAGATTTTTCCTTATGTCATTATGCCCATGTTATTATGTTCCTATTATGTCGTTATGTTGTGTTGTTTACACTGCTGACATCGATATACGTTTTTTTTAATTTGCGTGTGAGCCAGGTTTTAGATTGCATCCGAAGATTTAAAAGCTAGAACCATCTTGTTAAGTGGCTAACTGGTAAAGAGCAAGAAGAATTTATACAGAAATGTGGAGGAGCTAAAAAATATTTAATTGCTAACGGAGGCAGAGGTGGCTGCAAAACATCAACAGCATAAAAACTTAAACTTATATTATGGTCAAATTATATATCTAACAAATTATAGTCAAATTATCCTGACAGTGATAGGGTTTAGTCGTGATCTTAAATTTCGTAGTCCTCGTGTATTCATCTCCAGTTTAGCACATGTGTATCCGGTCACCTTTGTGTTTTCATCTTTTAGCACAGTGAAGCAAATCTTAACAAAATGCAAAAGCAAATCGTGGAGCTAAAGGACGGCAAAGCGGACCTTCAGAAACAGCTCATGAGAGCTAATGCGGAGCTCACTGAGATGAAGACCAAGTTCGAACAGGAATTATCGAGAAGACTCGAAGAATCGGAAGACTCCAGGTAAGAACAATCTATTAACTTTAAAGACTGCAAAAAGATCAACTCAATAAAAATCCGAAATTTCGTTTTGTAAAATATCGAAAAAATAAATAGTACCACTGCCGAAGAGTTTTTCATGGAATGGTCATATACCATAGGATTTCATTGACCGTCTCAAAAGTTAGAACTACATCAGTCATAAACATTCCATAAGTGAAAGGGTTTAGTGAAATGTTTATCCGTCTTGCTTAGGCTTAGTAAATCAATAATATGTCAGGATTCTTGACTAAATACTACTCTTTACTCTTTCCTTAGACGCAAGCTAGTTGATGACAAACTTAATGACACCGAAGATGCGTTTTCTAGGGCCTCACAGAAAGCCAGCAATGCTGACAAAGCTAAGAAAGCTAAGACCATTGTCAATGCCAAGCTAGAGAATACCCTCATTGACTTGGAAAAGGTTAGCTTTTTGTGCTATAAAATGTTTCGTTGGAGTCGTTAATGTTTTACTGATTATTTTTTTTAAATACGTTGCACTTTGTTCTGTAAGCATTTCGTGTATCAAAAAGGTACTTCGTTTTAATTTGAAGAAGTTTTGTCCCAAACCGTCGAAACTTTCCATGACATAGCTAAAGCTATATGAGGTATTGGTGTACCTGTCTATATGCAGCTGCGTGTCACCGACGTTTCTAATTTATCCTTTAATTAAAACTAGGCCAAAAAACGTAAAGAATCCTTATTTTTGTAGTCCGGGAAAAACGAATACAATCAACTCAAATTGGTCGTTCAAAAGCTTTGATCTGAATGTCCAGACTTCAGGATTTTAAAATCGGCATAAAACAGTAATTCGATTGGTTTGATTTGAATAAAGCGTACTGTATGATTTTATCCACAGACGCTAGAACTGTAACTGTTGTTCATGGTTCTTGTAATTGATTAATTCTTTACAAATGATTTATTGTTTGTAAGCGTGGAATCGTGTAAACCCTACACTCTGTCATAAAACACGGGTTGTGAAAGATCACTGAAGTTTAATAGTCACTACACAGTAGGATGCTGAGGGGTTAACGTTCTGAGGGTGTCATCTGGTCTGTAGTTAATTAGTTCGCAATCTGTGCTCAAACAGGCTGAACGCGCTCGATTGGAGCTGGAGAAGAAACTGGACGAGTGGAAGGAACGACTGGAAGAGCAAGGTGGCGCCATACAAGGACAGGTGAGTTATTTAAATCATACAAAATTTCAGCATTTAAAGAGACACTGTCCGGCCGAAATCAAGAAATTGTGTTCACTTAAAGGACCCTAGTCATCCAAAATGCACTGCGCGCTCAAACGGTGAAATCAGCCATTTTCGATGCCATCGAAATTACCCAACATTGCATATTGAATCGGAATTTTACTGCATCGTCCCAAGTTGTGTAAATGAAAGTCTGTAACTGTTATCGTTGCTATTTTGATTTATTAGTCTATCGGTTTGAATGATTTTTTCGTAGTTTTGCGCTACCGATGGACAAGGTTTTGACATCCAAAGTCAAAGGTCTTACGGCCTCACGGTTTCCCAAGCGTGGACGGCCGAAGGCGCCAGGAAATGCAAAGAAAACTATACTTCACGAATCGACTTTCGACCTTTGGAATGCGAGCAAAAGTGAGGTTGGAATCGTACGGCTAACCCATAGCCAGTTCGCCGAATTGTTGTTATTAAAGAATGTACAACAGTTGCATCCGGCCGTGAGAATTATGAAACAGCGAACATGCTGGCGATTCACATATTCCGCAAACTGATTTCATGATGGATGCAACAACGCCATACGTTTAACTGACGAAAGTACAGCCTAGCTCCGAGACACGCAACTTAAACGCAGAATAAACTCTGAGGAGTCGAAAACAATATTGTAATATGCCATTATTCTATGGAATCATTGATGAAGAAACACAAGTCGGAGGCCATGCTAACCGCAGACTTGCGCTCACACAAAATCACGGACTGAGAAATTAACTCAGTGATCCTAGCGTTCAGCGACTACTACTGATCTTGCAAACTATGCGCCAACAAGAAATTAACAATATTGTTATGCTGAGAACTAGCAAACAAACGATGGCATTCACTAAATATTCTCATAGTACACGACTCTGGAAAGCGTAAATATCTGCTGTCAGTATCAGAGGCTTTCCGCCTAAGATGAAAGAATCGGCAACATTGAGAACAACAGTCCTATCAGGTGATATCTTAATTTTGATCTATTAAAAGAAAACAATCTCTCAGACACGTACTTACGATAACCCTATTCTCAAGCCGGGCTGAAATGTTTTTTTTTTTTGCGACAAGCAGGATTTGTGCTAGGCCTGTCACCTTTTATAATGATATTTTTATAAATATCTCGCCTCTGACCTTTCGCGGCGATTTCCTTACTTTTGGTCACGCGCCACGTGTAATATAATACCGAAACTCCCGTATGTAAACAAAAACAAAGGTGTGGCTGACTAGGGTCCTTTAATTTCCATGTTATACCACCAAATACTGTAGCAGCATTACAGGAAAATAATACTTAGTCGCTTTCATTTGAATGGTCCCACTGTGAAATTTCATCAACAGCTCAAAAGTTCTAATCACCTTTTACAGGTCTCCTCAACAGCTCTCATATGAATGATTACATTGTGAATGTCATCTACAGACTAGAAGACGGAAGCAAATTATATGACTCAAAATTGACACTGACAGTGAAATGGTTTAATCGAGATCTTTCGCAGTCCTCGTGCATTCATCTCCAGTTTAACACATGTTTATCCGGTCGCCTTTGTGTTTTCATCTTTTAGCACAGTGGAGTTAAATATTTTTAATGCCCGTGTGTTCCTTCGTTATTAGCTTAAAGAAGATGATCAGAAGGCGAATGCCGAAGCAAACGACAAAATGCAAAAGCAAATCGAGGAGCTGGAGGACGGCAAAGCGGACCTGCAGAAACAGCTCGTGAGAGCTAATACGGAGCTCGCTCAGATGAACACCAAGTTTGAACAGGAATTATCGAGAAGACTCGAGGAATCGGAAGACTCCAGGTAAGAACAATCTATTAACTTTAAAGATTGAAAGAAAATCAACTCAATAAAAATCGGAAATTTCGTTTTGTAAAATATCGAAAAAATAAATGGTACCACTGCCAAAGAAGTTTTAATGGAAAGGACATATACCACAGGATTTAATTGACCGTCTCAAAAGTTAGAACTACATCAGTCATAAGCCTTCCAAAAGTGAAAGGGTTTGATGAAATGTTTCATCCGTCTTGCTTAGTAAATCAATAATATGTCAGGATTCTTGACTAAATATTACTCTTTACTCTTTCCTTAGACGCAAGCTAGATGACAAACTTAATAACACGGAAGAAGCGTTTTCTAGAGCCTCACAGAAAGCCAGCAATGCTGAAAAAGCTAAGAACATACTCAATGCCAAGCTTGAGGATACCCTCATTGACTTGGAAAAGGTTAGCTTTTTGTTCTATAAAATGTTTCGTTGGAGTCGTTAATGTTTTACTTGTTATTTTTTTACAAGATGTTGCATTTTGTTCTGTAATCATTTCGTGTATCAAAAAGGTATTTCGTTGTAATTTGAGGACCTTTTGTCCAAAACCGTCGAAACTCTCCATGACATAGCTAAAGCTATCTGAGGTATTGGTGTACGTGTCTATATGCAGCTGCGAGGCATGTTTCTAATATATCCTTTAATCCAATCTAGCCCCAAAACGGAAAGATTCCTTATCTTTACAGTCCGGGAAAAACGAATACAATAAACTAAAACTGGGCGTTCAAAAGCTTTCATCTGAATGTCCAGACTTAAGGATTTTAGAATCGACATAAAACAGTAATTCCATCGGTTTGATTTGAATGATCGCACGGTGTGATTTTATCCAGATACGCTAGAACAGTAACTATTTTTCATGGTTCTTGTAATTCATTAATTCTTTATAAATGATTTATTGTTTGTAAGCGTAGAATCGTGTAAATCCTACACTCTGTCATAAGACACGGGTAGTGAAAGATCACGGAAGTTTGATAGTCACTTCACAGTAGGATGTCGAGGGTCCATGAGGGTGTCATCTCATCTGTTGTTAATTAGTTCCCAATCTGTGCTCAAACAGGCTGAACGCGCTCGATGGGAGCTCGAAAAGAAACTGGACGAGTCGAAGGAACTGCTGGAAGAGCAAGGTGGCGCCATACAAGGACAGGTGAGTTATTTAAATCGTCCAAAATTTGAACATTTAAACAAACACTATCCGGCCGAAATTAAGAAAATGTGTTTACTTAATTTCCATGTTATAGAGCAGTTTTCAATTGAGTGTGGTAAAACCAAAACCAAAGTAATTACTCTGACCAATCACAGCAATCGTAAACAATCCAATGAACCAATCAGAGCTCGAAGCAAATACATGTCGGCGGCGCCAAGCGCGGGAAAACGCGTGCGAGCAAGTCACGATTGGTTTAGGTTTTACTTCTGATTGGCCAAGAAGTGGCGCGAGAGTTTTTAGCCAATCACAAAGCGTAGCAATGCAAAACCAAAGCAATTGTGTAATTACTTTCGACACTCAATTGAAAACTGCTCTATCACCAAATACTGTAGCAGTATTACAGGAAAATATTACTTAGTCGCTTTCATTTGAATGGTCCCACTGTAGAATTTTATCAACAGCTCAAAAGTTCTAATCACCTTTTACAGGACTCCTCAGTAGCTCTCATATGAATGATCACATTGTGAATGTTATCCACAGACTTAAAGACAGAAGCAAATTATCTGACTCAAAATTGACCCTGACAGTGAAATGGTTTAGTCGAGATCGTTCGCAGTCCTCGTGCATTCATCTCCAGTTTAACACGTTTATCCGGTCGCCTTTGTGTTTTCATCTTTTAGCACAGTGGAGTTAAATATTTTTAATGCCCGTGTGTTCCTTCGTTATTAGCTTAAAGAAGATGATCAGAAGGCGAATGCCGAAGCAAACGACAAAATGCAAAAGCAAATCGAGGAGCTGGAGGACGGCAAAGCGGACCTGCAGAAACAGCTCGTGAGAGCTAATACGGAGCTCGCTCAGATGAACACCAAGTTTGAACAGGAATTATCGAGAAGACTCGAGGAATCGGAAGACTCCAGGTAAGAACAATCTATGAACTTTAAAGATTGCAAAAAAATCAACTCAATAAAAATCCGAAATTTCGTTTTGTAAAATATCGAAAAAATAAATGGTACCACTGCCGAAGAGGTTTTAATGGAATGGTCATATACCACATTATTTCATTGACCGTCTCAAAAGTTAGAACTACATCAGTCATAAGCCTTCCATAAGTGAAAGGGTTTAATGAAATGTTTATCCGTCTTTCTTAGTAAATCAATAATATGTCAGGATTCTTGACTAAATATTACTCTTTACTCTTTCCTTAGACGCAAGCTAGTTGACAAACTTAATAACACGGAAGAAGCGTGTTCTAGGGCCTCACAGAAAGCTAGCAATGCTGAGAAAGCGAAGAACATACTCAATGCCAAGCTTGAGGATACTCTCATTGACTTGGAAAAGGTTAGCTTTTTGTGCTAAAAGATGTTTCGTCGGAGTCGTTAATGTTTTTCTAATTATTTTTTTACGAGACGTTGCATTTTGTTCTGTAAACATTTCGTGTATCAAAAAGGTACTTCGTTGTAATTTGAGGAGGTTTTGTCCCAAACCGTCGAAACTCTCCATGACATAGCTAAAGCTATCTGAGGAATTGGTGTACGTGTCTATATGCAGCTGCGCGGCACGTTTCTAGTTTATCCTTTAATCAAATCTAGCCCAAAAACGGAAAGAATCCTTATTTTTGCAGTCCGGGAAAAACGAATACAATCAACTAAAACTGGGCGTTCAAAAGCTTTCATCTGAATGTCCAGACTTAAGGATTTTAGAATCGACATAAAACAGTAATTCCATCGGTTTGATTTGAATGATCTCGCGGTGTGATTTTATCCACATACGCTAGAACCGTTACTATTTTTCATGGTTCTTGTAATTCATTAATTCTTTATAAATCATTTATTGTTTGTAAGCGCGGAATCGTATAAATCCTACACTCTGTCACAAGACACGGCTAGTGAAAGATCACGGAAGTTTGATAGTCACTTCACAGTAGGATGCCGAGGGTCCATGAGGATGTCATCTCATCTGTAGTTAATTAGTTCCCAATCTGTGCTCAAACACGCTGAACGCGCTCGATTGGAGCTCGAGAAGAAACTGGACGCGTCGAAGAAACTGCTGGAAGAGCAAGGTGGCGCCATACAAGGACAGGTGAGTTATTTAAATCGTCTAAAACTAGTAGTAATCATAGATTATAGTGCGTCTCCTTATCCCGTGGCACCTCGTCTTAGCCTAGTACCTCAGTTTCATGAATTAATTCAGCCACTGTTGAAAAGGGCTATGTCGCGAGATATGTCACGCAGGCAAAAATGTCGGGCCGTCATCAAACAAATTCACGCTATCGCCGTGGAATCGGTCAAAATCCTGCCGTGCTGTGTACTCCGAAAGGTCTCAGATTTTTCCGATATATAAATAGTGTATTTGTCTTGATTTCATTTCGGTTATTTCTCCGATTCTGAAATCATACTCCTCAGTACATGTACCAATACCGGAACCGGAAATGAGAAATTTCGACGTTTAAGTCACGCAACATTCAACTTGAAATTTCGCAAGATTTTTCGGATAAAATTACAACTACCAATTGCATGTAAGACACAAGACTGTTGAATATAATTCCTTTATTAGCTAGACAAATTTTAGTCACAAAACTGCGAAATCTTTAGTCGCAAATGCGCCCGATACAGGCGCAATTTCGAGCACTGTAAAGTTAAATTATCTGCGTTCGCCTGGCGCGGCCGGTCAGTGAATTATTGCTACAAGACATAAGCGAATTGCACCGTACCGTAGAACATCGCGAAGAACGACGTCGGTATTTAGGTGAAAGCTTCCTAAATCAGGCATAAAACCACAGCAAAATCAAGATAGAACATTCAAAACATACCAGAACGGCAGCGAGGAAAATCTGTAACTTCTTGCTTGATTCCAAAGAGACCCAACAACTTACTTGGTCCGGAGAAGAACCTTCGTCCAATTTTTCCACTGCGTACTTTTACTAGGCATAGAAATATTGAGCCGTACGATTCCAAAATCGGGAAAATATCCGAAACTAAATCAAGACAAATAGATTATTCACATGTGACATTTCGGAACCCCAGCTCCCCAGGATGATGCCTGATTTCCACGCGATGCTGGATACTATTGTGACGTTTCAAAATGGCGCAGATTTGGTACCGACACTTTTCTCGATTCGTTCCGCTTAGCCTAGACGACGCGCTAAGAATGCTGGATACTATTGTGACGTTTCAAAATGGCGCAGATTTGGTACCGACACATTTCTCGATTCGTTCCGCTTAGCCGACAAGATTAAGAAGCGTCTCCTTCGTCGACGCAATTACAGCATTTAAAGAAACACTGTCCGGGCGAAATTAAGAAATTGTGTTTGCTTAATTTCCATGTTATATTAACAAATACTGTAGCAGCATTATAGGAAAATATTGCTCAGTAGCTTTCATTTGAATGGTCCCACTGTAGAATTTCATCGACAGCTCAAAAGTTCTAATCACCTTTTACAGGACTCCTCAGTAGCTCTCATATGAATGATCCCATTGTGAATGTTATCCACACACTTAAAGACAGAAGCAAATTATCTGACTCAAAATTGACCCTGACAGTGAAATGGTTTAGTCGAGATCTTTCGCAGTCCTCGTGCATTCATCTCTAGTTTAACACATGTTTATCCGGTCGCCTTTGTGTTTTCATCTTTTAGCACAGTGGAGTTAAATATTTTTAATGCCCGCGTGTTCCTTCGTTATTAGCTTAAAGAAGATGATCAGAAGGCGAATGCCGAAGCAAACGACAAAATGCAAAAGCAAATCGAGGAGCTGGAGGACGGCAAAGCGGACCTGCAGAAACAGCTCGTGAGAGCTAATACGGAGCTCGCTCAGATGAACACCACGTTTGAACAGGAATTATCGAGAAGACTCGAGGAATCGGAAGACTCCAGGTAAGAACAATCTATTAACTTTAAAAATTGCAAGAAAATCAACTCAATAAAAATCGGAAATTTCGTTTTGTAAAATATCGAAAAAATAAATGGTACCACTGCCGAAGAGGTTTTAATGGAAAGGTCATATACCACAGGATTTAATTGACCGTCTCAAATGTTAGAACTACATCAGTCATAAGAGCCTTCCAAAAGTGAAAGGGTTTAATGAAATGTTTATCCGTCTTGCTTAGTAAATCAATAATATGTCAGGATTCTTGACTAAATATTACTCTTTACTCTTTCCTTAGAAGCAAGCTAGTTGACAAACTTAAAAACACGGAAGAAGCGTTTTCTAGAGCCTCACAGAAAGCCAGCAATGCTGAAAAAGCTAAGAACATACTCAATGCCAAGCTGGAGGATACCCTCATTGACTTGGAAAAGGTTAGCTTTTTGTTCTATAAAATGTTTCGTTGGAGTCGTTAATGTTTTACTTGTTATTTTTTTACAAGACGTTGCATTTTGTTCTGTAATCATTTCGTGTATCAAAAAGGTACTTCGTTGTAATTTGAGGACGTTTTGTCCAAAACCGTCGAAACTCTCCATGACATAGCTAAAGCTATCTGAGGTATTGGTGTACCATGTCTACTGAATTAGGAGCATCAAACGACTGGTTTCGGTGGAAATGCTGTTCTGAAGGCCTAAGTCGTCTTATTAATTCCTAATGAATTTCACTAAAAGCTTAAGTAAAATACCGCCTCCCGGCTAACATTCGTCTCATCATTTATTTTTGGAAAGATGAAAAATGTTCTTTTAAACACGAAATGAGGTCAGCTAGTATTTTCTGAAAGGAGAATTAAAGGCAGCTAGTAAATTCGGGGAATAAGATTAATTTCGCTACAATTTTCTGCCGCTGAGATAAATTCAGCTAAAAGAACTGAAAAGCTCAAACTAAACGAGTTTTCACAAAGTTTTATTAAAAGGCACTGAAATGATATGAAAAAATGACGCAATTCCAAGTGTTCACCTAAACATTCCTCGTTAGGTGCCCTTTCTCTACTAGCGTCGAAATCCGACTGACCGAAAATTAAGTCACAGAAAACCTCTGTCAGTTATTGTCAAATCACTGCTTTACAAACTATTTTCAATTTTCTTCTTGCAGAATGCTTCAGGATGCAAGAAAAAATCCAGAAAAGGAGGCTGCTTTGGACATTTTTTTAAGAGGAAACTGAAATATAATTTTTTGAATGAAGGTTTTTTTTAAGTTTGGTGCCTTAGCGCATGGACTATGGCTTTATTTATTGAAATAAAGAATGGTGTATTATTTCACCAACTCCCACTGAAGCTAAATAGATTGTTACTTCTTTTCATTATTTAAAGAGGCCATCTTATATTTATTCGTTTCTCAGCTAGGGGTAGTCAAGCATGCGAAACATGCAAGAGAGGGCGCTTGGCTGTTCCTCAAAAACAAAAAACTGGATCTGCCGTTTTAATTAATCACTGGCGATAGTCACGCTAATTTCCTCCTTCCCCTGTTGAGGAGCGATGATGAAGCTATGCAGACAATCGAGTGACTAAGAGGCCTGTCGTGCGTTTCTCGAAACTCCCGAAGACTTTTCGGACCCGAAATCTACTTTTAAACGTAGTTTCTAACGGAAGGCGTTGACGTTTTCAGCCCGCAAAATAGCTTAACTTGTGTAGTAAACGAAAGATTTTATTGCTTAGCTTTAAAAATCAACAAAACCCTTTATTGGTAAACATTCTGCACATAACACAGCTTTTCGGGTCCGAAACGTTTTCGGGACTTTCGAGAAACGCACGCCTGCCGGATTTTGTTTGTTCTTAAAGGACCCCCTGCAGAGATTTTAAAGAACCTCATTCCTTTTTGAGAAAATATACTTCCCTTTAATAGTCATAGGCCTTTTTCACGCCCTGGCATTTTGTATTAAATCAAAAGATTTACGCCGCCCAGCCTCGCAGTGAAAAAGTTGAAAACGAGGTTGGGCGGGCAAAAACGAAGCATTTTATTTCCGAGTAGTCAACATGGCCGTCGCGTGATAAAGGCCTATGGAGTTCAAGGGAATAAAGATTTTACTTTTTTGATCTAACAAAAGTTTTATCAACCTTGAAATGGGGTACGTTTGTTAATTGGCGGTTATCGTTGACATATTGACACGATTAAAAGGCGGCATTGTCAATTCCTTACAAGGAGTTACAAAATGGGTTAAACAAGATGAATATGGTTATAAATGGGGTTGACAGACCTACGCGACTCCTGCTGTGCGACTAGGCCTTTCCCGATTACGCTGAACACCTTTCGAGCACTTTTTTGAGTTCGGAGCACTATTTTGCATTTTGAGCACCCTTAAACACTTTTTCGCACTTTGGGCAACATTTGAGCAATATTTCACATTTCGAGCAAATTTAGAGCAACATATGACTTCTAAAACATTTCAAAGC
This sequence comes from Dendrophyllia cribrosa, assembly GCA_024195265.1. Lineage (NCBI taxonomy): Eukaryota > Metazoa > Cnidaria > Anthozoa > Scleractinia > Dendrophylliidae > Dendrophyllia > Dendrophyllia cribrosa. The sequence goes on along the minus strand of JAJLRJ010000007.1, from coordinate 33,926,304 downwards.
AAAAACTGTGTGTCACTCGCAATGAGAATCGTGTAAACTAATAATGTTGTCAAGAATAAAAGACTGTTGTCATCCAAGGCACGTGGACTTAAAATATCCTTATTGAGCGTGAGAACAGGTCACCTCCAGCCTCGCTTCCACTCAAAGGCAAGGTCACCAAGCACACAACTGTAAAAAGGACTATTTTGTTGGAGTTGGCACGTGTAACATCCCCGCCGCTGACTTTTAACGCAACATCGCCCGGAATGCACTACGGACGACCGAAAAGTGTCACGTCGCGTGACACGTAAACAGACAAAATGGCGGAGCTTGTTGATGATGAAGTCGAATTTGTACCTGAAGTTCGTTTAGATGACGCCGAAAGGCGAAAACATATATGCTCGAGCAGGAGCCTGGGCTCAAACGTTGCGGACAATGTTAAAAATCGTCTCGTGTAACATACCGTTGCCGACTGTTGCCGTAACAAAGTTGCGTTAAAAGTTGTCTCGTGTAACATGGATTAAAAATCGGCGTTAAAAATCGGCGTTAAAAATCGGCTCGTGTAACATCACCTTAGGGACGGACCATTAGAAAAGTGATGGGGGGGGGGGGGGGGGATTTTCAGCTTGCACGAATTTTTTTTTTCGCCCATTGCTTGTGCAGGATTTTTTTTTGCAGGTGAAACCCTCTGTACGAATTTTTTTTTTTTAGACAAATATTGCTTTGTTTTTCATTTACTAATTAAAAAAAGGTGTAATACTTAAAAACCATTTTTGACCATTACGTATATTTGAAAAATATATATTAGGAATAGTCCGCTACGTTGCACAAGACTATATCCTATTATGGAACGCATGAAGCAAACACAACTTGACACCAGAATTACGCGCCTGTTGTAGATAAAATATGCAGTGTAACTTGAATTCATTGAGACATACACGAGACCTCCTCTCTACAACACTAAAAGAACTGTTCTTTGTGTCAGAAAATATCATACATGCTATGAAATTAAGAATAAAGCCTCAGAAAGAAACACAACTTAACGTCGGATCGAAACTACACCAATGCTATTGGTTCAATTAAACGAGCCAATGAGAAAACAGAACATTCGATCCTTCCCAAGAGTACAAAAGCGGCAAACATTTCATGTACAACGGAATAATTTCATATTATTCCGCGAGACAGTTACTTATGGGAGCAACTGATGAGGTTCACCTAAGAACCGAAACTCGAGTCTTGCTTAAGAAAAACGTAAGAATTCACTAGCGTCCGTGAGATTTTTAATACAGATCACCATATCTGTTCAAGCCATGTCGGGATGCAATAACGCCATGATGAAACAACGGAGGTTCTTCAAGCTCCAAGAAACACTTCTCAGAAACAGAACTATATATAAAACAAGGAGCTAAAACAGAGGCGGATCCAGGGATTTCTGAAAGGGGGGTCCGGGTTCATGCCTGCCAGGAAATTTTTCCAATTTTACCCTCTGAAACGCCATTCCAGAGCACTCCTGAAACTCGAAAAGCGTTTGTTAAGTCAAAAAATTGACAATCAGTCAATTGGTGGAGGTAAAACAACTACGTATAAAACATATTTATTCTATTATTTTTATGAACCACAAGGGAGACACAGGTCTGAAAGGGGGGGGGGGGGGGGGGGGGGGGTCCGGACCCCCCCAACCCTCCCCCTGGATCCGCCACTGTAAAACATAAACTGCAAGAAGTCATGATTCCAATAGAGACACGGCAGCTTCAGACTTTGATCTTAGACGCCTACATCCGTGATAAAGATCCACTTTCTCACAAGTCTTGCACACCGCAGACTTTGACACTAAATCTGACGCAGGGTCGTAGCCAGGAATTTTTCAGAGGTACGCACAATCAATTTCCAAACACTCCCCCTACCTCCTCCCCGACCCTCCTCCCCCACCCTCAAGTCCCAAATCTTTCTTTTTTCCTGACTTTTTCAGGTACGCACGTGCGTACAGGTAGCTACGCCCCTGCACGGACTGAGAGATTGACTGATCCTAGCATATTCATAACAATAACAAAAACTGCAGCCGATCACTACATATCTTGCAACAAAAGTTAGCCAAAGAAGCCCTAACATATGCCAAGAGAGCTAGCATAATGAAGGCATAGAGAAACAATAATTCCAAAAATGGCTACACAGTATGAAAATCTCCTGTCACTTAAGAGATTTTTATCCCAAAGATCATCAAAGAGTCATACAATACATATCGAGCGTGCAAAACTGAAACAGAGATAATAGTGACTAGTCACAATTCTATATTGGTGATCTGAAGGGAACAAATATCTCGTAGACCTTCTTGGGAAAGCATTTCTAAAGGCTTCTTTATACATTTTGCGACTAGCGAGAGTCGTGTTTGGCCTGTCACCTTTATAATACTATTTATATATAATAGTATAGGAAGGCCCCAAGAATGTTTTGAATTTTTGAAACGCCAAGAGCGCTATTTTCAATAGGCACTTTGGTAGCTTTTATATATTAAATAACAACCACAATAGGACTTCTCCTTCTGTATGAATTTTTTTTTCTTTGCCTTGAACTTTGCACGAATTTTTTTTCCTGGCATTTTCCCTTGCACGAATTTTTTTTTGTTTTTTTCAGGTACATTTTGCGACTGTTTGGTCAAGAGGTCCTTGCATTGTTACAGAAGCTGCTGAAGTCTTTCGAGTTTTAGCCCAATCAGAGCGTGCCGACAACGCTATCCACTAAATAGTGTAAGCCCCCGAAGAAATTTTGGGCACTATTCTATTCCACTTTTATTCTATTTTATTTGCTTTTCTTTCTGTTTTTCTACCGTAAACTGCGTAAAGATCAGTTTGCCGTTTCTTTTGGTTCAGAACGGTGCATGCATGCACGCCTGACGCCCGCCTGCAGTACATTGCTATGTGGCAGCGGTTGTTGCTAGAAATTATGCGCGTGATTTACTTGATCGGGAGCCAACTGCGCAACAAACAAGTAATGGCGGATGAGATTTAGCGAAGAAAACTTCAGTGTTTTGAAGCATAATGTCAAAGCTGCTGACTGTTTTTGCTGGCATTGTTTGAAGGAAATGCTTTTATTTTCTGAGGACGTGACAATGGAGTAATCAACGAGTGTATATTCGAGTTGCGTGGGTCTATCATCTTCTTCGTTTGTGCGTTGGTTCGATTTTCTTTAGAAGTTGGTTTTTAAAGCTTGATTAAGAAGTTGAATTTATACAATCACGATGTTTCATAAAGGAGGAGCAGGCAAGCAAAGAGGCTTCGGTTTTGGAGGATTTGCATTAGCAGCCAAGAAAGAAGAGCCTTTGCCGAGTAATTTGGGCAGAGGCATTCCCACTTCTAAGCCAGTTGGGAATATAAAGAAAACTCAATCTTCACAGAATAGGCTAAATACTGTTTCTTCATTCCCCCTGCCTGGAGCCAGAAAACCGTGAGTATGATATTTTTGGGAGTTTAAGACTTGCTTAATTACAGACCCGGTTTGTATGGATAATTTTATCATCAAACTGACAATAACATGTTACATGTACAATTTACATAAGCTAAACTCATAATAATTATTGCTTTAACTACAATGTAATCCTGACATTACTAATCGAACCAAATCACACGTTCGATTAATCGAACTTAATCGAACTTAATCAAACCCAATCACGTGATTGGGTTCGATTGAGTTCGGTAATCGAACACAATCAAACTCTCACAAAAAATTTTAAGCAATCCAACGCAATCGAATGTTTGAGTGCATTTGATGCATTCGATTAGTTCGATTGAGTACAATTAGGATCAATTTCATTCGATTTGGGGAGTGATTGAGTTCGTTTGGGTTCAATTAGTGCGTAAATTGAATGCAATTGCACTCTCTCACACACAAATTTTTTGGTTCGATTGTGTTTGAGATCCGGATCATTCGATTGAGTTCGATTACCGAACAGTTTGATTAGTAACGTCAGGACTAATGTCTAAGGTAAGCCAATGCAAGTAAGCCATGCTACATGTACAAAAGCTTGTAGACTTTCTCAAAGTCCTTCATGTCATAATTCTGTCTGGTAGTCCCATTGCAAACCTGTTTTACCCCTTGCAGCATGCCAAAATTTACTCCTGTAATTTATTCCTGAATCACACTCCAAATCGCAAGTTTTTCTCAGCAGTGCGATTTATTCCCGAATTGACTATTTTTTTATCTAAATCGCATCTGTAAGTCACATTAATATTGGTACTGACTAAAATCCTGTATTTGGGCGTTATTAAATTGTGCGATTTCAAAATGGATGTAATAAAGTGGTAATTGAACTTTGTGTCATGCAATTTTGGTCTGAAATCATACTTGTGATTTCAAATCGAACTTGCGCTGTGCGCTCGTTCGATTTTGAAATCACGCATATGATTTCGGACCAAATTGCACTCCACTCATGTCAATTACCATTATAAATGATTTGTACATTGTAATAATCATCCAAGCATTTATTTCAGTAAACACAGTTAAATCATTTTATCATTGTTTGTGAGGTTTGCTTGGTTTAGCCAATAGGGAGCTTAAGCAACCACAACGGTGCTGGCAGCGAGAACGACCCAAACAGTAGGTTTAATGAACGAAAACAATGCCTCTACACGTGTTTTACATTTTTGGACATTTTGTTGCCGTTCTCTGCAAAACAACAATGTCAAATGATCAAATTATAGGTTTTGTGGAGAACGTGAACACGCGACGGTTAATTTTCCTTTCTCCATTTGAACTGGTAAGCCATTCCTTCAGATTTAGCTCCTGGACAATCCAGACACATGAGACAAACTAAACAAATTGGAGCAACTGCAAAGTAGTTTAAAAAAGCGCGAATCCTATTTTCAAGTGATGTTTTCCATGGCGTTGCCGTCGTCATTGCTTTAGCTCTCTATTGTTATTCTGTTTATACTTGTACACTGTAGGAGGATGTTTTACAGCTGTAGTTGCCACAGCATCAAAATTAGTTCCTTGTTTACATTATTTGCAGAATATTTGTAGATAGTGACAATGAAGATGATGAGTCCAAATTTGTTGATGATGATGATGATGACTATGAAGCTAAACCATCCAATCAGCAAATGGCAGATGATGATGATGATGATGAGGAAGATGAGTTGGATAAATTTATGGCACGAATTGAGGTACACTGTACATGTACAGCTGTAAGATCCCAAAGGACCTTGTCTCAAATTAGAAATAAATAGACAACAATCTTGCGCTTTCAATGCCAAATTTCAGTTACATTGCACTTCACTTTTTAATAACATGTAAACTCAACCAGCAGTTTTGTTTTTTACTGTCGCAAATATCATAGCTTACAGTACCGGTCAAATGTAAGTTGACAGTCACTCGAAACTTGAACGACTCGACTTGAAACTCGAAACTCGAAACTCGAAACTCGAAACTCGAAAAACTTTGAGGAGAAATCTTTGAGTCGAGTGTTTCGAGTTTTGAGTCGCCAACTTCGAGTTTCTAGTCGAGTTTCCTCAAAACAAAGCAGGGAAGCCAGACTGCACTTCACTCCTTGTCGATCATCAAACAGCGATTGCCACGGTTCTAGTGACTGTGTGCTTTCTTTCCCAAGTTTCTGACTGTGTACTAAAATTCAGACAGGAAACTATACGTGAAAGGAGCCCGATGGGCTTCGAAACTGGCTCGTTTGGTCTCAGTTTCCACCCGGTTATTATTTTACAGTTTTATATTAGCATTCCACAATATACAATCTAGAATCTATTACAGTCTACATTTCATTTTCATTCCACAGCCCGTTTCAAGCACTCCTTAGGGACGGACTATTTTATTGTTAAGGGCGGGGAAGGCGGTGGGGGGCGGGGGGCGGCGTGGGGAGTTGGGCAATTACCAAAAAAAATTCCTGCACAGCAAAAGTAAAGAAAAAAAGTAATGCACAGCAAGCCAAAGGAAAAAGGGTATGGAACAATCCCGAAAAAAAATTCTTTTACAACATCGAGATGGAAAAAAAAATCATTATCAGAAAAATTGCCCAACACCGCCCGCTACCCACCCCCCCCCCCCCCCCCCCCCCCCCCACCCCTCTTCGCCGACAAAAATAAAATTGTCCATCCCTTTGCAGGCTACAATTATTTTAGGTCTATATTTTTTCTCTGATTGGCTCTGTACTGTTAGCAAAAACATACATGTAAGTTTAGAACTTTGTATATTTTTTTCGCTTTAAAATCCTTGAAACCACCTACTACAAGGAATCAGGATTGTTTAAACACAGGCATTTTGGAGAATCGGTGATAGGATTTCAAATAAATTAACAATATCAACATGATCGATCAACTAATTAACAGCCGACCATAGCGTGACATAAATTCGAGATGTTTGGAATTTCAACGTGACTCCATGGCGTAATGCTTGAGAATTGTTTACTCAGCAGTTGACTTGCCGGGACGTGTTTTGTTCAATGATTTATTTGATCTAAACTCAACTATTTGACAATTGATTTGGTTAGAAAAGTTCAACCCGCTTTCCTTTTACCAGAAATAGAACACATCCTGAAATCACAGCGATTTAATGTTTAACAATTCCGTCTTTTAGATGACATCACTGATTGTCTTTTAGATGACATCACTGATTTCTGAAAACCGGAAGTAAACTAGGTACGGTGTTGGCCGCAGCAAAATCGATTCCCGGGGCAGGTGACAGGACAGAAAAAAAAAGGGGTATTTTAAGAACTGCGACGAGCCAGTTACTGTAACTATGCTTCATGCAAAATGGTCCAAAGGTCATGTACATGCATGTGGGTATTTCAATCCATTCTGTTTTCAGGGGGTCCAATGTTTGTTGCTTTAGAAAATTATTATGATTGACAGCAGTATAAAACATAAAACTAAGTTGGCTTTGAACTTTAGAGTTCACATGTTATTGACTGGTGCAGTAATATAAACTTATGTGACTTACCACAGATTTGTAAAAGTTTTAAATGCAAATGTATCCAAATTGATTGTAAATTAATGTAGTGCTAGAACTTTAGAAAGTACAATGTACTGGTACTGTTGGTGCACTGTACTAGTGCTAAAGCTCTGAAAAAAAGAAAGTTTTACATTACACTGTACATAAAAGTGCACCTACATGTAACCCCTATTTTTTTTATTCACCTAAATGAATGTGCTTGTTTTCTGGAGTGTACATGTATCTGTGAAAAAAATTTGGATTTGGTGAAATCCTCGATTTTCTGTAACCTGTTGAAATTTCAAAAATCGTGCCAAACTGGAGCTGTGTTTGGTTCAGTATTGAGTTAGATGGGGCATGGGTCTAGTCACGTGACGTGACATACTTTCCGGAACCATTTCCTTCATTTTTGCATGAATCGAGTGTAAATGTACTATGCTTTAGTCCTGCAAAACTCGTGCAAAAAAGAAATTATGCCTGCCTGGTGCCTCGCCGCTGAAAGTACTCGACGATGCTTTCTTTGGGGGAATTTCGGTTCCCGAATCTACGTCATATCACGTGACAGCCCAGGCACTCGCCCCAGTTCCCATGTTGCTCGGTACTGAACCAAATTATCTTCCAATTCAACAGGTCACAGAAAATCGGGGATTTCACCAAATCCAAAAATTTTTCACAGATACACTCCAGAAAACAAGCACATTCATTTAGGCAAATAAAAAAATTAGGGGTTAGGTGCACTTTAAGCCTAGGTGTACTTCAGAATGATAAAATTGTCCTGTAATCAGGTGAAAATTTAGCAAACCCGTCTTTACCCTGGGAAAGAAATATACAGTACCGCTCACAGGAAACTTACCACCGTCTCGCGAGACGCGTCTCGTTTCTCGCGAGACGCGTCTCGTTTCTTGCGAGACGCGTCTCGTTTCTCGCGAGTGCACTGCAAGTACCGTACAAACGCTTCACATTCTGCTGATATAAAATGTATTCTAAACTATCGAACGTTGATTTACACGTTTGGCGAGATGAGAGCGTATTCCCGGGAGCGTATGACGCACGACTAAACAAACCGAACGATCGAACTCTATTTCATGAGGAAATAGATGACTGTGAAAGTCTAGTATTTCTGAAGCGCTTTTTAATGCTTTGGCCAAATGTTTGTAACGTTTTGTGCGATTATCGCAAGACAGTCGTATTCGGTATTTCAGGTTTGATTTTGAATCAGCTACAGCGCGCTCATGTTGACATATTGTTCTATGGTTTTATGAACTCGCTTGTTTGCAACCGGCTCAATGATTCACCGTTTTAAACAAAACTTTTTCGTTTTCAGGGGTATTGTAAATGAAAACTTAGCATTCATGAAACTTAGGATTCGATCGATGAAGATGATGAAGGCTTGTTTTGCGTATCGTATCGATCGAAGAGCGTATGACGCACGACTTTCAACCAAGAACGGTCGGATTTGTGACAATTTCTCATCCGTGCTCTAAAACGGACAGACAAATCGTCACTTATATAAAATCGTCCATTACAAAAATACAGTTTCAAACGAATAGTTCTTCTAGAATAAACAATAAAACAACTTTCGAACGACATCGAGAAATGTGCATTCACGGTAGATTTTGATCACGTGCTAGGCAACGAGATCTGCTAAGAGATCGAATTTCATTTGAACGCCAAAGAATTATTTTGAACGGCTTGTGCAGTGAACGGCTGAAACAGAACAAAAATTTCGAACGGCTGGCTGTGAACGGCTATGGAAAAATTTCGAATGGAGTGAGCTTTTAGTCACAAAGCGAACAAAACCAAAATAGGTCACTTTTATGTAAACAAAACGGCCCCAAGTGCCAGTTCATTAGTCACGCAAAATTCATGTGTAAAATTCTTTCTGAACTTCATGTTTACCAATTGTGAAGATAAATCTTGAATGAAACTAAAATATAATAATCGATGTCAGACAGCGGGGAAAGGTATGTAGCAGAAGAGACAGAAAACAAATCTAGCCCTTTTAAGTTTGTTGTTGTTGTCAAGAAAAAGTGCACCACTGCACCGAATTTGCATATATGTCAAAAGGGTAATTTGAAACCTGAATACAGACTATGCGCTTCCATGAATTCATACGTGTGTGTGGGTTCCTTCGTAACTTGGGGTAAATAACGTTCCGCGACGCAAATTCTGAGGCGAATTACAATAAAATTAATCCTTGCAAGCGATCGATAAATATCTTGAGTCGATCGCTTTCATTTGAAACCGGCGGTCTCATCAATTTGGCAACAAAATCTTGATCAAACAAATGTACCCCGGCTTCTCGCGAGTCGATAAATATCTTGAGTCGATCGCACTTTTCGTTGCTGCCTTCGTTCTCATTAGCAAAGAAATATGGATTCAAACAAATATACCCCGGCTTATCGCGAGTCGATAAATATCTCAGTTGAGTCGATCGCACTTTTCGTTGCTACCTTCGTTCTCATCGATTTGGCAAAGAAATCTGGAATCAAACAAAAATATACCCCGGCTTATCGCGAGTCGATAAATATCTTGAGTCGATCGCACTTTTCGTTGCTATACTTTCGTTCTAATCGATTTAGCAAAGAAATATGGATTCAAAAAATTTTCCCCGGCTTATCACGAGTCTATAAATATCTTGAGTCGATCGCGCTTTTCGATACCGGCGGTCTCATCAATTTGCCAATGTACACTCTGGCTTCTCGCGAGTAATATATTCCACACCCCACGGTTCAGTGATTCTCGTTTCTCTCGAGACGCGTCTCGTTTCTCTCGAGACGCGTCTCGTTTCTCGCGAGACGAGAGGTGGTAAGTTTCCCGTGAGCGGTACTGTAGGTTTTGCTTTTCTTGTGGGAATGGCTGATGAAGTGAAATAGATGCTGAAAGTACAAATGTAGCTCTGAATTGCATTGTAATCATGTTGTACAGTGTATTTATTTAATTTATTAGCATGAAGTGCAAAAGGAAGCAAGTTTGTCTGAGAAGGAAAAAACTGATAAAGAGAAGAAAAAGTAAGTTTAAATTATTATGTTTCATACAGTCATGGCTCTGTGTGCCGTTGATTCTGTATTATAAGGATGAAAGGAGTGGAGTTAAAATTGCATGTTTTAGAGCACAAGAGTTCATCATTTATATAAAATTTGTAACTTTTGTTTGAAAAGGAAAAAACTACATGTACATGTAGGGGTGCTGAATGCTTAATAATTAATTCACGACTTAGTGAGTCTGCATTCTCTATCCCAAGACTTGTTGACTGAGCTCGAGACAAGACTCCAGGGCTTGGAGAACAGCTAAAAAAAAAAGATTACCAATACAGTGTAGATTAATTTTGTGAGACTCATTCATGACCCACCCCTAGATGTGGGTATTAAAACCAAAATAATATCACATGTGAATCAAATTTGAATACTGAAGCAGTTATTGTGGAGTGGCTCATTTTATTCACTGTTATCATATTAACTTGGAACACCAGAGAACATATTTATGTCCCAGTGAAAAACCCTCAGAGGGAGGGTGAAAACTAAGAATTCACTCAACCTACATGTAAATGTACATATTGTACATAAAATTATGATGCTAAGTCTAGGATTTGAACCAATAACAATGCCAGTCAAAATAATGTACATGTAAGTTGACAGTCTAGACTTAAAACTCATCCTCAATCCTCTACAATATACTGTATGTTTTCGAGAACTGAGTTTTTAGTTGCAAGTATCTAGTTTTGAGACCCTTTGAATCCCTATGGGATTCCCAGAAAACATTCAATTTCCAACTTGAACCTCAAGTAGTTGACTTGAAGTTCTCAACTTGAAGTGTTTTAGTTTCGAGGATTGAGTATCAAGTCAAGTCATTTGAGTTTCAAGGGTCTGTCAATTAATTTTCATTTGACTGGTACCATACCTAATTTGGTGGAAAGCAAATGTTCTGACTAGTGTGTTACATGTACTGTATGCCTGCCCCTGCTTTAAACCAAAAAATGGAATCAACTGGCATGAGGTTAATACTTCTTTGGTTATTAATTTTTGTAACCATTATCATAATAATGTGACTCTGTAACTGTACTTTGGACTTTGGTTAGGATCAGAAGAGATGATATCGAGGATGAAGATGATCAGGAATCATATTACAACTACATGAAGAATGCTCCTATAGTTGCTTATCCTGATGATGAGGAGGAACTGGAGTATGACAGTGATGGTAATCCTATTGCTCCAGAAAAATCAAAGGTAATGTACACTGTACAACAACAAGTAGTAGATAAAATATGAGCGGAAGATCTGTATGGGCGTTTACAATGGCGAGCCGAAGGCGAGCCATTGTAAACGCCCATACAGATCTCCTGCTCATATTTTATGAAATCGTACTTATGAAATGAAACAATGAGTAGAGATCTGTATGAAAAGTTAATGCATACTAATTAGCTGAGCAGTTGTCTGTATCAAAAGTTAATGTTACTGTTTAATAATTCATCAACTCAGTTGATTTGTATTGGGGTTTACAAACCTTCATTAAATTTTCATTTCTTTTGTACTTTCCTTAAGAATTATTAATGAATTTTATAATGTGTTGTAAATTATTCACATGTATTTTGGTTTTGTTTGTGAGTTAGAGTGCGCGTCAAAAGATCTGTATCCAGAACGGAAATGACATTATCTAGTAACAATTGAACACTTTAAATAACTGAAATATATTTTGTGATCTTGGAAACATTAAATCGGTTAAAAGTATCAACCAATCTTGTGAGTTCATTGGCGTGAGACCCATTCACGACAAATGTACAGCTGTACATTGAATTGTATTCTTAACCCTTTCACTCCCAGAGTCAATTATGGAGACATGTGGTGTAGTTTTAACTTTTGAGTCTGTGGATGAAATCCTATGGTGTGACCATTCAAATGAAACCTCTTCAGCAGTACTTTCGCATGGTACCATTTGTTCTAACTTTTGAGTCTGTGGATGAAATACTATGGTGTGACCATTCAAATGAAACCTCTTCAGCAGTACTTTTGCATGGTACCATTTGTTTTCAATATTTTACCCAATGAAATTTGGGAATTTTTTATTTTTAATTTTTTTTTATTTTTGGCACTCTTGGAGTGAAAAAGAACATTTAGTTTGATATCATTGAGTTTTTCCTTTTTCTTGTCACAGATAATCATACCACTTCCTGCTGTGGATCACTCTGAGGTATGTTATAATTATATCGTTAGAATATGTAATAAGTGATAATCTTGATTGGGGGCTCATGGTTTGTGAGTTAAAAAAAAAAAAGGGTCTGTTGATAATCTCTCGATAGATTTGTGTCATTCTAAGGTCAGCCTCTCCGAGTCAGTTACTTACATGTACCAAACAAGTTAAATTTCATTTTTTTTGTCAAGTTAACTCTCGTCTTAGGGTGCATTTTTTTTGGGACATACATGTACTCTGGTTATACTGAAATCAGAATGCGCTAACAAAATTACGTTATTTACATTCTCACACACCAATAATTTTTCAGATACACATACATGTAGTCAAAGGAGGGACTTCTTGAAAATTTTACGAGAAGAATAGGTGCAATATTTAGAGGTATTCAGTGTTTTTGGAATGATCAGAATATGTCCCAAAAAAACACACCCTTAGTTGTTTATTCTATTACCTTGAGACTTTTTATCGACAGATTTACAGTAGGTGCGTATTTTAGTTGTGTACCTTAAAACCCAAAAGGAAGCCAAAACTGCATAGGTTGGGGGTACACCATCCCCATTTTTTACCAAATTATAGTTGTTGTTTTTTTTTTTTTGGGGGGGGGGGGGGTGTTATGTGTCCAGCTCTGGCGCACATTTCTTGAAACTCCTGAAGACTATTTGGGCCTGAAAGCTATTTTTTAAAGTGCCCATAACCTAATTTTTTTTATTTTCGTATCTAAATCTACACGTCACGTAATGAACATCTGCGAAAAACATTTTTGATTTCAGCAAAACATGAATTTTTTATGAATATTTCAAATCTTCAAAATCTTATTATTTTGGTGGTATACCCGTCCCGCTGTTAAGAAGGCCAACAGGCTCACATGTTCCTTATTAAATAAATGTACGTCACAGTTCCTTTGTTTGAAGTCACAAGTTCCTTTGTTTGAAGTTATGTGTTCCTTAATCACTACGTCACGGATCCTTTGTTAACTGAGAGGGACCGAGAGGAGACTAATGCGAATGGTGGACCAAAATGGCGCCAAATTTCAAAGACATTAAAAAATCATAAAAAATTCACGTTTTGCTGAAATCAACAAATTTTTTCGCAGATGTTCATTACGTGACGTGTAGATTTAGATACGAAAATAAAAAAAATTAGATTATAGGCACTTTAAATTTTGGTTTCTAATGAATGGGGTTGAAGTTTTTATTCCGCAAAGCAACCCAAGTTGTGAAGTTAAGGTAAGATTTTATTGCGTAGCTTTCAAAATCAACAAATCCTTATTGTGCAGTTCCAGAAAATATCCATACTCCCCCGAAGGGAGGAGTATGGATATATGTACGTACGGATATACGTATGCAAAACGAAGGTTTTTCGTTTTGCACCCCCATCCCCCCAGGAAATTCCAGTTTAGCTTCATACTTTGCTTCTAAAATGTTGGCTTTTAAGACCTTCCATGGGGTGGGTATGGATTTTTTCTGGAACTACACATTCTTTATTGGACTAAAAAAGTTTCCACACAACACAGCTTTTTGGGACAAAAAAGTTTTCGGGACTTTCAAGGTGTGTTAAGATTTATGGTAATATTGTACAGTGCTTTGTCAATCGACTGTGTAGTGGAGGCAAAATATTACATGTATATACACTTCAAGGATATCTACACTGTATATGAAAGTGGTTGGATTTTAACAAGCAACATTGCAAACAACTTTGAGTAAATAACATTGTATGGTTATTGAGTACAATCTATAACATAACAAGCAAAGTCATATCCTTACTGTGGTAAAGAGGGGTGGGGTTGTTGCCCCCCCCCCCCACCTTTTCTTGGGGTTTTTGCTGTGTAATGTCTTTTCTTCAAAAGATACAATACTTAAGGTGGCCTGGTGTCACTGATACCAGTAGTTAAGGACTTGGCGGTACCAGATCAGTTTTGCAAAACTGATCTGATACCATGCCAAGTCTTAACTACTTCCCATCTGTTGGATTAAAAAATATAGAAAAATCAAATGAAACTATATGTTAATAAAAACAAAATGGTGCGTTTATTCCATTGCGTGATTCCACATAATAGAATCCTTTGCGTGACACAATTCTCGGAAACACAGGAAGTCTACACAGGATTGAATTAAGGAAAGTTATTTTTGATTTAATTCTTTTTCATTTTATAATGTCCATAAGCATATGAATTTATACCATCTTCCAGTATATATCTTTTGTCATCGAAACAGCTGAGTGATACTTTATTGATTTCATAACTTCCTAATTGATGGTTATTGCTTCGGATTGTTTTCATTGTATGATGCATCTGTTTATTTCCTAATAACGTTTCTTTATAATCTTGATGCTTGATATTATTTTTGATAATATTCTTTTTGATTCCCTTGGCAGTCTTTCCTCCTTTTTGGTTGTCTTTCGTGTAACTATACATTTTAGATCGTAGACCGATGAATTCACAAATAGGAACTCCTGCGGCTTCATCTTTGAATTTGCCAATAACTTTTTTATTTGTCTTATCAAAATACGGTGAGCTTTCAGGGTAGTCACTGTTATCGAATTTATTTTTATCATTCCAAAAGTCTTGGTATACATCTTCAGCTTCGATTTCATAGGTCAAGCTGTCTGTGTCTGTGAAGAGTAACTTGGCTTTGTCTTCATATTTCTTTTTAATGTAGTTATAATGGAAATCATACATTAATGTCTTGCTTAAATCTAAGATGCACATACCCACATATGCCGGCCTGTTTAGGGTAAGTGTTTCTTTGATCTTATGCACAGCTACTAGATTTTCGTTGAAGATCTTACTACTAACATACGTTGGTTTACTGGCATATTTCAATAGTTTTTTTTCATCGGTGATTAGTCTTACATCTACTCGCTTTCTAATATTTTCCATCGTTTTACCAAATACAGAGTTATTCATAAGTTTAAAGAAGTCTTTTTCAAAAGCATTTTTTGCGTTCTTCCTTTTTTCTGTATTAAAGTCGATATACTGTTTTAACCAAGGAGATTGATCAAACTCTAGTACTCGATGGACTTTAGTTATTTTCAAACCAAGATCAGTGTATAATTGAAGGTTCCTATAATGGAGCACGTATTTTTCTTTGTTCTTCAAGGTTGGTATCAATTTATGAACTAAACCAGTTGATATTTTATATTTCTTCGCGATGTTTTTACAATACCCAGACAACATACTCTCAGTTACTTTAACCTTTTCCGGCCCTAGCGGGTAGTCATTATGAAGATTGTGTAACCCTTCAGGATACTCTAAATCTACTTCCAGTATCAAACCCTTCTCACTATCTTCTTTATACTTGGCTAGGTCTATCTTATCGATCTGTTTTTGTGTCATCCATCTAAAACCGCCAGTAGGTAGGTATTGTGACATAGCCCAACCATATAGATTGTTAGCATCCAGATACATTATATACTTTGAGGGCACCTTCTCATCATATGTTTTCATGTATTTATTGTTTGCTTTACCATACCTATTGGCAATGTAGCTTATTCCACCACGCATTCCTTTTTCGATAAATTGAAACATGTCAATATCAGTTATAAGTTCTAATTTGATATCAGTCATTTTAAGCATAGCATCCCAAGACAAACCTGGAGATGTGAAATAATGACATGGATCTAATTTGTAGTATTCTAGACAGGTCTTTCTAAAGTTTTCAAACACATCAGCTAGCAAAAGGATATCAGATTTAAGATATAAATTATGGTATTCACCCATATTTTGAAGATTGAAGGTATTCCACACATTTTGAGCATGTTTGTAATCTTCATTTGATATATGTTCATCATTCAATATGCTGTAAAATTCTTCTTTTGATGGCAGTTTTTCATTGAACTTTTCAAAGCTATCCATGAAGTCATATGGATACACTCCTTTTCTAGCCATCAGATCAAGCTTTTTACCTTTGAATTTTTGAGAGGTATATTTTAATGATTTTCTTGGTAGATTACTCACTAGTTTTTCCAAACCAGAGCTCATGAATTGGAAACTATCGAGAAAGGTTAAGTGATTACCCAACATGAAAGCCATATACTTTTCCATATTATTCGGAATTGCATTGATATTCATTTGACATTTTTCACCTTTTTTATTTGTATATGTATGCTTCTTGACTATTTCACCAATCTCTTGCATGATGAAATGAGAGTCATACCCACGGAGATTATGGAATATCACAGGTATTTTAATTTCTTCTGGTTTTATTCTGAGTTTTAAATTACAATCTTGATGAGCGGATCCTCTGTACTGACCAGTGATATGACAGTGATCTCTTACTCTTAGATCGGTTTTGTTATATTCTTTCTCGCATATGTGGCATTTATCAGCTTTTTGGAATTCTTCTTCATCGTCTTTGGTCATTCTTAATGGTTTATTGAATTCTTTTTTCATAACCTTCTTACAATATTTAACTTCCTCCAGCATAGCTTCCATGAATTTGTATACAGCTCTTTCGCCTCTATAGACCTGAACTGGTTTACTGTATTTATCATCATAGCAACAGACAACTTTGTATCCATATCCACAGTCTTTATGTTTTTGATATGATTCAGTATATGATTTATCATTGTTTGGTTGACATCCTTGTACTTTTTCTGTAATAGCCTCAAAATCAGCATAGATTACAAATGGAACAGCTAACTGTTTATGATAATTGTTAAATTTTAATATGTTATTATCTTTTTCAGGCATTTTTACAGCTTGTTTACCATTAATTACAATACAGTTTTCTTTATGATTATTAAGGATTGTTTCAGAACTGAAGCATTGTAGACAATGCATGCAAAAATGTTTTCTGTGTTCGTGTTTCGTCTGATTGTACATGAATTTATTGAAGTCTTTTATTAATACATAATGTTTGTTTTCGTTTTCTGTGATCAATAACAAGTTCATATGATCTTCGTACTTTTCTTTGGATACATAGATAGGATATGGTTGCTTTTCCTCATAACCGAATACATTGATATTGATTTCATTTTGTTTTTCTATTTTATTATACAGTTTGACAGTCACTGGGAATTGAATTCCAGAGTAATCTAATTTTTCAATAAAATCTTTGTCGACTTTTTTGATTCTCTGTGGATATTTGTCTTGAGGGTTCAAGTACCTTATATGACACCATCTAAAACACTCATTGTCTTTATTTTTCATGTTTATCAATCCCTTAGCACTATTTCTTAGTTCTGAAGGTAATTGAATGTAAGATGATCCCTTTAATGGTTCGTATTTAACAATATTAATATAGTGGTTGTCAATAGATCTTATTGTCCATCCAGAACCCTCAGAAATCCATTGAGCTACACTATTTAATATCTGTTGTTTAGACAATTGTAACGCTTCAGCGATTTCTATGTGGTTAATAATCGTCTGAGCCACACTGTTAAAATATGCAGTCTTAGGCACTATTTCATCACCAGCTAGTTTCTCAAATGTGACCTTTAGTGTTTCAACAAATTTAATTCCTTTTGTATCACTTAGTAGGGTTTTAAAATGGTTTTCAATACCTTTTCTTGTTTGTTGTAATTGTGTTAAAGGGTCTTTATTATTCTTTAATGTAATTTCGAAGGATTTAGTATAACCTTTTAGAGCTTTGTTTGTTTGCTCTATCTTAGTCCTTGGAGCTGGTACAGGTTTAACTGTTTTTTTAGTTCTTGGTGTAGGAATTGGTGTCTTTTTTAATTGTTCTATTTCTTCTAACCATTCAGAAGGTGGGGGTGGTAATCTTTTCCTCTCAAAATAGTCAACCAATTCTTTTACTGTTTGTCTTGGTGATTGGTTTGGTTTTACACTCTTGCGAGGTGTTGGAATAGGCCTCCTTGGTGTTGGAACTGGTTTGGTATCATCTACGATGATAATTTCAGGCTTTTTCTTCTGTTGCTTTAAAAGCAATTTGATTAGTTCTGATTTACTAAGTTTCTCAAGATCGATCTTGTTCATTTTATATACTATAGTATAGATAATTCTTTATATGTATTCAGTTGGTGCGTTTAAGTATGGTTGAGAATTTAAGTGATCCAATCATGGATCCATTAAACTATATGTTTCTTAGTTTTCATGGTGTGTTTCAATGATCAAATTATGGATTCTCCTATTAATATTATCCATATGTTTATTTGTTTTCAAATGACAGAATTTTCCAGCAAGCGAGTAGTTGATATTGTTATTGCATACACGACAATACCACTCTTTATTTAACATATAACGAGTTTTGGATCTTTTAATAGCTTCTTTTTTGGCTTCTTGGGTGTGGTATATAGGCGGTCGTCCTCTACCTCTTTTTATTACTTCTTTTTCCATTTCTATATAATACTATAGATATTCTTTTAAATAGTTTGCATTGATGCGTTTAAATATAGCCAGAAACATTAATATTTTTGGCTACCAATGAATAGCGAATGCAAAGATATAAATATCTCAGAAATTTCTGGGATACTTGTAAATAGTAACATCTCTTTAAAACAATTTTGTATATCCCTTTAAATCCCTGATTAGTGTTCTAATGTTACTGATTGTATTTTTTAAACCCATGTGCCCTGGATCAGATGAATATTTCTACATCTTTCCAAATCCGCGTTGCTGCTTGTTTTTGTTGTGCTAGATATACTATTTTCTTGTTTGAGATATTTAATATTATCAACTTTGGTTTGTTTCAACACATTACATTCATCATCGTATCTATTGTTTTCTATCTCATTGCAGATAATATTCAATAACTCTTTCAATGTTATATCTTCATCAATTTCATGTATTTTTTTATGATAAAGTTTCAATAATTTCTTTTTATATTGTAACAGATCCAATCTACGCTCATTATCATATATTTTATCATGAAGATTGTCTATTTCATCTTCACATTCCTGAATTTGAAAATTTATTTTTTTGATATATTTCTCAATGCCGCTCATGATATATATAAACATTATATATTTTTGACATCTTTTAACGGTATCCAGCTGTTAAAATCATCACTATATCCTTTCCACTTCACCAAAGCTTGTTTCTTTTTATAATCCCTCCGAATTACTTTATCAATACGGAAAACATCCTGCTTGGCTTTTAATAGTTCAGGTTCATAAAAACTCCCTTGTATGTCTTCATCGTTGAGATCTTTTAATTTGTAAGTTATAGGATTAGTGTATTGTATCTTATCGACTGTAAACACTTCTTCAGTCCAGTTTGGTGTATAACCCTTGTCGAACACATTCCGTTTATACTTTGAAATTCTAACCTTATCACCAACTTTAAATTTTGGTTTATATGATAATAGTTCCATATCATATAGATTGAAATAAACAGTTCCTTCATTCTTTTTCATAGATGCTTCAATAGGTTTCATTTCAATGCTTGAATGCTTTGTACTGTTGTATTCATTTAATAGTTTTGGTAACATGTCTAAATATTGTGTTGTATTTTGAGCTGTAAATTGTTTCCACATTTTAGATTTTAATGTTCTGTTAAATCTCTCAATAACAACAGCTTTACCTTCATTGAAAGTAGAATACATCTCAATATTATTTTTCTTTAGCCAGTCTTTGAAAGTTTTATTATAGAATTCAGATCCTTGGTCTACCCAAATAAATTTAGGTTTCCGTTTGGATTTTTTAATAACATCATCAAATGATTCAGTGATTGTAATACCTGTTTTATTTTTAATGGGAATGCTCCAAGCAAATTTCGAAAACACATCAATGATATTTAATAAATATCTATATCCTTTATTCCATTTTGAAAACTTCTGCATTTCTACAAGGTCAGCGCTCCAAATATCATCTATTCCATTAACAATAACTCTTCTTGTTTTAAATTTTCGTTTGATTGGCTTATGTAATTCATCGGCTAATTGTTGAGCCCAATCATTTTTACTCAACGCCGCTTTCCGTTTTTTGGCTTCCTTTTTTGTTTAATACCGAGACCTAGTTTTTGTTTGGTATTAATTAAGAATCTAGCAGTCTGACCCCATTTAGGCATCTCACCGTAAGGTATTTCGTCTAATGATTTAACCATTTTCTTATCACAATCTCCCTTGTTTCTACCCATATCGTAGCAAATATCGTGATGAGCTGATATTTCATCCACTTTATTGTAAGGTTGAACATACCATTTTGTTACCTCACCAGTATCCTTATCATATTCTAACTGTTCATCTAATGGGTTATATGGGCCCATGTATTTGTAACTACCTGGTGTCCATCCCCCTTTTGGCTTAGGTAACATACCAATCATTTTATGAATGTCAATTCCACTACCTTTATTTAATGGATCTAGTTTCTTACTAATGTCTGAAGTTAAACTGTCAAGCGCTTGATCCAAATATTTATCAGCCATTCCTTTAATCTTTCGTTTTACAAAATTAGATTTAATAGCTTTTGATGCTCCGATTCTGCCTAAATTATAGAGACCTTTTATACCAGATTTAAGAGCAATTTCACCAAGACTGTGACTACCTTCTATATCTAAAAATCCGCCAGCCATCTCTGACTGGCTATTTAGTTTAATTTTTTTTTATTGGATAAAAAACGTGTCTTAGTAGCCCCACATTCACTACATTGAGATTTTAACATAAGACGATTATTTTTAGTTTTAACATATTTTTCAGTACCTGGTACAGATTCTGTTTGCTTCTTCTGTTTTACACAATAACTTTTTACCATTTATATAATATAATTAGACATTTTTGAAATAGTTTTCAATAAATCGTTCATTATACTGTTGGTTATTTAATTTGAATACTTTTATACAATCATAAAATGATTTTTTATAAATGTTATCCAAAAAATATAAACAATAATATCCACATCTAACTGATTTGATATCCTGGATAGGATAACCATAATTGTATATATACTTCAATTTCAATTTTTTAGCATAATCAACCAAGTTCTGTGGTGGAGGTAACGAAAAACTATCAAAGTAATATATAGTCTTATCATTCATATTATTATAATGTGCTACCCAATGTGTACCAGGACCTATTTTATCATCAAGATTAATGATACAAGATCCTATTTTGTGGATATGATCCAAACTATCCCTCGAATAAATACCATTAAAATTGGTTATTTTTAAATATTTAATCCATTTTAATAAATCAATATTTGAAAGAGGAATATCTCTGAACTTTGGTTTTACAGGATATCTCCTAGAATTGGTATTCCTAACTTTGTAAAAGGACTGTTTTTGCCTAGTAATAGGCCCTCTCCCTTTTTTTGTTTTTGTTTTGACTTTTTTTTTTGCTCCCATACCTATAGTATTGAGGGCCAGTTTCCATAAAATGGTGGTGGATAATAAGGCATCATCATTCCAGGTTTAGGTGAAACTGTTAATCCAGATGCTTTCTTTTTTGGTATACTTAAACCCTTTCCTGTTAATGCATTCAACAACATTGGAATACCAATAGATGCTAGGATCGTCCCCAAAAAACCACCTCTTTGTTTTTGTGATGGTTGAATGAATACTTGTCCTCCATTTTGAATAGCAGCTAAAATGTCTTGTTTTTGTTTTTTAGTTAAAAGGTGTTTATACTTAATCAATTGCTGTATTTTTGAATCTGGTATTAAGAAACCACCAGATTGAATACCTTTTCCAAAAATTTTATCAATTCCCAAAGATCCGAGAGCAGATAAAGCTCCTGTAGCTAAAGCTGGTACCGCTTTTGATGCTAATTTGGTGGCCATTGGAAGCATTTTTGTTCCAAGTGAAATTAAACTAGACCATAAAGAACCGCCATATTTAACTGATTTTCTAATCTGTGTTTTTGAAATCTTGATATCTACACCAACTCCATTTTTTATCGCTTTTTTGATTTTATTTATCTGTGTTTTAGTTAAATTCAGTCCATCGCTTCCCATCAACTCATTTTTAGCTAATCGAATTGTTATTGGTGAATTTGTTTCATATGCTTTTGCTAATTTTTGTTTTTGTCCTTGAGATAATTTCACACCATATTCATAATAAGTTGTCATATTTTGTATATAATATATGTTATATAATTTTGATAATTACAAAACATGTTTAATTGAAAAACTATAAATATTGTAACAACATAATTAATTTATGCTTTAATAAGTAGTTTACCACTGCTTGTGTATAATTCGATCTCTTTTTCATGAAGAACAAGAGCATTCAAAGTATAGTTAGTTGCATTTGCTCCGTTGAGTTCATATCGGAAAGTTAATGATACAACAGAATCTTTTGTGTCTTCCTCTTGATTTCTTAGGTCGAAATAAATCATTCCAAACAAATTTCTGAAATTACTTCTATCAATTAATGACCCACTAAGAAAGTCATTGTAAGCAGAACTATAGCTCATAAGTGTTGTGTATAATCTACTCTCTTCATTAGCTGACAATTCAAGTTGAGGATAATATATGCTATTATTCATTTCAAGCTGAGCTTTACTGAAAACTCTGTTATTTGCACCTATACTGAATGTCTTGAATGTAAATATATTAGCTTCTTGATTATTATATGAAGCTGTTGGATTCACCCATAGAAAAACATGTCTTGGTCTTCTTATACCTGTACTAATTCTGAAAAATGAACTCACAGCCGCAGTTTGATTTATTTCATAATGCTCTCTCAAGTATATCCAAGTTTTTGGTTTCAGATAGTTTTCCAGATATTGACGCATACCACTACCATTGAAAATAAGTTTAGGGCACCATAATCTGAATTTAGTCATCAAAACTTTTGAATCAGGAGCAGCATTGCTACGAAATATAATATTGTTATCATTTTCCAATCGGATTAAAATGTTCATTTTTATATTTGGATGAAGATTCTTTTTGAATGCAGCAAAATACGAATATATATTCAATGGGATAGATATTTTGTTCTCACTGCCTGCGTCTGTAAGAATTTTTCGCGTCGCGAATCCTTGGTTGTACAATGCTTGAGCTGTTCTTGGTTCAGATGTTCCAGTCGAAGTATCTAAATAAAAGAAATTGTCTTTAGCAACTGTATTGGCATATTCTTTAGTGTATTTTAAAAGTGATAGAACATTCGATGATTCATTGGCTTTTGTGTTGTTATATACACTTATACCATTACATTCAACTTGTATTTCTCTGATGAAGGTGTTACCGTTTGTTGTTGTACAAAATAAATTTCCATTTCCCATTCCGGCGCCGATACCAGCTCCATCTTGATCTTGATCTAACTGAAGAAGCTTGAAATTGACTTCAATATATGCATTATACCAGTCTATTGGGTTAGCCTCTGAGCTATTATCTATTACAAACATGTAATTATCTTTTGTTTGTCGATTATTTGCCCCAATATTAGCATTCAAAGGTGTTTGTAAATCATAATATGCATATTCATATCTTTTAACAAATTCTGGACTTCGAAAATTTCCGTTCATATATATTATTAGTTTAGATAAAAAATCATTATAATAGTAAATCATTATAAACATCTTTAATATATTGATATTTGTCAGTATCTTGAGCCTGTTGCTCATTTTCTTTTTGTAAAAGTTTGATTATTTCATCACCTTTTGTTTCATTCGTTATTTTTGGCTCGTTTGTTTTATCACTAAATTTATTGTAAATTTTGTCACCAATAAGCTGACCTGTTTTTTCACCTATTTTTTCCGACCCCTTTTCTATCAACTTTTCAGCACCCTTTTTAGCAAGTTGTTTAGCTGTTTTGCTTGCAAGTTTTGAAGCTATCTTACTTCCAACATTTTTGAAAACATCAAATATTCCTTCACCTTGAATAATGTAATCTCCAGTATCTGGATCTCTTTCTCTTCGTTCCATCTATATAGTGAGTGTATATAAATTAAGCTTCTTTTATCACAACGGTTAAAGATATATCAATTCCATTTAAGTCAACCTCCCTGTTTTCGTCGTCTGTGATATAAAAAGTAACTTCAGATAGTACTTTTGTATTTATTTTATTCCAAAGATAATTCATTGGTTGTATTTCAAATGGTAGAGATCTTGTTTTTGTATTCGTTGAGAAGGTAAAAAGCACGTCTGATAACCTTCCTGAAACGATTGAATTACTTAGTAGAGAAGTTCTTATGTATAAGTTATCAATACTGTTGCTGATATTAGGAAATTGGGGTCCATAAGAACTCACTTTCAATATCCCTGTTTTATCGAAACCCAGTAAATCTGCAAAGTTTCCGCTATTCTTGAAATCAATCCAATAGTTTTCATCCAACATTATGAAAACCTTATATGTTGTAAGGTCAAATAATATATCAATTCCATAAGTCTCCTTTTGCATGAGTTTTCCAATTTCATTGTGAATATATTGATTTATATCATCATAGTCATAAATACCTGGTGGGAATGTTATTGTTTGCCAAGAAGTGCCTTTGTTTTTTGAGATCTTTAATTGGTTGTTATAATATTCTGGTCGTATGTTATGCCAACTTGCAGTCATACTGAGATGATCTAATGCCATATAGTATTGTTTGTTGTCATCTAAAATTAATTCAGGAATGAACTTTATAGTGAAATTACCTGGTTTATTATTTTGGTTTTGTTTTTTAGCATCTATTGATTTGAAAACTAAAACTCTATTTACATCCATTATATTATATGCTTATATATTTATTGTATAATTTCTCATGCATTGTTCTGTCAATAGCCCCTATTTTCATTAATTCATCATTGATTTGTGATAAGTCATTTCGCAACACTGGACTATTGTTTCCAGCTACCATTGAACCAATTATTATTTTCATGCGATCAGCCAATTGCTTTGGATCTTGATAATACATAACACTTGATCCAATCATTCTGGACTTACCAGATGATTTGTGTGGTCCAATATTACTGAGCATATTAAGATCGTTAAAAATCTTTACAGCATTCAGACTGTAGTTTGTTTTGGGATTATATCTTTTAGTTAACATATTTATGAGTGATTTATCAGCATCAGCTTCATAAACCAATTTACCACCATGATATGCATTCAGCTTCATTTCATTCATCAATTTTGAGACATCAATAAGAAGGCCACCATATTGATAACCATTTATTTTGAAAGCATTTCTTTTTGGTTGTTTATATATTCGAATACCCTCACCTTTTTGTCTATACTCAAACGACTTTAATACGTCTGAGATCGTATCCCTATATTTTCGAAGAACGCCTATTTCATTAGTATATTCCGCCTTAACTTCTCCACTCTTGCCCTTTTTATTTCTGCCCAAGTCCATTGCTAATTCGGCAGATTTTTTCTTTTCTTCCAATAATTTTTGGGGAGACAATGATAATAATTGTGAGGGCATTGTCAAATTGTTTTTGTTTAAAACAATTTTATCATCTTTATTAAATCGGTTATCAATATTAAAATATGTCGGATCTTTTCTTGATTTTTGTTCTGGTTGGTAATCTATTTGGGGTAGCTCATGTTGTAATGTTATTATGTCTTTATTCGATTCAATTATATCCTGAAATCCCTTTGTTAAAGCTAATTGATTTCCCCGTAGTTGTTCAATTAGTTGATCCTGTTTCTCATCTGTTTTTTTCTGTTTTTCAATCAATGGCTCTCGTAATGTCTTAAAATAATCACTCATTACAATATCACGCCCTCCTTCCTTATTTTTTATTTCATTTTTTGATTCAGTAACTGCTTTGACAATTTTATAGCTATCATATTCTGAATCAGCATATTTTTTAATTCTGTCAATATTCATTATATAAAATATGTTACATAATTTATCTGTCGAAATGACACTTATCTTTAAAAATATGTGTAAAAACAACACATATTTATAAATATGTGTAAAAACAACACTTATATTTATTATCTAACATATTTTATATAATGAAAATTCCGAATTACGATACAAATAGAAATGATGAATTAAAAAAAAGATTAAACAATTTTTTAGACGAAGATTTTAGAATGATTATTACAGGACAAAGTCGATGTGGAAAGACAAATGCTCTTATGCATATGTTAAGATCACCACTGATGTATTATGATAAGATATATTTATACACACCAAATCATCATCAGGAAAAAATACAAGATCTACAAACATTGATGAATAAAATATCTGATAAGGTTGGTTATCCTGTATTAGAAATTGGATCATCTGATGATATTAAAGACACTTCAGAATATCCCAACAACAACCGTAAAATTGTCATTTTTGATGATCTAATTAATGCACCTGATAAAATACAAAATAAAATTGCCAACAACTTCACAGATGGACGCCACCATAAGATAAGCCCAATTTATTTAAGCCAGAGTTACTATGATATTCCGCAGAAACTTAGATTAAACTGCAGTCATATGATGTTGTACCCTCCTACTACCAAAAACCATTTGAATCTCATTGCCAAAGAAAACTTAATAGACCCTGGTTTGTTCAATAAATTAGGGCCCTATGAATTTCTGTTTGTGGACAAAGAAAATAAAAGTGTGAAGAAGAATTTTGATGAAGTAATCTAATGTAATATCATAATATAGATGGGCATATTTAATAACTTTAAGAAATTCACAAATATTGACATTTCTGAATATATTAGAATCATTAGCCAAAAAATTCAAGCAAGTAGTGGACTCAAGTTGGATCCAAACAATAACTATGATATGCAGAATAAAAAACTTGTCAATCTAAAGGAAGGGGGTAATGACAGAGATGCAATTACCAAGCATCAATTAGATGTTGGATTACTAACTAAACCAGATAAATATGAAGTATTATTGTTGAATGGCGAAAATCACATGACGGGAGATCTTGATTTAAGAGGAAATAAATTAATTCTACCTGGAGAAATTAATATGGATCGAAAACTGATCACAAATATGGATACGGATGAAAACAATGATCTCAGTGCTGTGAATATGATAACTCTCAAAAAATATCATCCCGATGTTCCTGATCACACTCATGAAGTTACTAAAAACATTGATTTGAAAGAACTTTTTAATATTGTTGAGTCGAAACAACAGACATACTTGGATTTAGCTGCAAATTACAACAATCTTGTTAGTTATAATGATGTAAAAAACATTTTTGTCAGTCGTAAAGAGATGTTGCCAATGGAGACTGGTTTGGATGTGAATAATAATACAATTTTCAATATAAAAGATCCAACAGCAGTTGATCATGCTGTGAATAAAGGGTATGTGGATAATTTAACTAATCTAAAAGCAGACAAAACATATGTTGACGCTAAAACAAGCGGAAATAACCTAAGAATAACACAAAATGAAGCCTCAATCAACGACATACAAACGAAAAAACTCGACAAATCGGATTACAATACTGGAGTTGTTAAGTTAAAACAAGATCTGGAGGAGAAAATCAGTCATACATATATTACAGGAAACCAACAAGAGGATGTATTCAGGTATTTAATGCTGGACATTAATGAAAGCAGTAGCGAATCAAATATCACTGTAACTGAAATCGTTGATTTTCAACAATCCCTACATAAACTGAATAAAAAAGCCTATGAGTTCACCCTAAAGGTTGACAACAGTGGCCTATACCGATCAAGAATTAGTTTTAATCTGCATCCGGTACCTGTAGGTTATTATACGCTCGTCATTGAATTCTACCCGATACAAATGAGTGCAATCAGTGTCACAGCTCAAGCGAGTACGATGAATATTCAAAAACAAACAACGAAGCTGTTCCAAAATTATTCAAGGACAATCGTTCAAATACATAGATGGACTCAAGTACCTCCAAATTATTTATTCATCGATCTCCATGGCCGAACGATCGCTAATCCAGCTACTGGTCATCTAGTTGTTTATGGTGTAGAAGGCTACCAGAATGATGTCAGTACTGATATATACGACAATGTATATTTTATTAAAAATGGTCTTATGAAAATGGAAGTAGATTTGGATATGAATGGTAGAAAACTTATTGGTTTACCAAAACCGAAAAATAAATTCATATTTTCAGGAAATTATACGAAAAATAAGAACAGTAATAATATCATATTCAACGGTTCATCATCATTTATTGCATTAATTAATTTGAAATTAGTAAAATTATGGTTGATGATATTGGACGATAAACCGCCTGAAGGATACAAAAAAATGGTTATATTAATCGGTAACACTTCGTTCGCTCCGCAGAATTGGGAAAAAACATCAAATAAAATTTTATACACTTTCAATATATCAACATCAATTATCAATTTCAATGAAGGTACAACTGTACAAATCAAATTATTATCAATTGATCATATTACATATGCACCTTATAATTGCCATATCAGTGTACTTTTTGAAGAGTTTTAATATATAATTATCTAATATATTGATATATATAAATGTCAATTCTTGCACAGTCAATTAATTTTTGTAATAAAT
Organism: Dendrophyllia cribrosa; assembly: GCA_024195265.1. NCBI lineage: Eukaryota > Metazoa > Cnidaria > Anthozoa > Scleractinia > Dendrophylliidae > Dendrophyllia > Dendrophyllia cribrosa. Next base: position 33,897,902 of record JAJLRJ010000007.1, on the reverse strand, counting down.
TTTTCACAACCCAAAAAAACCTACATCCTAATACTAAAGATGAAATATTAAAATCGGCTTTAATATATCAATTTTTGTACGTTAACTATTTGAATAAGCCAATATCATTTAACCAAATATTAGAAAAACACTCTGACATTGGATTAATAGGACCTGGTTCTTGTACTCTAAATACCAAATACCAATTTTTAATTAAACATGCTATTTTTCATGATGCATTTGGAAGATTTTACAATGACTATGAAAAGGGGCCTGGATACACATATTGCTGCCTTTCAATGCCGAAGAAAATAAAAAGATCTCCAATAATGGGCCAAATAAGTGGTGTATTATATTGTCTTCTTTCAAATCCTAAATTATAATTATCCAAATATATAATATAATGACTAAAACAGATATATTCAATTTCAATCATATTGATAAAAACATCAGCCAAGAAAAATTATCTGAAATCAAAGCATTGTATAAATTTTATCATAAACGATTTTGGTGCTATAAGAATGCTTTCAAATATTTCAAGAGATTGAATTTAGCTATTAATGTAACTTCAACAGGCTTAATAGTTATTGGTACTGTAACTGGTAGTATCACATTAAATCCTGCTATACTAGCTTCTATTTCTGGAGCTGGTTTAGTGCTAAAAACAGTAAGTGAAATCAAGAATTATAAAAAGAAAATCGAAATGTCTGAATTTGCTTATACGACATATGAAAAGGTATTAGTTTTTTTACGGTCTTGTCTTAGAGGAAATCAATTCAACCACAATATATTCATCAATGAAATGAGACAGTTAGACGAAATAATCATCGATATTTGTCCTCTTGCCGATAAATTCGAGAAACAGTATGATAAAAAATTCACTTCCGAGTAAACTTTTATAGTAAATTTTACGATAAACTTTACTAACAAACTTTATTCAATAACTCATTCATAGGGAAAACCCCCTTTGCATGACGTATGACTAATTTTAGCAGCATCATCCTTTATTAATTCATATATGTTGTCCCACCAAGTCTCATAAAATTTTAATGTCTTCTTTGATTTTGAAAGTGGTATAAATTCATATTCCATTCCCAAGATTTTAAATATCCGCAGCAAAACATATTTAATACTAATCATCCGTTTACGGTTCTTATTAACTTCTGGTAACACGTTGTTTATTAATGCAAATATCTTATATATTTTGTTACGGTCTTGAAAACTCAATTGAATTTCTTTATTATATTTATTTATGGTATTTTCGATATGATATTTTCTTACATACACACTCTTCCTCCTTATTCTATACATATTCTCATGAAAGTCAACATATGGACTAACCAAATCATAACCATAAACGGTACCCGCAATTTAGACAAACATTCATTCCATTGTCATTAAACATATCTTTTTTATCACAACATGATTCAACAACTTCCGTATTTCTACCAACATCTGCTAATCGTTGGTCACAAAAGGGACAGGTCAACTCTCCCATATTCTCAAATTCATCATGAATTTCCAAATTACAATTCATTCTATACTATTATATGAGATTATATTTTTAAAACAATAGCTATAAGCGGTGCGTGTCTAAATTCCCAGAAAACAAAAATAGCGAACATGTTTTAATAACAGGAAATGAGTCATCACTAATAGCTATTGTTTCAGATCATGAGTCAGTCGCTCATATCGCTGATCGAGCTGTTTTAGAGAGTAAGGCATCTTAACTTCACAAGCAACTTCACAATTGTGAACTTTTTCACTGAAAAAGTTCACAATTGTGAATCAAAGTGTGAAGCTTCTGATTGGTTAAAAATATCACGCGACCGTCTCGTGATCTGAAACAATAACTATTAGTGATGACTTATTTCCTTTTTATCAAAACATGTTCAGACTTGTAAGCGGGGGATTCCCCGTTCTCTGTTTCTGGGTATTACATCCTGTGTTTCCGAGAATTGTGTCACGCAATGAAATAAACGCACCATTTGTTTTTATTAACATATAGTTTCATTTGATTTTTCTATATTTTTTAATCCAACAGATGGGAAGTAGTTAAGACTTGGCATGGTATCAGATCAGTTTTGCAAAACTGATCTGGTACCGCCAAGTCCTTAACTACTGATACCGTCATACATACATATGGCATAAAATGTGACCTCTCACGCACAGCTACAGAACAGATGAAAAACAGGTGGCCGAGCCATTTAAAACGGTTACCACAAATGGCCGAATGACTGAAGAAAAAATTGAACAGATAAAGTTAAATGGCTGAATGGCAGAAGAAAAATTTTGATACAGCTGACTGTGAACAGCTGAACGGCAAAATGATTATTTTGAACGGCTGGCTGTAAATACACGTAGCTTGTGGTGAATGCTTCACAATGTACATGTATATTGTATGTCAAAATTTCAGTTGGCTATTTGGTTTGTAAATGATTATAATAACATCAGTGAAATGTTCCTTGAATTTTTGTCTGTTTTACACTGTAGATTGACTACCCTCCATTTGAAAAAAACTTCTACATTGAACATCAAGAAATATCTAACCTTTCAGTCCAAGAGGTTCAAGAATTAAGGATAAAGTTGGCAATGAAGGTAATTATTTTTGTAGAGCATACATAAAGATTGTAGCTGCAGTACATGTAGCTTGGATGGAAGATTAGGTTGGCATGAGATTGCACATTTTTACTGGTGTTTTAAATTATTCAAATTCAATTTACTGTACAGTTATGTTATTATTGATTGGCAGGTGTCAGGAGCTTTGCCTGTGCGGCCGTCCATCAGTTTTGCACATTTTGGTTTTGATGAGCAGCTTATGGGTGCGATCAGGAAACTGGAGTACACACAACCAACACCAATCCAATGTCAGGTAGAACTACTAACTACTTACTTAATTTAATTCTCTCTCTGCCAGAAGGCTCATAAGGCCATCACACTGTCTGACCAACTTGCCCTGTTAGCCTGTGCTGCCACTTTGGCTACATTCATCTTGTCCACCCTGCCTTGTTCCTGTGCTTTTGTACTTGGCCACTTGTACTGTTCTTAATGCTATCTACTCATAGTCTTCACATTCCAACATCCGGTGTTACCGGTAGTCTGTTGCTTGGGTGCTACTATGGGCCCTAACAGCCTTTTTGGCTCCCTGCAGGCTTTGACCCAAGAGCGTCATTTCAGCCCCATCACCACTACCCCCAGTTTGGATTGTATCATTGTCAATGCTTTCTGTTTCTGTAACAGCAGGCTTTTTATGGGGTAGGGTTGTTAGCCCTGCACCAAAAGAGCACCACCCTCGAAAGAGAACCACCTTCAAACAAGTACTGCATCTGAAATCGTAAAAATTAATAAAACGTTGTGGCGCTCTTTCGAGTAAATATGGTATTTGGTTGGGTTGGGTTTTCTGTGTTTGAGACAGATAACTCAACAAAATAATGTGCATGCTATTAATTTTGTGATTTATCTATGCCCCCTTTTCAGTCAATTCCCATTGCACTAAGTGGTCGAGACATCATTGGCATTGCTAAGACAGGTTCTGGTAAGACAGCAGCATTTCTGTGGCCAGCACTGGTGCATATTATGGATCAGCCAGAGCTTGAACCTGGTGATGGACCCATTGCACTTATCTGCGCTCCTACTAGAGAACTTTGCCAACAGATCTTTGTTGAGGCACGACGGTTTGGAAAAGTGTACAACATCCATGCTGTGGCGGTGTTTGGTGGTGGAAATAAGTATGAACAGTCTAAAGCACTTCAGGAGGGAGCAGAAATTGTTGTTGCGACTCCAGTAAGAAAACATTTATTTAATAATTAAAGCTTGCTTTGATCTTGGACATTTTTTGAAATGGCTTGAAAATCAGCCCACTTCACACACCATTGGTTTCACTCTAGATAATTATAGCTTGAAAAAAAGCTCATCACATGATTTAAATATGTATTTTGTTGACTGCAAATTGGCCACAGGATCAGTTATTTTACATAACCTTGAACTTTGGATGAATGAATTACAATTGCAGTTGCCTCAAATGTGCTCAGAGAATGCCCAGAAAAACAGTTCTTCATGTTTAAATTACAGAAAGGGAAATTCAATGAATATTTTATTTACATTGTAAAAGCATACATGTACATGTAATAGGCAACTGTGAGTTCAAGTTCGTTCTTCATAAGTTCAATGTTACTGATCTTGTGGTTGACTTATGGTTGACTTGATTACCAGATGAACTTTGTCCAACTGAGGAGTGAAACCAATGGTGTGTGAAGTGGGCCAAAATCAAAACAATTAACCTTGTATAGCATAATGCCGTACACTGTAGATGGGTACCAAAGGAACCACACCAAAAGGAAACCACATACTGTAACTCAATGGCTATTAAGAGCGGCCGTCCGTAATTTTCGCCTAAAGTGTTTCGGACGAGAAAAAATGAAATTCCCCAAACTTTCACAGAATAAAGGTTTAGATAAGTGAATCACATCAAGATAACTTTAAGTTCAATCCAATTAATATTTTAGCTATGCGGCGACAATTTCGGTTTTTAGGCCCTGAGACGGCTTTTTGAGGCCATTTCACTACATATCTTTAACACCGCGTGTTGAAAAGAAATCGCTCTTTAAACCAAATTTTAAGTAATCATTCGATCAAGGAGATAAATTTAATTTGTTTAAGAGCGAAATTCTCGATATTGATCAAGAGCTAAATATTTTAACGATTTTTTAACTTTTCCCTTTTGCGAGCCATTTTGAAAGATCCAAAATATGGCCAAATTCGGAGGATAATATCGCCAATGATACATGGCCTGGCTTCATGAAAATTCGCTCCAGCAAAAGACCAATGTCTTATCTTCAAATAAATGCAATAAAATTTTGGGGCAGTTAAAACGGCGAAATTTGACAGACGAAAGAGTGAAGGATGTTTATGTCAACAAATGCTGTCTTGGCGAATAGCCCAACGACAAGAAAATAACGATACGGAAAAGAAAAAAAATATATAAAATCCATTATTTCCAAAAATACCCGGTAGTTTTGAAAACAGAACACATTCGATAACATTGTTAGCGGGACATAAGGATATTTTTTAAGGAATTAGTGGTTATTTCCGGAGAATTTCACCAGACAAAATTTGCATAAATAATGTGTGATTGTCCCGGCTCCAGCCGTTTACAAGGTACAACTTCGTTGGAAATCGAAATGGCCAGCGAGTCAGCTATCGACTTTAGTCCCAAAATTCCAAGCAAAGACTGTGATAAAACAAACATACCTTTACATGTAAAGAAGACGCGGAAAAGCAGTTAAAATCATCAAAGAGGAGAGCGATGCTCCAAAAACGACCAACTGTCATCAAGCCGAAAGATTGCGTTACAAAAATTCACAGGAAAAGGAAACCGCGTGCCGGACTATGCGCCGGACCAAGCGCCGCTGTACGCATGCTTCGTTCCTAGATGTTTTAGTTTTCCGTACTCTGTGCAGTTATCTTTTACAAGCGACGTCTTCAGTTTGGCGACAGTTAGGCAGCGCTGAGACGTATCAACACGCGACTAGCTGGGACACCCGCAGACAAGTCCTGGCAATCATTGCTGGCTTGGTGCCTTTCCGTGAGATTCAGAAGTTTATACCTGGTCTCACCGAAGCGCGGCTGCATATCTTGAAACACGGACGTGATGCTGCTGTTCTTCTCAATAGAAGTCCCAGAATAAGGATAAATGAGAGCCAACTTGACCACTTTCTGACGTTCATAACAAGCTCTCATGTCATACAAGACCTCCCTTTTGGACAGCGATACCTGCATGTGAGAAATGGCCAGGTTTTAGAAACCCCAAATGTGATTCGTTCGATGATTCCACGAAGGATTATTGAACAATATCAGGGGCGTAGTTACCTGTACGCACTGTTTGAAAACAGTGATTGTGCGTACCTCTGAAAACGTCCTGGCTACGCCCCTGAATATACGCAGTTTTGTCACGAAAACGATGTCAAATCTCTGAGCCCATCAACAATCTCGCGTGTGTTATCGGTGCACACTGCAACTGTTCGTAAGTCCTTGCTGGGGTTAGACTATGTTGCAGCTGACGGGGCAAAAGCATTTGACGACTTAGCTGCATTAGCCGCCAAACTTGAGAACCATGGTCGTGACAGAGACTGGGCGAGTCACTGTGAGGGTGCATTGAAAGCAGGAAAACAGTATATCAAAGCCGACTACAAGGTATGCGGTTTAACGTGATAGGGAAAACCATGTAAAAATGTGCCAGGGATGTCCACCTATTATCCATTATCTCATTTTACATTAATGAAAATCTAAGCTAGGCAATAATAAGCTAGACTGCAAAACAGTCTGCTTTTCCCTCTATAACTCGCATGGAAGGTCCAAAGCTCCGATACTCGCGACGAGAAGTGTAAAGCGCGAATTCTCGCCCGCGAGGACATGAAATACCTCACCCCAGGATCGGTTTCTGTATTCACACTTGCCCTAGACTTTTCGGTGGATTCTTGCAAAATTAGCGACTGTCTTGCAACGCGCTTCTCACCCCATGAATGCGCCTTACAAGGAACGCGCGTTCGCCTCGCAAGAAAGAATGAAACCAGAGAAACAGATCAGGGACGAGTCAAGTCTCGCAGTATAGAAATAAACCGTAATGTATGTTTTCGGACGATTGTTTGTTGTCAGTTTCATTCCCTTTTAATGTATAGAAAGACTGAATGATTGATTGATCGATTGAGCCGTTGATTCGTAAATTTATCTGTTCACGTAATAAAGATTCCATTTCCCTGATCACAGGTTCACATCGCAGAAGCATCTGACGTCGCCGATCACTGTATTGCCCATGCACTTAGTGATCCTAAAGAAGCCAATTTCTGTGACATTTGTACTGGTCACGAACATAACAACGCCTGTTCATCGTGTGAAGGGCTTAGGTCTGTGCTCTCTAGCATTAAAGCTGCATTAAATGAAAAGGATAGTTACCTGGCAGACGAGGAGCGTGACGATATGATGTACTCATGCCAGCAGGCTATGCAAGCCATAGAGGCATGGAAGGCACACCAACTCCGCTCCCAGCAACAGGACAAGTGCCGCATCGACATCCTGAGAATATTAAGTGAAGTATCGGGAAACCCAAGCAGACTGGTTTGGAAAAAGAGGGATATCTTGGCATATTAGCGTTGCCAGAAGAAGAACAACAGACGGGAAACTTGAACATCAAGCATTTGTCCATGTAGCACAGAATTGTTCACAGGATAGCAACGTCGTTGTGTCTGTTAAAGAGCACATTCTCCGTACCCTCAAAGACGAACACCCGGAAATAAGAACAGCATCGTTCCGTCAAGACAACGCAGGTTGCTACCACAGTGCAACATTACTAACAGCCTGTCGTTTGATGCAGGAAATGACAAGAAAAAATGTGAAAAGGGTTGATTTTAGTGACCCACAGGGCGGAAAAGGCCTCTGTGATCGTAAAGCTGCGACAATCAAGGCACACGTTCGCCGTTTCGTTGATGAAGGCCATGACGGGCTGACGGCAACTGACCTAAGAGATGCCATCCTTTACAATAATGGGGTGCGTGGTATAAGGGTTGCCGTTGTTAACGTCGAAGGTGTTGGACAAACGCAGCCGACAAAGTGGGAAGGGGTGAGCCATCTCAACAACTTCACCTACAAAGATGATGGTGTGACTTTATGGAAAGCATACAACATTGGTTAAGGAAAGACCATGTTCTGATCCCAACTGCAAGGTAGAAAAAGGGCGACTTAACGTTAGCACGCGCCTTTGCCGGCGATCACGCATAATTTTAGTCTTACGAGACAATTATTGCATAGGATCGTGAAGCTGTGCTCTGCGAGAATAAATTCTGTTGTACGTGTATACAGATTCTTGGGAATTCTTTTTACTACGAAACTATAATGTATTATAAACATTCAGCCGCAATAAGCACCCCTATTACTTCCACTTGATTAAAGGTCACGGGTCGCAGTCGGAGCTCGCAGTAGCATGCCAACAGGCTAACCTATTTCGGATCGTAAGTTCCTGCCAACGATGCAACATATGATACAAATTAAGTAAAATAAATACCGACGTGACTACGGTTACTGTCGTACCCGTTCTATTTTTTTTGCAGGTGATCACGCGATGTTCATAGTTGATTCACTTCTGCTCACAAGTCAGGACTGGAGTCTAAGTCTACGTATGAATTGTGTTCATTCTAGTTTCAGACACCCTACAGGTGCCACCAAACAGCTGCTTCTCTGATGGAGACTTCGTGGCGATCTCTGCTGGAAGACGTGCAGCACTGACTAAGGAAAGCGCCATGTCTCCTGAAGACGAAGAGAACGATGATGTCAAAGAGCAGAAAGCAAAACTCTTCACTTGCCCAGTTGATGGATGTGTAAAGCCGTTTCCAGCGTTACAGCTCTCTTGAGAACCATTTACAGTATGGTACATGTAACATTGTCCCCGACAGAGAATGTCTATTTGACAAGGCCAGAATTATTTACAAAGACAAACTTTTACATGGTTCTGGCATCAAACCAGTCCTAGTTAGTTCCACCATGTCAGCCTCTGTTGAAGAAATTAAACCACAAGGCTGTGCATTGAGAACGACCAAGAAGGCCACACGTTTCAGTGAACAACAGAAAAGCTACCTTGACGAAAAATTTTCCATCGGTCAGGAGACTGGCTATAAAATTGACGCAGCAACAGTGGCACGGAATATGAGGTATGCAAAAGACGAAAGCGAAAATAGACGGTTTGCCGTGGATGAGTTCCTTTCTCCTCAGCAAGTCCAGTCCTATGTCTCCAGAGCGGCTGCCAAGCTAAAAAACAGGCAAGAAACCACGGAGGAAGACCTAACAGCTGTTGAGGATCAAGCCACCTACTCTCTCACGCGCACAACTGTTCTTGAAAAGTGTAAATTAATTCATCCAATTCATTTAATCTCTGTACTATGGACGCGCCAAAGGATTTCAAAAACTTAACCATCGCCATGCTTCGTAACGATGTGCGAATATTTTGATTTGGATGTTGCTGACATTCCAACAACACGTAAGGGGCCTTATATTGGCTTATTAACAAGTCTTGTGCAGGAATGCAGCTGTGCTCACTGACATGCCGCCGAAAACATGTATGAAATAAAATTATGCATAACCTGCAACACAGAAGGCCCAAGATCCAAATGTAAACACGTTTAATGTTTAGCCTACACGCGCGTATTCCTCGCACGCGCGTTTCCGAAAACTCGGCGTCATTTTGCAGCTAAAGTTAGCGCATATGTATCTTGTCGATGTCTACCGAAAAAAAAAACGGCACACCACAAAACTCAGCTGTATGTAAAGAAACGAAAAGTTTTAGACCATAAAAAGTGTGTATTTTCTAGTGCTTTCTAGATCTTGTGAAAAAAAAAGAATACGTGCTTTCTGTGTAGTCATATATAATGCACTGTAATTCTCATGAATGCACTTTAGGTATGCAAATGACTAAAGAAAAACTGTGAAACAAAGAAAGAAAAAATGTTTAGCTTCTTTGTGGCTTTGCTAAATATTACAGATTTTATTTTTTGTATTTGCGCGGGTTACGGGAAAATCCCGGGAAAAAGAGATTAAGCATCACGTTTGCTTTTCCCGCGAACGGCAAAAATCCAGCTTTTGCCGTCTGCCGTTTCTACGTGAAAATGAGTATGGTTTCGCATTTATCATGAACATGTGAATTATTTTTAATTTTTCTAGTGGATTTATTTATCGTTTTGAGGAAAAGTAAAAATAATTAACTTCAAGTTGACGTTTGCCGTCTGCCGCATAGAACGCGGTGCTTAATCTCTATGGTAATAAACGTGATTTTTGTTGAACTTCTTGCTGGCTGTACAAATAAAAGGAGAAAATATTCTTTAACCGTCTGCATGTGTGTGTATGAGGTCTACAGCTATTGATTTAATGAATCACTTAAGAAATTTAAAACAAATGTTAGAAATGTTTATAGGCATTAGGGACGGACCATTTAATTTTTTGGGGGGGGGGGGGGGGGGGGGTTGGGCAATTACCAAAAAATTCCTGCAGAAGAAATTTAAGAGAAAAAAAATCGTGCACAAGAAAGCACGTGAAAAAAATTCAAGCATTTTGGTAAAAAAAATTCTTGCAAATAGTGATGCCGAAAAAAAACAAATTCATACTCAGACACCCCCCCCCCCCCCCCCCCCCCCCCCCCCCCCCCCCCCCCCCCATCCCTATAAATGCGTTAGCGTTGGTTTCCTCTTCCGGTAGATTTGTGTAACGCAATCTTTCGGGTTGATGACGGTTAGCGACGCTCTCTTCTACGAAGCTGTGAACAGGTTCTTCGCGTCTTCTTTGAAGGTATGAGAACGTTTTTTAATTATTGCATTTGTTTGACATCTTGAAAAGTCGATAGCTGACTCGCTGGTCATTCCATATGCCTAAGAAGTTTAATAGATACCTTGTATTGTCGGCCGGTGTTACATCGCACATTGTCTGCCTGGTCATTGAAGGTCAAAAAGTCTCCAGAAATAACAACTAATTCCTCCAAAATATGCTTCTTTTCCCTCGAGAATATTATTCAAAGTGTTCTGTTTTCTAAACTAACGGGTATTTTTGGAAATAATGGATTTTATATTTTTTTCTTTTCCGTATCGTTATTTTCTTGTCGTTGGGCTATTCGCCAAGACAGCGTTTGTTGACATAAACATCCTTCACTCTTTCGTCTGCCAAATTTCGCCGTTTTAACTGCCCCAAAATTTTATTGCAGTTATTTGAAGATGAGACATTGGTCTTTCACTGGAGTGAACGTTCATGAAGCCAGGCCATGTATCATTGGCGATATTATCCTTCGAATTTGGCCATATTTTGGATCTTCCAAAATGGCTCGCAAAAGGGAAAAGTTAAAAAATCGTTAAAATATTTAGCTTTTGATCAATATCGAGAATTTCGCTCTTAAACAAATTAAATGTATCTCCTTGTTCGAATGATTACTTAAAGTTTGTTTTAAAGAGCGATTTCTTTTCAACACGAGGTGTTAAAGATATGTAGTGAAATGGCCTCAAAAAGCCGTCTCAGGGCCTAAAAACCAAAATTGTCGCCGCATAGCTAAAATATTAATTGGATTGAACTTAAAGTTATCTCGATGTGATTCACTTACCTAAACCTTTATTCTGTGAAAGTTTGGGGAATTTCATTTTTTCTCGTCCGAAACACTTTAGGCGAAAATTACGGACGGCCGCTCTTAATATGAGTGGTCAATTGAGCAATGAAAGAGACAAGACTTGTTGATTCTGGAAGAAAGAGGGCTAACTGAAGTTCAATACATAGCATTTTAGTCAAGTTTCATTAAAATGTGATGACCAGATAATGTGCATTCACTTGTTAGTCTGCAGGTTTAGAAACCTGAAAACTTTCTACAGTACAAGTACATGTACATGTACAAGGAAATCTTCTAAAAAAGTCATTAGAAAGGTTACTGATCCAATACTACAGTTTTATTGTTTTATTTAAGTTTAAATTAAGTCTGTATCTCTTCCCGTTAGGGACGTCTGATTGATCATGTGAAGGCAAATAGCACAAATCTTCGAAGAGTTACATACCTGGTGTTTGACGAAGCTGACAGAATGTTTGACATGGGATTTGGTATGTGTCTTAAACTGGAAGTTCCGGTACAAAAGGGACCTGGCCTGGCCATTTTCACCTTTAGTTGTCAATCAACCACTAAAGCATTAATTAACAACTGACAAACAACATGCGTCATTTACTAAGACTGGCCATTACTGACAAAAATTAATTTGGAATAACATTGCCAAAGTTATATCAGAGGTCTGTAATGAACTTGGGCAATTATTATCTTGGGTTAAAGAAAATTGAAGGGGTCGGGGCATATCCAGCCGATGTTGCTTTTGACATTTTACTATTTTTTCTCGCTCAGATTTGCTTAATTTTATCGTACAACAAACAATATCACAAACCCTTGTCGAATTTGCACTAATCCTAAGAAACTGGACTAATTTCACCTGAAAAAAAAAGCAGATTTCTGGTCTTCTAGCGGTTGTTTACATTCAGAGCGTATTTTCGACGCCATTACAGCAGATTGGCCGCGAGAATATGCGACCGCAATACTCCTGACCCGCGCCGACGACATGAACGAAAATACTGTTATTTACGTGCGCCTGGTTCGTTATCGATCGCGAGCTCGCTACGGCAAACACACGTCTGTAGCGTGTGTATGAGCCAATATGTTTAAGGCCCGTCCGGTGATTGAAGGACATCATTAAGTCCGGAAATCCGTAAGTCTCTAGCACCTCTCAAAGAAACGAGTCGTGTTTCTTGCCCAAATCTCTATTTTACGCTCGAAGGTGAAAATAGACGTTGGTGGACAAGGCGAGCCGGCGGGAAAGTCAGGAATCACTTCGGATCAGAAAAGGGGCAGCGTTGTGAGTTGTGGGCCATTTCCCATCCCGTGCCGTACAGTAAAAACCCGCAAGTAAGAACCTGCATTTTTCCAAGTTAGCCTAAACAGGTTCTTACGTGAATGGTAATTAGCACAAATTTAGGCTATTTAGGTTCTTAAATAGGTTCTTATTTTCTGAAGAAATAATTGCATTGTAGCTAATAGAATTTAGTGGTATTCAGCCTATTCCTTATATAAAATCTGCATACCAAGTAAGTATTTAATATGTAAAAATGACTATAATAAGAAAAATTGAAGCACTGATCACAGAACATAACATTATATAAGCTTACGTGTAAGTTCTTATTTGCCCAAGTGTACTGCACACATTTTTTATATAGATTTTAGAAAATAAGAACCGATTTCAAATTTTAGGCTAAACAGGTTCTTGTATAGAGGGGTTCTAACTGGCAAATTTTAGCCTAACAGGTTCTTAAAAACTAGGTTCTTACTTGCGGGTTTTTACTGTAGTCGAAATGCCCGATATCCGAAGTGCTTCGAGACTTATAATATTTTCCGTATTTCGTTTGGCGGACATTCTGTTTTCGTTTTCGCCATTGATATCCCGACATGCTTTGCGACAGTGGCAGATAGGTCGGCTTTGCGTGGTCGCGCGGGAGATTGAAATACAGCGTTGGGCAGCTCAAAGTGAGTTCTTGCGGCCGGGTAAAATTTAGCAAGGCGGGCAAAGACTATGAGCCGGCAGCGGAGGACCGGGAGTGCTTTCTAAAGGAGGTCCGTAACAATAAGGGAGATGGCGCGAATCTAAGTGGCTGACTATCGGTGATAAAAATGAAGCGATTTTGAGGGAATGAACTTCGGGATTTATTTTTCTTGAGCGGGATTCAGCGGTACGGGCCCAAACTTGGCCATCTAAAGTGAAAAATCAGCGTAAAATCGAGAAATTCGGGTAAACCTTGGGATTCATTTTTTCGAGCGGGATTCAGCGGGAGACATGCAGATTTTATTTGGTTTTTTTTGCATACGTTAATTCTCGAAAACGACGGAAAAAAACAACAGAAAAAAATCTAAACAATGTTTTGCAACGAATTTGTAGTTCACATGCCAAAAATGGACAAATCGATCTGAGCGAGAAAAATAAAAAACGACCTCAAAAGCAACATAGGCTGGATATGCCCCGAGCCCTTCAATTAATTTTTATTTATAGGATGCTCAAATCATTCCTGTTTCATGACTAAAAGATGCCTAGATTTTCATTTCACACCCAAAAGATGTAAAATGAAGGAGGCACCATCCCTTTTATACATGTAGTGCAAATTTGTGTTTAAGTAGAAGCTTGTCTGTAGTGAGTACTAGGGGTGTAGCCAGGACTTTTTCAGAGGTACAATGTACGCACAATCAATTTTCAAACTCCCCCTACCTCCCCCTCACTCACCCTCAAGTCCCAAATCTTTCTTTTTTTCCGACTTTTTCAGGTATGCACGTGCGTACAGGTAGCTACACCCCTGAGTACTATTATACCTTTATTTGCATACACTGTATTTTAAAGATGTCATGAAGATGTTAATGTGATGGTGGTCAAAATGGCATCAACAAGAAAATCTGCTGTTAAAAGTTTCTTTAAAACATTGGTAATTGTTTCACACTTGAAATAACTCTGTGTGTGTGGTTTTTTTTTTTTTTTACTTTTGTTTTTCAGAACCCCAAGTGAGATCCATTGCAACAAATGTACGTCCTGACAGACAAAGTAAGTTCTATTCAATTTCATGTAGAACTCAAAAGTTCTTGCTTGATGAGCAGTAGACATTTAAAGCCCTGTTCACACAAATGCATAAATATGTTTTTAATAAAATATTGGTTTGTGCAGTTTCAACTAGGTTTAGAAAATATAAAAAATATATATAAATATATTTGGAGTAAAATATTTAGTGAGGAATTTTATTCATTGTTATTGTCATTCCAGGTACAGTACATGTACATGTACATGCAGTCTGAATTGTTACGGTTTAATAACGTTCAAGATAAAGGCTAATTTTAACACAATTCAACTACATAAAATAGTAAACATTTAAACATGTTTAAGCATTGGTGTGAATGGGGCTATTGTGACCGGATTTTTTGGGGGCAATTCATAATCTGTCTGTGGCAGAAGTTTGAAAAAATCTGAGATGTAGAAGATTTTTGCACAAAGGTCCTTAAGTGTTTCCTTACAGAAGGTTCAACTGAAAGTGTACAATCACTTTGTTATTGATTTAAATTCTCATACATACATGTAATACCATAATTGTTCTTATTTGTTCTTTACATAGCATTACTGTTCAGTGCAACATTTAAGAAAAAAGTTGAGATGCTTTGTCGAGATATTCTAACTGACCCAATTAGAGTTGTTGTGGGTGAACTTGGTGAGGTAAGAGGTTAACAATCAGCTGTCATTTATTAACTACAGTTTAGTCCTTAGTTTTATACTAGTGATTTTTATTTATCATAGCGGTTTTCAATTAAGTGTAAAAAAAATCACTTTAAATTGCTTTTATTGGTGTTGTAGTACATTATGTACTGCACACTGTGTTTGTGTTTGGTTGCAAAAAACTCTGATTCCTTTGTCAACCAATCATGGTCAGCCATGAGTGGTAAAACTCAAACCAATCACAGCTGACCATCGTGATACTAATGATGATGCGTAATCAGTCGACCTCATTGCTTGATGAAGACTACCAGTAAGCAGTCAAAAGGTTGTGATCTATAATCGAAAGTGACTACATGTACATCGTGAGACAAACGATAGTGCACTTTATTATTGTGCCTTACCACGATTAACTGCACATTTATTATACTGTATACACTGTATACACCTGATTGAAGAAACGTTGACCTGTGAAAAGCATAAACCATAAATGATGAGACCAAATGGGATTCTGGGTAGGCAGCATTGGCAAGTTTAGTCATATTCCATTTCTTGATTAATCAAGATGTTTTCTTTGTTTGAGACATTTTAGAGCATGTTTTATGCATCGTGTGGTAATAATAATGATGTGTATTCTGGCACAAATGAAGATTAATTTATCCAACCTCCCAGTATACCTGTGGGTTGCATCGTTCATGGTTTATGCTTTTCGCCTGACAACGTTTCTTCAATTTGGTGTATATGTTGTGGTTCAATTTTTTACTTGGTTTGAAAATTTTCAAACCAGTTTGATTTTTGTTTTCTTTTGTCTCAGAATATGATAATGAATCTGAGACAAAGGAAAATAAAAATTAAACTGGTTTGAAAAATTTTAAACCAAAGAAAAATTTGAACCACAACATATCCACACTGAACAATTTATTTATAGCAACTCTTTCATGATATTGTGTGAACATGTTTTGCTGCACTTGGTGCCAAAAAATTTGCTTTAAGTTCAGATTTGTTCATTACTGCATACTACAAACTCACTGCTACAAACTGTACTCTAAAAGTTCCAAAGCTTTAATCCTTTCCAGTGATTGCACAATGTTGTGCAATCTTTCCTCTGGTTATCAATTTTTGTTTCTCTTTTCTGATTCATGTCATTTTTCCAGGCAAATGAAGATGTTACGCAGATTGTTGAGATTCTACCAACTGCTGTTGATAAATGGCCATGGCTGACAAGACATTTGGTCTCTTTCACATCAGGTATTGAAACATTCTCCCTTAAAATGAGAATTTTATTTTACAAGCATACATGTAGTTCTTTATCAGGTGAAGCACATTGATCCCAAGAATTGAAGCATTACCTTCAGATATTAGTAAGTCTGCCACTTGATCACCATGCTTGTACAAAGATAATGTTTAAGAGTTCCACCCATATCATTCCCCTCTTTTACACTGTATACTCTGACTTGGTCAGGGTTCCCTTGAAGTTTGAGCATCCTTGTCCTTACGTTTATAAATTAAGCATTTTGCATAAGACAAAGTTTGTTGAAGTTGTTGCCAACTTTTCCATTTTGTTCACTTTAGTTGGCAGTGTGCTCATCTTTGTAACCAAAAAAGCAAATAGTGAAGAGTTGGCAGCAAAATTGAAGACAAATGATTTTGAAGGTAAGCAATGTTCTACATTATGTATAATTGTATTGTTTTGAAGAGCCATGTAATTCTGTCAAAACCAGTCTGCAAATTGGGTTATTTTATAATACGTCACGTTTGTGATGAGTCAAGGAGAGAAGTGTACTTACAGTACCGCTCAGAGATAAGCGACCATAGCACACGCGTCCTTAACGCTACCCTAACGCGTTTGAATTTGCGTTCACGTTATTTTGAACGCATTCGGTGAATGCGTTTTCTTTAACGCGTTAAGCCTTTGTTATTCATAACCAACATTTCTTTTGTAATCCAAAACAAAAGGCGAGTCCACCGGGACTAGTCTTTTGTTTTTTGAAACTACTACATCGACAATAATGCGAGAATCGAAATCCAAAACAAGGGGAACAAAATCATGACAATTACACGGCTAAACAAGCGCTCAGTCAGAGCGACAAAATAAACAATTTCGAGACTCAATTCGCCTCGCGACTCCAAAATTGCCTCGCCTCCCAAACTAATAACACGCTTCTTTGATCAAGAGGACCGAATGTCTGGGACTCGGGAGACTAGCGCGCTTCATTTCTGTCGAGCCGTATCAAAATAAAAAAGAAATAAATCTGATAGCGAACGCAGCAAGGGGAAAAATCATAAAATTCATGACAATTACACGGCTAAACAAGCGCTCAGTCAGAGCGACAAAATAAACAATTTCGAGACTCAATTCGCCTCGCGACTCCAAAATTAAAGTTGCAAATTTCGCCTCCCAAACTAAAAACACGCTTGTTTGGTCAAGATGACCGAATGTCTGGAAATCGGAGACGAGCGCGCTTCATTTCTGTCGAGCCGTATCAAAATAAAAAATAAATCTGATAGCGAACGCAGCAAGGGGAAAA
Organism: Dendrophyllia cribrosa; assembly: GCA_024195265.1. NCBI lineage: Eukaryota > Metazoa > Cnidaria > Anthozoa > Scleractinia > Dendrophylliidae > Dendrophyllia > Dendrophyllia cribrosa. Next base: position 33,880,606 of record JAJLRJ010000007.1, on the reverse strand, counting down.
AATCATAAAATTCATGGAAATTACACGGCCAAACAAGCGCTCAGCCAGAGTGACAAAATTGATTGAATGAAGCCCGCCGATTTCGAGAGTTGATAAACAACTGATTGCAAGAAGCTAGTCGGTTTCTAGATGCTCGCCGCTTCTCGGAGACACGCGTGCTATATTTCTATCGAGCCGTACGATACAAGCGCGAACACATTGAATTAAAGTCTGACCGAACAATTTTTTCACACTGTGCGGCAAAATAAAAAACTGATTGGAAGAAGTCAATCGATTTCGAGATGCTCGCGTAAAAGTTTCATATTTCCCGAAGAGGAAAAAATGTTGCGGCTCATATTTCATTTATCAACTTGCCTCCAAAATGTCTGAGACAAGCGTGCTTTATTATTTCTATAGAGTCGTATCAAAATAATAAAGTAACTCTGATAGCGAACGCAGCGTTGAATTTAGAATTGACTGTAAAATTACTCTGAATAGGAGAAAAAGTATTCATTATGTACCGAAAGGAGCGACAAAATATTAAACAACTGATTGCACGAAGCCTTCCGATTTCAAGACGCTCGCAGCTCCTCGCATGAACCTCAGTATAATACTGTAAATAAAACCCCTGTCTGTTGAGTCAGCACTTACCAGTTCCCCGAGGGTGGCCGTTAAGGAAATGCATCGACACGAAAACAAATACACATGGTTAACATAAGACCTATTTATGTTTATTGGAATAACGTCACTGAGCTATGATAAAAATTACAAAGTCGAAAAAAACTATTCTTATTATTTACTCTTATTGACTAATCGAAATACAAAAGTCCGTAAAACTATTATCATTATCATCCTACTCTTATTGACTAATCGAAACACTATTACCACAGGGGGGTGACAACCATAACAAAAGCTGTTTGAGCAGTACTATGTATAAATAAGTTTTCACATGTCTATTTTTCCCAAAAAAAAAAAATCGAGTCTCCCGATTCCCCGAAAAATCTCCAAATTCTCAGATGAATTTTGTCGAAACAGGCATTCTTAGAGTTGACACTCACACTTTTATTTGGCGTGTGACGGGCGAGCGTCGTAATTATCACGGCAATAATAATAAAAAAATATTATCTCCGGTTCTAACAGGCGAACATACGTGATTGAAACAGCAAAATACTCCTACTTTAAAGGCGAAATTTGTGATAAAAGATTTTCTGACGCGCCGATTACTGTTGTGTTATTTCTTTGCAAGCGAAAGTTCAGGAAGATTGGCTTTTATTTGGCGTGTGACGGGCGAGCGTCGTAATTATCACGGCAATAATAAAAAAAATATTATCTCCGGTTCTATCAGGCGCACATACGTGATTGAAACAGCAAAATACTCCTACTTTAAAGGCGAAATTTGTGATAAAAGATTTTCTGACGCGCCGATTACTGTTGAGTTATTTCTTTGCAAGCGAAAGTTCAGGAAGATTGGCTTTTATTTGGCGTGTGACGGGCGAGCGTCGTAATTATAACGGCAATAATAAAAAAAATATTATCTCCGGTTCTATAAGGCGCACATACGTGATTGAGACAGCAAAATACTCCTACTTTAAAGGCGAAATTTGTGATAAAAGATTTTATGACGCGCCGATTACTGTTGAGTTATTTCATTGCAAGCGAAAGTTCAGAAAGATTGGCTTTCATTTGGCGTGTGACGGGCGAGCGTCGTAATTATTACGGCAATAATAAAAAAATATTATCTCCGGTTCTAACAGGCGAACATACGTGATTGAAACAGCAAAATACTCCTACTTTAAAGGCGAAATTTGTGATAAAAGATTTTCTGATGCGCCGATTACTGTTGAGTTATTTCTTTGCAAGCGAAAGTTCAGGAAGATTTGCTTTTATTTGGCGTGTGACGGGCGAGCGTCGTAATTATAACGGCAATAATAAAAAAAATATATCTCCGGTTCTATCAGGCGCACATACGTGATTGAAACAGCAAAATACTCCTACTTTAAAGGCGAAATCTGTGATAAAAGTTTTTATGGCGCGCCGATTAATGTTGAGCTATTTCTTTGCAAGCGAAAGTTCAGAAAGATAAGCGGCCTCTATGATAGTCGGCAAGGATCAACCAGCGGAGAGATCACAAAAGTTCGAAACATGTCGCAGATCCAGTCATCACTGATAACCTAATGAATATAAACTCCATATCCGTTCTACATGTAGTTAAACTGTTATGTTTTGTTTATGCGAGTGCCATCGCATGTCGATATAATTTGTCTTTTGATAAACAGTGCTGCTCCGTTTATCGATTGAATGCCTGAAAACCATTGGAATACGGTATGTAATGTCTTTTGAAACGTCCATTAACTTCTATTCACAAAATAACAATGACAGTGAACAATAACCAAACTCATACATACTAATGCGTTAACTTTAACGCACTATTTCGCGTTTCTTTAACGCAGCTTAACGCAGCTGAACGCGCGAGCGCGTTAAAACGAATGCGTTCATAACGCATTTTTAACGTGAATTTTGGTTCGCTTATCTCTGAGCGGTACTGTAGCAACTTTGTTTCATTTAATTCTCTGAGATAGGATGTTTTAACAAACAATGAACTTGACTGATCCCCTCGCTACGAATAATAGCTCTGTCCAAGTACTTTATAACGATGTACTGTATTATTGTTGTTTTGTATGTGTCTTTAGTTGTTTTGCTGCATGGCGATATGGACCAGTTTGAAAGAAACAAAGTCATCAACGCTTTCAAGAAACAGGAGATTCCAGTGTTAGTAGCTACTGATGTTGCAGGTAAAAAGAAGTCATGTTCCTCGTTGATCTCAAATGTTTAGACGATTTTTTATACTAGCGCGCTTTCTCGTTTTCAACCATCTTCCATCTTCGTTTAAAAAAGTCCAACTGCATGAAATCCTGTTTAAATCCGTTCGTAGTCAAACACTGCACCTTCTTTTCCTTTAGTACTACAGTGAATCTCTGTTCGAACCAGTTATCAGACAAACAATGTACTTTCTCACAAGCGACCATTCCATGCGCTTCATAAAATCTTGTTGTTACCATGTCAGCGAGAACTCGCTGAACTCCGTCAAAAACTGTCCGAAAAGTTTGTCAAGATTGTCTTTGATTTCTTATGGCGGCTCAGTTATTTTCTCAAATTAAATTTATTACACAGGTTAAACAGGAAGTCCTGGTATAAACAACTACATGTAAAGCATTAGAGCGATTTTTCGTATGAAAAAATATCCCTGTTATGGAAAGAGTCTTGTTCGAATGACCTATCAGAATGCTCAGTGAAAAGCGAGTGACGTCAAAGAGAATAATCTACTTTCAGCTTGCAATCGGTTCGCTTTACTTTGCATGTTCGCAAAACCAACCAAAAGTCGTGTGCATTTGCCTCCGTTCGCTAAACCAATCAAATTGCCTCTTTCCAGTTCATTTGTTGTTTTGGTTATGTTTACGCATAATCATTTCAAGGGCACACGAAAATCGCTCTAACAACTGTCAACAACATGCGTCATAACTAAGACCACCGCTGACAAAATTTGTAAAAAACATCAAAAGTCTTTATGAACTTCCGTTTTCTGTTTATTTTATTTTGCATTCGGTGTATGTCTTGGTTTGATGAGATTTTTAATCCATTTTATAAAAAGCACACTCTAATCAACCATGTTTTATGACTGAAAGACGCTCAAATTTGCATTTTACACCAAAAAGGTGTGAAATAAAGGAGGTGCCATCCCTTTTGTAGTGAGACTTTGTGTTGTAAACCAAAACTGTTTTACATGGTACTGTTCATGGTTCTCCACCTTCTAACCTTGTTCTGTTTCCTTTATAGCACGTGGTCTGGACATCCCGTCAATCAAAACTGTCATAAATTATGATGTTGCACGTGACATTCACACACACACGCACCGGATTGGTCGAACTGGCAGAGCGGGTAATATATTATTTGTCTTGGTATTTAATGTCGTGTATTTGAAATCGTATAGTTGTGATAGTGTGCTAAGTAGAGTTCATTTCATATCGCTCCCCTTCTGGAAAGAAAACACTGCAAAACAGTTTTATAACATTTTAGAGCCCATGATCTGTCTCTTTCAGTAGTATGGTTGCAGATTGATTAATCGATAGATTGAATATTCTCTTCCTTAGCTTTACAGCTGTCTAATTGTTCTTTTTATATTGATCGGATAAAACACGTACAGAAAAAAGACTCCAATACACGAATTCTCAATATCATACAAATTGCTTTACATTATACTGCATACACAGTACTTGACTTACGGCGTGCTTACATCAAATTGGTTGTTGGTATTTTTGTCGTTATTTTTCAAGGTGAGAAGGGCGTGGCTTACACCCTCATTACGCCTGTGGATCAAAACTTTTCAGGAGATCTTGTGCGAAATTTGGTAAGTTGTTAATTTATTTTTAAATTATTCGTTACACGTTAGCGGAGTTTTGTTTGAAAGCGATGGCAGATCAATATCTGGTTACTGCAGGAAAGAAGTTTTATTTCCATTTCTGGCAACGACCTTTGAACGAAGTGAGTGAGCACATTGAGCAAACCAAAGTGCTCAGGTTGAGGATCACTTTTCTGTGCTCCTATTGTGCAGGAAAAAATATTAGTCAATATAAACGTTTTACTGTGGATTTTTTTGTCGTTGGTAAAACCCTGTTAAAAAAACAAACGAAACAAAATCCGTAGCTGAGATATAAGAAAGAAAAAGGTCAAAAAGGAGAATTTTCAAACCCTGAAAATAGAGTTAGTTTTACTGGGAATAGCCGGAAACACATTTGTTTTAATTGGCCTTAGATCTAGATTTGTAATTTTCTTGTGTATTTCCTTCCTCAGGAAGGTGCCAATCAATTGGTTTCTGAAGCATTGATGGAGATGGCCATGAAGGTTTGTACTGTTAACAGAATGTAACTAGGCAAACGTCAGACTGTTCCCAATAAATAACTGCGCTTTTGGTACTGGCTTATGATCAAATTCAGGCACAGACTATAAGGACGGCATCTTTACCCTCCCCATCGCTTTTAGACTTGCCACAAGTCGAGGTAAGGAGCGCGGAGCGCGATCGAACGAGCGCGAGCTGGAGCGAGCGAGCAAGGGAGCCTGGGTTGAAGGAGCCTGAGTTCGTCCCGGGGCCTGCGCCCACATTGGAACCATAAACAAGCGAACGACTTTGACAAAGTCTGCATTGCTTTCTATGCTGGTTATTTAACACTATACATCCCGCCGCTTATTTCTCTCAGAAATATTGGAATAAAATATAAAAAGCGCCACGCGAGCTGAAAAATCTTCACCTAGAGATTGTGCGTGGTGTTTTTCTCATTCGTGCGTGTTTGTTTGTCGCTCGTCTGTCCCGGGTGGAAAGGAGGTGTGCTAATGGTCTTATGCTGTGTTCACATCAGCGCTGAAACATGTTCGAGTAAACATATTACTAGCAGTAATCACAGTTTATGGAGACGCGTTCGAAGGAATTTCCGGCGGAAATGAGCCCCTGAAAAAAAAAAAAATAAGGGCGGCCATTTGGAAGACCGGCCACCAAAAAATCTCAAATTTTACTGCACATAAACCACAGGACAACCAACACGAAATTAGGATTGCGTTCTTGGAACGCGAAAACGAAACACGTTCCCCGTAAACATGTTTGCGATTTTGTTGTTCGCATTAGTTGTTCATGTCAAAACACGTTTCACGCCTGGTCCTATAATTTATGCTGTTTTACGAAAAAGGCATAAGCTCGGATAAGATATTTCTAATTACACATAACCAAAAAAAAATAGAGCTTGAACTTTCTGTGGCATGATTTTGTGGTTTCATCTTACAGTCGAACCTCTCCTTACGGACACCTCTCTAATACGGACACCTCTTTATTACGGACAGTTTCCTATGTCCCGACAAAATTCTCACATATTTTCTTTAAAAAAGACCTCTATAATACGGACCCTCTCTAATACGGACAACGGACACTAAATCTCGGCCCCAGAGAGCAAATTCATATAAACTTAACCTCTTTATTACGGACACTCTGGTGATCAGGTGATGATAGTTTGAGTAAGCAATACAATTTCCTGTTTGTGGTTACAAACAATATCGAAAGACGTTTTCAGAATTGTACTTTATGACCTTTATATTACTTTTTCACATTCAGCATTGCGTTGTAGTTCGTTTCGTTTTAAAACAGTGATTCGTATACCTTATATGTAGCTGAGAATTTTACAATGTAGTACACTACTGATAGACAGTGTCTCAATGCTGTATATTAATCAATTTAGATGCAGTTAAAAGACGAGTGTGGGCCTGTCTTTAGTTACTGAATAAAAACTGTCAGTGGAGTCTTAAAAGTGACGTCATCGTGGTGACCTCTATAATACGGACACCTCTCTAATACGGACACTTTGCTCTGTCCCTTCGGTGTCCGTATTAGAGAGGTTCAACTTTTCTAGTCAAGTCCTTCGGTAACGAAGTGCAATTCAGTGGTATACGACGTTTCGTCTGGCTTAGATCGAAACTACTTCGTGAGATACAGTAGAAACTCCCAGGGAAAACGATAAATTGTTCGAGATAGCGGGGGTTCGAGTTATCCGATAGTAATCGCCTGAGAAAACGATCCAAGGGAAATGGGTCGGTGTTCGAGTTGGCGAGGTGTTCGCGTAATCATCCGAGTTCGTGTTAGCGGGGTTCTACCGTAGTTCAATCATGCTCAGAATAAACATGTTTCGATCATGATTCGCAGCAACGCGCCGCCTAATGTGAACACTTTTCATAGAGGAACATGTGTAATTCGTGATTAGACTAAACGTGTTTCTCTCTGGTGTGAACACAGCATCAGACGTGTGGACTGACAGTTCCCTCGCTGTCAGACAACGATTCTGTGCAAAACACAAAACAGTTCTCACGGCGAAGACGACGGCTGATGCTGTGTTCACAATGGGGCGAAACATGTTTAGTCTGATCACGAATGAAACATGGTTGAATGTGAAACGTGTTCACATCAGGCGGCGTATTGCACGAATCATGATCGAAACATGTTTACTTTGAGCATGATTCAAACTACTTCACAAGGAAGTTTCGATCTACATGTAAGCCAGACGAAACTGGTTAGCACAAATGTCGTCCTCTTTTCAACAATGCATTGCCCTTCGTTCCCGAAGAACTTGACAAGTGTGATTAGACCAAAAAATCATGTAACAGCAAGTTCGAGCTCTAAATTTTTTTCGGTTTATGTGCAGTTATAAAGATTTCATGCGACCTTATGTCTGCGTCATAAAACAGCATAAATTATAGAACCAGGCGTGAAATGTGTTTTGAAATTGACAACTCCTATGAACAATGAAATGGCAAACATGTTTACGAGAAACGTGTTTTGTTGAAACCTGTTTTCTCCAAACACGTTTCGGTGCTGATGTGCACACAGCATGCCGGAGTCGGAGACTAACCATCCCATATTCAAGAGACTTTTGTTGCGGTAAAGACGAACTCACTGTCAATGAAAAACCCTTTTTCAATTCATGAAATTGGTTTTGTTTGTTTTGTTTTTATTTACAGAATTCTTGGTTCCGTAAGTCTCGTTTTCAACACGGCAGAGGAAAAGCGAGCGGGAGAGAAGGAAGACCGCGCATGCGTGAGAGGCCCGGCTTAGGAATGCACGGATCTTCAGTAAGTTGTCACAAATAATGAACAAAAGTTCGCGAGATCGAATAATAAAAATAATATCAATAGTTACCTAAAAGTAAGTAAGTACGAAACTTCATTTAGCTTGAAGGGGCTGTCACCATTTTTACTGTTGCTTTGAAAAGCTAAAATACATCTTTATATCAGTGAAAACCCAAAAATAATGGTCCAGTTTTGTTTAAAATTATTCTACTAATGCTCTGAGGGTAAAAATAAGTGTCTTGGGCTGCAGATGGCCAGGATGGAAATGGATTGCAACTTGAAAAAATTGGGCTAATGTTTTCAAGCTCATCGCTTCTCTCTTGGAAAACTCGCAAGTAACATCCCGATAAGCTACAATAAATGAAAATTGTTGGCACATTTCGTTTCTTACTTAAAAAAAGCCATTCATTTTAAACCGCGCGTGCCAGGGCCCATGTTGTAAGGTAACTTTTTCTTGTTTGCGCACAGGACACCCAGGTCAGTGACAGTAGAGACGCACAGTACACCAACCCAGATTCGTCTTCCCCATATTCGTCTTCAGTATCGTCCTCTTCGTCAAAGTCTTCCTTTCTTCCGTCATCATCATCACCATCGTCGAAATCTCGTGGAGTGTTTGGTTCTTCAGCGAGGAGTGATCGCACATCAGCTCTGAAGGCAGCTTTCCAGGTATTTTATGCTATTTCCATACTTGGGCTTGCTTAGGTGGAATTTCTCGGCGTTGATGGAAGAGAGATTGTTCGTCGCAGGGTTTTCGTTTGAAGCGGAATACTATACGCAACAACGGTTGCTTTTAATGTTCCAGTATATCCACTACATGTACTTTATAATGTGATCTTTCTACAACGGCCACCCTTACACAGAACGTTCCAGCCGATGCAGAGAGGTGTTTTTAACAATTTCACGCCGAGAGCTTGAGGGGCTATAGAGTGTTTGCACATGACGTCATCAAAATTAAAAAATCCAAAGTATACATCCTACAAAGCTGTTTCTAACGTGGTATGTGGATACCAGTGTTATAATCTTTCACAAAAAGTTTCAGGTTTTAACGATGTTTCGTTTTCAATTTATAAAGGTTGTAAATGTGTCACGCAATTCGTCACGCTATTTCAGATAAGCCGTGAAAATAAACAAAATTGAACTAGTTGAAAGTTATTAATGAATTATAGATGCTTATAAGCCGATTTCATGCCTCTTATAGTGAATACAATATTTTGTGATGAGTTTTTTGGTGTTATTAAGACTTTAAATTTTTGGCCATGTTGGTGTCCCTAAGTGGGACACCAAGATGGCCGCTCCATACATTTCTTACTAAAATTGTCTACACTCATTCGCCTATAACTCTTGAATGAAATGCTCTTGCGCTTCAAAATTTGGCCCAGATGTGTAGTGTTAAACTCTCTACAATTCCATAAACATTTTAGAATCGAAAACTGCTTCTTCCATCTGTCAAACTGACTTTTCCTTTTCACTTAAAGTTACATGAAGTAAAACCTATTTCACACTTTGGAGTAAAATTAGAAAAAAGATCAGAATAGTGTATGCATCGAACCCGAGTCGTTCGCTTCAAAACTAATATCCTTATCCACTGTACCAACGAGGACTATCTATTAACATATTTATAGAGTTACCCATAACAATAAATGAAAGCTAATCGTTTTCAAATCAGTGCGTAACCCTAAACACTGTAGATTAATGCTAAACCCCAAAACGTTCTTCTTTGCTTGACCAGAGCTCTGTTCTCTCGGTTTCCTGAGTAATAAATCTGGTTTTGTTCCCGTATACGTCAGTAATACAACGATGAAGAATGCTACATTGTGTAAACCTCATAATGTGTCCAACGTCAGTTTGACAGATGGAAATAAGTGTTAACCGAAAACACCCTGTACTGTAGAATTCCAAAATGACCAGTTAACCCTCCTGTTCCTCCCTCCTTCATACTGTTGCTGCTCAGGCTGCTCTGATCTGTTCATCATTTGTAACTGATTTCATGTTTGTTATTTATTCTCAGGCTCAGTACAAGTCTCACTTCTGTGCTGCTGCTTCGTCCAGTTCCAACACATGGGACGCCAAAAGTCACCACAGCACCGCTAAACCTCCTGAGCGACCCAAACCCACAAAACCAGCGGTCAAGAAAACCCGCTGGGATCCCGCTTAGTAATGTGGCTAAAGCAACCACGTCCAGCAGCATGCCTTGACTTTAATGTTATTCGGAGAACGTTCACCACAAGGACGTTAGAAGATTATTAGTGAAATAGCAAAAGAGACCATTATTTTAACCAATTTATGATAAGAAAAAGCTCTCGTATAAGATATAGTAACCATATCGCAAAACAACGGGACGAGAAACTACAGTCAACACTGTGTTTGTACGGCCACTTTTTGTCCAACGTGGAGCACAGTCCGTTTCTTGCGCACAAAAAGCACACTGGCTAAACCGGGACTGGGCCTCTTAGGTCTTTGAAGAAACGTTTCAAATCTAGATCCCTGGTTACCGAGAACGCGGGATCTTCGTTGAAAAATTGCGGTTAGTTGTTGCTCTGTTTTCTGCACTTTTAACTTTGCGATCGCTGCCATGTTTTTTTACAATTGCGCACGCGTTTGGCACTTGTGTGATGTGTAATTCATTAAAGAGGCATTGTCACGCAGATTTTGCTGTGTTTTGGTCAAAATAAACTAAATATATCCAAAGTACCTTTGCTCAAACATAAAATTGCTTTTAGAACACCAAGAAGGTAATGTCTAGTGATTTCTTCAAGGAAGAACAAACCATAATAAGTTTTTCTGTGATTTTTCCACGGCTCTTGGGAGGAACTTGAAAAAATTGGCCAATTTTTTTAAGTTGCAATCCATTTCCATCCTGGCCATCCGCAGCCAAAGATAACAAATACTAGTTTCTGTGCACGGATAGAGTATTTGTTAACAAAACTGGACAGTTATTTTAAGGTTTCTATTGAAACAAATATGTTTTTTGGCTTTTTAAAGTGATACTAAAAAAAGGTGACAGTGTCCCTTTAAACTGACACTGTCCCGTCGAAACGACAAAACTTCGCCTACCCTATTTCCATGTTGTATCGCTGAATGCCACCAAATGTACAACTTAATTGGATAAAAAGATTCTATAGAGCAAAACAGAAGCAGTAGTGTGGAGAAAAAGTGCAGGATTGAAAGGATGGAAGGATTACAGTTCATCAAATTTGATTTCGTAACTGGCGGTCAAGAAATCAAAATTGCCATTCATTTTTTCACTGTTTACTCCAAACCATAAATAATTAGATTTGCATTCAGGAATATAATTGCAAGGTATTGTCATTCTTGTGGAACTTTGACCATTATTCACCCTTATTTTGCGTCTTTTCGTTATATTTTCCTGCTGTCATCACTTTTGGCGATTTTTGCTTCTATTTCAAGATAATAAAGCAAGATTAAAGCAGGCCCGTGGCCATTATCACGATACATCAGCCGGGACAGTGTTACTTTAACCATAAGGGCTGGTTCGCACTAGCGGCGCAATCGCAAGCGGAGTCGGAAGCGTAAGGAGCCTTACGTTCTAATGTAAATCAAAAACGGAGCCGCAATCGGAATCAGAATCTCGACGAAATCGAAAGAATCAGAAGGTTTCCTTTTTCTTACGATTCCGCTTCTGCTTCCAGAAGGTTCTGTTTCCGTAAGGTTGTTGCGATTCCGCTCACGTCGCTAGTTGGCACCAGCCCTAAAGGATCAAATCAGTGACTCGCAGTGGAACAAGTCTACTACTGATTATTCACTGCCTGACTCGTCACTAGTTGCATGTGTTATGTGAACAAGTAAAAGCCAAAATAAAGCGAACCCATCAGTGATTGCATTTTAGAGCAGTTTTCAATTGAGTGTCGAAAGTAATTTCGTGATTGCTTTGATTTTGCAGTGCTGCGCCTTGTAATTGGCTAAAAAATATCGTGCCACTTTGTCAACCTCAAAGTAGAACCAATCGTGACTTACTCGCACTTGCTTCGAGTCCTGATTGGTTCATTGGATTGTTTGCGTCTGTTGTGATTGGCCAGAGTAATTACGTTGGTTTTAGTTTTACGACACTCAAGGGGAAACCGCTCTAATGACACTGGAAAGGAAATGGTGTAGTCTAGTACCTTGCAAGAGTGAACTAATGGCAATTTTCTTGCTAGCGTGCCTTAACAATCGCCCCAACGCCCGTTACACGACTAGTAATTTTGTAAAGCCCGCATGGAAATATGTTTGTGTATTTTTTTCAATTTTGATTTCCAAATCAGTTTCTCGGGCAATTTTGATAAGCAACAGGTGTATTTTATTCGGAAAGTAGTCTAGACGGAGAAAAAGTTTTTTTTGTGAACTTTTGTACGGTCTAAATGTACTGCGCAGACGGTCGGGTAATTCTGCTTTTGGGAATTGCTAAAACTGAAAATAGCCCGGTCGTCAATCTTAATTCTTGTGCTTCCGACCTTTCACCTCAGTTAAGTTTATCATCGGCTTTCTGTTCAGAGAGCTACGCTGTTAGGCTCAGCCTAAGGCCCACCTTAACCCAAAATGCTGTGCGCGCCGTGATCTCTTTCTGTGATGAATTTCGTGTAACACGAAATTCACGCTTGAATGCGTGCAACCAATCAGATCACGCGTATGGACAATGGTGCATTTCAAAACAAAAACAAACGACCGCAAAGTCTTTTGGGTAAAGGTGGTCCTTTAATAAACTAACAGCAATGAACCCGAGAACTCCTACTCAGACGTCCACCAATGAAGCAGAATTGCGGAAAGTCGGTTATGACTGTTGGGAAGACCAGCATGATTACAAATTCGCGTACTAACTAAAATGTACTTAGGGCCTGCGTAGCAGACGCATGAAATTAATATGGGCGCAAGGAAGAACTGGGCGCGCAAGGGAGACACGCGAGGAGCGACACTTCTCTCCTCGCGCGCCCCATCCTTTCTTGCGCCCATGTTATTTCCATGCGCCTTCTACTTTATGTTTAGGCTGTTTAAATACTTTTTTTTGCGACGCGTGGGAGTCGTGTTAAGCCTGTCTATTTTTATACTACTAACAAGCCATTACTCAGAGAGATATTCAAGGAACTTCCCTTGATCTCTTATGCACCAAATGCAAATATGGCTGCCGATTTATTATTTTTTTACGTGTATGTAAATTAGCCTGACTGGCCTCGTTAGCATGTGCAAAGTTCAAAAGAATATTTACTCTAAAATGAGGCTAGTCAGGCTAATTAACATACATATAAAAGAATAATAAATCGGCCGCCATATTTGCATTCGGTGTATGGGGAAGGAAAGTCGCTTAAAGACATGCTTGTGAAAGCAAACCTGTAACGGGCTTAAAACAATACAATGGTCACACAGCAGGAGTCGTGTAGGTCTGTCAAACCCATTTATAACCATTTTAATCTTGCTTATCCCTTTTTGTAACTCCTTGTATTATTATAAGGAATAGTCCACTCCCGGGGGGGGTACTCGGCAAATTTTTGGGCGGGGATGTGCCGCTGGGACTCTGAGACCCTTAACCTATACTAGACCATTTTAGCTGAATTTTGCAACCCTATTCTAGACTAAACACCGAAAAACCCTACCCTATCCTAGACCTTTTCCAGACTCGCTATTTTCCAGAAACTCGTTCACAATCATAGTCTAAGATGCCGGGGGTCAGTAAAAATGCCGTAAACGGCCCGCCGTACCGATTTATAAATGCCATTTGCCAGTAAAACCTTGTCTAGACTACATTCTTCACGCAACTGGTCAGTTTCGCGGAAAATGATACCCTATTCTAGACCAAAAACCTCTGATTACTATACCCTATCCCAGACTAAACTGCCTGAAAACCATACCCTTCACAGCGGCACATACCTATATAGCTCATATATGGGAGTACCCCCCCCCCCCCCCCCCCCCCCCCCCCCCCCGGGAGTCCACTTCACAGTTGTGTGCTTGGCGACCTTGCCTTTGAGTGGAAGCGAGGCTGGAGGTGACCTTGCTTTGATTCAATCCTTACTGCCTTTCATATGTTAACAAGAATCTGTACACAGCTTGAACTCGTGGCGTTTTTAAACTATTGCAGCATTGTTTCCCGAGTGTTTTGAGTGCTTTTACGGAGAAACAGAAGCTTAAAATTATGCCTAATCAAAGGCTCCTAAGAGCCAACCCAAGAAGAAATGCGAACGCGTAACGCAATATTGCGTAAGCTTACGTTTCCACACTGACACGGTTCGAATTTTAAAAAAAAAAATTTGACGAACGGGAAAAAAAACAACATCACTTTCATAATGTCCAGTCCGAAGAAAAAAAAAACAGGACAAAAAAAAAAGAAAAAAAGAAGTCTCGAGCGTGACTTGAACTCGGGCCGTCCGGGGCTAAGCCAAAACATCTATCCACTGCGCTATCGAAGAACACTTAATCGATAAAGTCTAAATTTCATTATTTTAAGGTAGTTATGCATCAAAACGCGTGTCTCGGTTGAAAAATCCTTTTAAATAGATTTTAACGTTGCACTAAAAACTCCAAATGCGAAACATCTTTAAGCTTATTGTTGTTTATATTCGTATAAATCAAATTAATTATTGTTATCGCTGGATTCACGTTGTTCTTGTTACGAAACGTATTCGTAACAAAGCATTTAATACTCACGAAGTTTACAGCTGATGGAATTGAGGAGCGAGTGAGTGAGTGAGAGAATTTTATTTAGTCACCGTTTCCGATAACCCGTGCATTATGCTTGCGTGTATACACGGGTTTAAAAGTAAGACTACACTACATTCACTACATCCAGTAGCCGACACTTCAAAGCTCGATCGCTAAGCAAATTGCAAGTTATATAAAACACAAAACTTGCCGGAACAAAAATCCCACTGGAATAAGTGGCGAACACAATATCAAATGGTCCTATCCATCCATGAACGCCTTGCATTGTCTTGAAAACGTGCAATTGTACGCTGTAGTTCTTTACTTTGCTTGTCACTGTCAACACACGGAGAAATTCTGCGGTATGTATTTCATGGCTGAAAGCCATATAGTCGTCGACATAAACTAAAATATGCATGCATAAATTTGCATGCGCTAATGTTACACGAAAAAAAAAATAAGAAAAGTCAAAGCCGGATTTACAACTCGTGTGCTTCGCCACGAGTAATAATGCTTTTCTCATGCTAACTAGCAAAATTTACATCTGAAAAGCTTCAAGGTCTGTATCAAAACAAGGTCAACTTCAACCCCGCTTCCACTCAAAGGCCAGGACACTAAGAAGACAACTGTTAAATGGTCTAATAGACCATTTGCCGCCTTTCAATCGTGTCCATGTGTCAACGGGTCACGTGACATAACAAAATGTCAACAAATCTGACAAGACCTATAATGGATACCGCTTTAAAAAGCCGAGTTACATTGGAAAAGACCTTTTTGGAATTTTGATGGGAGTTTTCAAACTTTCCGATTGCAAACGTACCCCATTTCAAAAAACATGTTTCATGACGTCATCAACCAGTGTATATCACGTGACGGTTGATAAGACTTGTTAGATCAAACAAGTCCAATCTTTATTTCCTTTAACTCCATGACTAAGAGAAGTATATTTTCTCGAAAAAGAATGGGGTTCTTTAAAATCTCTGCAGGGGGTCCTTAAAGGACAAAAAAAATCCAGGCGTGTGTTTCTCGAAAGTCCCGAAATTCTGTGTTATGTGCAGAATGTTTACCAATAAAGATTAGGTTTTTGTTGATTTAGAAAGCTTAGCAATAAAATATTTCGTTTACTACCCAAGCTGAGCTTCTTTACGGGCTAAAAACCTCAACGCCTTAATTCGTTAGAAACTACATTTAAAAGTAGCTTTCGGGTCCGAAAAGTCTTCGGGAGTTTCGAAAAACGCACGACAGGCCTCTTAGTCTCTCGCTTGTCTGCATAGCTTCATCATCGCTCCTCAACAGGGGAAGGAGGAAAATTAACGTGACTATCGCCAGCGTCGGGATCTGCTGCTGAGGAGCGATTAATTAAAACAGTAGACCCGGTTTTTTTGTTTTTGAGTAACAGCCAAGCGCCCTCACTTGCACGTTTCGCATGCCTGACTACCCCTAGCCCAGAAACGAATAAATATAAGATGACCTCTTTACATAATGAAATGAAGTAACCATCGATTTAGATTCAGTGGGAGTTGGTGAAATAATACACCATTCTTTATTTCAATAACAAAGGCCATTCCATGGGCTAATCACCAAACTTAAAAAAATCTTCATTAAAAATTTATATTTTCCTCCTAAAAAAATGTCCATAGCAGCCTCCTTTTCTGGTTTTCTTCTTGCATCCTAAAGCATTCTGCAAGAAGAAAATTAAAAAGTAGTTGGTAAAGCAGTGATTTAACAATAACTGATGATAGGTTCTCAGTGACTTAATTTTCGGTCAGTCAGTTGGATTTCGACGCTAGTGAAGAAAGTTCTGAGAACATTGAAAAAAAAGTCGTTCACAGCTGCGGTTGAAAGAAAGAGTTTTTGTCGATTGCAATTATAATTTGAGAAGATTCAGAGTTTTAAGAACGCATACGCAATACAGATCCAAAGAGGGCAAGGAGTTAGGTTTCAAGTTTTCATCTAAAAGAACGGGTGAAAAGAGTGAAAATTAACCGGAAGTTTGTTTATGAATTGCAATGTTTTTCTAAGCACTGTTTTCGCCAAATGAATTTTAAGCTTGTTGGGCACAATGAACTACAACACAACTCTATTTTTCTCAAATAAGGAGAGCAGTCAACAAAAATCTTTGCCAAATTTGTTAGTTCTGAAAAGTTCTACGTTGAGAGCTATTTCCGCGCAATCACTCCATTCTTTTTAGCCCTATTTCGAAAATGACTGTAAGTTTTAACTGCAATTGAATATAGGAAAACGGCGATATATTATCAAATTAGCAAAATACAATAATCGCTTTGAAGTATAGCTTTCTAAAGCTGATTCGAAAGAAAGAAAAAAAAATTGAATTTCGTTGAATTTTCGTTTTTCCCAGTTTGGTTACACAACTTGTGTACTGATCAAATGGAAACTTCCTCATCAACAATGTTTGGTCTTCCGAAAATTGTCATTGTTTTGTTTATGAATACAAAATGTCACGTGTGGAATTTATTCTAAGAATTCGCACCTTTGTAAGGGGGGGGGGGGGGGGGGGGGGGGGGCGTACGTGATATGCGCGCCATCTACCCCCTGAGAGGAGGGAGCATGTACGCTCTATTAAAAGTTTCCATGGGTGACTTGGGTGACTTGGCTGACTGCACGCGTATATCACGTGCGTACCCCTCAAAACTCATTTAGCTTGAGCTTTTCCCTTCTTTTAGCTGAATATATCTCAGCGGCAGAAAATTGTAGCGAAATTAATCTTATTCCCCGAATTTACTAGCTGCCTTTAATTTTCCTTTTAGAAAATACTAGCTGACCTCATTTCGTACTTAGGGCCTGGTCGCACTACAGTCAAAAACAAAAATTAGCCCGTACAAAATGACATAAAAACAAAAACATTCCACAAAAAGCGTGTCCCACCGGAGCGGTTTCTTTTGTTTTCCTCGATTTTTGCATGGGCTAATTTTTCTTCTTGACTGTAGTGCGACCAGGCCCTTAGAAGGACATTTTTCATCCTTCCGAAAATAAATGATGACAGGAAAGTTCGCAGGGAGGCGGTTTTAAAACAGGCCCTTAAGCTTTTAGTGAAATTCATTAGGAATTAATAAGACGACTTAGGCCTTCAGAACAGCATTTCCACCGAAACCAGTCGTTTGATGCTACTAATTCAGTAAACGTAGTAAAAATTCAACAAATCGAGAAGCTAGTGCTGTTAAACTGGAGACAGACCCGAAGGTATACTGTTACTGCGGCTTATTCACTTACAATTACACGCTTAATTAAAATCGTAATGTTCTCAGAAAATAAAGATGTTAGTCAAACATGTAAGTTTAAATCTTTATGCTGCTTATCTTTTAGCAGCCAGCTCTGCCTCCGGGGACAATTAAATATTTTCCAGCTCTTCCACCTTTCTTTATAAATTTTCTTTTCTCTGTTCCAGTTAGCCAGTTAACGGTGGTTCTAACTTTTGAGTCTGCGAATGAAATATAAGTGTAACCATTCGAATGAAAGCTATCGAGTAGAACTTTGAATAACAGACTGTTGATGAAATTCTAACTTGAGGTAGGTAAAGAGATGGACAAGATTGCCGTGTAGTTTCTCGACTGACCTTATTGGAATAGTTGCGCGCTTCCTTTTGTGAATTGTCCACTTCAGCTTGCAGTTCATCACACCTTGTCATCCATTCGTGGATTTGTTGGTCGAACTTACTTTGTTTCTCCTCGAGGATGGCGCTGTTTGTCTGAGCCTGAAAATACAAAATGCAACGGCTTGAGAGAAAAATAAAAAATGAGAAAAACAACATAGCGAGTAACACATTTGCGCGGACTCTAAGGAAATGTTTCATAGCACGATGAGCTAACCTTCTCCAAGTCAATGAGGGTATCCTCTAGCTTGGACTTTAGTCTGTTTTTGGCTTTCTCAGCATTGCTGGCTTTCTGTGAGGCGCTAGAAAGTGCTTCCTCGGTGTGATTTAGCTTCAAGGCGAGCTTGCGTCTAAGGAATAGTAAAGAGGAATATTTAGTCAAGAATCTTAACATATTATTGATTAACTAACCAAGATAACCATTTCATTTAACCAAGTTCTAACTTTTGAGTCGCTCGACGAAGTCCTATGGTGTAACCATTTCGGAAGTACTTTGGCATTGTACCATTTGTTATTTTAATATTTTACAAGATGAAATTTGTGATTTTTCTTGAATTTTGATTTTTTTTTTGCTTTTGCGATCTTTGAAGTTAGTGGATTGTACTTACTCGGAGTCTTCCAGTTCCTCGAGTGTATTCGACACAGCTTCCTGTTCCAGCTTGCTCTTCATCTGAGCGAGCTCCGCATTAGCTCTCATGAGCTGTTTCTGCAGGTCCGCTTTGCCTTCCTCCAGCTCCTCAATTTGCTTTTGCATTTTGTCGTTTGCTTCGGCAATCTGCCTAACTTGGTCCTGAGCATCTTGTTTAAGCTAACAGAGGAACACACGAGCATTAAAATTCTTTCGTAACATCACTGTGCCAAAAGATGAAAACACAGAGGCGACCGGATACACATGGGTTAAACTGGAGATGAATACACGAAGACTACAAAAGATCTTGACTAAACTTTTTCACTATCAGGAAGACTTACTCTTGTTTCTTCTTCGTTGTTTTGTTTATACTCTGCAAGCTGTTTCTTCATGTCTTCCACCTAAACAAGCCCAATAAATATCCATAAATATTTGACGTTTAGCTATATGGGTCTAATCTTGAGCTGTCAGTGAAATATGGCGCTTGTTTCGAGTTTATGAGGAAATAACCAAAATCATTTCAATCGAACATATTGACCAACGTTTTGAGTGGCCGCGCAGTTAACTTATTATATTTTCGAAATATAATACTTATTGCTAGTAAGCTCATGAAGCTATAGCTATCTCTTTCTTCTTTTTTTCTCTTCCTTCGTTCTTTCGTTGTGTCTATTTTTTTGTTTTGCACAAAATAACAGATGCTATGAAAGAGACCATTTTCAAATTATATCCGAATAGAAATTATCTTCCACAAACAGCTTCGTACCTGCTGTTCATAAATGTTGATCTTTTTGGCTCCTTCTTCATTTAAGAGTTTCGCTGTTTCCAGCTTTTCCTGTAGACTTTGCATGTCTTTTTCCATCTTTACAGCTGCGCTCTTTGCATTCTTCTTAACTTCCCGCTGCTCATACAGCTCCCCAGCAAGTTTATCAAGCTGCAAAACCAAGTAATCTCGAGAGTCAATTTCAAACATGGTGACAAAAAAGGTTTGATAAGAGTTAGTTTTCTATAGAATAACGAATCTTCTATTCCTAGGCAACTGACGAAAGTACGGTGGTTTGCATAACGTGTCCCATTCTTGTTTCTTTTTTCTTTGAAATTAACGTTGTTTGCTTTTGAGGAATTCCTTACAACTTCCGTTTCAATCATTCAAGCTTGTTGCTTGATGAAAAACTGAAAATAGTCACGCGTTGTCCATAACAACGTCCTCTTTTTAGCTAAACGTCAAGCAGTTGTTAGAGTAAAGGACCCGGCCCTTTAACAAATCATCATTAGGTTCAAGGTTTCAGGAGCCTTTATCCAAAATAATAAAAGTGTAAAGGAGTACTAAATTTACGGAGAAACTGCAGTTTGAAGTTTTGACTGAAAGTTTGTTTACAAAGCGCGATGTCTTTCTCAGCGCTGTTTTCTCAAAATGAATTTTTGGTTCGATCTAGGGGACATTTTAACTTGAACTTGAAGGGAATTTGTTACATTTTCCACAAATTTGGAGGGTAGCCAAGTTAACATTGTAGTCAACAATTCTCTTCCTTATCTCCGAACTCTTTTGTTTTGCCGTGCATATCTTTAAAAGTACGTTACTTAATAACATGATTAAATTGACTTACATGTTTAGCTAACACTTTAATTTTCTCTTCGTGCTGTTGATTATTGGCAGCCAGCTCTGCCTCCAGGGACAATTTAGTATTTTCCATCTCCTCATTCTTCTTGTTGAACTTCTCCCTGCTCTTTTCCAGCTGACGTATCAAGGATTGGATCTAGAAATGTTTTACAACACTAACTTTTATTAACAATATTCGCCTATTAAAAGGAAGGAAAAGGGGCGAGTTTTTAATTTTTGTTTCTATTTGGATACATCTATTTAATAATAACTTCCCTCCCCTTCTCAATATTCAACTGAGCTTCACTGACTGATTTGACAAATAATAAAAGCCAATGGTTTCTATATCATGATCGTTACGATTGTCGCTAGCGATCGCTGCGGAGGGGTTTCCATAAAATTATGATTTCTACGATTGCTGAACTTTTTTTCAGCGACCGTAGCGATCGTAGTGTTGGTGGCGATCATATAGAAGCCAGGCGTAATTAATCAGTGATATATATCAGGTTTAAAACTATGCTCTGCTATGTACATTTGAATTGAAAAATGATGATCATTTTAAAAAGGAGTAAATCTGTTGATGAGTACAATTCAAGAAATCTCAGTCTTTTGTGAATGCCAAGCAGTCATTACCAGGATTGTAGATTAATATTGGGTCCACGTCCCAATTCCCGGATGTTTTTACGGCTGTAACATTGTCACCAGTGCAGGCTATTTTTATACAAGAACCTGTAAATTTGTGTCATACATGTTTATACTGTTACCAAATTCTAGTTTGGTTCGCTTTATCATGTTGCTTTAGAAGCAATTAAATAATTGCAAATGGTACTGTTTCAAAAGGTTAATTTTACTAGAAATATACAACAAGCTACAACAATTCACTTTACACTTCATTTTACCTCATTTTTCTGCATTTTTATTGATCCCCATAGCTCCGTTTTCTCTTTGCTGTGTTTTAACAGTCTGTTTTGTAGAACCACGTTTGCTTCCTTTTCAGATTTTAGTTGTTCCTTGAGCTGTTTTAGTTTTACGGACTCTATCTGAATTACGGTCCCCTCTGTTAAATTTTTCTAACAATGAAAAATATTCAACGTTAAACTCCGATCATAAAGTGATAGTTTGGTTGACAAAAACAATACCTGCTGTTCACTGTCCTTGTCTTTAAGAACCGAGTCCATTGCTTTTTGAAATAATCTTCCACCTACAAAAAAGTAAATACTGTATTACATGTAGTCTATACCAGAATATTTTTTCGGTCATGCTACACTTTCATCTCATGAATTTTTGCGCTTCCTCTCAGATCGCCGGTAGTGCGTCAAACTTGGACAAAGCGTGTCTCAATGGCTTCCGGTTCGTGCCGGGTCCCACAAGGGAATAAACTTGGCCCAGTAGGTTTCCTCGTCATGATAAATGATCTGAAGTTAGAATCCCCGCGCTGCTTGTACTGGAAATATGTAGACGATATTACAATCTCAGAGATCCCTCCAGCGCGCGGGGATTCCATCTTTTAAACCGAGCTGGAGGCAATTAATTGTTGGGCAGTGAAAAACATGACGTTAAATCCTAAGAAGTGTAAAGAGGAGACGGTCCGTTTCCGTCGCTAAGTGGAACATCTTTAATTAATTAATATTCTTTATTGTAGTATTATCGCAATTTGCTTTACGAATAAACGCTTTTTTTACTGATCTATTCAATAATTTTTTCATTGCTGCATATTAAAATACCGTGGAAAACTGTTCTTTGCAAAAAATATTTTGCAATAAAATTTAAGGAAAAAATATCACCTATGACTAGAGTACACCGAAAAGAATATACACGTCTATTATTGTTTTTGAAATCTACAACCCCTAAAATTGGCAATCACAAAACGTCTAAATCAAAGAATTGTGTCAAGTTTATTTATTTTGTTTATTTATAACATCCATTTTTTCGTATCGGGAAGTATGACAAATGTTTTGTAGTTCAAGGGAGAAATTTAACTACAAATTATGGCTCTGAAAAGTAGTAAAGTTGTAACAAATTTAACTGAAACACCATCACTGACTCGGTCACTGATATTAAAGATGTGGAAACACTAAAAACTAACTTTTTCATTTTATTTGTTATTTATTTGTATCTGCACAAACAAAAGCAAAAAACAACCCGAACGTTTTTGGCTTCTCAGAAATCGACTTTTGAATTATATAGGGTTAGACGTTTGAAAACATTTCTCAACGCAAATGAAGAAAACCGCTGTAGTTTGATTTTTCCGGGAATTTCAGTTGGAACTAGTGAACCGTCTTCAGAGGTTGTTACACGATTCTGGTTGAAACGAACCAATCGAGGTATTTCTTACCATTAGATCATTTCTCTTGGTTCCAGTGTTATAACAAAGGAAAAACAATGACTGGAAAACGAACGGCAAATAGTAAGCGACATCCCTTACGGCTGCTTCGGTTGGAATGCTGATTTTACAGAACTCTTTCCATTATTCAAAACTAAATGGCAAATCCGGTGTAAACCTAAATCGGAGCGTTTTGAGTGATTTAAATTCACTTTGCACAAAGAGGCGAGAGACATAACGGATCATTCTTCTTCAAATTAAAGAAAGTTACAATTTGTTTACTTACCTGGTGCTTTTGTTAAAGCCATGTTTAACTACGACACAGAATCTACAGATGTTTCGCTACTGAAAGTTTCACCAAATTACTACATTGAATTTGACTCACCGAATGAATAAATCCCTTTGTGACGTTTTCCAAGTACGTCATCTTTGTGCGTCAGATTAGAATATTTGTACTATTTCTTGATATTTATTTCTTCGTCCTCTTAAGATTTAATTCATCCACATCAAATAATTGTTTGAAGTGGAAACAGTTTAACGAATTAAATGGTGAAAATACAACTGACGCCATCATTTTAACTGGCAATCTTCTGATTCATGCGCGCGAGCTCCATATGCGCGCGCGGCTCTGCGCGGCAGTTTCTGAAAAACACATTTCGTACCTGGAGAAGGCTTGGAAGTGAAGAAAGGTCTTGGTAGGATTTTAGAATTGTTTAGAATATAAAGTGCATGGGTGACTTGCGACTTCCTTGGTATGCGTTTGCTTGGGAACACATTGGTCTCATTTATGCTGTGTTCACACTAGGGCGGAACTTGTATTTGTAAAGAGCACCGTAACGAAATAGAATGACCGGATCCTGCGTAGTAAAGGTTCTAATCAGCTATAAAATAATGTAACAATTTGATAATAAAGAAAGGCAGATTCACGGAACGGAAACGACTATATTTGTAAAATATCCAATATTACCAAAGGCATTGCCGGGCCTTGCTTTTTCAGGGTCTTACAAATAATAACTCGCAACTTTTTTTTATTCTGCTGATCACGAACGAAACATAATTCAATGCGCGAATCATTGTCGAAAAATGTTTATATTCTTGGCACAATTGAAACTTCCTCACGGGATCGGATCAAGATGATTAGCTTTGGCTAAGAGAAATTCATACGCAACAAACAAGGCTGATTCACGGCACACTGAAACAACTGTATTTGTTAATCCAATATTTCGAAAGGCACAGACTTTCTTCCTCAGGGTCTATAGATAATAACTCGTAAGGCAAATTACGTTACAATTCGTTGAACTGACATTTAAGTGCATTTAAGTGACATTCAGAGGCAAAATTAACATTATATTACATGCCACATACCAACGGTGGGAAAATTCTGCAAAACTGCCTTCAGAAACTGCTGCTACGGAATCTCAAAAAGTAAGATTGAAGTTTTGCTTCAAAAATTGGCATGGAAAGTCCGATCCTTCAATAGAATCAAATAGAATAGCCAAAATGCGCCTAGAAAACCTTTTTTCGACGCCAAGTATAACTTTATTAGTTTTATTCTATCGCTTGTATGAAGCAATGAATCGCACTGCCGG
Source organism: Dendrophyllia cribrosa (assembly GCA_024195265.1). Lineage (NCBI taxonomy): Eukaryota > Metazoa > Cnidaria > Anthozoa > Scleractinia > Dendrophylliidae > Dendrophyllia > Dendrophyllia cribrosa. The sequence goes on along the minus strand of JAJLRJ010000007.1, from coordinate 33,856,591 downwards.
ACATTAGGGCAAGAACTCATGGCAAAAATTACTTTGATTCTAAAGTTTCAATGCGACGAATGTGGTCTTAGTTTTTACTCAAAAACCCGATTTTGAGTCAACAAGGCTGAAAAGAAAAAATAAAGACAACGTTTTAAGTTTTTTAACTTTTCCAAGTTTATTCAATAGCGAATTAAAGGATCTATTCGGTTTTCGGAAAGCGAGGCAGGACACTTGGTCAAGTTTGTGACTAGGAAGAGCAAGCTTGAAAAACTTTGTGCTGCAACTAAAAGCAACATAACACCAACGCTCCTGATAATCAAACTGATAAATTTATAGCTGAAAGCGCCTCACGCATAAGAGAAAGCGAGGTGAGGTTTGCTTCCTTGAATTAAGACGTGAATATTCTTGCTCTAAAAGCGTGAATGATAATTGTAATCTCATGGGAAGTAAAGGATGAATGGCGCTCGACTACTAACATAACGTAAATCCTCTATTAAGCTCCCCTTCTCAAAATAAGCCCCACCCCTCTCCAATAAGCCCCACCCTCTCCCCCTCCAATAAGCCCCCCACCCTCTCCCCCCTGCAATAAGCCTCCCTTTTTGGAGCAAGAAATTCATTTAAGTCCGCTTCTCTTTTAAGCCCCTCCCCCTTTTTCCTTCACAACCCAGACAATCAAAAACTATAACGGCTGACTGTATAACCGGTACATTTGTACCGTTCCTATCCGGGCACGAATTCATATACACAGTACTCGCGAGCTTTGGGGAAAATATAACCGGTAGCGGGAGGCATAATAGAGGATTTACGGTCAATGCACATAGCCGGCCTGACACGCACGCTGTCTGCTTAAGTGAAAATTGAAAGTATCCTCTTTCAATACTTGCCGATTAAGATCTATGAGATTAGTAAAAATCAATATAATCGATAGCAATAACGAGGATTTGAATTCGATATTTCGAATTACATCAATTAATCGAATTCCATCGATTAATCGAGGCTATCGATAATAATAATAATCGTCACCCTGACTCGTCCCCAGTTATCTCTCTTTCTCCTATTAATATTAACGAGAGATGCGCGGCCAAAGGGATCGTCTGAAGCGAAAGGTCTCAATATTTTCACCGAAATTCACGTAATTAGCCGAAGTTCGGCGAAGTTCGTTTTCATTACTTTTTGACAGTACTATTCACACTGCATACATTAAAGTAACGCATATAAGATTAGTACAAAAAAATAAATTATCACTTTGGCTCAACTGCAGTGCGGCGGGGATTGTGCAGGTACGAGGCGATGCGGTTTTACATACGGGCGACTCCTGGGAGCTGACGGCGGAATTGGTTTCCCCACCCACCCTCCCATACATTCGCACTGTGACCATTGTCGGGTCGCCAAATTTATCCCCAATCTTATTGCGGTTCGACAATGGATGCAGTGTTGGATAGTTTACTGTTTGCTTATAAATTAGTAAAAAAAAAACAGAGAAAACAAGAGAATCACCCAAATTTATGCTAATTAACTGATCACAGGATACAGAGAAAACAAGAGAATCACCAAAATCAATGCTAATTAACTGATCACTGGATACAGAGAAAACGAGAGAATCACCAAAATCTATGCTAATTAACTGATCACTGGATACAGAGAAAACGAGAGAATCACCAAAACTGATCACTGGATACAGAGAAAACGATAGAATCACCAAAATCAATGCTAATTAACTGATCTCTGGATACAGAGGAAACGAGAGAATCACAAAAATCTATGCTAATTAACTGATCACTGGATACAGAGAAAACGAGAGAATCACCAAAATCAATGCTAATTAACTAATCACTGGATACAGAGAAAACGAGAGAATCACCAAAATCTATGCTAATTAACTAATCACTGGATACAGAGAAAACAGGAGAATCACCAAAATCTATGCTAATTAACTGATCACTGGATACAGAGAAAACGAGAGAATCACCAAAATCTATGCTAATTAACTGATCACTGGATACAGAGAAAACGACAGAATCACCAAAATCTATGCTAATTAACTGATCGGTTTCCAATCCACCGTCACGCTTATGACTGATTTTCCTTGTTCAAAGTTGATGAATTAATAGAAAGGGTGAGCCTAACAGCGGAGCTCTCTGAACAAAAACGATGATGATAAGCTTAACTTAGGTGAAAGGTCAGAAGCACCATCGGCGTACGGGAAAAATTTCGTCGGGGGGGGGGGGGGGGGGGTGGTAAGGGGCTGAACTTAATTTGCCCGAATGAAACTCGTGACGTCATGTTTATTCGTCATGATGATGATTCTAGCACTCACTGCCATTTTACTTTTCTACCACCGTGAACGATGCGAGAATGAGCTTGTACATCTCGCATTTTTCGCACTTCGCACGGTACCGATAAGATATTATTTTACGAGACTCGGACGAAGACATAATTTGAACGACCAGATACCAACCACACATACAGCGCGGCGCCCAAAAGTGAGACCAGTTTTAATTAATTCGCATTCTTTCGTGCCGATTATCCAATCATGTAAGAGCACTTTTAATTAATTCGCATTCTTACGTGCCGATTATTCAATCAGAAGGCGAAGATAGTTACAGCCAACCGCAAGAACAAAATCAAGGCAACTTGTTACGAAGGCAAAATTGCTCTTTCATGGATACCATTTTTGTACGGCTACGTCTAAAATAGGGAACGGGGAATCGGGGAATCGGGGAACGGGGAACGGGGAACGGGGAACGGGGAATCTCTAAAATAGGGAATCTCTAAAATAGGGAATCACTAAAATAGGGAATCTCTAAAATAGGGAATCTCTAAAATGGGGAATCTCTAAAATGGGAATCTCTAAAATAGGGAATCTTAAAAGCAGCTGTTACGAGAAATGAGATCACAACAGTTTTGTCAAGGCGGCCGTAAGTAAAGCTGTCCGCTCACGATAAAAATTTCGCTTAGAAAACTCTGACTGAAATTCAAGATGGCTACAAACTAGAAGTCAGGTGATGCGTTAATTCATTTACCGTGTTTTGTGACAAATCATGTTACGACACCTAGTGTCTGGTTCATAAGTTTGACAATGTGTAAATATCCGGTCTCGATTGCGAAACCGTCACACAAGTAAAAAATACTCCAAAAAAACTCACTCTGCTTTCTGGTAAGTTTGAAAGAAAAACTACAATTAACAACTTTTCGTTACATTTTTGAACACCCGGAGAGAAAAGCTCGATATATCTGCAAGATCGCGTAAGCTCGCGAACGTGACCGCTTTGCGTTTTTTCGTGCCGGCATCATGCCCGCGGTTGTTCCAAAACGTGAAGGACGAGAACTGCGAGACGGTTATTCTGGTTATTCCTCCCAATCTTGAATTTAAGTTGGCTGTACAAGATTAGAAAGGCGGTGCTCCGTCGTCTTCCGCGATATCTTCAAGTGGAGAATTTATAAGGTACGCAAACGATGACTGACCTACGAAATCGAAGGTCCATTGCCATCAGAAAGAATTAACCGGAACCACGAGGAGTGTAAAAACAATAAGCCACTGTAGCGGTAGTGATTTTAAAAGCACAGGTACCCCAAGCTCAAGTGATGTTTACACGTTGTAATTTGAACGTCGTGGTAACTGTTGCGTAATAGCGAAATTATAAGGTTTTGTATGGGGAAAATTCGCTTCGAATTTGAGCGTAAAATTACGAACGATATTTCAATAAAAATGGCTCACCTGAACTTCTTTGTGTGTTTACTGATGTTTGAGTGGTTTTTGGGTCGATTCAAAGCGATTCCAGCGAGTTTTAGTTCCACTCATTTCTTCCTCCCTAAAAGAGTCTAAGAAAGTCTAAAAGTCTCTCTTTTATAGGGCAATTACCAAAAAAAATCCTGCACAGGAAATTTAAGAGAGAAAAAAATCGTGCACAAGAAAGCACGTGAAAAAAAATTCAAGCATTTTGGTAAAAAAAAATTCTTGCAAATAGTGATGCTGAAAAAAAATTCATACTCAGAAGAAATTATTACTCCTAATAGGTACCAATTCTATAACAACACATGTCATATTCTGTCACATTTTTTCGACTCATACCCTAAAAGGTACCGCAATAATTCTAACTGGTGTCATTTTAGATTTTAGTACCCTAAGCGGTACCAATCTACAAATTTTGACCCCTAAAAGGTACGACGAGCACCCTCGTCATTTTTATATGGGAGTCCATCCCCCTCCCCCCCCCCCCACCCGGATAAAAGCCTGGTATGAGGAAAACTGACTAAAATCTTGACTCTTCGGAGGTTAATCGCCAAGATTCATCATTATTTTAAAGATTTGCTCCGATTTTTATCCACAGAACCAAATTTATAGGACAATTCTACATTTCGCATTTTTCACCTTTTAGTGACATCATAGCAGTAGTCACATGCGCCTGTTGGGCGACTATTTTTTTACTTGTGTGACGGTTTCGCAATCGAGACCGGATATTTACACATTGTCGAACTATGAACCAGACACTAAGTGTCGTAACATCATCTGTCACAAAACACGGTAAATGAATTAACGCATCGCCTGACTTCTAGTTTGTAGCCATCTTGAATTTCAGTCAGAGTTTTCTGAGCGAAATTTTTATCGTGAGCGGACAGCTTTACTTACGGCCGCCTTGACAAAACTGTTGTGATCTCATTTCTTGTAACAGCTGCTTTTAAGATTCCCTATTTTAGAGATTCCCTATTTTAGAGATTCCCCATTTTAGAGATTCCCTATTTTAGAGATTCCCCATTGTAGAGATTCCCTATTTTAGAGATTCCCCACTTTAGTAGATTCCCCGTTCCCCGTTTCCCGTTCCCTATTTTAGACATAGTCATTTTTGTACGCTTTGGCGTTCTTGGCCTCGACAATAACACCGAAATGCAAAATGTTCAAGGTCAATGTTTGGCATATCGACATCGGCTTACCCGCTGTAGTAAACGGTAAACGTTCGGCCAGGAGACGTATCAATTTAATTGCTGTAAGAACGCATTTTCCACGGCCAGAAGAACATAATTGCAAATATTTATTTCTCCTACAATTATCATTGGTGTATATCCTGAGGTAATTGTGTATTTATGTTCTATTTATGTTCCGTATGTTTGGCTATTTTTCTGTATAGTAAAACGAAACCGCCGCGCGATCTCGGCTCGGCGGAGTTACAACTACTGAATTAGAGCTGATTCATAACAGTCGGTGTTTCGCTATTCGAAAACAATGTTCTTCAAATAAAAATCCTGCGTCAAATAAAAAGAAACTTTTTTCATCTTTCATTGAGGACCATGCTGTTGCAGCAAGCTAGGAAGTTTTTGCCAAATGCCCATTTGCGACTAGATCTCACATCTTTAAAAAGCTATCCACAAACACAACTCCACACCTGATACTTCGCCAGGTTTCAGACGTGGGCATGGATCATATATCTTTTCATGTTCGGAAGTTACAAATGCTATCTGTCACGACTAAAAACAAAATTTATAAGCCGTCTGAAAACCGCGCACTTGATGATTTCAATAGCTATTGCCAAATTAGAAGAATCAGCAGAATTAGATTCTCGGGAAATACCCTGAACTTGTTATTTCGCTCGTGCTGAGTTGGAATAGGTTTGTACGTAACAATTATCCACCACTGAGACTCACCGAATATCGACTAGCCTGGGTACATTGAGGTAAGGTTTGTATTTCGTTTAGGGATTTTGTTCAGGGAAAAAAACACTTTAAATTTTGAGCGAGAATTTGTAGTCGCTGCGGTGACCCGCATCTGTCAGCACGCTCAATATCCTTTTTACAGTGTGTGCTTGGTGACCTTGCCTTTGAGTGGAAGCGAGGCTGGAGGTGACCTTGCTTTGATACAAACCTTTCTGCCTTTCATATGTTAATAATGCTTTTCTCATGCTAACTAGCTAAATTTACATCTGAAAAGCTCCAAGGTCTGTATCAATGCAAGGTCACCTCCAGCCTCGCTTCCACTCAAAGGCAAGGTCACAAAGCACACAACTGTAAAAAGGACTATTATGTCACTTATATAAACGGCCGTAAAAATATAAACAAATAAACAAATGTTATCAGTAGTTCCAGTCCCTGCGCGGTCTACAATATCATTCCCACCCTTGGCGGACCACAACGCAAATTAAATTTGTCGTTCAATGGCCCTATTTACATGGATCAGTTTTGCCCGAATAATACTGCATTTTTTACGACTGGGGGGGGGGGGGGGGTGGAGGGCTGCGCTGCAGCACGCCCCAGCCCCTCCCCCTCGTACGCCAATGGAAAGAAAAGCTGCTGTTTGTAGAAACCGCATTTTAGCATAAAACTTTTAAATAAGCCATTTTCGTATTTCAAATTACCGCTGAATTCAAACACCAATGACACATTTATACAGGGTTAGACTCGACCTGATGTAAAATATTCACAAATACCGGCAGAAGATGCGTGAAATTTGAAAGTTAAACAATAGACAGAGCTCTAAACAGGTCATCTTCTCGCCTAAATTTGTGAATTTATCACTTCAGATTGAGGCTAACCCTGTAAAAATGCGTCTTCAATGCTTTCATTCAGCGACCATAGCGAATTCGAAACTGGACTATTTCACTGCACGTGATAATTTACAACTCAGTGATGCATGATGACCCATGATCAGTCCAGCACTTGTCCAAACGATATCTGTGATTCGCTAAGAAAATAATAGATTTGTCTCGCTGGGATAGGGATTAGGGATGGTGTTCAAGCTAGTGTTATATATCAAGCTAGTGTTACATCAATTGTATCGTTCGCCAATCACAGACATCGCTTGGACAGCTACGGGGTAGCCCGATCATAGTAGGTGGATCACAACTCATGAAGCCGCGGCTGCACGAAGCGCCAGTTTTTATATCATGTTAAATGAAATTTTCTCTTTAAAACTATAATTGACTTTGAAATTTGTTTTAAAATGTATACTATTTCTTTTTGGTAAAATTGTTCGGAATCCAGTTGGAATTTAAAAAAACAATGTTAATGGCTTTTCTTTGATGGACGTCCACCAAACTCCTTCGGGGATGGAGAGCGATGGGTCGCGTGTTAATGGTAACCGCTGTAATCGTGTCAACGATAACCGCCAATTAAGAAAAAACAGGTCACGTGACATAACAAATGTAAAAATATCTGACAAGACCTATGATGGATACCGCCTTAAAATGCCGAGATTAGAAATGACCTTTTAGGAATTTTGAATTTCAAACTTTCCGATTACAAACGTACCCCATTTCAAGGTTGATAAGACTTTTGTTAGATCAAACAAGTCAAATCTTTATTCCCTTGAATTCCATAGGCCTTTATCACTCGACGGCCATGTTGACTCCCCGGAGAATAAAATGCTTTGTTTTTGCCCGCCCAACCTCGCTTTCAACTTTTTCACTGCGAGGCTGGGTGGCGTAAATCTTTTGTTTTTACACAAAATGGCAGGGCGTGATAAATGCCTATGACTAAGGGAAGTATATTTTCTCAAAAAAGAATGTTTCTTTTTTAAATCTCTGCAGGGGGTCCTTTAAGGACAATCAAGGCGTGCGTTTCTCGAAAGTCCCGAAAACATTTCGGACCCGAAAAGCTGTGTTATGTGCAGAATGTTTACCAATAAAGGCTTCTGTTGATTTTGAAAGCTAAGCAATAAAATCTTTCGTTTGCTACACATGTTAAGCTACTTTGCGGGCTAAAAACGTCAACGCCTTCCGTTAGAAACTACGTTTAAAAGTAGATTTCGGGTCCGAAAAGTCTTCGGGAGTTTCGAGAAACGCACGACAGACCTCTTAGTCACTCGCTTGTCTGCATAGCTTCATCATCGCTCCTCAACAGGGGAAGGAGGGAAATTAGCGTGACTATCGCCAGCGTCGGGATCTGCTGCAGAGGAGACAAACCCTTTTTTTGTTTTTGTTTTTGAGAAACAGCCAAGCGCGCTCACTTGCATGTTTCGCATGCTTGACTACCCCTAGCTGAGAAACGAATAAATATAAGATGACCTCTTTACATAATGAAAAGAAATAATAATCCATTTAGCTTCAGTAGGAGTTGGTGAAATAATACACCATTCTTTATTTCAATAAATAAAGCCATAGTCCATGGGCTAATGCGCCAAACTTAAAAAAAAACCTTCATTAAAAAATTATATTTTCCTCTTAAAAAAATGTCCAAAGCAGCCTCCTTTTCTGGATTTTTTCTTGTATCCTGAAGCATTCTGCAAGAAGAAAATTGAAAATAGTTTGTAAAGCAGTGATTTGACAATAACTGACAGAGGTTTTCTGTTACTTAATTTTTGGTCAGTCGGATTTCGACGCCAGTAGAGAAAGGGCACCTAACGAGGAATGTTCAGGTGAACGCTTGGAATTGCGTCATTTTTTCATATTATTTCAGTGCCTTTTAATAAAACTTTGTGAAAACTCGTTTAGTTTGAGCTTTTCAGTTCTTTTAGCTGAATTTATCTCGGCGGCAGAAAATTGTAGCGAAATTAATCTTATTCCCCGAATTTACTAGCTGCCTTTAATTCTGCTTTCAGAAAATACTAGCTGACCTCATTTCGTGTTTAGAAGAACATTTTTAATCTTTCCGAAAATAAATGATGAGACGAATGTTCACCGGGAGGCGGTATTTTACTTAAGCTTTTTGTGAAATTCATTAGGAATTAATAAGACGACTTAAGCCTTCAGAACAGCATTTCCACCGAAACCAGTCGTTTGATGCTCCTAATTCAGTAGACATGGTACACCAATACCTCAGATAGCTTTAGCTATGTAATGAAGAGTTTCGACGGTTTGGGACAAAACTTCCTCAAATTAAAACGAAGCACCTTTGTGATACACGAAATGCTTACACAACAAAATGCAACGTCTTCTAAAAAAAATAATAACCAGCAAAACATTAACGACTCAAACGAAACATTTTATCCGACAAAAAGCTAACCTTTTCAGAGTCAATAAGGGTATCGTCTAGCTTGGTATTGAGTATGTTCTCATCTTTCTCAGCATTGCTGGCTTTCTGTGAGGCTCTAGAAAACGCTTCTTCCGTGTTATTAAGTTTGTCAACTAGCTTGCGTCTAAGGAAAGAGTAAAGAGGAATATTTAGTCAAGAATCCTGACATATTATTGATTTACTAAGCAAGACGGATAAACATTTCATCAAACCCTTTCACTTTTGGAAGGCTTATGACTGATGTAGTTCTAACTTTTGAGACGGTCAATGAAATCCTGTGGTATATGACCTTTCCATTAAAACCTCTTTGGCAGTGGTACCATTTATTTTTTCGATATTTTACAAAACGGAATTTCGGATTTTTATTGAGTTGATTTTCTTGCAATCTTTAAAGTTAATAGATTGTTCTTACCTGGAGTCTTCCGATTCCTCGAGTCTTCTCGATAATTCCTGTTCAAACTTGGTGTTCATCTGAGCGAGCTCTGTATTAGCTCTCACGAGCTGTTTCTGCAGGTCCGCTTTGCCGTCCTCCAGCTCCTCGATTTGCTTTTGCATTTTGTCGTTTGCTTCGGCATTCGCCTTCTGATCATCTTCTTTAAGCTAATAACGAAGGAACACACGGGCATTAAAAATATTTAACTCCACTGTGCTAAAAGATGAAAACACAAGGGCGACCGGATAAACATGTGTTAAACTGGAGATGAATGCACGAGGACTGCGAAAGATCTCGACTAAACCATTTCACTGTCAGGGTCAATTTTTAGTCAGATAATTTGCTTCTGTCTTTAAGTCTGTGGATAACATTCACAATGTGATCATTCATATGAGAGCTACTGAGGAGTCCTGTAAAAGAAGATTAGAACTTTTGAGCTGTTGATGAAATTCTACATTGGGACCATTCAAATGAAAGCGACTAAGTAATATTTTCCTGTAATACTGCTACAGTATTTGGTGATATAACATGGAAATTAAGTAAACACAATTTCTTAATTTCGGCCGGACAGTGTTTGTTTAAATGTTCAAATTTAGGACGATTTAAATAACTCACCTGTCCTTGTATGGCGCCACCTTGCTCTTCCAGCAGTTCCTTCGACTCGTCCAGTTTCTTTTCGAGCTCCAATCGAGCGCGTTCAGCCTGTTTGAGCACAGATTGGGAACTAATTAACAACAGATGAGATGACACCCTCATGGACCCTCGGCATCCTACTGTGAAGTGACTATCAAACTTCCGTGATCTTTCACTACCCGTGTCTTATGACAGAGTGTAGGATTTACACGATTCCACGATTCCACGTTTACAAACAATAAATCATTTATAAAGAATTAATGAATTACAAGAACCATGAAAAATAGTTACGGTTCTAGCGTATCTGGATAAAATCACACCGTGCGATCATTCAAATCATACCGATGGAATTATTGTTTTATGTCGATTCTAAAATCCTTAAGTCTGGACATTCAGATGAAAGCTTTTGAACGCCCAGTTTTAGTTTATTGTATTCGTTTTTCCCGGACTGTAAAAATAAGGAATCTTTCCGTTTTGGGGCTAGATTTGATTAAAGGATATATTAGAAACATGCCACGAAGCTGCATATAGACACGTACACCAATACCTCAGATAGCTTTAGCTATGTCATGGAGAGTTTCGACGGTTTTGGACAAAACGTCCTCAAATTACAACGAAGTACATTTTTGATACACGAAATGATTACAGAACAAAATGCAACGTCTTGTAAAAAAATAACAAGTAAAACATTAACGACTCCAACGAAACATTTTATAGAACAAAAAGCTAACCTTTTTCAAGTCAATGAGGGTATCCTCAAGCTTGGCATTGAGTGTGTTCTTAGCTTTTTCAGCATTGCTGGCTTTCTGTGAGGCTCTAGAAAACGCTTCTTCCGTGTTATTAAGTTTGTCAACTAGCTTGCTTCTAAGGAAAGAGTAAAGAGGAATATTTAGTCAAGAATCCTGACATATTATTGATTTACTAAGCAAGACGGATAAACATTTCATCAAACCCTTTCACTTTTGGAAGGCTTATGACTGATGTAGTTCTAACTTTTGAGACGGTCAACTAATTAAATCCTGTGGTAAATGACGTTTCTATTAAAACCTCTTTGGCAATGGTACCATTTATTTTTTCGATATTTCACAAAACGAAATTTCCGATTTTTATTGAGTTGATTTTCTTGCAATTTTTAAAGTTAATAGATTGTTCTTACCTGGAATCTTCCGATTCCTCGAGTCTTCTCGATAATTCCAGTTCAAACTTGGTGTTCATCTGAGCGAGCTCCGTATTAGCTCTCACGAGCTGTTTCTGCAGGTCCGCTTTGCCGTCCTCCAACTCCTCGATTTGCTTTTGCATATTGTCGTTTGCTTCGGCATTCGCCTTCTGATCATCTTCTTTAAGCTAATAACGAAGGAACACACGGGCATTAAAAATATTTAACTCCACTGTGCTAAAAGATGAAAACACAAAGGCGACCGGATAAACATGTGTTAAACTGGAGATGAATGCACGAGGACTGCGAAAGATCTCGACTAAACCATTTCACTGTCAGGGTCAATTTTGAGTCAGATAATTTGCTTCTGTCTTTAAGTCTGTGGATAACATTCACAATGTGATCATTCATATGAGAGCTACTGAGGAGTCCTGTAAAAGGTGATTAGAACTTTTGAGCTGTTGATAAAATTCTACAGTGGGACCATTCAAATGAAAGCGACTAAGTAATATTTTTCTGTAATACTGCTACAGTATTTGGTGATATAACATGGAAATTAAGTAAACACAATTTCTTAATTTCGGCCGGACAGTGTTTGTTTAAATGTTCAAATTTAGGACGATTTAAATAACTCACCTGTCCTTGTATGGCGCCACCTTGCTCTTCCAGCAGTTCCTTCGACTCGTCCAGTTTCTTTTCGAGCTCCAATCGAGCGCGTTCAGCCTGTTTGAGCACAGATTGGGAACTAATTAACAACAGATAAAATGACACCCTCATGGATCCTCTGCATCCTACTGTGAAGTGACTATCAAACTTCCGTGATCTTTTACTATCCGTGTCTTATGACAGAGTGTAGGATTTACACGATTCCACGCTTACAAACAATAAATCATTTATAAAGAATTAATGAATTACAAGAACCATGAAAAATAGTTACTGTTCTAGCGTATCTGGATAAAATCACACCGTGCGATCATTCAAATCAAACCGATGGAATTACTGTTTTATGTCGATTCTAAAATCCTTAAGTCTGGACATTCATATGAAAGCTTTTGAACGCCCAGTTTTAGTTTATTGTATTCGTTTTTCCCGGACTGTAAAAATAAGGAATCTTTCCGTTTTGGGGCTAGATTTGATTAAAGGATATATTAGAAACATGCCACGCAGCTGCATATAGACACGTACACCAATACTTCAGATAGCTTTAGCTATGTCATGGAGAGTTTCGACGGTTTTGGACAAAACGTCCTCAAATTACAACGAAGTACCTTTTCGATACACGAAATGATTACAGAACAAAATGCAACGTCTTGTAAAAAAATAACAAGTAAAACATTAACGACTCCAACGAAACATTTTATAGAACAAAAAGCTAACCTTTTCCAAGTCAATGAGGGTATCCTCAAGCTTGGCATTGAGTATGTTCTTAGCTTTTTCAGCATTGCTGGCTTTCTGTGAGGCTCTAGAAAACGCTTCTTCCGTGTTATTAACTTTGTCAACTAGCTTGCTTCTAAGGAAAGAGTAAAGAGGAATATTTAGTCAAGAATCCTGACATATTATTGATTTACTAAGCAAGACGGATGAAACATTTCATCAAACCCTTTCACTTTTGGAATGTTTATGACTGATGTAGTTCTAACTTTTGAGACGGTCAATGAAATCCTATGGTATACGACCATTCCATGAAAAACTCTTCGGCAGTGGTACTATTTATTTTTTCGACATTTTACAAAACGAAATTTCGGATTTTTATTGAGTTGATCTTTTTGTAGTCTTTAAAGTTAATAGATTGTTCTTACCTGGAGTCTTCCGATTCCTCGAGTCTTCTCGATAATTCCTGTTCGAACTTCGTCTTCATCTCAGCGAGCTCTGCATTAGCTCTCATGAGCTGTTTCTGCAGGTCCGCTTTGCCGTCCTTTATCTCCACGATTTGCTTTTGCATTTTGTTAAGATTTGCTTCACTGTGCTAAAAGATGAAAACACAAAGGTGACCGGATACACATGTGCTAAACTGGAAATGAATACACGAGGACTACGAAATTAAAGATCACGACTAAACCCTATCACTGTCAGGATAATTTGACTATAATTTGTTAGATATATAATTTGACCATAATATAAGTTTAAGTTTTTATGATGTTGATGTTTTGCAGCCACCTCTGCCTCCGTTAGCAATTAAATATTTTTTAGCTCCTCCACATTTCTTTATAAATTCTTCTTGCTCTTTAGCAGTTAGCCACAAGATGGTTCTGGCTTTTAAATCTTCGGATGCAATCTAAAACCTGGCTCACACGCAAATTAAAAAAAACGTATATCGATGTCAGCAGTGTAAACAACACAACATAACGACATAATAGGAACATAATAACATGGGCATAATGACATAAGGAAAAAACTGATCTTTTCTTTGTCATTATGTGCATAGTGTTGTTATGTCGTTATGTCGCTGGTGTGAACCAGGCTTAAGTATGACCATTCGAAAGAAAGCTATCGAGAAGTACTTTGGTGTGGTGCTAGCTGTTAATAATGAAATAACAGTCTGTGGGTAAAATTCTAACTTGAGGTAGGTAAAGAGATACACAAGATTGTTGTGTAGTTTCTTGACTGACCTCACTGGAATACTTGCATGCTTCCTTCTGTGCATTGTCCACTTCAGCTTGAAGTTCATCACACCTGATCTTCCATTCGTGGATTTGTTTTTCGAACCTATTTTGTTTCTCTTCGAGGATGGCGCTGTTTGTCTGAGCCTGAAAACACAAAATACAACGGCTTGTGAGAAAAATAAAAAATGAGAAAAACAAAATAACAAGTAACACATTTGCGCGGACTCTAAGGAAATATTTCATAGCACGATGAGCTAACCTTCTCCAAGTCAATGAGGGCATCCTCAAGCTTGGAATGTAGTCTGTTTTTGGCTTTCTCAGCATTGCTGGCTTTCTGTGAGGCGCTAGAAAGTGCCTCCTCGGTCTGATTTAGCTTCAGGACGAGCTTGCGTCTGTGGAAGAGTAAAGAGGAATATTTAGTCAAGAATCTTAACAGATCATTGATTTACTAACCAAGATAAACATTTCATTTAACCAAGTTCTAACTTTTGGGTCGCTCGACGAAATCCTATGGTGTAACCATTCCATTGATACCTCTTCGGCAGTACTTTGGCAATGTACCATTTCGATACCATTTGTTATTTTAATATTTTACAAGATGAAATGTGGGATTTTTATTGAATTTTGATTTTTTTTCAATCTTTGAAGTTTGTGTATTGTACTTACTTGGAGTCCTCCAGTTCCTCCAGTCTATATGACACAGCTTCCTGTTCGAGCTTGGTCTTCATCTGAGCGAGCTCCGTATTAGCTCTCATGAGCTGTTTCTGCAGGTCCGCTTTGCCTTCCTCCAGCTCCTCGATTTGCTTTTGCATTTTGTCGTTTGATTCTACAATCCGCGTAACTTGGATCTGAGCATCTTGTTTAAGCTAACGAAGGAACACACGAGCATTAAAAATCTTTAACTTCACTGTGCCAAAAAAATATGAAAACGGCAGAGGCGACCGGATACACATGGGTTAAACAGGAGATGAATACAAGACTAGACTACGAAAGATCTTGACTAAACTTTTTCACTATCAGGAAGACTTTCTCTTGTTTCTTCTACGTTGTTCTGTTGATACTCTGCAACCTGTTTCTTCATGTCTTCCACCTAAACAAGCCCAATAAATATTCATAAACATTTAACGTTAAGCCAGTGTAATATGGTGCTTGTTTCGAGTCTATGAGGAAATAACCGAAATCATTTCAATCGTACATATTGACCAACTTTCTGAGTGGCCGCGCTGTTAACTCTTTATATTTTCGCATCGAAATATAATACTTATTGCTAGTAAGCTCATGAAGCCATGAAAAAAATCATTTCTTTCTTCTCATTTTCTCTTCCTTCTTTCTTTCTTTCGTTGTAGTTTTGTTTTGTTTTGTACAAAATATTAGTTGCTATGAAAGAAACCATTTTTAAATTATATCAATAGAAATTATCTCCGTACTTGCTGTTCATAAGTTTTCATCTGTTGGCCTACTTCTTCATTTAAGAGATTGGCTGCTTCCAGCTTTTCCTGCAGACTTTGCATGTCTTTTTCCATCTTTACGGCTGCGCTCTTTGCATTCTTCTTAACCTCCCGCTGCTCATACAGCTCCCCAGCAAGTTTATCAATCTGCAAAACCAAGTAACCTCGAGAGTCAATTTCAAACATGGTGTACAAAAAAGGTTTGATAAGAGTTAGTTTTCTATAGAATAACGAATCTTCTGTTCCTAGGCAACTGACGAACGTACGGTGGTTTGCATCACATGTCCTATTCTTGTTTCTTTGTTCTATGAAATAAATGTTGTTTGCGTTTGAGGAATTCCTTACAACTTCAGTTTCAATCATTTCAGCTTGTTGCTTGATGGAAAACTGAAAATGCTATAATCTCGCGTTGTCCATAACAACGTCCTCTTTTTAGCTAAACATCAAGCAGTTGTTAGAGTAAAGGACCCCTTTAACAAATCAACAGTAGGTTCATAAAAGAGAATAGTCTTAAGTGAAATTTTGTTTCGGGCAAAAAATAAAGGTTTCAGGAACCTTTATCCGAAATAATAAAAGAGCAAATGAGTAAAAATTTACGGAGAAACTGCAGTTTAAAGTTTTTACTGAAAGTTTGTTTGGTTCGATCAAGGGGACATTTAACTTTAACTTGAGGGGAATTTGTTACATTTTCCACAAATTTGGAGGGTAGCTCAGTTTACATTGTAGTCAACAATTCTTTTCCTTGTCTCCCAACTCTTTTGTTTTGCCGTGCATGTCTTTAAAAGCAAGTTATTTACTGATAACATGATGATTAAATTGACTTACATGTTTAACTAACAATTTTGTTTTGTCTTGGTGCTGTTGATTATTGGCAGCCAGCTCTGCCTCCAGGGACAATTTAGTATTTCCCATCTCCTCCGTCTTCTTATTGAACTTCTCCCTGCTCGTTTCCAGTTGACGTATCAAGGAATGGATCTAGAAAGGTTTTACAACACTTAGTTTCATTAACAATATTCGCCTATTTGGATACTCAATATTCAACTGAGCTTCACCGAATGGTTTGACAAACAATAAAAGCCAATGGTTTCTATATCTTCGTTACGATTGTCGCTAGCGATCGCTGCGGAGGGGTTTCCAATGATCTCACGATTGCTGAACTTTTTTTCAACGATCGCAGAGATCGTAGTGACGGTGGCGATCATATAGAAGCCAGGCGTAATTAATCCGTGAAATCAGGTTTAAAACTTTGCTCTGTGATGTAAATTTGAATTGAAAAAGATGATCATTTTAAAAAGGAGTAAATTTGTTGATGGGTACAATTCAAGCAATCTCTGTCTTTTGTGAATGTCAAGCAATCATTACCAGGGTTGTAGATTAATAGTAGGTCCAAGTCCTATTTCCCGGATGTTTTTGCGGCTGTAACGTTGTCACCACTGCAGGCTATTTTTATACAAGAACCTGTACATTGTAAATATATTTGTGTCATGCATGTTTATACTGATACCGAATTCTAGTTTGGTTTGCTTTACTATGTTGCCCTAGAATCAAAATATTAAACTGCAAACGGTCCTGTTTCTAAAGGTTAATTGTACCAGAGATATACAGCAATTCACTTTACACTTCATTTTACCTCATTTTTCTGCTTTTTGACTGATCCCCATAACTCTGTTTTTTCTTTGATTTGTTTTGACAGCTTGTTTTGTAGAACCACCTTTGCTTCCTTTGCAATTTCAAGCTCTTGTTTAAGCTGTTTAAGTTCTAACGACTCTTCCTGAGTCACGGTCTCCCCTGTTGATTGTTTCTAACAATGAAAACATATTCAACGTTAATATTCGATCATATGGTGTATGGTAGTTGATGATAATTTAAATTACCTCTTACGTTTGAAAACGAACTATCATCAACTATATCACGCGCTAGCATTAACTTTAAACTCCATCAAAATTGTCATGGTAGTCGATGATAGAAAAGCACTGGCGACGAGATATCGATCACGCGTTTCCAGTCCCCTTCCCTCGTCTCTTCCGGAAGCGCAGTTTATCCCAGTTTCTCCTTCGAAGAAGAATATGTTCGTATTATAAATATAAACAGGTTCTTTTCAATCTGAAATGTCTTCGAACATTGCGATGAGTGTGCTTCAAGTTGTTTTTAGTTCAGTTTTAGTTATTTCGCGCCGGCGACAACTCGTCGACTTTTTCCGCCCTTCATGGATTTCGCCGTGAAACTACAAGCTATTTGACTATAACCTTTTTGCCTCGCACTTAATTTCAGGCAAGTTAACCGATTGTCAGCTAAATTTGACTGACAAAAGAGCATCTTCTTATTTGGGATTGTAGTTTTAAGTGTATTTCTTACTCTCGTGAAAGTTAAGGCATGGGCCTGTAGTCAGTAACGCCCAAAAGCTACGGGAGTGGTCTATCTCAAAAGGCTTTAGGCATGAGAACTCAATACTTTTAAAGAGTAAATGTGGTCCTTTTGTCAAGAATAACACATGCAAATTAGGTCACGTGACTTAATACGGTTACAAAATCCAGAAAAAACTTTGAGCAAAGATGGCAACAGTTTATATCGATCATAATCAAATGTTATTGCTACCAGATAAGTGACATAAGTCCTAAGAACAACAACAAAAAATCTGCGCTTGGCTTTTGTTGATTATTTCATTAAGTTTGAAAATAAACGGTACTTTGTACTAGCAACCAGTCCCCCGTAATAGTAATTTATTATTAAAATCTTAAAAAGGCCAAGCGCAGAAACTGGAAATACATAATAGCCTTAAAATCATAAAACTTGTGGCATTCTCCAGGTACAGTGTATTGGTAAAAAGTGTTGCCGTTTTGCTTGAAACATGTTTAACCTAAAAATAACCCTGACAGGTCACGTGACCTAATTTGCATATAATCTGCGTGCTAAAATGTCCAAACTTGCAAAATGTTTAGTCTACCAAAAATTTGAGTTCTTATGGCCAAAGCCTCAGAAGATAGACCACCCCATCACTTTTTTGAGTGAAATAGCTTGAGGCCCATGCCTTAATTTACCTGAGCTGTTTTAAGAACACGCAGCTCCAAAAGTTTGACAAATGTTGCTTATTACTTCATCTTTATTCTCTATTTTCCAATTGCCCACAATACACTTTGTTTGCCCCCCAAATTTTGCATAAAACTGTTGTTTTGAAATGCTCTTGGGAATATGCAGTCCTCCCAAGAGCATTTAAAAACAATAGTTTATGCAAAATTTTGGGAGCAAACAAAGTGTATTGTGGACAATTCGAAAATAGAGAATTGCATACAAGTACTCTTTTTTTTTTTAAAAAAAAACATATATCTCTGAGCCAATCATCACACGGTAGTTCACACAGGTACTGTAAATAATATAATATACTATAATATAAATAAAACGCATTTATTACACGTCAGGCTGTGAAATTTATTCAACGTTCTTACTAAAAGTGATAGAGATATGCAGACAGACACTCAGTTTCGATGACAAAAATAAATACAACCAATACCTGCTGTTCACTGTCCTTCTCTTTAAGAACCGAGTCCATTGCCTTTTGAAATAATCTTCCACCTACAAAAAAGTAAATACTGTATTAGATGTAGTCTATACTAGAAATTGTTTTCGGTTGCCACCCTATCATCTAATGGACTTGTAGTAGTAGGTAAATTGTTCCTATTGAAAATTATAGACTTAAGCATATACACGTAGCCACCCCCCATAAAAAAATCCTGCATCCACCCCTGTATTGTTTTCTTACCCAATCCTGTGAGGCGTAACGAAAGGTGCAGGTCTGCCCCCGGTTCTGAAGTTAGAATCCCCGCGCTGCTTGTACTGGAAATATCTAGACGATATTACAATCTTAGAGATCCCTCCAGCGCGCGGGGATTCCATGTTTCAAACCGAGCTGGACCGGCATTTAATTGTGGGGCTGTGAAAAACAATATGACGTTAAACCTTAAGAAGTGTAAAGAGGTGACGGTCCGTTTCCGTCGCTACGTGGAACATCTTCCACCTGCTTTAACTGTAAAACAACAAAGCTTTCGAAACGGTTGATGCTAACAAAGTGATCTTACTGGGTGGGACCTGCAAGTCAACTATAGGTGGTAAGCAAGGCTTCCAAGAAACTTCAAATCCAACGTGTACTTAAACGCTGCGGTGTACCACCTACTGACCTATTGCGGACCCGTTCACTTTGCACTTAATTATAAGGTCTATCCTTGAATATTGCTGCCCGGTGTGGCATTCATCTCTGTCTGTCCAACTGTCAGACAGAATTGAGAGGGTCCAAAAGCGCGCATTTCTTATTATCTATCCTGCGCTCCATTATCACGAAGCCCTCGAAATCTCTGGGTGTACGACATTTCATGCAAGGAGAGAGGCACTGTGCGCGAAAACATTCGACAAGGTCAAGGAACCAAATCCCGCCTTTGCCATCTTATCCCGACGACTCGGGCATCCGCGCATGGTCGCTCTTTGCGTTATAGCAGTAGACAATCTCTTTTTAAAAGTAGGACCGGACGTTTCAAAAGGACTTTCTTTCCAGCAATGTGCCTTTGCGCTCACGGTCTGTAAATAACGTGTTTTTAGAACATATCTATGAATATATATTAGTGTCAAATTTTTGTAACCTTTACTCTGAAATCATCATGTAAATTTCATTTTTATTTTATTTAAAGTTGTAAGACCCAGCCCCATAGATAAACCCTGTAAACTTTTTAAATTAATTAATATTATTTGTTGTAGTATTATCGCAATTCGCTTTTTAGCGCGATGATTTCACGAATAAACGCTAGTTTTGCTGGTCTATTTAATATTCTTTCCGTTGCTGGATATTGAAATACCTGGGAAAACTGTTCTTTGCAAAATTTACTTTGCAATAAAATTTAACCCAAAAATATCACTTATGAGTACACCTAAAAAGTATATACACTTATATTATTGTTTTAGAACTCGACGACCCCTAAAAATTGCCAATCACAAAACGAAAATCAAAGAACTTTGTCGAATTTTAGTTATTGCGATGTTACAGCGCGCAGACAATTTTTAACGCAATATTTTGTTGGGTCAACATGCTGCAAGTACGTTTTTGAAGCTGATTCAAATATACTCGCAACGCAAAACTTGCGAAGAAAATCGTCCGTGCACCCATGTTTTACACGGCATCAACCTTTAGCGAAACATTGTTGCGCTAAAAATCGTCGTTGCGAATCGTCCCGTGTAACATCATCTTTACGATAACATCCATTTTTTCGTATCTAGAGATACTACAAATGTTTTGTAGAAGAAATTTAACTCCAAATTACGGCTCCGAAAAGTAGATAAATTGTAAAAAATTGTAGTGGAAACACCATCACTGACTCCGTCACTGGACAATATAGTAAAGATGTGGAAACACTAAAAACGAACTTTTTTCATTTCGTTATTTATTTGCATCTCTGCCGCAAGAACTGCACAAATAAAAGCAAAAAAACAGCTCAAACGTTTTTGGCTTCTTAGAAATCGACTCGTGATGTATCTAGGGTCACACTTTTGAAAACGATTCTCAACACAAATTAAAAAACCCGGTATTTTCGGTTGGAAAGCAAATGGTACGGTTGATTTTTCCGGGAATTTCAGTTGGAACTTGTGGACAACCCTTAGAGGTTGTCACACGATTCTGGTTGAAACGAAACAATCGAAGAATTTCTTACCATTAGACGACTTCTCTCGGTTCGGTTCCAGTGTTAAAACAAAGGAAAAACAAAGACCGGAAAACGAATGGTAAACAGTAAGGGACATCTCTTCCTGCTGTTTCGGTTGGAATGCTGATTTTACAGAACTATTTATAAAACTAAATGGCAAATCCGGTATAAACCCAAATCGGAGCATTTTGAGTGATTTAAATTCACTTTGCACAAAGAGGCGAGGAACTTAACGGGTCATTCTTTTTCAAATTAAGAAAGTTACAATTTGTTTACTTACCTGGTGGTTTTGTTAAAGCCATGTTTAACTGCGACACAATCTACAGATGTTTCGCTACTGAAAGTTTCACCAAATTACTACATTGAATTTGACTCACCGAATGAATAAATCCCTTTGTGACGTTCTCCAAGTACGTCATCTTTGTGCGTCAGATTAGAATATTTGTACTATTTCTTGATAGTTTGTTCTTGGTCCTCTTAAGACTTAATTCATCCTAAGAAAATAATTATTTGAAGTGAAAACAGTTTAACGAATAAAATGGTGAAAAATACAACTGACGCCATCTTTTTAACTGGCAATCTTTCGATTCATGTGCGCGAGCTCCATATGCGCGCGCGGCTCTGCGCAGCTTTTTCTGAAATAATTTTTCTGTACCCCGAGAAGGTTGGGAAGTGAAGAAAGATCTTGGCAGGATTTTAGAATTGTTTAGAACAAAAACTGCATGGGTGACTTGGGTGACTTTAGAGGGATTTGAAGCGTTTTCAGTCGTTTTTGCGTATACGTGTGGACAGGCAAAAACAATTCGAAAACGCTACGTGTGGACGGCGGAGAGATTTTGAAAAACGGAAAGAAACTTTTGCGTTTTCAAACGAAAACGGATACGTGTGGGACGGGGCCTTAATAACTCGTAAGGCAAATTACGTTACAATTCGTTGAACTTACATTTAAGAAATTTAAGAGCATTAAAGTGACATCCAGAGGCAAAAATAACATTATACTAGCAGTAATCACAGATTATAGAGACGCGTTCGAAGGAATTTCCGGCGGAAATGAGCCCCTGAAAAAAAAAACAATAGGGGAGGCCATTGGAAGACCGGCCACCAAAAAATCTCAAATTTTACTGAACATAAACCACAGGACAACCAACACGAAATTAGGATTGCGTTCTTCGAACGCGATTACATACCACATACAAACGGTGAGGAAATTCTGCAAAACTGCCTTCAGAAAGTGCTACGGAATCTTGAAAAGTAAGATCGAAGTTTTGCTTAAAAGTATTGACATGGAAAGTCCTCAATAGAATTAGATAGAAGAAGCCAAAATGCGCCTAGAAAACTTTTTCTCGACGCCA
Organism: Dendrophyllia cribrosa; assembly: GCA_024195265.1. Taxonomy (NCBI): domain Eukaryota; kingdom Metazoa; phylum Cnidaria; class Anthozoa; order Scleractinia; family Dendrophylliidae; genus Dendrophyllia; species Dendrophyllia cribrosa. Next base: position 33,834,363 of record JAJLRJ010000007.1, on the reverse strand, counting down.
AGAATACTCTTATTAGTTGCTACGGAACGAGCGCAGCGAGTGAGCAGCAATATAATCAGGATTTAAGAGAAATATATGAGAAAAAAATATAAGCTAGGAAAAATCTCGAATTGATCGCTTTTTACCAGAATTCACTGCGGCACGAACACATTTTGGGCCAGAATGCACTGCGCCACGAACAATAGCCTCGCTTGCTGCTTCAAGCTGTTGGCTACGAGATTTGTAATATTTTGGTCCAACATGTCCCAGTCGAAATCGGAACTGAAGTGTCGCAGACTACCGCTAGTTGAGCGAGGACTGTGAAGCATGGTGATAGGACCGTTGGATAGCAAAGATTTTCGAAGATTGTACGGAATAAAAGACAAATTGAAATTGAAATCACTCCGACAGTGGTCGATGAGACTGAACTGAGCTGATCGCGTGGGGACGCGAAACCTGAGCTGAGCGCGTGGAGACACGAACACGATACGGCTAGCTAGTAACATACTCATTATCAATAATTAGCCTAAATTTTCACACCTTCCTTGTGGTGAACGCGTCCTTTGCTCAACCATATTCTACAGATATTGCAAGAACTTGATGCGTGAATTGCAAAACAAAACTAGTAGTAATCATAGATTATAGTGCGTCTCCTTATCCCGTGACACCTCGTCTTGACATGACCTAGTACCTCAGTTTCATGAATTAATTCAGCCACTGTTTAAAAGGGCTATGTCGCGAGATATGTCACGCAGGCAAAAACTTCGGGCCGTCATCAAACAAATTCACGCTATCGCCGTAAAATCGGGCAAAATCCTGCCGTGCTGTGTACTCCGAAAGGTCTCAGATTTTTCCGACATATAAATAGTATATTTGTCTTGATTTTATTTCGGTTATTTCTCCGATTCTGAAATCATACTCCTCAGTACATGTACTAATACCGGAACCGGAAATGAGAAATTTCTGAGAAAGCCTGTTCTTGGACACCGCGTTAATGGAGCATGAAATCGACGTTTAAGTCACGCAACATTCAAGGTGAATTTCGCAGGATTTTTCGGATAAAATTACAACTAACAGTTGCAAGTAAGACACAAGACTGTTGAATATAATTCCTTTATTAGCTAGACAAATTTTAGTCACAAAACTGCGAAATCTTTAGTCGCAAATGCGCCCGACACAGGCGCAATTTCGAGCACTGTAAAGTTAATCTGCGTTCGCCTGGCGCGGCCGGTCAGTGAATTAATATATATTGCTACAAGACATAAGCGAATTGCACCGTACCGTAGAACATCGCGAAGAACGACGTCGGTATTTAGGTGAAAGCTTCCCAAATCAGGCAGAGAAATCAAGATAGAACATTCAAAACATACCAGAACGGTAGCGAGGAAAATCTTGCTTGATTCCAAAGAGACCCAACAACTTACTTGGTCCGGAGAAGAACCTTAGTCCAATTTTTCCACTGCGTACTTTTAGTAGGCATTGACCAAAGCTGTCCAATTTAGCAACACCTTTCGTTATATCGACGATTTATTGAGCGTTAACAATGAATGTTTTGGAAATTACATCAGCGACATTTATCCGTCGGACCTGAAACTAAAGAACACTACCTTAACATCAAATGAGGTGTGTTATCTGGACACGAGAATCAAGAATGGTGACAGCAACACACCTTTCCATCTCAGTGTCTACGACAAGAGGGATGACTTCTCATTTCGGATTGTCAATTTCCCTCATATGGACAGCAACATTCCAGCCAATCCGGCTTATGGTGTTTATATATCTCAATTGGTAAGATATGCTAGAATTTGCATATCGAAGTTGGATTTTATGCATAGACTTCGCCGACTTTCATCACGTCTCCTTCACCAAGGGTTCAAATCTTCACTCCTTCGTAAATCATTTACTAAATTCTTCAAACGCCACAGTGCTATCATTGAGAAATATGGCACTACACTACGAGAAATTAAACTAGCAATCCAGAATTGAGAAACACCGCCGTATCCTTTGTTATTTTAGATCCTTTATATTATTCAAGCGCCCCTATTTAATTTCTATATTGCTTCTATTCAGGTTAATGCAGGTGCGCGCGCGCGCAATTTTCCTTGAGTCGTGCGCGTGCTTAGCTTATTTAGTTGACGTGTGTGCTTAGTTCGTTATTTAACGTACTACATTTATTTTGCGTTGTTTTCCTTACTAATATGTCTTGTCAGTAACTGTGCTCACACTGTGGGTGGCTCCTCCTAAAATGTTCTGCAATTGGTATAGGATTTAATGGAGCCGAAACCAATTGTGGAATTGCACGCATTTTGGGCATCCTACTGATGAACAGTTACGAAATTCAGATATATTTAGTAGCCACATTTATTTGCGGTCTGTCCCCTTTGAATTGAAATATTGAGCCGTACGATTCCAAAATCGGGAAAATATCCGAAACTAAATCAAGACAAATAGATTATTCACATGTGACATTTCGGAACCCCAGCTCCCCAGGATCGGATGCCTGATTTCCACGCGATGCTGGATACTATTGTGACGTTTCAAGATGGCGCAGATTTGGTACCGACACTTTTCTCGATTCGTTCCGCCCAGCCGACAAGATTAGGAAGCGTCTCCTTCGTCGACGCAATTAGTCTTATCAGTTGGAGTTTTCGTCGATTCATCCCGGTTACATTTGCTTTGCTTCCCCTCAAAAAACGAAAGAGAAAATTCTGTAATACCAGCGAGACGATAAAACAGCGATATAACAAATTTACCGCAGCAATTACTATCTTTTGGATACACTAGTTTTATTATATTGTATGAAGCAAGTGAATCGCACCGCCGGACCGCAGGGCGCGAACTCATGGCAAACTGAGTACTTTGATTTTAACGTTTCACTGTGCGACGAATGTGGTCTAAGTTTTTACGCAAAAAACCCGATTTTAAGTCGAGAAGCCTGAAAACAAAAAAATATAATACAGGCACCGTTTTATGTTTTTCAACCTTTAGAAATTTATTCAATAGCGAATTTAAGGATCTACTCGGTTTTCGGAAAGCGAGGCAAGACACTTGGTCAAGTTTGTGACTAGGAATTAAGAGTAAGCTTGAGAAACTTATAGCGGCAACTGCTGAAAACAACGTAAAACCAACGCTCATGATGATCACTGGGGATCAAATTCATGAACTTATAGCCGAAAGCGACAGGAAAAGTGAGGTGAAATTTTGCTTCTTTGAATTAAGACGTGAATATTCTTGCTTCCACAGCGTGAATGATAATTGTAATCTAGTGGGAAGCGAAGGATGAATGACGCTCGACTACTAACCCAACATAAGTGAGTGCACTTGGAAGAAAGAACACTTACAAAGAAAGTCTGAAATCTCTCAATGTACCGTCCTCTTTTCCAAAGTGAAAATGTATGAAATCAGCCTGTTTCATGATCGAGTATCGGATGGTTACTTACGCATTCATGTGAAATAACATTATCATTATTTAGAAAATTTATTCGTTAATTTAGAAAGCCACCAGGCTTGAACAAAAGGTGGAATTATGAATGGCTAGTACCAAAGCCAAAATGAGCACAGATTTTATTGTAAAAAGAAAAATAATTGACTTACACGTCTCGGCCGGAAATGAGGGCGTTACATAAGAAAGTTGTCGCCCACCTTTTTCTTCAAAATTTTCTCAATAAGACTACACAGAGATATGCCAAAACACATGTTTTATTTCAAACGACTAGCCTCCGCGCAGAGGTATCCGATTTCCTTGCTCCCCGCGGAAAAAGTAGGACCTGCGAAATTCCATTTTTGTCGAATGTTTCATGGCGGAAGGATTTTACAATGGATCTACAAGTAAATTGTTTTCTTGTAGTGATTCTGTAGTCCCCTTATTAATAGCGGAGCACTAGCCGGGCCGAAGGCCCGGCTGCGGAGCCCCATACTCATAGAACCTATGCCCTCATTTTTCATGGTCATGGCTAGCGGAATGTTTCGCGGGCGCTGTCTGCAACAAAAACATGTGTGTCGGAGATGTGTGTCGCGCAAGGCTAGCGCGCATGCGCGTATGACGCCACACAACATCCGGGATCTTAGCGGAGGACTAGCTCGCGGGCGCGTATGACGTCGCAAAATATGCGCGTACGACGTCATGTTGAAACCAAAGCGAGGCTTTTTTTCGCGCGGTTACACGGCCGAATGTCACGTCAGCTGGGAAAACACTTTGATGTTTTGCTGTGTTTACTGAGCGGAGAAAACGGTTTAAATTAAAGTCGTTATTTTCCTGCATTTTTTCGTGGTTTGCTACTCAAGACAGGGATGCTAATTAAGGGATACTCAGGAGCCGCTTTAGTGGAAAAAGAAGAGCTTTCAGGGATAACATCTTGCTTCGAGGAACTATATACGTTTTTAGCAATGCGAGAGATGGGTTCGTTTTACGGATTTCAGCACCAAAGCGGAGATTTAAAGAATTTCCAAGCACAGTAGTCGCCGGAGGGACTTAAAGGTAAAACAAATTACATTTTTCGATGGAAATTTATCTAGATATCAATCTGTGATTGAGTTTTTGTTAATGTGTTCTCGTTAGTTTTGGAGAATTGTTTTTAAACGTGTAGCTTAAATTCAGTTGTATTAATTTCTTGAATTTCATCGAAGACACGGCTCGGCCTCGATGCGCGTTTTCCGTTTTGCTTTTCAACATAAACTAATGGAGATTTGAATAAAATTTATCGAAAGAAGATTGTGTTGTCCATTTTTATGTGTTTGTTCATTCATTACATAGGTTGAAAAGCGATTTTATGTAAACAAAACAAGACTTGAATTTTATTATAGTTCTAACTTCACTCGCGTGGCCGTATGCAAATATGTTTGTATTTTTGGCAATTTTGATTTCCAAATCAGTTTCTCAGGCATTTTTTGACAAGCTACAACTGTATTTTTTTAACAGTAGTCGTAATAGTTATTCTAGACGGAGAAAAAGTTGTTTTTGTGAACTTTTGTACGGTCTAAATGTACTGTGCAGACGGTCGGGTAATACTGTTTTTGAGAATTGCTAAAATTGAAAAATAGCCCGGTCGTCAATGTTAATCTTAATTCTTGTGCTTCCGACCTTTCACCTATTAGTTAAGTTTCATCTTAGTTAAGCTTGTTCAGAGGGTCTTCAGAGGGCGCCGCTGTTAGGCTAAGCCTAACTATATATATTAGCCCCTTTGAGTAGATTGTTCTTTCATGGTATTACAGTATCAAACACTGATGATATGAATTCACTGTGCCAGTTATACTGCATTGTATTAATAAATAAATAGTCTGTAACATCAGGCACTGATTACACCCGCAAATTTCCTGTCAATGGACCATTGGAAGGGAAATTCAAAACACGTTAATCCAAAATAGTTTATTTCACTGGAGAAGTTGACGATCTAGCACTAGCCTGTGAACAGGCCTCATTGTGGGTGTATGACGAAAGTAGATAGCGGCGAAAAGAAGACTCGCAAGGAAAAGTCAGCGAGCGAAGCGAGCCGCGGAAAAACTGGGGAGAGGGGAAGACCCCTCCCCCCACCCCCTCCCCGTTCGCCTTTTCAATTTTTTTCGCCCTATATCCAAACTAAAGAGCCTGTTCACAGGCTAATCTAGCACAATTATTCCCGAACGGTGTTGTTCTCTTTCATTCGGCTTGCTTTGAAGCTTTACAATCGTAATAATCATTAATTTTAAAGTTGCGTAGCCAAATTTCACAGATTAAGAAAGGATTGGCGATAACAAAAAATCGTTTTGTAAGCTTCGCAAATAAATGGTTTGCATTAGGAGACGTCTGCCCGCAGGCTACAGTCAGTCCTGCCTTGAAAGCTTTGCAACCACTGTACTTGTTAAAAAATTCCTCCTCAATTTTTCGTAAGTTATTGAAAAGTCCGTTAGTGTCGCTTCTGTAGTCCAGCGCGCGCATGGTTCACAGATATACGGCGTCGTAGAGTGCATAGCAAACTCTAGTGAAAGGTTTTCTTCGTCAACTTTTAATTCACCGTGACCTTGAACAAGATTTCTGTCCCTTTACATCACCACAAGCGAGAAGCACAGCACACGATCACCCATGTTAGCTCATGTTTAGTCGACATTTTATTTAGATATGTCATAGGAAAACCCGCATAAATTTTTAAGCAGCATTAATTATTTCGGCATTTCGTGGTGATAGCCAATCAGAGCAGTTTCTAACAATGCCTACTGTCAGGCGTCCAATCAGTGCCGTCCACGGATCCTTGAGAAACAGCAGGATACGTGAACACGATTCGAAACGGCTTTTCGCAGACGTCCGTTTTCCTCAGGGAGCAAGGAAATCGGATACGTCGGCGCGCAGGCTATCGACGGTAAGCTGGAAATTTTCAATATTATTTGCATAAATTCATGATTTCAGTGAATTCAATGCACTTTGACAATTGAGGATATGAGTCATATCGTGAAGGATATCGTGTTGTTTTTCATGGTCATGGCTAGAGGAATGTTTCGCGGGCGCGATGTCGTGCAGGGTTAGATCGCGGGCGCGTATGACTTCGCGCAACATGCGCGTATGACGTCGCGTGACATTTTATTTTATTAATTTATTTTTTTATTTTGCCACACACAATGCGATTTTAGCAATTTTGAAATCAAAACGAGGCTTTGTTTTTCGCGCGCTTCCCGCGGCTACACGGCCGATGTCACGTCATCTACAGAAAACACTATTGTTGTGTCTAATCGAAGAAGCGGACTTAAAGGTAAAACAAAGTACATTTTTTCGATGGGAATTTATGTTGATATCAATTTGTGATTGACTTTTTCCAAGCAGTCGAGGGACTTAAAGGTGAAACAAATCGACATTTTTCGATGGATATTTATGTTGATATCAATTTGTGATCGACTTTTTCTTTGTGTTCTCGTCAGTTTTGGAGAAATGTTAATAAAACGTGCTCAAATTCAGTCGTATTGATTTCTTGAATTTCATCGAAGACAGCTTCTCGATGCGCTAATGGTACGCGTTTTGCTTTTAAACATAAACTAATGGATATTTGAATAAAAAATTTTTTCAAAACAATATTGTGTTGTTACTTTTTGATGTGTTTGTTCATTCATAACAAAGGTTGAAAAGCGATTTTATGTACATAAAACAAGACTTGGATTTTATAGTTCTAACTTCACTCGCGTCGCCTTATGCAGAGATGTCTGTGTATATTTTGCAATTTTGATTTCCAATAATTTTCTCGGGCAATTTTCGACACGCAAAAGGTGTATTTTAATCTTAAATTAGACATATTAGTCATTCTAGAACGAGAAAATTTGAGTCTAAATTTACTGTGCAGACGGTCGCGTAATACCATTTTTGAGAATTGTTAAAATTGAGAAAATAGCACGGTCGGCAATCTTAATTCTTGTGCTTCCGCCTTTCATTTTAGTTAAGCTTATCATCAGCTTTCTGTTCAGAGAGCTCCGCTGTTAGGCTAAACCTATCTATAAACATTCAATACCATATTTCAACCATTGTGGGTGTCCTGTGGTCGATCTTGTTGTACTGAATTGTTGCGAGGAGACTGGGTGCTGGTATTTTGTTGATGAGCGGAACGTTCTGTCGATTGTAGGTTTGGCTGGTTCTCTTGACGCATTTAGGATCAGATAAACGCCAAAGTTTCTTCTAGCAAAGGTAAGACAGGCTGTTTCGTGTTTTTTTAGACATATACAATATGTTTGGTGCAGGGAATAATCAACAGAGACAGGACTAGAGGCACTTTTATCGTCAGATGCCTCCACCGCCATCTTTGTGAAATGAGCTACATGTATTGCATTTAAAATTTCCATCCCCTGTCCCGGTTGAGAACTGACCTTAGATTTCATTCTAATCCCTAAAGGATTCCATTAAAACGAATAGTTAGATTTTCGGGAGCGATTTTAGAATACCTGGCCACTTATTTACATATCCCAGAACGTTTCATAGAACGAGGGATATGAAAACAAATTAAGGATCCATTCTTATTCAACGAGATGCAAATAAGTGCCCGGGTATTGTACAGTTTAGCCGATTTCCGTATACCCATACATACATACATACTTCATTGAGACTCCCTTCGACAGGGCTTTTCAGTCACAATGCTAACTACTACATGTACATAATACTTTTAATACATTAATTTTTTGCGAATTATGTTTTCTGTGCGGTGATTCTATTATTTATGAGAATGTGCACTTTTTCCAATGCCTCATTAAATGATTTCACAGGTTCACTATGGTAAAGAACTGTTTTAGAATGATCAGAAAATGATGTTACTATTTTGTTGCCCAACTGTTTTTGGGTAGTAGTTAAAACAGACTAGTCTAGATATACTAATTATCGCAAAGCTTTTTAATAAACTGACCAAAGGTCACTCCTATCTAAGTACAAACACTTGAGAACACAAAAAGTGACCAAGAATCGCTACTCACTTTATACCTTGTTGGCATATAACGCCACGAGTAATAATGTTTATATTCTAAATCTGGGTCTTATTTATGTTTTGAATTAAGCTTATGTAATTCTAAATCTGGGTCTTATTCGTGTTTTGAATTATGTTATTCTAAATTTCGGTCTTCAGGAACAGTTTTAGCCGCTGTGGTAATAAATTGTACCTTTTCCCCTGGGAAAGAAATATTTGTATTCATCTTTTACTGCTGTAGTGAATATAACATTTTGTAAGTCATTAGAAATTGTTTGCGAGCATGGATTAATGATATTTTGCCTCACTAAGTTTACAGCTGATGGAAGGAGTGAGTAAGTGAGTGAGTGACTCATTTGCATATCTGTCTCCGTTACCGATAAGCGGTTCGTTACACATGGGTTAAAAAGGAAAGATACACTGTATAACATCAATGAAGGATCTGGCCAAAAGTGCATACAGTCAAACCTCTATTAAGCAGTCACCCTCGGGGAATAGCCAACTGACCACTCAATAATAGGTGACCACTTAAAAAAGGTCAAGTTTACAGTAAATAGAGCAGTTTTCAATTGAGTGTCGTAAAACCAAAACCAAAGTAATTACTCTGGCCAATCACAGCAGTCGTAAACAATCCAATGAACCAATCAGAGCTCGAAGCAATTACATGTCGCGGGCGCCAAGCGCGGGAAAACGCGTGCGAGCAAGTCACGATTGGTTTTGGTTTTACTTCTGATTGGTCGAGAAAGTGGCGCGAGATTTTTTAGCCAATCACAAAGCGTAGCAATGCAAAACCAAAGCAATTGTGTAATTACTTTCGACAGTCAATTGAAAACTGCTCTATGGGGAGTGATTTAATTCCGGGTATTTGTTAAGTGACTGCTTAATAGAGGGTGACCACTTAATAGAGGGTGACCACTTAATAGAGGGTGACCACTTAATAGAGGGTGACCGCTTAATACGGTGCCGCCTAATACAGGTTCGACTGTAGAACAGTTCAGTTCATTGATGCATTTTTACGCTGTTTTAAAATATTATCCATCATTCTATGCAAAAGTAAAACATCTGTTAAGTCGGGCAACAATTAAATAACATATGTATTGCAAACTGTCTTAAATATAACCTAATCCAACTTCAACTGGTATAAATTTTCTTTCGGCAGGAAAACTAGACATAGTTTAGTACTTGTGCCAAGCCACAGCGGTCAAGCTTTACCTAAAGACCTGGATTACCAATAACATAATAGGCCATTTCCGAGTTGCCTTTAGCCTCTCTATCAAAGCGAGGCTTGGTGCGAAACTTTTCATATGAAAATGAGTTTTCAGTCACATGCAAATAATTTTTATTTGCATGTGAATGAAAACTCATTTTCATATGAAAGGTTTCACACCTATGTAGCCTCGCTTTGATAGAGAGGCTAAAGGCAACTCGGAAATGGCCTATTCAAAACATGAATAAGATCTGGATTTAGTATAACATAATTTAAAACATGAATAAGACCCGGATTTAGCATAACATAATTCAAAACATGAATAAGACCTTGATTTAGCATAACATAATTCAAAACATGAATAAGACCTTGATTTAGCATAACATAATTCAAAACATGAATAAGACCTTGATTTAGCATAACATAATTCAAAACATGAATAAGACCTTGATTTAGCATAACATAATTCAAAACATGAATAAGACCCGGATTTAGCATAATATAATTCAAAACATGAATAAGACCTTGATTTAGCAGAACATAATTCAAAACATGAATAAGACCTTGATTTAGCAGGACATAATTCAAAACATGAATAAGACCTTGATTTAGCATAACATAATCCAAAACATGAATAAGACCTTGATTTGGCATAACATAATTCAAAACATGAATAAGACCTTGATTTAGCATAACGTAATTCAAAACATGAATAAGACCTTGATTTAGCATAACCTAATTCAAAACATGAATAAGACCTTATTTAGCATAACATAATTCAAAACGTGAATAAGACCTTGATTTAGCATAACATAATTCAAAACATGAATAAGACCTTGATTTAGCATAACATAATTCAAAACATGAATAAGACCTTGATTTAGCATAACATAATTCAAAACATGAATAAGACCTTGATTTAGCATAACATAATTCAAAACATGAATAAGACCTTGATTAAGCATAACATAATTCAAAACATGAATAAGACCTTGATTTAGCATAACATAATTCAAAACATGAATGAGACCTTGATTTAGCATAACAATGACATTACCCCTGTACTTTAAGTGCTATAGTTTTTCAGCAAATCGTACCTCTAAATGAAAAAAAAACAAGTTCTACAAATGATGTACAGATAACACCCCCATGTAAGAACAACCAGTGATTTTTCAAGTTAGCTTAATAAGGTTCTTATAAGTTGGTGTCTTCAAAGAAATTAGGCTATTTAGGTTCTTTAATAGGCTGTTATTTTGAAGGGAAAAAGTGCTTGTCACTGGCCAGAATGGGTGTTACCCCTTGCCTCTGTATCACAAGATATATGTTATCCCTTGATAACATGTATCATATGTCTGGTTATCCCTGATGTGTTTTTTTAAGCATTTTAACTGATTTTTCTAAAGAAGAAACTGTTTCAAGATTAAGGCTAAAACAGGTCCATATATTTTAGGAGTCTACATGATCAATTTTGTCCTACAGGTTCTTAATCCACTAGGTTATCATACATGGGTGTTTATTGTACACAAGAAATGTTTACTTAATTGGGACTTCTTACATGTACAGTACGTTGTCCAGATCAATTAGTATCTTAATTTCACATGTAATACGCACAGTAGATGTCTGCATGGTAACACTCTCCTACAGCTTCCCAAAATGAATACAGAAACTGGTCAGACCACTTTTCAATACGCAGTAGCAGCAGACTGGAACAGTTTTCCTAGACATATTAGAGAAATTACTAATATTACCAAAGTTTAAGACTGAGTCATACAAATATTTTTGTGAATTAGACTGTACTTCCCATCGATGTTTATGTAATTAGTAATGTAATTTAAAGTGCCTATGAAATAAATTTTGTTTCTTCGTTTTTCATTAGTTTATTATGTCCAAAGAACGAAAACAATAATCATTTCCCGAGGACAAGAAAGAAAATCGGTTTTTTAGCCCCTCAAAGATGCGGCACTTCGGTTGAAAAGTGGTTCCAATTTTTGGAGAGCCTGGGGCGAGTGGGCGTGCGTGATGACGTAAATTACGTAAATAGTATGACACATTGGTTTGTTTACGCTATAATTCCCTTGGAATCCTTTAGCGTGATGGTCATTTTGCCAACGTTTTTGGCTGTACAAATGTCAGACAGCGCCTAATTTGTTTCTTTACAGTCCTCTGAAAGGGAAGAGGATCAGTTTCGGATCACTCTTGATCAACTGAAATGATCGTGTCCACTGTAGTTTTGCCGTAGCGAGACGAACCGACTGTGCCGCTTGAGCGAAGGAAGTGAACATGAAGAAGACGGACTTTGATTTAGATTATTGAACGTGAAAGGTATACATTTCAGTAGCACAGCGTCTCAGTGGTTCGCCAGTTGAGTTGTAAGCTTATTGAACGCAGAGGCGTTTTTGTTATTTCTTTTTAGTGGCTCGTTGACTAGCGTTTATCGAACGCGAACGATATATTTGTAGTACAAACAATCATGATACTAGCGCATTATATATCGACTCGGCCGGTCTTCTCTGAAGTTCATTGATCGCGCGTAGAGGTTATGAAGTTATTTTATCGGCTTGGCAATTCGCCCGTCTACTTAAAGTTCTTTTTTCAATGCTAAGCATATGTCTTGGCGGCTTGCTAGTTGAAAGTTTCTGAATTATACTGATATGTTATGCATATCCGATGTGGTGTTTTTCAGGCGGCTTGCTGAATTGAATGTGAATGGTGTATTTTTAGCGGCAAGCCTTGATAGCGTATTTATTTATTTATTTATTCAAAATGTTTAAACTCAAGGATATACGTAATAATTACTTGTATGCTTCTTAGTTCAGTGTTTTGCCAGCGACTGAACGTTTCTGGAAATTTTAACCACTTGGCGGCTTGTAAGAGAGTTCAAAGTATCGTGTTTTAGTGTTTACATTTGTCTGATTTATATTTCATTGTATAAAAATTGATCTGATCGAACACGCAATGATTCAGCGATGTATTTTGTTCCTAATAGTCTTACGCATTTGTACATGTAGATTTTTGATAGATGTTCCGTAGAATAGACGCCTTCCAGTGAACACTTGCGTCGCTGCACTTTTAATTTTATAATTCGGAATACCGTATAAACATTTATATTACTCGCCAGTCAATGCCGATCGAGTCAGTATTATTTAATTTGTAGGCCTCACTGACTTCGACGGCACTCCAGTCGAGCCGAGGCTTGATGGAACTTCCAAACAGGATATGGATTGGGAAAATTATGCTTGATTAGACGGCCTCACCGGCCGGAATGTTATTTTCTTTTGCAAAATAATATTAATCTTAACAATAAGCGCTTTCATTGAAAACAACATCGCTTGACGTACCCTTTCCGATGTCGGCGAACAAATTTCGTGTATTTCGTCGGCCTATTTTCCTCTGGAGCAAAATAAAGCTTTGTTACAACCTCTGTTATAGAAGAATTCTAATATCTCGTATGTTTGAGGCCGCTCGCCACATAGTATTGGCCCACCTCTAGCGACGTCTCTTGTCAGCTCTCTTGTTCTCTATATTCCCGCAGCAGTTTGTACAACTATTTACGTCACAGTGTAATATGACACTGGTTTTGGCCACGCACAAATTGGAGCCACTTTTTAGCGCCAACAACCTAACTTTGAGACCATAAAATAAGCGTTTCGCATCGTCCCTAACACTTTACAGCCATGCTCCGTCACGCGTGACCAGTATTTTTGAAAATTTGAATGGATTTTTCAAGTTTACGCGTCGGTTTTTAAATTCATTCCGAGATTCGGAATTCCCGTTAGAATTTTACCGCATTTTCGGAAACAAAGAGCAACAAAATATCATTTTATTTGAAATGTTACATATCCGAACAATATTTGTTTTTTTATACGCTTAGCGAAGTTATTTTTCGTGACTTTCAAAGTGTTTTCCTGAAAGATCTTCAAGGTTTCATTCAAATCTCGGACGTTACAAAGAAATATTCAAATGTTCATTTCAGTCTTGTGATTACTGGTCACGCGTGACGGAGCATGGCTGTAAACCTTTTATTCCAAGGTCTAAAAAGGTGAAACTTTCGATACATCAAAAAATAAATTTCATTTCATAGACACTTTAATAATGCATAGCTTTATCTTATTGATTATAATGTATACACCACTTTCATAATGGCGGCCAATTTATTTATTCTTTTATATGTATGTTAATTAGCCTCACTGGCCTTGGTTTAGAGTAAAAATTATTTTGAATTTTGCACATGCCAGCAAGGCCAGAAAGGCTAATAAACATACATATAAAAGGATAAATAAATAGGCCACCATAATGAAAGGGGTGTATAGTAAATTTTAAAGTTAGTTTTAAAGTTTTTAATAGTATATTTATATTTTTATCCTTAGTTACACTTTTATAGCATACTTATTTTATTTTGGCTACACATGGGTTTATACCAGTTGTTACTTTTGTATCCGCTGATCCATTTTGTAGGATAAATAACAGCCTGCGAGCAAGCTCTCGGGCTCGGGTTTGGCGAAGGGGGGACGGGGTGGGGGAGGGAAAGGAGCGAGAGCTTGCAACACAGAAGTTTGAATGTCTCCGCTGAAAAAGTCTGCGGAAAATGCTGATTGGTTGCTGATTTTTTTAGGGTCAGCCGAGAAAATCATCGACCAGCATTTGTGACCTCTCACGCGAAAACGATACTAAGGGCTTTCCGTTCAAGTCGTTCCCTTGCCGTTCATCAGTCGTTCACGAACGGTAGGAGGCCGTTCGAACGGCCGTGATTAGCCGTTTAAAAAAATCTTCAGCCGTTCGAACGGCTAGGGTTATTTGTTGGGAAAAAATATTCAGCCGTTTGAACGGCTGTTAGTATCCGTTTAGATAAAGATTTCCAGCCAGTTGAACGGCTATCGAAAGAGCTCTAGTGTTTTGGCCAGTGACGTTTTAGTTGATTTATTTTTGCTTTTGTTCGCTCATCACGCAATTTGCATAAGTGCGAAAGTAATTTGAAACCTTTTCAATATAAACATCTCGCTATTCACAGAATTATAAACATGCATTCAAAACAGAAACACCTTCAGACTAGTGAAAGCAGAGAGTTTGTCCAGCGATACTACAAAGAAAACAGAGAATTCTTAAAAGCGAACAGTCTGGCTGTCAAAAAGTGTGTTGCGTCACCAACACTATTTTTATTTTTCATGTTCGTTTACATGAACACTCGGTTCCGGTTTGCGCTGATTGGCCAAATTCTGACAGCTTGGACAGCGGGGAGCCACGAGAAGTATTGGGGGCAGCATTTAAATTTCTGAGACATCGTTGCAAGCTCTCGCTCTCCACTACCCCAAATCCCGAACCCGAGCCTGAGAGCTTGCTCGCAGGCTACATAAATAAAGGTTATTATTATTATTATTATTATTATTATTATTATTATTATTATTATTATTATTATTATTATTATTATTATTTTAAATTGTTATAAATTTGTGTTAATGAAAGAGACTTTTTAAGAGCACACTTTGCAATAATAAATTCAGGTTGTAAATATTACGTTATGTACATGTAAAGTTTGGCATTTTGGTTCAATTGGAGTGTGTAATCACTTATAAAATTTCATGTTACTCGTCTTTCACTCACTGTAAAAACTAGTGGACCATATTCTTACATGTACTAAATCCCAGCCTGGGTATGTTTTTAGCCAACTTCAGCTATAATGTGCTTACAAGAAAGTTTCTTTTTAGAAAAAAAGAGTGTATATTAGTAGTCATTTAATCAAGGAAATATGGTACTTTTGAAAAAAAAGTAGAATTGATTGCACGGGTATTACCACACCAACACAATGATGACATCACATGTTTTCCATATCAGCAACATTTAGGACTATGGTTATAAAAAGACCTCCCCTTGTGTACAAACTGTGGTTTTGCCCATAAAATATAGAACATTAAATTAGAGCAACTTGTTTAAATCCCCCATTTCAACCTGACTAAAAAGAAGACCCCCACTGTTGCAGCAGCTTAATATTACCCTCAGGGTGTTGACAGTCAAACATTATTGTATCCTATTCTGCCCTGCTTTTTAGAAGGTGTTACCCACTATAGGTGTCAGGAAGACCATTGGTTTGATTCCCAAGACCACACTCAGTCCCATGTTAAAGTACAGTTTTGGCAAATCACTCCCATACAGTTTGTGGGTCTCAGCGCTACACACTTGTTTGTCCATCTGCAAACATAAGAGGTTTATTTTCAGTTTTTGCTAGACATGTTAATTCTCATCTGTATCTAAAAACATTTTTTGGAGATACAATAAAACGTTTTGTCAATTACTATCAATCTGGTTTGCAGTAAATCACACAAAAAGTGATTGCTATAACATCAATACGTAAAAAAGAGCATTTGTTGCCATCTACAAGAAAAATTAACCAGTACAATGAATTATCCTATTTGGCAGACATAATCGAGGAGGAGGAGGAGAAGAAGTGAGTGGAGAGAGGGAAACTGTCTTAAATTGGCCTTTTATTTACGTGAAAGTGCACCGATAGGATGCCAAAACCAGTACTGCATGAAACAACCAACCCAAGGAGAAATGAAGGAATCCACACTGGGAAGACGCCATATGATTGTAAACAATGTGGCAAGTGTTTCAACACAGCAGGACAACTAAGGAGACACGAAAGAATCCACACTGGGGAGAAACCATATCAATGTAAACACTGTGGTAAGTGTTTCAACAGAGCAGAAACTCTAAGGACACATGAAACAATCCACAGTGGGGAGAAGCCATATGAATGTAATTACTGTGGCAAGTGTTTTAACAGAGTAGGAAATCTGAGGAGACATAAAATAATCCACACTGGGGAGAAGTCATATGATTGTAAACACTGTGGCAAATGCTTTAACCAAGCAGGAAATCTACGGAACCACGAAACAATCCACATTGGGGAGAAGCCATATGAATGTAAACACTGTGGCAAGTGTTTTAACAGAGCAGGAAATCTGAGGACACATGAAACAATCCACAGTGGGGAGAAGCGATATGAATGTAAACACTGTGGGAAGTGTTTTAATAGAGCAGGAAATCTGAGGACACATGAAACAATCCACAGTGGGGAGAAGCCATATGATTGTAAACACTGTGGCAAATGCTTTAACCAAGCAGGAAATCTACGGAACCACGAAACAATCCACATTGGGAAGAAGCCATATGAATGTAAACACTGTGGCAAGTGTTTTAACACAGCAGGAAATCTGGGGAGACATGAAAGAATTCACACTGGGGAGAAGCCATATCAATGTAAACACTGTGGTAAGTGTTTCAACAGAGCAGAAACTCTAAGGACACATGAAACAATCCACAGTGGGGAGAAGCCATGTGAATGTAAATACTGTGGCAAGTGTTTTAACAGAGCAGGAAATCTGAGGAGACATAAAATAATCCACACTGGGGAGAAGCCATATGATTGTAAACACTGTGGCAAATGCTTTAACCAAGCAGAAAATCTACGGAACCACGAAACAATCCACATTGGGGAGAAGCCATATGAATGTAAATACTGTGGCAAGTGTTTTAACAGAGCAGGAAATCTGAGGAGACATAAAATAATCCACACTGGGGAGAAGCCATATGATTGTAAACACTGTGGCAAATGCTTTAATCAAGCAGAAAATCTACGGAACCACGAAACAATCCACATTGGGGAGAGGCCATATAAATGTAAACACTGTGGCAAGTGTTTCAACGGAGCAGGAACTCTAAGGATACATAAAAGAATCCACACTGGAGAGAAGCCATATGAATGTAAACACTGTGGCAAGTGTTTTAACATAGCAGGAAATCTGAGGACACATGAAACAATCCACAGTGGGGAGAAGCGATATGAATGTAAACACTGTGGGAAGTGTTTTAACAGAGCAGGAAATCTGAGGACACATGAAACAATCCACAGTGGGGAGAAGCGATATGAATGTAAACTCTGTGGCAAGTGTTTTAACCAAAAAGGTACTATGAGGAGACATGAAAGAATCCACAATAAGGAAAAGCAATTTGAATGTAAACAGTATGTCAAGTGTTTTAACGCAGGGAGACATCTAAGAACACACGAAAGGTCATGTAACAAAGTGATCAGAAGCACTTCCAGAGACCACAAGAATGCTGTAAATTGCAGGGGGTATATCAGTAACATATCAAGCCCATCGTCTTCTTTGCAATCATCCCATGTTGAAAAGCATAGCTGTTGGATTTGTCAAGAGGAGATGAGTAGTGAGGCGCTACTTCTTCAACACTATGAAAATCACATGACATGTGTAACTAAAGACGATTAAGCATCTTTGGTTCATTTTTTGCGTATGTTAAAAGTTTCTGTTATGATTGTCAAATAGGAGTTGACACATCAGGCAGAATGGCCGGACATTCGTGCATATTAATGAGCTACAATGGCGTGTTATTCAAGCGTGAGCGCTCAAAAAGGCGTCACAACCATAGCCTGCGAGCAAGCTCCCGGGCTCGGGTTCGGGATTTGGGGAAGGGGAGAGGGGGTGCCGTGGGGGGAAGGAAAAGACCAAAGCCCAAGCCCGAGAGCTGGCTCGCAGGCCAGCACAATAAAAGAGAAAAAGCTTGAATTTGGTGAAGTAGGCTGACTAAAGTTGTCATTTCGCAGTTATCAGACGTAGTTTTTAAAGTGTCAAAAGGCTGATTTTGGTACTAGAAGGATAAATCTTCAATTTTATCACAAGATTAGGTAAATTTAACGGGAACAAGTTGTAAACTGTGTTTTTCCCGCATTTCTAGATATCTAGTATGGAAAACGACACTCATTAAGATTGGACTCTGATTTTTGACCAAAATAAGCAGCAATCTTCATATCAAAAAAGCGGATTATTAAAGATACATGTCTTCGCTACTTGTGCATCGTGTTTTTTCTAAGTTCGAGCAATAAAAGTTGTAGACTTTTGCGATGGAAATTTGATTTTTAAATCTCGCGCGTGTTTCAGGTGAAGTTATTGTTATTCCGTATAACAATGGTTTCCATGGATAAACAATTATTTGGAAAATTACATTCATGAACTGCAGTCATCTGTAAAGGCTGGTTTTCACTAACGTCGGAGTCGGAGACGGAGTCCTAATCAGAAGCGCAAAGCGATACGATCTAGTGAAAATCAAACCGACGGAATCGGAAGAAAATGGAACCGTTCTGATTCTTCCGACTCCCGATTCCGTCGAACTTATGACTCCGCTTACGACTCCGATTTTCGATTTTTAATAGGTCGGAAGCGCTCTTATGACGTTGCGAATTCTTAGAATAAATTCCACGTGCTCATTTCGTATTCATAAACAAAACTCTGAAAAGCAAAGCATTTGACACTCTAGATCATAAGTTACTGTTAGACAAAATCTGCAGTAAAACAAAATCCGTATAAATCGCGCGTGCGAACAAATACCGGTAAACAAATGATCTCTTTCATGGCAATTGATCTTTAGAAAAATCTCCTTGATCAACTTAAGGAACTTAATGTATTTTCCTTCTCCAAAAAGTTAAAGCATTATTTACTGTCACAACAATGTATGAAATAACTGAGTTGCTTATATTGTTTCAAATTTCTTCCTATTTTCATAAAATTATTAAGTTAACTTCAATACTCTTTCTTTGATTTCCTTTAGATTTAGATTTCCTTTTATCGCGACGTTTCGATTGCTTACTGCTTGTCTTCATCTGGCGATGAGGTCGACTGTTACGTGTCAACATTAGTGTAACCGAAGTCACGCGTCTTGTGCTCTTTGGTTATTAGAAATCCACACTCCAACGGTACTGTACAAGATGAACGAAAAATACAAAGTTAAGAAAATACGGGAAACGGAAAACAAAGCAAATACAAAAGAAACGTAAGTAGAAACCTACAATTGTATGAATGCGACTAACAAACATATTTACCTTAACGGTGTCCTGACTTAAGGCCGTCCCCCTCTTTTTTCTCCGTTTGCCGTCGTCCGACCGACCCATATTTTTGCGTTTTCAAAAACAAGTTATGAGTCAGATGGGTGCGAGTGCTCTGCAAGTCTTATGTGGGTTCGGTTTCTTCTAACTAATCCATTCTGTGTCCTAATGACATACGAACGGGGAGTAACTTCTTCCAAGACCTCTCCATAACCCCACTGGTCGCCACGATGATGGTCACTTAGCTTGGTGTACACGAATTGTCCAGGAGAGAGAGAGGGTAAGTCTTTTTTTGTCATAGTAAGTTTTTGCTTTGGTCCGCCTGCCTAGGTGCCCATCTCGTACGCCTGCTACTGGTGGTACGGACTGACCCAACAACGTTGCAGACATCGGTAAAGTGGACTTTGTTCTGCGACAAAGAAACCTCTACGCTGGAGAGTAAGTCATGCCCTGAGGTGGAGTGTTCCGGTGGTCTAACAGCCCGGTGAGGAGATCTGACTTTTTCAACATCTTCTTTGCTTCTTTAACACAAGATTCTGCTTTACCCGTTGCCCTCGCATAATAAGGTGATCGGGTGATCAACTTGAAATCATACTCCTTGGCAAAGTTCAAGAACTCCTCAGAGATATATTGCGGCCCATTGTCAGACAAGAATTTGTCAGGCACACCATAACGCGCAAAATGCGCCTTTGTCACCGAGATGACATTGGCAGCAGTTATGTCCTGATCTAACAAATCCACCTCAAACCAATCACTGTAATGGTCAACTGTAACTGCATACCATCGCCCTCCCTGCTTGAATAAGTCTTGCGAAATGAACTTCCATGGGCCTTGAGGAATCTCATGGGACAACATTGGTTCCTTAGGGTGCGCTGAGCTGTAGCTGGCACAATTGGCACTTTCCTGGATAATCGCAGCTTGCGTTCCAGGCCAATACATCACTTCTCGCGCACGACGAACCATACTTTCACCACCTTGATGGCCTCGGTGGAGTTTCTTCAGCATTGTAGACTGTAGTTTGGTGGGAATGATAACTTTATGCGACTTGTACAATACACCATGGTATACTGCTAACTCATCCCGTAGCGGGTAGTAATGGCGGAGTGCCGTTGGAACCTGCGTTTTGTCAGGTGGCCAACCATGTGCTACAAACTCACAACGTGGACAGGACCATTCTCGTCCCCAGAGCCCTCGTTTCGTTTGGTCAGCGGAAAAAACGAAGGCTCTTGGACCAAAGCCTTCCGGATGTCGTAAAATCCACAACATCCGTTAGCGCATGCCTAATTCATTTATTTACTATTGCGCTTGCTCAATACCAGAAACCGGAAATAAAAAAACCTTTCCTGTGCGCATTCTCGGCCCAGAGCCCGCGTTTCGTTTGGTTAAGCTTTGAAGACGAGAATGTTGTGTATGTGGAGTGACGTTCGAAAGGACTGTACAAGGCTTAACAATTACAGGAATATCGCGCTGAAAAAGAAAGAAGAAAAGCTTTGCGTGCTGCTGTTATTTAGAAGAAAGATTGTTTTTGTACTTTGCCTACTGGTTTTAGAAAAGCCTCGATAAGTCAACCGATTTCTTTCGTTTGGGAGCTGTGTATTTATCGTTTCGCCACTGAACGCTATCATAATATCCGACGAAATTAGTTGATGGGACAGCTAAGTTTGTTGATGGACACGTTGTGGTCATTGATTAGGCTTATTTCATCGAACAGTGGTAAGAAATATCGAGGAATTTTTGTTTTGCATTCGTTTCATGTTATTTTAATTGGGCTTCGAGTGACCTTCGTTTCCCTAGATTTGTATTTCAAGTTGTAGCAAAGAGTACTACCTAATAAAGAAAATAACTTGCTTACAAGAGTGCTGATAGCGAGCGTTGTTGTTGTTGTTATTTAAAATGGGTAACCTAGTGGTAATATTTATTTTCACCCGTGGGCTTTCTTCAGGATTTCTGCCTCTCCTTTAATACTCGGCCCTGTTGCAAGCAACATACCTTCTTTAATATTCGTGGCCGCTTATGGCTTCGTCTTCCAAGATACATACTGATTATTTTCGGAAACGAATCGCTCATATTTAGCGAGAATCAGATTCCGTTTTACTTTGAAATTTAGCAGCCGTATCTTTACCGGCTAAACCAAACAAAACTCGGCGACATTGGTCGTTGAATGCGTTGAAATTAAAACGTTGGTTTTGTTGATGTAGTCGTCATAGGACTTCAACATTTGAAATTCAACCGGAAGTAAAGCCTTATACGTAGAAGCGTAAAATTTTTTACCTTGTTGCGCATTCATTTTTAAACGGCCAATCAAACAATTCAAATTTTTGTCCATTACCTGAGCTGCACGAGACGCAATTTTTAAAAAAACCGGGGTGCTCTGGGGACGAGAATGGGACAGGACATAATCAGCCTTCGTTTCAACTTTGATTTCCTGCAGCGTGCTGGGATACATGTCAGAAGAGTCTAGCTCCAGGGTTTCAAGCTCTACGCTGAACATCTCTGGAAGGTCCCCAGACTCACACTTAAACACCTCTTCTTAGGGCCCTGAAGGTGCCGACTGATTCAATGCAGCTCGGGACAGCGTATCAGCCAAGTACATATACTTTCCTTTCTTGTACACCACTGTGAACTTGAACGGTTGAAGCTGAAGCATCACGCGCTGAAGGCGTTTGGGGGCTTGATTTAATGAATTTTTTAAAATAGTTTCCAACGGCTGATGATCAGAGTGTACTCGTATCACATCTTGTTTCCCATATAAATACTGGTAGAACTTCGTGCATGCTACCTTGATGGCCAAGCATTCCTTTTCAATGGGCGTATAGTTTACTTCGGTTGGTGACAGGGTCGAGCTTGTGAACGTTACTGGCTGACCATCTTGTAATAGGGCTCCCCTCGAGGCCGGTGTCACTGGCACCCACTTGTAACACACATGGCTTGTTAACATCAAAAAACTTTAGTGTCGTGGTATTTGCAATGGCACTTTTGGCTGAGCTAAAAGCTTTGTCGTGCTGGGAGGACCATGACCAGACTGCATCCACATGTGTTAGCTCAGTGATTGGTTTAACAATTTCTGAAAGATTTGGCGTGAAGCGAGACAAGTAGTCACATACCAAGGAATTACTGAACCCCTTTCACATCTTGCGGCGGGTTCATGTCCACAGTGGCCCGGACTCGATCTGGATGCGGAATAATACCACTACTGCTGATTAAATGGCCCATCCAGGTAACTTGCTGTACTTTGAACTAGAACGTCTTCGGGTTTAACTTCAGGTTCGCGGCACGACAACGCAACATTACATTCCACAAGTTGATGCCATGATCCTTTTCTGCCTCAATACTATCACCACAGCCAAAGACCAAGATGTCGTCAGCCTTGTTAACAACACCAACTAAGCCTTTTGACACCTCGTGTTGTCTTCGCTGATACTCTTCCGGCCCTAAACTGACGTCAAAAGGCATACGAAGCCAACGTTATCGGCCGATTGGAGTGTGCATGGTCGTCAAGAATGAGGAACGTTCATCCAATTCAATGTTAGTAAACCCCTTGTAAACATCCACACAGGAAAAAACTTTTGCATTGTTCAACTTGGGCAATAACTCATCAACTGTAGGAATGGGATACTTTGGAATCTCAATTGCTTTGTTGATAGTCTGGCTGGGGTCGATGCAGACACGTAAACTACCATCAGGTTTCTCTCTGTAGACACTGTTGGAGATCCACGGGGTTGGCTCTGTAACTTTTTTCAGAATACCTTGCTTTTCTAGGTCACGAATGGCCTCTGCTGCCTTTGCCTCCTTGGCCACAGGACATCGATGAGGATGAGCTTGGATCGGGGTAACATTAGGGTTCAAGGTTATGTGAAGGGGTGACCCCAAGGTTCCCAACCCTGTATGGACATCTTTGAAAGTTTCCATGACGTCATCTTTTGTTAGTTTCCCCGGAGAGAAAGACGGAGGCATTATTGTGGACTTCACTGATATATTCAACAACGACTGTGACTGGAGCAGTGCTCTGGGGTGAATCAATTTGCTGATGCTTTTCTGTTCAGTGAGGGCAGTCTGCAATTGCTAGCAGACGGACGTTCATCCATTCTTCCTTGTTTGGGGCTTGTTTCAAGTTGACCCACATCTGACTTTCTAGCAGTCTCACTTGCACCATCGCGTTGAGAAGATGGAGTGTTTCCCTTAATTTCAACCAGGCCTAGCTCAACACAGTCAGATCCGCTTAGCAGGGGTGGCTGTGAGCCCATTACATCTTTGGTTAACAGCTGAAATTGAAGGTTGTGAAGCTTCCCCTGAGTCTCACAGGTCAACTCTATTTCTCCCACTGGTTTTATCATACCACCTCCGTAAGTGCGTAGAATGGCACAAGAGGGTTTAATCAGGCGATGGATATCAAATGCTGCTGGACACAAGTCTTGGAGGTCATCCAATGCAAGTGTGTTTGTGGTCGAAGCTGTGTCAAGTTGCAGTTTATTCCACGCAAAAAAATTCCCCCCTGCTGACAATTTAATCGAGGCAAAAAACTTTTTGCCTTTTTGCACTGACACATTACTCACTGTGTGGGTGTCGAGCGTAAACAAATGATATGTTTTCATGTTTCATATGTTTTCATCCGACAAAGACTCATCTAACGCATTCGCATTCTGAGGTTTACTCAAACATTTTCTAGCTATGTGCCCTTCCTTGCCACATCGTCCGCACAGTACTTGAGAATAACTGCACTACACTTTTCTTTGGGATGACCAGGTATCGCTCCACAGTAGCAACACTCAGACTGTTTAGGAGATGGGAATTTGCTGTTACCGCGACTCGATACCTGGGACTTTTTGGCATTTACGTGGGGTGCTTTTCTTGTCCACTTGACCTGCTCTTGATCTCCACGGACTTGCCTCATAAGTCGTCGCGCATCAGTTGAGGATTCATAGTTCTTAGCTATTTGTACAACAGTCCGGAATTCCACAATGTTTCCCTCCTTGTTGGGATGACCATTACTGTTCAACTTCCCTTGTAAAGGCTCACTTACCAGACCCGCAATGAAACGGTCTCGACATGCTTGATCCTCAAAGTCTCCATATTCACAATACCAGGCTCGCTCCAGTACCCGGCACTCCCAGGCACTAATCGACTCCCCATCATTTTGAAACATTTGACCCATTTTTGTTCTCTCAGCTTGTACGCTAACACTGCCACTGAATCGGTTCGCAAGAGCTTGGATGACTTTGACCGGATTGTTTTTATCCTCTTCAGACAGACCTAGCGTCTTGTTATTAGGGTTAATAGGTCTCTTCCTCTTGGATGGAAGGGTGGCTTTCAAGGTAGACATGCATAAACTCGGTTTCTTCCACTGTGCTTGGCCATCAGGGCTGTCATCGTCATATTTACATCCAGCTTTCTTTCGAAACCAGCCCATAACAGTACAGTAATCGATGTAATCCAAAATAAAACAGTCGAGGGCTTCCCGTTCATCTAACCCCTCCTGCATTTGGGGAACAGGAAATCCCACAGGTTGAGCCGTCATAATACAAACAATGTATAGTTTCAATCAGCTAAAAGGCACTGTACACTTGACAACTTTCAAAATGGCGGGAACGAATCGAACAAACGTAACAGCGTTCAACTTCGAACACTCTAATCGCTGCACAGTTCACAAGACTTACTGACTCCTGGAGACGTTTCGCTCCACGTCTGACACCATGTTGACCACTAGGCTTTCACACAATAGAATGGGGTTAGTTTCTAGAGAAACTGTGGTGCTGCGTCGGTGGGGGAATGAAACACGAGAATTTAGTTTTATCGATAGAGTCGATAAGGTAAATTGACCACCGTAAAAGGATTCAAATAGCTGACGTTTCGAGCGCTAGCCCTTCGTCGGAGCGAATCAATTGTGGGTAGTGTGTGGTTTTATATAGTAAGCTGTGGAGCTACGCTATTGGTGGAAATTTGGTGACGTGAAAAACAAATGTAAATTAGTTGAATGAAAAGCGTTCGTTGATTCCGTGGGGTTTGAGAGTGCCGATTTGAAAGATGATGTTTTGTTCTAGGTTTTTTCGGCTTTCTGTGTTACCCTGGTGTAGGGAAAGGCCGCAGATTGTCATGTGTTGTTTAGAATTGTTAGTAAGATTAAAATGGCGCGCGACTGGTTTGGATACCAGTTTCCCTAGCGAAAATGTCAACAAGTCAAGTTTCCCTAGGGCAAACGTCTGTAGTGTGACCACGGCTACTAACGTGTCAAATAATCCGAGACCGAGACTACATAACCTTCATAACTAGCTACAGCAAGCTAACTATCAATCAAAGAGCCTCAAAGCCATATTTTCTGAGACCGAGAATATAAAATCAGACCATTCCACACGTCTCTCCCGTTTACGTTCCAGTCGTTTCCCCGGGGTCGTTTCGCCAAGAATTTATTCCACGCGAAGCGAGGTTTATAAATTTGTCGGCCCTCGGGAGCTAAGCCGCGCGAATTCGAGCGAAAAATATATTTATATATATATATATACCGTAAATGATCTAATAAACGCCGGGGGCGTTCAATAAATTGCAAGGGTCCGAGGGGAGCGTTTAAAAGATAAGAGGCGTTTAAAAGAGAGAGGCGTTTATTCTAATAACTGTAATATAATAACTGTAACTGTAATAACTGTAATATGGTAACCTAAATAACGGTATTATAATAACCTAAATGACAGAGCTTTAGCAGACTATCACGTCCGTCCGCTGATAAGTCTAAACCGTCTACAAATCCATTGAACTTTCAAGAGTACTGGCTGGGTTTTAGCCTCAAACGAGTCGAACTCTATCACCGTACAAGTATGCGGAAAACGAAAACGTGAAGTAGGCCTTGTAATTCCGGGATGCTACAATGCTAGGACAAGCCGAAAGAAAATTGCTGATATCCTAAGCACAGAGATGAAGAACATTAAAGAGCGCTATCCTCACTTTGAACTGGAAATTGAGCAAGACGCAACTCGCACACTGGTGTTAATTAAGCAAGAACGCAAATAAATTGATTGATTGTATTGTACATCTGTTTCTAGTTTATGTGTGGTTTTCAGGGAAGGGGGGCGTTTATTAGACAGGGGGCGTTTGTTAGAGAGGGGCGTTCAATACAAACTTGTCAGCTTAGGAGGGCGTTAATTAGATAGAAGGCGTTCATTAGATCGGGGGCGTTTATTAATCATTTACGGTATATTTATATACTTGATGGTGTCCGGCAGTTGCCTGGCAACAAAAATCGCGACCGCTGACAATGGCGCACTCTCATGTTTATCCGTGTTTATTCATGGCGGCCGGGCCGACGGGTTTACCCTTACTCATCGTCGTTGAAACACGACCAATTTCTGATGCAAATCAGAAAGAACAACAACGCTGGATTCAACAAGTGGCTGGAAATCCTTGCCCGAGACAATTAACCACCGAAACTCCGCTGGAGCGAGAACGGCGACTTGAAATTCAGCGCGATCGAGCAACGAAGAAACAACGAGACCATCGATTACAAAGTTTTCGAACAGCCTAGGCACACCGTTTGAGTACGTTCAAACGCTTTGAGAAAATGCTGCCATTAGAATTCTGAACGAAACCGATCAGGAGAGGCGACATCGACTGGAAGTGTTGGACAAAAAGATTCTGTTTATAGACGCAACGAGAGGCGGCAAGATTACACGATCAGCTAATATCTTTCATACGGTAGGGAAAAACAAACACGGATTACAGGAAAGGCTCAGAGAAGAAGAACGATTAAGAAATCTAGCTCAAATCACCGCACTTTAATCCGCTCTCCAATGTTCTTCAATTCAAACAACCTACATTTAAAGGCGAGTAAGCTTAAGCTTCAAAAAACAAGATTTTAAGTAGCTAAACAACTGACAGGCAGATGATAAGAGGATATTTTTTCCAATATAATATATTAGTACTCGAACACTGGAAACTATTCTCTAAGTACATACTGTAAATTGATGTTTAATATTGAAATTCTCACTAAGGTCACTAAGGAACTTTGATTAAAGCTTCTCAAACTCATTAATAATTCATGAAGAAAATACAAAGGAAATTAATGTTTAATGAGTGTTTGGAAATCAGATGAAACACTCCTCATTTTTGCATCCTTAATTTCTCCTTCTAAAATCATTTTGTTTGAGAAGTAATATCAAACATTCGACACAGTATTTCATCACAAGATCAAACACCTCGAAGTTCGTCAAAAATACTCCGCTGCGCGTCGTATTTTCAACTCTCTTCTCAGTGTTTGATCTTGTGATGAAACACTGTGTCTCATGTTTGATATATTACTTACAAGACATGACATTGTTTGACAATGCTACATTTTAATTACTATTATCTATGATATGTTAGAATGTTTTACTATTCTATGTTACTGTAGTCTCACTGCTGTTTTTCAGTAAGATTAAATTATTATTTTTACTACAACTGCACCACCATTGAGTTGTTATTTTTTGTGCAACATCACTCTTCAGCAACAGTAAACTCCTGCGATCTCAACCATTCAGGGGGGAGGGAAGGGCCTGTGGACCTTTTGATACCCAGTCCCATAGCAGTTACAGCAACCCACAGCTCAAAACCCAAAACTGACCAGTACCAGCTCCCATTTATTTTATTTTACGAATACAGGGTCCTAAGTAGAAGTTAAATGGAAGCGACTAGGAACGAAAATGTCTCAACTTTAAATTTCGGGGCCATTGCTGGCATGAAACTCAACCTCTTCAGTCAAATCACAAATTCCATCTCTCTCTCTCCCACATTGCTAAAATTTTGCAGTGCATCCTTCCCCGAGCTTCGCGAGGCTCTGCGAGACACGTATTTCTAGTTTTAGCTAATTTTTGTCACGCAACATACACCGAACCAATCACGCGTGGCACGTGGTCTCCGTTGATCAAAGACGGAGGTATTCCGAGACGCGAATATTAAATTCCAAAAAAAAAGAGATTTCGAGACTTATTACTGAGATTCGGGCTAATTTAGATGACCATTCTATACCCCTAGATGTTAGGGGCTTAAATTTTATAGTAGACGGTGCAAATAAGTTTTATTTTAATAGTCATGTTAAAGATCGTCTTTAACAGACGCTTCCGATTTCAATGCTGGCGTGAAAATTAACGGAAACCGTCAAATGTGTGCGGCTTTCTCTATTCCCTTCGCAAGTTCCCCAATCCTAACAATTGCTCAAATGTTTAGCAGTTTTTTTAACAGAGAAACTATTCAACGTGTGCCAGCTCTCATTGAATTAGGGACGGACCATTCAATTTTTGTTGGGGGGAGGGGGGGGGGGGGGGGGGGGGGGGGGTGTTGGACAATTACCAAAAAAATTTCCTGCAGAAGAAATTTAAGAGAAAAAAAAGTCGTGCACAAGAACCCGGCGTAACCAATCGATAAAAATCGGTACCGGTAAAAATCGATAAAAATCAAGTGATTTTTATCGATTGGTAACGTAAATCGGTAGAAATCGATAAAACAATTCGGTGTGTCAAATCGATATTATCGATTTTGTTTGATTTTATCGATTTCTAACGGAAAACGTTCTTTGTTTGTTTTTGGTATAAAAATAGCTGTATAATAAACAAAATGCACTTATTTAATTAAACATGTTTACTTCGCCATTTGTAACGTGAAGAAGTTGATTTTTACGTTCACAAGAAATACGAAACGTTAAACAAAACAAGGCAAACGATAAATGCAGAAAACATTTGACATTGTCGGCAACATAGAAATAACAAAACAGCAACTACTATTATTCACAAGTAAATATGATGGGAAATATTTTTTCTAGGTCTCCTAATAAAAGGTATATATGAATATAAAAATTACTTGTACTTAGTGAAATTGTGGTAACATTCGGTCAGCTCCTTTTATTTTCCTTGGCCTTGATAACATAGATCTACCACCATGATGGCTACAATTTGGCACCGAAAAGATTAACAAGAACAATAACTATCATATAACAAAAATAATAAAACTAACAATTCACTGCTTACTAGCTTTGGATGGAATTGCGTTGTATCTTCGAGACGAACACAGGCAAGATGGAAACAAATAGCTGAAAACAGTTCTTGTAGTGCTCGGAAAATCGACAGAAAAGCAACTATGAGAAGTTCAGAAAGTGCCAGGGACATCGACGTCGCAGTCAACCGGTTGAATAATCGGTTGTGTTGAATAAAAGAAAATTGTATTCACCTGTTGTCTCTTGATTTTAATAAATAAGGCGATTATAATCGATTTTAAAGGCCAAAAATTCACTCGTTAAAAATCGATAACAATCGATGAAAACCAAGAAAAATCGATAAAACAAATGAGTGTGTCATCGATTTTTACCGATTGATCGATACAATCGATATCAATCAAATCAAATTTACCGATTTTTACCGATTTATCGATTGATAAATCGGTACCGATTTTTATCGATTGGCTACGCCGGGACAAGAAGCATGTGAAAAAAAAATAGACTTATTTTAATAAAAAAAATTCTTGCAAATAGTGATGCTGAAAAAAAAAATTCACTATCAGACGAAATTGCCCACCCCCCACCAAAATTAAACGGTCCGTCCCTTAGGATCCGAGGGGCTGCCAACAAGGCGAGACAAAAACCAGACACAGGGTACGACGTCACGCAGTACAGGAGAAAGCTGCGGGTCACTGTTAATACACTGCAGACGCGTACAAATTTTCATTACATTGCAATGAAATAAGGTTCATTCAAAAAGGATATGCGGGCAAAGTGTACCGAATTCCAGAGACTATGAAATGAGCTTCCCATGTCAATCAAATCCGCACATTTGGTTATGAAGTCAAATTTCAGATGATTTCGGACTATTTTGTACTTCATTGACATTAGCTTGAGGTTACTGTAGACCTTCGAGGTACTTTTTACGGACAAAACTATTGCATTGCGGGTATTTAATGAAAATATGGAAACCCTATACAAACATGGAAGGTAATATAATTGGCTATAAGACCTCGACCCTTGCCTTTTTACCCTCGACCCTCGGCAAAAATATACACTCTCACGAAGGTACTACGATAGTATTGTGTAAATTAAAAGTAGTTTAACTTTACCTGGGGTGATTTGCATAAAAATCCCGATGAAGATACAACTCGGCAGCAGTCAACAAGCGTAGTGTTACTGCCAAGTCTTCATTTCCGGTAAGGATAACAGAAGCCGAGTTGAATAAACAATTTCCATTGCCAGTAATACTAAAAGCGGGAACGGGGAACCGGGAACGGGGAACGGGGAACCGGGAACGGGGAACCGGGAACGGGGAACGGGGGTCTGGGAACGAGCATTCAGCGGTATTCGCCATAAAATAAAGGTCCTTCATATATGCATGGTTGTTATTGTAAAGAAATTTCAAAACGGTGGTCGCGACGAGAAAGCGAACCACGGAAAAAGCAAATTATACCTTTCATCTCAGGTAATAAGATTTAAAAGGAACTTGGAATCGTAACGTTGTGTTTATTTGTGCTTTGTACCGTCTGGCAGAGGCAGTGTATCACCGTTTTTGCAGCGACGAATCGAAACGAATAAAATCGAGATCAATCAAACTCAAAGCAGTAGTGACACCCAGAACTATGCTTTTATTCCTGATCACATACAAGTATTGCTTCTACAAAGAATTCAAAGGTAAAAAAACAAAGCCTGATAAATGAACAGTATATTTATTCAAGATCTGATACATACATGTATGTTTCTGTACAGATCAAAAACAGTTTTGTATTAAAGTGCCTATGAAATGATTTTTTTTTCTTCGTTTTTCATTAGTTTATTATGTCCAAAGAACGAAAACAATAATCATTTCCCGAGGAAAAGAAAGAAAATCGTTTTTTTAGCCCCTCGAAGATGCGTCACTTCGGTTGAAAAGTGGCTCCAATTTTTGGAGAGCCTGGGGGCGAGTGGGCGTGCGTGATGACGTAAATTACGTAAATAGTATGACACATTGGTTTGTTTACGCTATAATTCCCTTGGAATCCTTTAGCGTGATGGTCATTTTGCCAACGTTTTTGGCTGTACAAATGTCAGACAGCGCCTAATTTGTTTCTTGACAGTCCTCTGAAGGTAAAGAGGATCAGTTTCGGATCACCTTTGATCAACTGAAATGATCGTGTCCACTGTAGTTTTGCCGTAGCGAGACGAACCGACTGTGCCGCTTGAGCGAAGGAAGTGAACATGAAGAAGACGGACTTTGATCATTTAGATTATTGAACGTGAAAGGTATACATTTCAGTAGCACAGCGTCTCAGTGGTTCGCCAGTTGAGTTGTAAGCTTATTGAACGCAGAGGCGTTTTTGTTATTTCTTTTTAGTGGCTCGTTGACTAGCGTTTATCGAACGCGAACGATATATTTGTAGTACA
The DNA here is from genome assembly GCA_024195265.1 of Dendrophyllia cribrosa. Classification (NCBI taxonomy): domain Eukaryota; kingdom Metazoa; phylum Cnidaria; class Anthozoa; order Scleractinia; family Dendrophylliidae; genus Dendrophyllia; species Dendrophyllia cribrosa. The sequence continues at coordinate 33,802,525 of JAJLRJ010000007.1, read as the reverse complement.
AACAATCATGATATTAGCGCATTAGCGACTCGGCCGTTCTTCTCTGAAGTTCATTGATCGCGCGTGGAGGTTATGAACTAATTTTATCGGCTTGGCAATTCGCTCGTCTACTTAAAGTTCTTTTCTCAATGCGAAGGATATGTCTTGGCGGCTTGCTAGTTGAAAGTTTCTAAATTATACTGATATGTTATGCATATCCGAGGTGGTGTTTTTCAGGCGGCTTGCTGAATTGAATGTGAATGGTGTATTTTTAGCGGCAAGGTGCCTTGATAGCGTATTTTTTTATTTATTTATTCAAAATGTTTGAACTCAAGTATATACGTAATAATTATGCTTCTTAGTTCAGTGTCTTGCCAGCGATTGATCGTTTCTGGAAATTTTAACCACTTGGCGGCTTGTAAGTGAGTTCAAAGTATTGTGTTTACATTTATGTCTGATTTATATTTCATTGTATAAAAATTGATCTGATCGAACACGCAATGATTCAGCGATGTATTTTGTTTCGAATAGTCTTACGCATTTGTACGTGTAGATTTTTGATAGATGTTCCGTAGAATAGACGCCTTCCAGTGAACACTTGCGTCGCTGCACTTTGAATTTTATAATTCGGAATACCGTATAAACATTTATATTACTCGCCAGTCAGTGCCGATCGAGTCAGTATATTTTTGTAGGCCTCACTGACTTCGACGGCTCTCCAGTCGAGCCGAGGCTTGAAGGAACTTTCAAACAGGATATGGATTGGAAAAATTATGCTTGATTAAACGGCCTCACCGGCCGGAATGTTATTTTCTTTTGCAAAATAATATTAATCTTAACAATAAGCGCTTTCATTGAAAACAACATTGCTTGACGTACCCTTTCCGATGTCGACGAACAAATTTCGTGTATTTCGCCGGCCTATTTTCCTCTGGAGCAAAATAAAGCTTTGTTACACCCTCTGTTATCGAAGAATTCTAATATCTCGTATGTTTGAGGCCGCTCGCCACATAATATTGGTCCACCTCTAGCGACGTCTCTTGTCAGCTCTCTTGTTCTCTATATTCCCGCAGCAGTTTGTACAACTATTTACGTCACAGTGTAATATGACACTGGTTTTGGCCGCGCACAAATTGGAGCCACTTTTTAGCGCCAACAACCTAACTTTGAGACCATAAAAAAAGCATTTCGCATCGTCCCTAACACTTTAAACCTTTTATTCCAAGGTCTAAAAAGGTGAAACTTTCGATACATCAAAAAATAAATTTCATTTCATAGGCACTTTAAGAAGTTTTTTCTTAAAAGTTTTAACAGTAATAACCAACATATTTTCTAGTCATTGCTTTATTTAACAGAAACCGTGTGCAAGTAGAGTTTAGCTTATTATGTTAGTGCAATTTTGCCCTTTGTAGAAATTTTGTGTTATTTTGCAATTGTGTCATGTTAATCAGTGTTAATCATTTATATTATCATAGACTGAAGGGAAAATAGAATATCAACTATCGAATGTCAACTAAACATATCAAAAAACTGCTCAAAGACAAACATTTGATGGTACACCGTTACTGCGCCTTTCAATAACATGCGGAATTTAAAATTCAAATCTCCACCAACGGTTGCGTTATTCCCTGCCGTCAATCATAATTAATACGAAAGCCAATGGACCATGTAAAAAAGAAACAAACAAAATGGATCGAAATCTACCAATCATAACGCACGGACGTGACCTTTTGAACTCATTGAAGTGAAGATCTGTTTCCTGAGAGGTAAGCTAAGATGATTGACGGCAGTGTAAAACGCAACCGTTGGTGGAAATTTGAATTTCAAATTCTGCATGTTATTGAAAGGCGCAGTAATTGCCTACCATGTAACAAAAACTTGACAAGAACATACAATTCAGGGACATAAGTTGTATTGTTCATCTCCCCAAATCCCCCCTTATTTTCTTGCACATCCAAATGATCTTTACATGAAATCTAACAATGTCAAACCAGATGTAAATCAGTTGACAAGGAAATATACCTATTCTTATGGAAATCTGCAGGCAAGCTACAGAATGCTGGACTATTGTGTCCAAGCCTGTGAATTCTGAAACATGCCATTTAAATGCCTTTTAAATCTTATTTTTGAAAGCTTAACATAAAAACTAAACAAAAAGAAAAAAAAAAACAGTATAAAAACCTGACCAAAAGTTAAAGTGGCATCTAGTACAGTAATTAAAATAATGTTGATGCATTGCATAATAATGCTGTGGATCATTCACAGAGGAGTGGGGGGTGGGGGGTCCTCAGGTATATTAGTGACAGGGAAGTGTGAAGACCTTTTTTGGGTTTGAAATTAGCAATCTGTGGACTTTTTTTGGGTTAGAAAAATTTGTGTTGATTTGTTTTGGGTGAAAGATTGTGGTTATGACTTTATTGGGAGTTGACCAAAAGCAAAACCCAGGGTTCTAAAACAAGCAATATATTGTATCAAACAATAAATTGTATCAGTTTCAAGAATGATTGCAGTCTGCCTAAAGTTTGTCATAGATCACTGACAGATACATCATGAATTAAGAAAGGTGAATGCAAAAACTGTCTGTAACTATCTTGATGTGTTTTTGTATTAACTTTTTTATAGAGTGAAAAAAAGGAACTTTTTTGGGTTACGTTCTGGGCCATCATACTTTTTTGGGGTCTGGTTTTAGGACTTTTTTGATAATGCACTTTTCAGAAAAAGTCTTGTATACTTTTGAATGTAAGGTATAGCATAATTATAGGGAAAGATTTAGGAACTGGCATTTACTTTGTGCCTTGAATGTAGGTGCCAAACAAACAATAACTTTCAGAAGGATAACTAACTTCTAAAATGAAGTCTTATGTACTGTGGACATGTATGCACCTCTGGATATTTAAGGCTGCCTTGAAAGAGCTGATTGATTTAAACTTTTATAGCCCTGTACTTGTTGAAATGATAAACAAAATCATTTGCATAAGTAGTGGACAAAAATGAACTAAAAGTTCTATGAACATATTTCTGAAACTGAAAGCAGAACACCTATTGAATTCATTTTTGCTACTTTTATTCAAACATTAACACACACTAAAGTGCCTGATGAATATCAACAGTTGAACACACCCAGTTTGAGATGCTTGTTTAAGTAAGGTGCTTTAAATGGGCATATAACATCATTTTTAGTGTTACTTTAAAAAGCCAAAAGACATTTATATCACTGGAAACCCAAAAATAAGGGTTCAGTTTTGTTTAAAATTATTCTACTAGACTATAAGTGCTCTTAGAGTAACCATTAGTGTCTTGGGCTGCAGATGGCCAGGATGGAAATGGATTACATCTTGAAAAAATGAGGCCAATTTTTTTCAACTTTATCACTTCTGTCTTGGAGAACTCTCAAAACTCAGATTATGGTTTATTTTCTCTTCGAAAATTCACTTGACATCTTACACTTAGTGTTCTATAAGATACTTAATTCTAATTGGAGGCAGTTTTGACCAAAAAAAAAAACTGAAAATTGCCATGACTGAACTCCTTTAACAAGTACCCTACAAGTACCTTCATTTTTGCTACTTTTATTCTAACATAAAACACACTAAAGTGTGTGATGAATATGAACAATTGAACACACCAAGTTTGAGATGCTTGTTTAAGTAAGGTTTTGGAATTTTAGCTGAATCACAGCCATGGCAGAAATTAGATGAGATGAGTACATTACAAGATAATGCTGTAGTAATGCACCGTACATATCTTTGCATATAAGGAATACAAAGCATTGTCATGTTCTGTTATAGTCAAATCCGCAAAAATTCAATAGTAAAAAAAGCACATATTATTTGAGATAAAGGGACTCTTGAAAGTAAGGTAAACATATGCTGTTTGCAATATTCCCTTCAGTCTATGGTAATACAAATGATTAACATGATCATGACACAATTGCAAAATAACACAAAATTTCCACAAAGGGCAAAATTGCACTAAGTAATAAGCTATACTCTACCCTAGTTGCACACAGTTTCTGTTAATATGTTGATAATATGTCAATTTGATAATATGTTGGTTATTGCTGTTAAAACTTTTAATTAAAAACTTTCTAGTTTAACTGATTGACAATAAATTCTAAAGTCACACGCTTTGTCTACGTCAGTGAATCTATAATTGTTAATACAAAAAACTGTTTTTGATCTGTACAGAAACATACATGTATGTATCAGTTTATTTATCAGGCTTTGTTTTTTTACCTTTGAATTCTTTGTAGAAGCAATACTTGTATGTGATCTGGAATAAAAGCATGGAAAAATTTCCGTACAACCCCATACATTTATTATGCATGCATACTTCATTAATTATGTATGCGCGCTATGGTTTTCTTAAACAATGGCAATTCCCGCGTGTATTGAATATATGCATCACTAATCGCTACTTACTTCAACAATAAAAATGGATTTAGTTGCGTCGTCTCGTTTTTTTTTTTTCGTTCTCCCGCTTTCTTCTCCTTCTCATCTCCGCTCCTCTTTCCCCAGTCTTTTCTCTCCTCAGTTTCTCGTCCCAGTCTTCTTCTCGGTTTCCTTTTTATTTCGGCGGCACCGTATTTCGAACCGTGACCCCTTGATCACATCTGGAGTATTAGTCCATCTGCTATACCACTACACCACAAGAGCTCGTTGAAAGTTCCCGAGCAATAATTACTTTTTATTCATAAGTTCTATGTTAATTACTAAAAATCTGCATAACAATTTAACCCCAACTCCCATAACAGTTTACACGTAGGAATCCTTGTCATGCCTTTGCTAATGGTTAACTAGGAGAATAAAAAGCAACTTATTTCCATGCAAATTTCTCTCACTCAGTTGTCCTTCAACCGCGTTATTACTATTATCATTTAGTTATGTCAAAAGTACCTCCGTCTTCGTCTTCGTCTCCGTCTACGTCTTCGTCTGTCCCTTCGTGTGCGTCCTCTCGTCCTGTCGTCAAGTTCAATTGGTTTTCGTTGTGTTGTCTACTACAACATCACGAACGGTGCATAGATTGGTGCAAGGAACAGAACCTACTCGCGTAGGCCGTGAGGTGTCCAAGGCCTGAGTGCTGCAAAGCACTCAGCTGGACGAAACGCGCGAAATCGCGAGACGGGTTTGAGTGGCGATGCTCGAAGAGACATTGTAATGGCATGGCTACACTGCGCCAGAACTCATGGTTTTCTGGTAGCAAGCTTCCCATTCAAAAAATATTAGCCCTAACTTACGCTTGGGCGCACAAATATACCATTAAACAAGCAGTGCATGAGACCTCGCTAGACGATGAGACCACGTCTACAGAAACGATGATAGATTGGTATAACTATTGCCGGGAGGTTTGTGCCTACAGAATCATGCAACATCATGCGGGGCAAATAGGCGGACCAGGTACAACTGTTGAGATTGACGAGTCCAAGTTTGGCAAAATGAAGTACCACAGAGGCCGCTACATCGAAGGACAGTGGGTCTTCGGCGGCCTTTGCCGCCAAACGAAGGCCTGCTTCCTTGTTCCGGTAGAGCGCAGGGATAAAGATACTCTTTTGCCAATTATACGCGCTCACATATTGCCAGGAACCCGCGTGATGAGTGACAAGTGGAGAGCTTATGATTGCCTACAAGACGAGGGCTATGAACATCTCACAGTTAACCACAGCCTAAACTTCGTAGACCCAGACACCGGTGCTCACACGCAGGGCATCGAAAATACATGGTGGGGAGTAAAGCGAGGTCTGCCCCGTACAGGAGCATCCAAAGATCTCTTCGAAAGCTACCTACAGGAGTTTTTGTGGCGTAAGCATTATGGAGAGGATCCCTTTGGAAACATCATCAAGCATATCGCTGAACTTTACGAGGTGCACAAAGACCCGTAAAGTGTTCCGCGTACCAATCTATGCACCATTCGTGATCTTCTTTCGTGAAAATAATAATAAACCAAGTTAAGATTCAACGCATCGCATCGCAAGCTGGAAAACGGGGAAAAAACACCACAACAACATCAACGGTGAGTTTCAATTTATTTTTCTCTGATCGACGCAGTTTCCCTAACCCTCATTTAAAAGCTAACCTTTCGCGCCCAACGCTACGTTTTTAATTTTTCCCTCGCACTACAACTCGAAAAACACGGAAAACGGCGTATTTTTCTCGACAAATTTTGATGAAAACGCTCATTTTAGACCTAATTTGAAAAAGACTTAGAAAAAAAAAATGAAAAAAACCTGTATAATTTATGCTATTCCCAAAGGCAGTCTATTGTTTTCTTTTATAATAGCGCGTATGCATAATTAATGTATGGGGTTATACGGAAATCTTGCCAAAAGCATAGTTCTGGGTGTCACTGCTGCTTTGAGTTTGATTGATCTCGATTTTATTCGTTTCGATTCATCGCTGCAAAAACGGTGATACACTGCCTCTGCCAGACGGTACAAAGCACAAATAAACACAACGTTACGATTCCGAGTTCCTTTTAAATCTTATTACCTGAGATGAAAGGTATAATTTGCTTTTTCTGTGGTTCGCTTTCTCGTCGCGATCCCCGGTCGCGACCACCATTTTGAAATTTCTTTACAATAACAACCAATGCATACATGAAGGACCTATATTTTATGGCGAATACCGCTGACTGCTCGTTCCCAGACCCCCGTTCCCCGTTCCTCGTTCCCGCTTTACCAACCACACATACTGTCCTACAGCGCGGCGCCCAAAAGTGTGACCACTTTTAATTAATTCGCATTCTTACGTGCCGATTATCCAATCAGAAGGCGAAGATAGTTACAGCTAACCGCAAGAACAAAATCAAGGTAACATGTTACGAAGGCAAAATTGCTCTTTCATGAATACCATTTTTGTACGCTTTTCTAGCTGAACTTTGGCGTTCTTGGCCTCGAAAATAACACCGAAATGCAAAATGTTCAAGGTCAATTTTTGGCTAATCGACATCGGCTTACCCGCTGTAGTAAACGGTAAACGTTCGGCCAGGCGACGTATCAATTTAATAGCTGTAACCAGGGGCGGATCCAGGATTTTTTTATGGGGGGTGGTTACGGGTATATGCCTAAGTCTATAATTGTTTTTTTTTTAATTGTTGCAATTAAAAAGAAAACTGTTAAAACCGATGCAGGGATTTTATTAAGGTCCATTGAGATTTTGAACGGGAGGGCAATGAGTTTGAGCAGGTGGGCACATGATTGGAAGGGCTGAAGGCCCATCCCCTCTAGGGGGTTCCGGGGGCATGCACCCGCGTGGAAAGTTTTAAATTTTAGTCTCCCGGAGATGCATTTTCCTGCATTTTGAAGCACTTACTGTTGCTTGAAACATTGTATTTTGTTTGTTCAATCAACTGAATACAGATATCTGTAGTCATGGACATCAAGTTATTAAGTTGAGTACAAAAATATTGTTTAATCGACCGTTCTGACCTTTTTCCGGTCGCCATAACACACATGGAACTTGTTTGCAACTCAGTGACATCATGCAGAACATAATGCAGAGCACTAAGCTGGCAATGCATTGTGGGGCGATTTCAGTTGTTTGTCACGTTTCTTCTGTACAGGGAGCAACGGGAGGTAAATAAGCAATAACCTCGTTGTTTTTTAAGTTGAAATATGCTTTATTTTTTAGAACACACATTAAAAAGGCCAAGTTAGTAAATTATTTAACTTGTTGGTGGCAAAAATAAGGTTTAGGTGTTCAAAGCAGCCGGGTAAAATTGTGTTCACAGCCGGTCAATTTGCCCGTTGCCCGACTGCCCGGCCCTTAATGAATCTAAAGGGGGGTGGCTAGCCACCCAATCCACCCCCCCTGGATCCGCCCCTGGTAAGGACGCATTTTCCACGGCCAGAAGAACATAAATTGCAAATATTTATTTCTCCTACAATTATGATTGGTGTATATCCTGAGGTAATTGTGTATTTATGTTCTTTTTATGTTCCGTATGTTTGCCTATTTTTCTGTATAGTAAAACAAAACCGCCGCGCGATTTCGGCTCGGCGGAGTTACAACCACTGAATTAGAGCTGATTCATAACAGTCGGTGTTTCGCTATTCGAAAACAATGATCCTCAAATCCTGCGTCAAATAAAAAGAAACTTTTTTCATCTTTCATTGAGGACCATGCTGTTGCAGCAAGCTAGCAAGTTTTTGCAAAATGCCCATTTGCGACTAGATCTCACATCTTCAAAAAGCTATCCACAAACACAACTCCACACCTGATACTTCGCCAGGTTTCACAGACGTGGGCATGGATCATATATCTTCTCATGTTCGGAAGTTACAAATGCTATCTGTCATGACTAAAAACAAAATTTATAAGCCGTCTGAAAACCGCGCGCGCGCACTTCATGATTTCAATAACTACGGTATTACCAATTCTCGGGAAATGCCCTGAACTTGTGATTTCGCTCGTGCTGAGTTAGAATAGGTTTGTACGTAACAATTGTCCACCACTGAGACTCGCCGAATATCGACTAGCCTGGGTACATTGAGGTAAGGTTTGTATTTCGTTTAGGGATTTTGTTCAGAGAAAAAAAACACTTTATATTTTGAGCGAGAATTTGTAGTCGCTGCGGTGACCCGCATCTGTCAGCACGCTCAATTATGTCGCTTATATAAACGGCCGTAAAAATATAAACAAATAAAACCCATAATATAAATTTCATGTGGAAATAAGCAAAGATATCGTTATATCGGCTGTCGGACTTACTTTATTCAGCTTTATCGTCGACCATCTGATCTGAGCAGTGGCATGAAATTCTACATAATAAAATCGCGGTGAGCGGATGTCGAAGCGCACTATTTTCCCGCAAAAATTCCCATTTTGGAGTTACAAATTTAGTCAAGCGTAGAATTTCAAAGTTAGAAACGGAAAACTTGACTTGAAAGATCGTTGAAGGTAAAGGCCCTGAAGCATTCTTGAAACAGATGTTTTTGTACGTTCCCGCATCATCGCTTGTTCGTTTGAGTTGTTTTGCTTCAGTCTTCTTCGGCTTCTGGATTCGCATTGGCTATTGCACGAAAGAATGCGCATAAATTAAAAGTGCTCTCATTTGATTGGATAATTGCACGAAAGAATGCGAATTAATTAAAAGTGGTCACACTTTTGGGCGCCGCACTGTAATAAGCAAGATGGTCGCCAAATGTTATATTTAGTTTCAGTCCCTGCGCGGTCTACAATATCATTCCCACCCTTGGCGGACCACAACGCAAATTAAATTTGTCGTTCAATGGCCCCATTTACATGGAAAAAGGATGATCCTAGTGCTAGGATGACTCTAGAAGGTTCATTTGGTTTACATGCGTAAATACGGCATCCAGGATCAACTTTTCATTTGGTTTACGTGAAAAATTCGGCAGGATGGCCCAAGTACCTTTGAGTTCGGTGCGGTTGCAAAGCAAGACGGTGGGCGACAATAACAAAGGCGAAGATAACCTTGGGGCTCCCGAGGCCGTTTACATGGAGCTCGGATGATCCTAGCGCTAGGATCATCCTATCATTCAGATAGGATGAACCTAGCGCTAGGATGATCTTAGCGCTAGGGCCAAATGCAACCCTTCGCATGCAAACTGAAAGAAGAAAACATGTTGCGCTCGGATAATCCTAGCACTAGGATCATCGCCTTTCCATGTAAATAGGGCCTATGTCTGCTCACGCGGTTAGCATCTTATGGAGCTATCACATCAATGACATGATCGATGTAGTATAGAGCTCGGTTAGAAAGTTAAGCGAGTAATGTGAGTTACGAAATAAACACAATTAATTTAAGACATTGAATCGCAAAATAATTCAGTAATTTTTCTTTCTGTGGTGCCCGAATAGTCGACCAGTGGCTGCAGCCCCCCCAGCCCCTCCCCCTCGTACGCCTATGGAAAGAAAAACTGCTGTTTGTAGAAACCGCATTTTTAGCATAAAACTTTTAAATTTCACTGCACGTGATAATTTACAACTCAGTGATGCATGATGACCCATGATCAGTCCAGCACTTGTCCAAACGATATCTGTGATTCGCTAAGAAAATAATAACAACAACAACAAGTAGCTTTATTTGCATGACTATAAATCCTTACAGTATTGCAAAGCTTTACAACATAACAAAATGAAATTACAATAATATAACAAAGAAAGGGAAAGTACAATCAGTCTGATTTGATAATTTGATTATTGCGGAGATCTAAGCATGAAATAATGAATTTCACCAAATGAATATTTACAAAATAATTACGAGAGTTCATTAATTCATTGGTAACTTCTGAAGGAGATAACTGTTTTATATTTGGTAGGTGATACCCTATTTTCCTGTAAAATCCGTCCCTAATAATTGAGTATTTAGGACAGTGGAAAAGGAAGTGAATTTCATCTTCAATTTCATTAGATCCACAAGTAGGGCACAATCTATCATCTCTCGTGATTTTTTCATATCTACCAATTTCAATCATTAATTTATGATTACTTATACGAAATTTTACTAATTGTTTTCTGTCATTTGATTTCCTTGTAAGGTCTAAGTAATGAGAAGGCGTATATTCGTTCTTAAAGATATTATAAAATTCGAGTTTCTTAGAGTGTTGAATGATATGTCGCCAATATAGGATATATTTTTGTTGCATTAAGTTTACATAATGTTCGATTTTAGTTTCAGTTAAGAAAATAGGGTCAAAATCAGGCAAATTATAGAATTCGGATATCTTTATAAGATTAGAGTAGAAGCTATTTTTACCAGAAGAGTGAAGATCTGCGGACATTAAAAAGATCTGTTTAACAATAGAGTTATTGTCCTTACTTTGAAGATATAAGGTATAATTAATTATTTTCTGATTAATAGCTATAATAAGAGGAAACCTTCCTAGTTCAGCTCTACATGCCACATTTGATGCTTTATTGCTTACTTCTAGATAACGTTTGCAGAATTGTAAATGGATTTTTTCAATCTGCGAGCTGTCCCAAGACTTAAAATCCGGTTTTGTGTACACACCCCAAACTTCGCTATTATATGTTAAAATTGGGGAGATCATCGTGTCAAAGATTTTACTTGCCAGGGATGGGGACAATTTACTGAAATTTGTATGTTTTCTTAGACTGAAAAGAGCGTGAAGGGCCTTCTCTTTTAGCTGGTCAAGTGCCATTGAAAAGTTACCCGTTGAAGAGATTACAGACCCTAGATAGGTGTAGTTTTGGACGATTTCAATCATTTTATTGCCTATGTGAAAACTAGACTCAGTACATTTCTTAGCACGTTTCTGAAAGATCATAACTTTGGTCTTTTTTGGATTGATACTTAACATCCACGAGTTGCAATAGGAAGATAACTTATCAAGACAAGTTTGCAGTCCTGTTTTGGATCTTGAAAGTATGACTAAATCATCCGCATATAAAAGTGAGTTTAATTTTGTGCCATTCGGTAGAACAAAAGGATCCGATAAAATATTTTCGAACGAATGTGGTATGTTGTTAACATAGAGGTTAAATAGCAATGGGCTTAAAATACAACCTTGGCGTACACCTCTTGCGTATTGAAAGGGTTGTGTTTGGCTTTTTCCAATTTTTACGGAACATGTAGAGTTTGAGTACAAATTATTTATTAAATTGTAAAAGCGGCCTCCCACATTAATTTGCAATAGCTTGTACAATAGTCCGTCATGCCAGACTGAGTCAAAAGCTTTCCTGAAATCTACAAAACAAGCGTATATTTTTTCATTGTGTTGATGCACATATTTATCTACTAAAGTTCTCAGAGTGAGGACATGGTCTGCTGTACGATTTTTGGGCAAGAATCCAATCTGAGAATTGTGGAGTATGTTATGAGAGTAAACATGCTCAAGGAGTCTTTGATTAAGGATAGAACAGAACAATTTTCCCAAACAGCTTGAAACACAAATTCCTCGATAATTTGATGGATCACTTTTTCCTCCTGATTTATATATTGGTGTAATAAGGCCGCTACACCAAGTTTGAGGCATTGTTCCTAGATTGAGAATTGTATTAAAAAGTTTTTGATATATCGGCATCATGTCGTGAAGGCTAGCCTTAATCATTTCATTTTTTATTTTGTCTGAAAAAGACGATTTATTATTTTTTAATTTTTTCGCAGCTATAAGTATTTCATTTTCGGTGATTAAGTAATCCAAAGAGCATAACTGATTTTTCCGACTCTCAAGTTGTTGTAGTTCATTGATTATTGTCTGTTGTGCAGAATTTAAAGGTTCATTTGAATGAAGTGAGTGAAAATGTAAATGCTAAGAAAATAATAGATTTGTCCCGCTGGGATAGGGATTAGGGATGGGGGCATTGTTCAAGCTAGTGTTATATATCAAGCTAGTGTTATATCAATTGTATCGTTCGCCAATCACAGACATCGTTTGGACAGCTACGGGGTAGCCCGATCATAGTAGGCGGATCACAACTCATGAAGCCGCGGCTGCACGAAGCGCCAGTATTTATATTATGTTAAATGAAATTTTCTCTTTAAAATTTTAATTGACTTTGAAATTTGCTTTAAAATGTTTACTATTTCTTTTTGGTAATATTTTTCGGAATCCAGTCGGAATTTAAAAAAACAATGTTAATAGCTTTTCTTTGATTGACGTTCACCGAACTCAAGTTTGACCTTCGGGGATGGAGAGCGATGGGTCGCGTGTTAATGGTAACTGCTGTAATCGTGTCATTAGCGACCTTCAGATTTGACTACGAGTACGAAATCGAGTACGAGTACGACTTTGGAATTTCGAGATAATTGTATCCACCGAACTGTAACTCCTTCCTGTTGCTGACTAACACGTAAATAAACGTTACGGATAAGATTGGTGTGATAATTAAGTATATGAGGCACACGAATTTGGTTTGAAAACTCGTACTCGTACTCAATCTCGTACTCGTAGTCCAATCTAAAGGTCGCTAATATGTCAACGACAACCGCCAATTAAGAAAAAACAGGTCACGTGACATAACAAATGTAAAAATATCTGACAAGACCTATGATGGATACCGCCTTAAAATGCCGAGATTAGAAACGACTTTTAAAGAATTTTGACGGCGAAAGTTTTCAAACTTTCCGATTACAAACGTACCCCATTTCAAGGTTGATAAGACTTTTGTTAGATCAAACAAGTCAAATCTTTAATAGGCCTTTATCACTCGACGGCCATGTTGACTCCCCGGAGAATAAAATGCTTTGTTTTTGCCCGCCCAACCTCGTTTTCAACTTTTTCACTGCGAGGCTAGGCGGCGTAAATCTTTTGTTTTTATACAAATTGACAGTGCGTGATAAATGCCTATGACTAAGGGAAGTACATTTTCTCAAAAAAGAATGTTTCTTTTTTAAATCTCTGCAGGGGGTCCTTTAAGGACAAAAAACATCAAGGCGAGCGTTTCTCGAAAGTCCCGAAAACTTTTCGGACCCGAAAAGCTGTGTTATGTGCAGAATGTTTACCAATAAAGGTTTTTGTTGATTTTGAAAGCAAAGCAATAAAATCGTTCGTTTACTACACAAGTTAAGCTACTTTGCGGGCTAAAAACGTCAACGCCTTCCGTTAGAAACTACGTTTGAAAAGTAGATTTCGGGTCCGAAAAGTCTTCGGGAGTTTCGAGAAACGCACAACAGGCCTCTTAATCACTCGCTTGTCTGCATAGCTTCATCATCGCTCCTCAACAGGGGAAGGAGGAAAATTAGCGTGACTATCGCCAGCGTCGGGATCCTGCTGCTGATGAGGAGACAGACCCCCTTTTTTTGTTTTTTGACTGAGGAACAGCCAAGCGCCCTCACTTGCATGTTTCGCTTGCTTGACTACCCCTAGCTGAGAAACGAATAAATATAAGATGACCTCTTTACATAATGAATAGAAATAATAATCCATTTAGCTTCAGTGGGAGTTGGTAAAATAATACACCATTCTTTATTTCAATAAATAAAGCCATAGTCCATGGGTTAATGCACCAAACTTAATAACATCTTCATTAAAAAATTATGTTTTCCTCCTAAAAAAATGTCCAAAGCAGCCTCCTTTTCTGGATTTTTTCTTGCATCCTGAAGCATTCTACAAGAAGAAAATCAAAAATAGTTTGTAAAGCAGTGATTTGACAATAACTGACAGAGGTTCTCTGTGACTTAATTTTCGGTCAGTCGGATTCTGACGCTAGTAAAGAAAGGGCACCCGCTAACGAGGAATGTTCAGGTGAACGCTTGGAATTGCGTCATTTTTTCATATTATTTCAGTGCCTTTTAATAAAACTTTGTGAAAACTCATTTAGTTTGAGCTTTTTCAGTTCTTACAGCTGAATTTATCTCAGCAGCAGAAAATTGTAGCGAAATTAATCTTATTCCCCGAATTTACTAGCTGCCTTTAATTCTTTTTTCTAGAAAATACTAGCTGACCTCATTTCGTGTTTAGAAGAACATTTTTCATCCATCCGAAAATAAATGATGAGACGAATGTTCGCCGGGAGGCGGTATTTTACTAAAGCTTTTAGTGAAATTCATTAGGAATTAATAAGACGACTTAGGCCTCCAGAACAGCATTTCCACCGAAACCAGTGCTACAGATGCTACTAATTCAGTAGACATGGTACACCAATACCTCAGATAGCTTTTATTAGCTATGTAATGAAGAGTTTCGACGGTTTGGGACAAAACTTCTTCAAATAAAAACGAAGCACCTTTGTGATACACGAAATGCTTACAGAACAAAATGCAACGTATTCTAAAAAAAATAATAACCAGGAAAACATTAACGACTCCAACGAAACATCTTATAGCACAAAAAGCTAACCTTTTCCAAGTCAATGAGGGTATCCTCAAGCTTGGCATTGAGTATGTTTTTAGCTTTCTCAGCATTGCTGGCTTTCTGTGAGGCCATAGAAAACGCTTCTTCCGTGTTATTAAGTTTGTCAACTAGCTTGCATCTAAGGAAAAAGTTAAGAGTAATATTTAGTCAAGAATCCTGACTTATTATTGATTTACTAAGCAAGACGGATAAACATTTCATTAAACCCTTTCACTTATGGAATGCTTATGACTGATGTAGTTCTAACTTTTGAGACGGTCAATGAAATCCTTTGAAACCTATTCGGCAGTGGTACCATTTATTTTTTCGATATTTTATAAAAACGAAATTTCCGATTTTTATTGAGTTGATTTTTTTGCAATCTTTAAAGTTAATAGATTGTTCTTACCTAGAGTCTTCCGATTCCTCGAGCCTTCTCGATAATTCCTGTTCAAATTTGGTCTTCATCTGAGCGAGCTCCGTATTAGCTCTCATGAGCTGTTTCTGCAGGTCCGCTTTGCCGTCCTCCAGCTCCTCGATTTGCTTTTGCATTTTGTCGTTTCCTTCGGCATTCGCCTTCTGATCATCTTGTTTAAACTAATAACGAAGGAACATACGGGCATTAAAAATATTTAACTCCACTGTGCTGATAAAAGATGAAAACACAAAGGCGACCGGATAAACATCTGTTAAACTGGAGATGAATGCACGAGGACTACGAAAGACCTCGAATAAACCATTTCACTGTCAGGGTCAATTTTAAGTCAAATAATTTGCTTCTTTCTTTGAGTCTGTGGATGACATTCTACAAATATATGATCATTCATATGAGAGCTGCTGAGGAGTACTTTTTGTGGCGTAGTTTATAATACTGTAAAAGGTGATTAGAACTTTTGAGCTGTTGATGACATTCTATAGTGGGACCATTCAAATGAAAGCGACCAAGTAATATTTTCCTGTAATGCTGCTACAGTATTTGGTGATAAAACATGAAAATTAAGTAAACACAATTTCTTAATTTCGGCCGGACAGTGTCTCTTTATATGCTCAAATTTTGGACGATTTAAATAACTCACTTGTCCTTGTATGGCGGCACCTTCCTCTTCCAGCCGTTCTTTCGACTCGTCCAGTTTCTTCTCGAGCTCCAATCGAACGCGTTCAGCCTGTTTGAGCACAGATTGGGAACTAATTAACTACAGACCAGATGACACCCTCAGTACCTCTCAGCATCCTACTGTGTAGTGACTATCAAACTTCTGTGATCTTTTACTACCCGTGTTTTATGACAGAGTGTAAGGGTTTACACGATTCCACGCTTACAAACAATAAATCATTTATAAAGAATTAATCAATTACAAGAACCATGAACAACAGTTACAGTTCTAGCGTCTGTGGATAAAATCATACAGTATGCTTTATTCAAATCAAACCAATCGAATAACTGTTTTATGTTGATTTTAAAATCATAAAGTCTGGATATTCAGATCAAAGCTTTTGAACGACCAATTTTAGTTGATTGTATTCGTTTCTCCCGGACTACAAAAATAAGGATTCTTTACGTTTTTTGGCCTAGTTTTAATTAAAGGATAAATTAGAAACTTGACACGCAGCTGCATATAGACACGTACACCAATACCTCAGATAGCTTTCGCTATGTCATGGAGAGTTTCGACGGTTTGGGACAAAACTTCCTCAAATTGCAACGAAGTACCTTTTTGATACACGAAATGCTTACAGAACAAAATGCAACGTCTTGTAAAAAAATAACCAGTAAACATTAACGACTCCAACGAAACATCTTATAGCACAAAAAGCTAACCTTTTCCAAGTCAATGAGGGTATCCTCAAGCTTGGCATTGAGTATGTTTTTAGCTTTCTCAGCATTGCTGGCTTTCTGTGAGGCCATAGAAAACGCTTCTTCCGTGTTATTAAGTTTGTCAACTAGCTTGCGTCTAAGGAAAGAGTAAAGAGTGATATTTAGTCAAGAATCCTGACATATTATTGATTTCCTAAGCAAGACGGATAAACATTTCATTAAACCCTTTCACTTATGGAATGCTTATGACTGATGTAGTTCTAACT
The DNA here is from genome assembly GCA_024195265.1 of Dendrophyllia cribrosa. Classification (NCBI taxonomy): domain Eukaryota; kingdom Metazoa; phylum Cnidaria; class Anthozoa; order Scleractinia; family Dendrophylliidae; genus Dendrophyllia; species Dendrophyllia cribrosa. Next base: position 33,785,709 of record JAJLRJ010000007.1, on the reverse strand, counting down.
TTTGAGACGGTCAATGAAATCTTTTGAAACCTATTCGGCAGTGGTACCATTTATTTTTTCGATATTTTATAAAAACGAAATTTCCGATTTTTATTGAGTTGATTTTTTTGCAATCTTTAAAGTTAATAGATTGTTCTTACCTAGAGTCTTCCGATTCCTCGAGCCTTCTCGATAATTCCTGTTCAAATTTGGTCTTCATCTGAGCGAGCTCCGTATTAGCTCTCATGAGCTGTTTCTGCAGGTCCGCTTTGCCGTCCTCCAGCTCCTCGATTTGCTTTTGCATTTTGTCGTTTCCTTCGGCATTCGCCTTCTGATCATCTTGTTTAAACTAATAACGAAGGAACATACGGGCATTAAAAATATTTAACTCCACTGTGCTGATAAAAGATGAAAACACAAAGGCGACCGGATAAACATCTGTTAAACTGGAGATGAATGCACGAGGACTACGAAAGACCTCGAATAAACCATTTCACTGTCAGGGTCAATTTTAAGTCAAATAATTTGCTTCTTTCTTTGAGTCTGTGGATGACATTCTACAAATATATGATCATTCATATGAGAGCTGCTGAGGAGTACTTTTTGTGGCGTAGTTTAGAACTTTTGAGCTGTTGATGAAATTCTATAGTGGGACCATTCAAATGAAAGCGACCAAGAAATATTTTCTTGTAATGCTGCTACCGTATTTGGTGATATAACATGGAAATTAAGTAAACACAATTTCTTAATTTTGGCCGGACAGTGTCTCTTTATATGCTCAAATTTTGGACGATTTAAATAACTCACTTGTCCTTGTATGGCGGCACCTTCCTCTTCCAGCCGTTCCATCGACTTGTCCAGTTTCTTCTCGAGCTCCAATCGAGCGCGTTCAGCCTGTTTGAGCACAGATTGGGAACTAATTAACTACAGACCAGATGACACCCTCAGAACCTCTCAGCATCCTACTGTGTAGTGACTATCAAACTTCCGTGATCTTTTACTACCCGTGTTTTATGACAGAGTGTAGGGTTTACACGATTCCACGCTTACAAACAATAAATCATTTATAAAGAATTAATCAATTACAAGAACCATGAAAAACAGTTACAGTTCTAGCGTCTGTGGATAAAATCATACAGTACGTTTTATTCAAATCAAACCAATCGAATAACTCTTTTAAAAAAAAAAATAATAATAAAATAAAATAAAAAAAAATAAAAAAATAAAATAAAAAACTCTTTTATGTCGATTTTGAAATCCTAAAGTCTGGATATTCAGATCAAAGCTTTTGATCGACCAATTTTAGTTGATTGTATTCGTTTCTCCCAGACTACAAAAATAAGGATTCTTTACGTTTTGTTGCCTAGTTTTAATTAAAGGATAAATTAGAAACGTGACACGCAGCTACATATAGACACGTACACCAATACCTCAGATAGCTTTACTTATGTCATTGAGAGTTTGGACGGTTTGAGACAAAACTTTCTCAAATTGCAACGAAGTACCTTTTTGATACACGAAATGCTTACAGAACAAAATGCAACGTCTTGTAAAAAAATAACCAGTAAACATTAACGACTCCAACGAAACATCTTATAGCACAAAAAGCTAACCTTTTCCAAGTCAATGAGAGTATCCTCAAGCTTGGCATTGAGTATGTTTTTAGCTTTCTCAGCATTGCTGGCTTTCTGTGAGGCCATAGAAAACGCTTCTTCCGTGTTATTAAGTTTGTCAACTAGCTTGCGTCTAAGGAAAGAGTAAAGAGTAATATTTAGTCAAGAATCCTGACATATTATTGATTTACTAAGCAAGACGGATAAACATTTCATTAAACCCTTTCACTTATGGAAGGCTTATGACTGATGTAGTTCTAACCTTTGAGATAGTCGATGAAATCCTATGGTATATGACCATTCCATTATTAAAACCTCTTCGGCAGTGGTACCGTTTATTTTTTCGATGTTTTACAAAAGGAAATTTCGGATTTTTATTGAGTTGATTTTTTTGCAGTCTTTAAAGTTCATAGATTGTTCTTACCTGGAGTCTTCCGATTCCTCGAGCCTTCTCGATAATTCCTGTTCAAACATGGTGTTCATCTGAGCGAGCTCCGTATTAGCTCTCATGAGCTGTTTCTGCAGGTCCGCTTTGCCGTCCTCCAGCTCCTCGATTTGCTTTTGCATTTTGTCGTTTGCTTCGGCATTCGCCTTCTGATCATCTTGTTTAATCTAATAACGAACGAACACACGGGCATTAAAAATATTTAACTTCACTGTGCTAAAAGATGAAAACACAAAGGCGACCGGATAAAAATGTTTTAAACTGAAGATGAATGTACGAGGAATACGAATGATCTCGATTAAACCATTTCACTCTCAGGGTCAATTTTGAGTCAGATAATTTGCTTCTGTCTTCGAGTCTGTGGATGACATTCACAATGTGATCATTCATATGAGAGCTGCTGAGGAGACCTGAGTGTAAAAGGTGATTAGAACTTTTGTGTTGTTGATGAAATTCTACAGTGGGACCATTCAAATGAAAGCTACTGAGCAATATTTTCCTGTAATGCTGCTACAGTATTTGGTGATAAAACGTGGAAATTAAAGGGGCTATGTCGCGAGGTGTCACGCAAGCTACAATCTTGAAAACCGTCCGGTGGCTGTTTTTCAAGTTTACGCCATCATCGTCGAATCCATTCAATCCTGCAGTGCTGTGTTCACCAAATGGTCTCAGATTTTTCACATATGTAAATAATCTATTTGTCTTGATTTTGGTCCGGTTATTTTTCCGATTCTGAAATCGTACGGCTAAATATCTCAATATGTACGGGTAGCGATAGAAATCAGTTAACCATGGAATGTCATGGACGAAGGTTCTTCTTCTCTGTTGGCTAGATATAGTACACTTCAGCATATTAACATTGTACCAGAGACTTCGCTTTGTACTTCTGTACCGCCACAGACAAACCTAACATTTATCTTGTTTCGCTTGAGAAAAGAGCGAAGAAATTGTTGGACTTAAATCAAAACAACCAATAACTCTTGTGTACGTGACCACTGGTTAGGTTTCGAGTCCTGTTTCGTATCAGCGAACAAAAGAATTTTGACAGATAAAAGTGTAAATTAAAGTTACTAAAATTAGGCGAAACCTCGCGACATAGCCCCTTTAAGTAAACACAATTTCTTAATTTCGGCCGGACAGTTTCTCTTTAAATGCTCAAATTTTGCATGATTTAAATAACTCACCTGTCCTTGTATGGCGCCACCTTGCTCTTCCAGTCGTTCTTTCCACTCGTCCAGTTTCTTCTCAAGCTCCAATCGAGCGCGTTCAGCCTGTTTGAGCACAGATTTGGAACTAATTAACTACAGACCAGATGACACCCTCAGGACCCCTCAGCATCCTACTGTGTAGTGACTATTAAACTTCCGTGATCGTTGACTACCCGTGTCTTTTGACAGAATGTAGGATTTACGCGATTCTACGCTCACAAACAATAAATCATTTATAAAGAATTAACGAATTACAACAACCATGAAAAACAGTTACGGTTCTAGCGTCTGTGGATAAAATCACACACTGCGCTTCATTCAAATCAAACCTTTCGAATTACTGTTTTATGCCGATTCTAAAATCTTAAAGTCTGAAAATTCAGATGAAAGCTTTTGAACGACCAATTTTAGTTGATTGTATTCGTTTTTCCCGGACTGCAAAAATAAGGTTTCTTTCCGTTTTTGGGCTGGATTTAATTGAAGGATAAATTAGAAACGTGCCACGCAGCTGCATACTGAGACACGTACACCAATACCTCAAATAGCTTTAGCTATATCATGGAAAGTTTCGACGGTTTGGGACAAAACGTCCTCAAATTAATACGAACTACCTTTTTGATACACGAAATGCTTACAGAACAAAATGCAACGTCTTGTAAAAAATTAATTAGTAAGACATTACCGACTCCAACGAAACATTTTATAGCACAAAAAGCTAACCTTTTCCAAGTCAATGAGGGTATCCTCTAGCTTGGCATTGACTATGTTCTTAGCTTTCGTAGCCTTCTCAGCATTGCTGGCTATCTGTGAGTCCCTAGAAAACGCATCTTCGTTGTCATTAAGTTTGTCAACTAGCTTGCGTCTAAGGAAAGAGTAAAGAGTAATATTTAGTCAAGAATCCTGACATATTATTGATTTGTTAAGCAAGACGGATAAACATTTCATTAAACCCTTTCACTTTTGGAAGGCTTATGACTGATGTAGTTCTAACTTTTGAGACGGTCAATGAAATCCTGTGGTATATGACCTTCCATTAAAACCTTTTGGCAGTGGTACCATTTATTTTTTCGATATTTTACAAAACGAAATTTCCGATTTTTATTAAGTTGATTTTCTTGCAATCTTTAAAGTTAATAGATTGTTCTTACCTGGAGTCTTCCGATTCCTCGAGTCTTCTCGATAATTCCTGTTCAAACTTGGTGTTCATCTGAGCGAGCTCCATATTAGCTCTGATGAGCTGTTTTTGCAGGTCCGCATTACCGCCCTCCAGCTCGTCGATTTTCTTTTGCATTTTGTCGTTTGTTTCGGCATTCGCCTTCTGATCATCTTGTGTAAGCTTATAACGAAGGAACACACGGGTATTAAAAATATTTAACTCCACTGTGCTGATAAAAGATGAAAACACAAAGGCGACCGGATAAACATGTGCTAAACTGGAGATGAATGCACGAGGACAACGAAAGATCTCGACTAAACCATTTCACTGTCAGGGTCAGTTTTGAGTCAAATATTTTGCTTCTGTCTTTGAATCTGTGGATGACATTCTACAAATATATGGTCATTCATATGAGAGCAGCTGAGGAGTACTTTTTGTGGCGTTGTTTATAATACTGTAAAAGGTGATTAGAACTTTTGAGCTGTTGACGAAATTCTATAGTGGGGCCATTCAAATGAAAGCGACCAAGTTATATTTTCTTGTAATGCTGCTACAGTCAGTGTGTTGATATAACATGGAAATTAAGTAAACACAATTTCTTAATTTCGGCCGGACAGTGTCTCTTTATATGCTCAAATTTTGGACGATTTAAATAACTCACTTGTCCTTGTATGGCGGCACCTTGCTCTTCCAGCCGTTTCTTCGACTCGTCCAGTTTCTTCTCAAGCTCCAATCGAGCGCGTTCAGCCTGTTTGAGCACAGATTGGGAACTAATTAACTACAAACTAGATAACACCCTCAGAACCCCTCAGCATCCTACGGTGTAGTGACTATCAAACTTCCGTGATCTTTCACTACCCGTGTTTTATGACAGAGTGTAGGGTGTACACGATTCCACGCTTAAGGCAAACAATAAATCATTTATAAAGAAATAATCAATTACAAGAACCATAAACAACAGTTACAGTTCTAGCGTCTGTGGATAAAATCATACAGTACGCTTTATTCAAATCAAACCAATCGAAGTCTTGTTTTATGCCGATTTTAAAATCCTAAAGTCTGGACATTCAGATCAAAGCTTTAGATCGACCAATTTTACTTTATTGTATTCGTTTTTCCTGGACTGCAAAAATAAGGATTCTTTCCGTTTTTTGGCCTAGATTTGATAAAAGGATATATTAGAAACGTGCCACGCAGCTGCATATAGACACGTACACCAATACCTCAGATAGCTTTAGCTATGCCATGGAGAGTTTCGACGGTATGGGACAAAACTTCCTCAAATTACAACGAAGTACCTTTTTGATACACGAAATGCTTACAGAACAAAATGCAACGTCTTGTAAAAAAATAACCAGTAAAACATTAACGACTCCAACGAAACATTTTATAGCACAAAAAGCTAACCTTTTCCAAGTCAATGAGGGTATCCTCAAGCTTGGCATTGAGTATGTTCTTAGCTTTTTCAGCATTGCTGGCTTTCTGTGAGGCCCTGGAAAACGCTTCTTCGGTGGCATTAAGTTTGTCAACTAGCTTGCGTCTAATGAAAGAGAAAAGAGGAATATTTAGTTAAGAATCCTGACATATTATTGATTTCCTAAGCAAGAAGAATAAACATTCGATTACACCCTTTCACTTATGGAAGGCTATGACTGATGAAGTTCTATCTTTTGAGATAGTCGATGAAATCCTATGGTATATGACCATTCCATTATTAAAACCTCTTCGGCAGTGGTACCATTTATTTTTTCGATGTTTTACAAACGGAAATTTCGGATTTTTATTGAGTTGATTTTTTTGCAATCTTTAAAGTTCATACTGATTGTTCTTACCTGGAGTCTTCCGATTCCTCGAGTCTTCTCGATAATTCCTGTTCAAACTTGGTCTTCATCTGAGCGAGCTCCGTATTAGCTCTCATGAGCTGTTTCTGCAGGTCCGCTTTGCCGTCTTCTAGCTCCTCGATTTGCTTTTGCATTTTGTCGTTTGCTTCAGCATTCGCCTTCTGATCATCTTGTTTAAGCTAATAACGAAGGAACACACGCGCAAAATATTTAACTCCACGGTGCTTATAAAAGATGAAAACACAAAGGCGACCGGATAAACATGTGCTAAACTGGAGATGAATGCACGAGGACTACGAAAGATCTCGACTAAACCATTTCACTGTCAGGGTCAATTTTGAGTCAGATATTTTGCTTCTGTCTGTGAGTCTGTGGATAACATTCACAATGTGATCATTCATATGAGAGCTGCTGAGGAGACCTGTAAAAGGTGATTAGAACTTTTGTGTTGTTGATTAAATTCTTCAGTGCACGCTTGGCAATTATGACACCTAATTTGGCCATGTTCCAAAATACTTTTTCAGTTTTTATCCGTTTGAAATCAAAGTTGGAAGGATGGTAGAACTTTGAATTCCAAATGTTCGTATGGTTTTGAGTTATTGATTTTAACGGTACCGGTTTTTGGCGGGAAAGTGACGTCACGAATATTGAGTCAAAATTCAAATTTTACATTTTAATTCATTTAATGGCTGCTGCTGAAAGAGCAAGCTCAAACAAGTTCAAAACCGAAGAGACAACTAAAATATCTTGATACAGTGAAGAGATATAATTGTTTGAATTTCAAAATTCCTGCCATTTTGTTACTAAAAATAGCACAAATGCAAATTTCAACTAATTATATCTCTTGACTGAATCAACATATTTTGGTCATCGCCTCGGTTATGGACTTCTGTGAGCTTGCTCTTTCAGCAGCAGCCATTGAATATATCAAAATGTGAAATTTAAATTTTGGTTCAATCTTGGTGATGTCACTTTCCCGCCAAAAATACCGAAAACTGAAAAAACAAAACCAACAAAACATAAAAATAAAAAGATATTAAAAAGTTGACACTGGCTAAAAATGTTGTTTTTGGACGTTTCGGCAACTACTGTTGCCTTCTTCAGCAAGAGATAAAAACGCCGTTAGACATTTGCATTTTTATCTCTTGCTGAAGAAGGCAACAGTAGTTGCCGAAACGTCCAAAAACAACATTTTTAGCCAGTGTCAACTTTTTAATATCTTTTTATTTTTAACATGCCTGGCTACACACCAAACATTTTCAACAAAACATAGACCATGAGAATATCTGTTATTGTGTAAAATTTGAAGCCAACAGGATAAAAACTCACAAAGATAATTTGTAACAAAAAAACATGGCCCAATTTCGATCAAAAATTTTCTAGCGTGGTGGGACCATTCAAATGAAAGTATTTTCCTGTAATGCTGCTACAGTATTTGGTGATATAATGTGGAAATTAAGTAAACACAATTTCTTAATTTCGGCCGGACAGTTTCTCTTTAAATGCTCAAATTTTGAATGATTTAAATAACTCACCTGTCCTTGTATGGCGCCACCTTGCTCTTCCAGTCGTTCGTTCCACTCGTCCAGTTTCTTCTCAAGCTCCAATCGAGCGCGTTCAGCCTGTTTGAGCACAGATTGGGAACTAATTAACTGCAGACCAGATGACACCCTCAGGACCCCTCAGCATCCTACTGTGTAGTGACTATTAAACTTCCGTGATCGTTGACTACCCGTGTCTTTTGACAGAATGTAGGATTTACACGATTCCACGCTTACAAACAATAAATCATTTATAAAGAATTAACGAATTACAACAACCATGAAAAACAGTTACGGTTCTAGCGTCTGTGGATAAAATCACACACTGCGCTTCATTCAAATCAAACCTTTCGAATTACTGTTTTATGCCGATTCTAAAATCTTAAAGTCTGAACATTCAGATGAAAGCTTTTGAACGACCAATTTTAGTTGATTGTATTCGTTTTTCCCGGACTGCAAAAATAAGGTTTCTTTCCGTTTTTGGGCTGGATTTAATTGAAGGATAAATTAGAAACGTGCCACGCAGCTGCATATAGACACGTACACCAATACCTCAGATAGCTTTAGCTATGTCATGGAAAGTTTCGACGGTTTGGGACAACCTCTTTTATACACGAAATGCTTACAGAACGAAATGCAACGTATTTAAAAAAAAAATAATCAGTAAAACATTAACGACTCCTACGAAACATTTTATAGCACAAAAAGCTAACCTTTTCCAAGTCAATGATCATGAGGGTATCCTCTAGCTTGACTATGTTCTTAGCTTTGTCAGCATTGTTGGCTTTCTGTGAGGCCCTAGTAAACGCATCTTCGGTGTCATTAAGTTTGTCAACTAGTTTGCGTCTAAGGAAAGAGTAAAGAGTAATATTTAGTCAAGAATCCTGACATATTGATTTACTAAGCAAGACGGATAAACATTTCACTAAACCCTTTCACTTATGAAAGGCTTATGACTGATGTAGTTCTAACTTTGAGACGGTCAATGAAATCCTATGTTATATGACCATTCCATGAAAAATTCTTCGGCAGTGGTACTATTTATTTTTTCGATATTTTACAAAACGAAATTTCGGATTTTTATTGAGTTTTTTTTTTTTTTGCAGTCTTTAAAGTTAATAGATTGTTCTTACCTGGAGTCTTCTGATTCCTCGAGTCTTCTCGATAATTCCAGTTCAAACTTGGTCTTCATCTGAGCGAGCTCCGCATTAGCTCTCATGAGCTGTTTCTGCAGGTCCGCTTTGCCGTCCTCCAGCTCCACGATTTGCTTTTGCATTTTGTTAAGATTTGCTTCACTGTGCTAAAAGATGAAAACACAAAGGTGACCGGATACACATGTGCTAAACTGGAGATGAATACACGAGGACTACGAAATTAAAGATCACGACTAAACCCTTTCACTGTCAGGATAATTTGACTATAATTTGTTAGATAATTTGACCATAATATAAGTTTAATTTTTCATGCTGTTGATGTTTTGCAGCCACCTCTGCCTCCGGGAGCAATTAAATATTTTTCAGCTCCTCCAGCTTCTTTATAAATTCTTCTTGCTCTTTACCAGTTAGCCAGTTAACAAGATGGTTCTAGCTTTTAAATCTTCGGATGCAATCTAAAGCCTGGCTCACACGCAAATTAAAAAAACACGTATATCGATGTCAGCAGTGTGAACAACACAACATAACGACATAATAGGAACATAATAACATGGGCATAATGACATAAGGAAAAAACTGATCTTTTCTTTGTCATTATGTGCATAGTGTTGTTATGTCGTTATGTCGCTAGTGTGAACCAGGCTTAAGTATGACCATTCGAATGAAAGCTATCGAGAAGTACTTTGGTGCGGTGCTAGATGTTAATAATGAAATAACATTCTGTGGGTGAAATTCTAAAGAGATACACAAGATTGTTGTGTAGTTTCTTGACTGACCTCACTGGAATACTTGCACGCTTCCTTCTGTGCATTGTCCACTTCAGCTTGAAGTTCATCACACCTGATCTTCCATTCGTGGATTTGTTTTTCGAACCTATTTTGTTTCTCTTCGAGGATGGCGCTGTTTGTCTGAGCCTGAAAACACAAAATGCAACGGCTTGTGAGAAAAATAAAAAATGAGAAAAACAAAATAACGAGTAACACATTTGCGCGGACTCTAAGGAAATATTTCATAGCACGATAAGCTTACCTTCTCCAAGTCAATGACGGCATCCTCTAACTTAGAATTTAGTCTGTTTCTGGCTTTCTCAGCATTGCTGGCTCTCTGTGAGGCGCCAGAAAGGGCTACCTCGGTCTCGTGTAGCTTCAGAACAAGCTTGCGTCTAAGGAAGAGTAAAGAGAAATATTTAGTCAAGAATCTTGAAATATCATTGATTTACTAACCAAGATAAACATTTCATTTATCCTGGCTGTCACTTAAAGAAGGCTTATAATGTAGTTCTAACTTTTGAGTCGCTCGACGAAATCCTATGGTGTAACCATTCAATTGAAACCTCTTCGGCAGTACTTCGGTATTGTACCATTTGTTATTTTAATATTTTACAAGATGAAATTTGGGATTTTTCTTGAATTTTGATTTTTTTTTTGCAATCTTTGAAGTTAGTGGATTTCACTTACTTGGAGTCTTCCAGTTCGTCGAGTCTATTCGACACAGCTTCCTGTTCGAACTTGGTCTTCATATAAGCGAAAGCTTTCAAGAGCTGTTTTTGCAGGTCCGCTTTGCCTTCCTCCAGCTGCTCGATTTGCTTTTGCATTTTGTCGTTTGCTTCGGCAATCCTCATAACTTTGTTCTGAGCATCTTGTTTAAGCTAACAAAGTAACACTCGGGCGTTAAAAATCTTTAACTTCACTTTGTCAAAAAAGATGAAAACACAGAGGCGACCGGGTACACATGGGTTAAACTGGAGATGAATACACGAAGACTACGAAAGATCTTGACTAAACTTTTTCACTATCAGGAAGACTTACTCTTGTTTCTTCTTCGTTGTTTTGTTTATACTCTGCAGCCTGTTTCTTCATGTCTTCCACCTAAACAAGCCCAATAAATATTCATAAACATTTAACGTTAAGCCAGTGTAATATGGTGCTTGTTTCGAGTCTATGAGGAAATAACCTAAATCATTTCAATCGTACATATTGACCAACGTTCTGAATGGCCGCGCAGTTAACTCTTTATATTTTCGCATCCAAATATAATACTTATTGCTAGTAAGCTCATGAAGCCATGAAAAAAGTCATTTCTTTCTTCTCATTTTCTCTTTCTTCTTTCGTTCTTTCGTTGTAGTTTTGTTTTGTTTTGTACAAAATAATAGTTGCTATGAAAGAGACCATTTTTTCAAATTATATCAATAGAAATTATCTCCGTACTTGCTGTTCATAAATTTTCATCTGTTGGCCTACTTCTTCATTTAAGCGATTGGCTGCTTCCAGCTTTTCCTGCAGACTTTGCATGTCTTTTTCCATCTTTACGGCTGCGCTCTTTGCATTCTTCTTAACTTCCCGCTGCTCATACAGCTCCCCAGCAAGTTTATCAATCTGCAAAACCAAGTAACCTCGAGAGTCAATTTCAAACATGGTGTACAAAAAAGGTTTGATAAGAGTTAGTTTTCTATAGAATAACGAATCTTCTGTTCCTAGGCAACTGACGAACGTACGGTGGTTTGCATCACATGTCCCATTCTTGTTTCTTTGTTCTATGAAATAAATGTTGTTTGCGTTTGAGGAATTCCTTCCAACTTCAGTTTCAATCATTTCAGCTCTTTGCTTGATGGAAAACTGAAAATGCTATAATCTCGCGTTGTCCATAACAACATCCTCTTTTTAGCTAAACATCAAGCAGTTGTTGGAGTAAAGGACCCCTTTAACAAATCAACAGTAGGTTCATAAAAGAGAATAGTCTTAAGTAAATTTTGTTTCGGGGCCAAAAATAAAGGTTTTAGGAACCTTTATCCGAAATAATAAAAGAGTAAATGAGTAAAAAATTACGGAGAAACTGCAGTTTAAAGTTTTTACTGAAAGTTTGTTTGGTTCGATCAAGGGGACATTTAACTTTAACTTGAAGGGAATTTGTTACATTTTCCACAAATTTGGAGGGTAGCTCAGTTTACATTGTAGTCAACAATTCTTTTCCTTGTCTCCCAACTCTTTTGTTTTGCCGTGCATGTCTTTAAAAGCAAGTTATTTACTGATAACATGATTAAATTGACTTACATGTTTAACTAACAATTTTGTTTTGTCTTGGTGCTGTTGATTATTGGCAGCCAGCTTTGCCTCTAGGGACAATTTAGTATTTCCCATCTCCTCCGTCTTCTTGTTGAACTTCTCCCTGCTCGTTTCCAGTTGACGTATCAAGGAATGGATCTAGAAAGGTTTTACAACACTTAGTTTCATTAACAATATTCGCTTATTTGGATACATCTATTTAAAATTTCCTCCCTTTCTCAATATTCAACTGAGCTTCACCGAATGGTTTGACAAACAATAAAAGCCAATGGTTTCTATATCTTCGTTACGATTGTCGCTAGCGATCGCTGCGGAGGGGTTTCCAAAGATCTCACGATTGCTGAACTTTTTTTCAACGATCGCAGAGATCGTAGTGACGGTGGCGATCATATAGAAACCAGGCGTAATTTATCCGTGATATCAGGTTTAAAACTTTGCTCTGTAATGTAAATTTGAATTGAAAAAGATGATCATTTTAAAAAGGAGTAAATTTGTTGATGGGTACAATTCAAGCAATCTCAGTCTTTTGTGAATGTCAAGCAATCATTACCAGGGTTGTAGATTAATAGTAGGTACACGTCCTATTTCCCGGATGTTTTTGCGGCTGTAACGTTGTCACCACTGCAGGCTATTTTTATACAAGAACCTGTACATTGTAAATATATTTGTGTCATGCATGTTTATACTGATACCGAATTCTAGTTTGGTTTGCTTTACTATGTTGCCCTAGAATCAAAATAACTGCAAACGGTCCTGTTTCTAAAGGTTGATATACAGCAATTCACTTTACACTTCATTTTACCTCATTTTTCTGCCTTTTTATTGATCCCCATAACTCTGTTTTTTCTTTGATTTGCTTTGACAGCTTGTTTTGTAGAACCACCTTTGCTTCCTTTGCAAATTCAAGCTCTTGTTTAAGCTGTTTAAGTTTTAACGACTCTTCCTGAGTCACGGTCTCCCCTGTTGATTGTTTCTAACAATGAAAAAATATTCAACGTTAATTTTCGATCATATGGTCCATGGTAGTTGATGATAATTTAAATGACCTCTTCCGTTTAAAAGCGAACTACAGTGTGTATTATCAACTACATCACGCGCTAGCATTGACTTTAAACTCCATCAAAATTGTCCTAGTAGTTGATGATAGAAAAGCACTGGCGACGAGATATCGATCGCGCGTTTCCAGTCCCCTTCCCTCGTCTCTTCCGGAAGCGCAGTTTATCCCAGTTTCTCCTTCGAAGAAGAATATGTTCGTATTATAGATCTAAACAGGTTCTTTTCAATCTGAAATGTCTTCGAACATTGCGATGAGTGTGCTTCAAGTTGTTTTTAGTTCAGTTTTAGTTATTTCGCGCCGGCGACAACTCGTCGACTTTTTCCGCCCTTCATGGATTTCGCCGTGAAACTACGAAAAGCTATTTGATTATAACCTTTTTGCCTCGCACTTAATTTCAGGCAAGTTAACCGATTGTAAACTAAATTTGACTGACGAAAGAGCATCTTCTTATTTGGGATTGTAGTTTTAAGTGTATTTCTGACTCTCGTGAAAGTTAAGACATGGGCCTGTAGTCAGTAACGCCTAAAAGCTACGGGGGTGGTCTATCTCAAAAGGCTTTAGTCATGAGAACTCGATACTTTTAAAGAGTAAATAGTTAGCAAATGTCGTCCTTTTGTCAAGAATAACACATGCAAATTAGGTCACGTGACTTAATACAGAAAAAAAAACTTTAAGCAAAGATGGCAACAGTTTATACCGATCATAATCAAATGTTATTGCTACCAGATAAGTGACATAAGTCCCAAGAACAACAACAAAAAATCTGCGCTTGGCCTTTGTTGATTATTTCATTAAGTTTGAAAATAAACGGTAATTTGTACAAGTAACCAGTCCCCCGTAATAGTAATTTATTATTAAAATCTTAAAAAGGCCAAGCGCAGAAACTGGAAGTACATAATAGCCTTGAAATCATAAAACTTGTGGCAGCCTCCAGGTATTGGTAAAAAGTGTTGCCGTTTTGCTTGAAACATTTTTAACCTAAAAATAACCCTGATAGGTCACGTGACCTAATTTGCATATAATCTGCGTGCTAAAATGTCCAAACTTGCAAAATCTTTAGTCTACCAAAAATTTGAGTTCTTATGGCCAAAGCCTCAGAAGATAGACCACCCCCTCACTTTTTTGAGTGAAATAGCTTGAGGCCCATGCCTTAATTTACCTGAGCTGTTTTAAGAACTCGCAGCTCCAAAAATTTGACAAATGTTGTCTATTAGGGTCTGGTCGCACTACAGTCAAAAACAAAAATTAGCCCGTGCACGAAATGACATAAAAACAAAAACATTCCACAAAAAGCATGTCCCACCGGAGCGGTTTCTTTTGTTTTCCTCGATTTTTGCACGGGCGGATTTTTGTTTTTGACTGTAGTGCGACCAGGCCCAAACTTCATCTTTATTTCTCTATTTTCGAATTGCCCATAATACACTTTGTTTGCCCCCCAAATTTTGCATAAAACTATTGTTTTGAAATGCTCTTGGGAATATGTAGTCCCCACAAGAGCATTAAAAAACAATAGTTTATGCAAAAGTTTGGGGGCAAACAAAGTGTATTGTGGGCAATTCGAAAATAGAGAATTGCTTGAACTCTTTTTTTTTAACATATATGTCTGAGCCAATCATCCCACGGTAGTTCACACAGGTATTGTACATAATATAATGTACTATAATATAAATAAAACGCATTTATTACACGTCAGGCTGTGAAATTTATTCATATTTGACAACGTTCTTACTAAAAGTGATAGAGATATGCAGACAGACACCCAGTTTCGATGACAAAAATAAATACAACCAATACCTGCTGTTCACTGTCCTTCTCTTTAAGAACCGAGTCCATTGCTTTTTGAAATAATCTTCCACCTACAAAAAAGTAAATACTGTATTACATGTACTCTATACTAAAAACTGTTTTCGGTCATGCTACTCTATCATCTCATGGACTTGTAGCTTCCTCTCAGATCGCCGACAGTGCGTCAAACTGCGACAAAGCGTGTCTCGATGGCTTCCGGTTCGAAGTAGGCCTGCATCTCTTCGGAACCTCTAATTTCATTCGACCTGGATGAGGTGCACCTCTTTTGTTTTTAGGGCTAGGGTCCATTGTTGTGTTGTTTGTTCTCTTGCAGGGGCGGATACAGGGGGGGGGGGGGGGAAGTTGGATTAGGTGGCTAGCCCCCCCCCCCCCCGCCCCTTTAGACTTTAAACTTATACTTGCGTTCAAAACGTTATACCGTCATTTCTCCGTCAATTTTCACTATTTTTCGATGAAAAATGAATGAACGTAAACTTTATTTTGACGCCAAAAAAAATTCAATTAAATGGTCGATCTGAAGGTACACGGTAACCTTAAAGGGGCTACATTTTTCCGTTGCTGCATATTGAAATACTTGGGATAACTGTTCTTTGCAAAAGGTTACTTTGCAGTAAAATTTAACCCAAAAATATTACTTATGAGTGTACCTAAAAAGTATATACACGTATATTATTGTTTTAGAAATCGACGACCCCTAAAATTGCCAATCACAAAACGAAAATCAAAGAACTTTGTCAAATTTTATTTATTGTGATGTTACAGCGCGCGGACAATTTTTAACGCAATATTTTGTTGGGTCAACATGCTGCAAGTACGTTTTTGAAGCTGATTCACGCAAAAATTGCGAAGAAAATCGTCCGTGCAACCATGTTTTACACGGCGTCAACAATTAGCGAAACATTGTTGCGCTAAAAATCGTCGTTGCGAATCGTTCCGTGTACCTTCATCTTTACGATAACATCCATTTTTCGTATCTAGAGATATGACAAACGTTTTGTAGAAGAAATTTAACTCCAAATTACGGCTCTGAAAGAAGAAAAAATTGTAAAAAAATTGTGGCGGGAACACCATGCTGACTCGGTCATGTCACTGGACGATATAGTAAAGATGTGGAAACACTAAAAACGAACTTTTTTCATTTCGTTATTTATTTGCATCTCTGCCGCAAGAACTGCACAAATAAAAGCAAAAAACAGCTCGAACGTTTTTGGCTTCTTAAAAATCGACTCGTGATGTATCTAGGGTCACACGTTTGAAAACGATTCTCAACACAAATGAAGAAAACCGGTATTTTCGGTTGGAAAGCAAATGGTACGGTTGATTTTCCGGGAATTTCAGTTGGAACTAGTGCACAGCCTCCAGAGGTTGTCACACGATTCTGGTTGAAACGAACCAATCGAAGAATTCCTTACCATTAGACAATTTCTCTCAGTTCCAGTGTTATAACAAGGGAAAAACAAAGACCGGAAAACGAATGGTAAAAAGCAAGCGACATCTCTTCCGGCTGTTTCGGTTGGAATGCTGATTTTACAGAACTGTTTATAAAACTAAATGGCAAATCCGGTATGAACCGAAATCGGAGCATTTTGAGTGATTTAAATTCACTTTGCACAAAGAGGCGAGAGACTTAACGGGTCATTCTTCTTCAAATTGAAGAAAGTTACAATTTGTTTACTTACCTAGTGGTTTTGTTAAAGCCATGTTTAACTGCGACACATAATCTACAGATGTTTCGCTACTGAAAGTTTCACCAAATTACTACACTGAATTTGACTCACCGATTGAATAAATCCCTTTGTGACGTTTTCCAAGTACGTCATCTTTGTGCGTCAGATTAGAATATTTGTACTATTTCTTGATATTTAGTTCTTCGTCTTCTTAAGATTTAATTCATCCTAAGAAAATAATTATTTCAGGTGAAAACAGTTTAACGAATAAAATGGTGAAAAATACAACTGACGCCATCTTTTTAACTGGCAATCTTCCGATTCATGCGCGCGAGCTCCATATGCGCGCGCGGCTCTGCGCAGCTTTTTCTGAAATAATTTTTTTGTACCCCGAGAAGGCTTGGGAAGTGAAGATCTTGGCAAGATTTTAGAATTGTTTAGAATAAAAACTGTATGGGTGACTTGCGACTTCCTCGGTCTACGTTTGCTTGAGAACTCATTGGTCTCATTTATGCTGTGTTCACACTAGGGCGGAACTTGTTAACAAGCAACTGTAACGAAATAGAATGACCGGATCCTGCGTAGTAAAGGTTCTAATCAGCTATAAAACCCGGCGTAGCCAATCGATAAAAATCGGTACCGATTTATCAATCGATAAATCGGTAAAAATCGGTAAATTTGATTTGATTGGTATCGATTGTATCGATCAATCGGTGAAAATCGATGACACACTCATTTGTTTTATCGATTTTTCTTGATTTTCACCAATTGTTATCGATTTTTAACGAGTGAATTTTCGGCCTTTAAAATCGATTATAATCGCTTTATTTTATAAAATCAAGAGACAACAAGTGAATAGAATTGTCTTTTCGAGCAGAAAAAAAAATCGATGCAAAAGCATTGCAGTACCTTGAAATTCATGTGGAAGGAGTCTGACACCAAGCTGCTGGATCAGTTATTTTCGAAAAATGATGGAAAACGCAGCATTGGAGATTTGTGCTGGTTTTGGAGCATTTTATAATATTTACAGAACAAGTGAATACTTTTTAATGGTTCGCACGATTTGCAATCGGCTCAGAATTTAGATTTAGCAAGCATTGGGAAGGCTTCTCACACAAATTTGGGTTCGTGGATTGTTTTGTCAAGGCATCAAGTATTTTTAAAAATGGGAACCTTAACTACAGTTTTAGAGTCTTTGCTAAAGACATATTTCATTGTTAGCATTTCTCACATGTCATAAACTGCTAAAATGGTGGGAACAATGAAACTGAACACAAGACATCACTAAATCGACATTGCACATGCGCAACTAGTGCCAGTCCCCAACCGCGCGTAAGAATGACTGGAAGCGCAAACATTCAAAGGTAACGAGACAAAAAATCTGATTTTTTTGGCGAATCATAAACTTTTTTAAAAATCTGTAGCATGGAATTACCGTTAGGCGAAAAACAAGGAAAGCTAAGAAAATGTATTAATAAAAATACACCTTTATGACGTCATAGCTTTTCCAATAACGTGATTTTTAACAAATCCATGCTTCAAATTTTTTATTAGGATGTTATTAAGCTGTTGAAATTGGTTTTATTGGAAAAAATGCAAGATGTTTGCGTTTTAAGGGTTTTTATGTTCTGGTCACGTGACTTACCAAATATAGTCATGACTCATAAAATTTGATGGGACCATTAACAGAAAACATCATAGCCGAGGAAGTATAAAAGAAACTCGTTATATGACGTATGGAACTCTTCAATGGCAACCACCTTGTAGTTAAGTTTCTCCCCGCTTAATACTTCCGCACTTCTGCTCCAACAATTTTGCTGAAACTTGATAAAGGTATGTTTTAAGTCAATGTAAGCTGATTCCAGAAATTTAACAAATATATATAACGGCAAACTTTTTCACTGGTTGCGACTTTGTTCAAAAAGTGGGGTTTCATACGGTAAGGCATCGCTTTAGAGCCGAAAAAGTTATGACCCAAAGTTTGTCATATAGACGAGTGCGCCCGAAATAACAACGGAGCAACCTTAATTGGGAAGAGGCGTTTATATGGGTGAACAGTTTATTTTGATAAATACAGCTGCAGCCCGAAGACTGAATTGCATATTTACATAACTAGGCGTTTGTAAAATTAGGCCTCTAATATAGTAGACCCCCCCCCCCCCCCCCCCGGAGATATAGGAAGAGGATTTTTTTCCTTTTCTCTCCTCCGCCAAAAAAATTGCCTAATCACAAGTTAAACACTTATTATAAAAATATTAGCCCGTCTTTACGAACGCCCAAGTCTGCTCCAATATAAATAAATGTCCTCTTCTGGGTCTTCGATCAAGAAATGGAGTTGAACTACTGATCAAAGGTCATTAATAAACCACAACTGAAATATTCTTTCCGAATAATGCAATATAACTCGTATAATTAGAAATATAGACCTCTAAAAAAACGTTTTTTAAGTTAACATACTCTTTAGCTTGTTTTTTTGTTGTTGTCCGATTTCAGATTATGAGACAATCTCTGAGAGAAATTTCCTTTATATAAAAATTTATAATAATTATGATGGCAATTGAAAATCCCAATTCTCTAGATCACATGCATGTTCTAAAATCACGGGGCAACAAACAAACCCAGCTGCTAAAAACGTCTATGCAGTCATGGACTTGCGAAAAGCAAATGTAAAACAACAAGGCAAGCTGATTCGCGAAGAGGAAAAGACACAGGCAAGAAGAACGAAATAAACTAAAATATGTTTATATTTTTGTGCCCGATATTTCGGTTTGAAACACAAGCCTTTGAGCATATATTTGACCAGTTTAATTTTTTTCCCTTTACGTCATATCAGATCATTACCATACTCTGCGACAAAAGAAAACAAAAATTATAAAACCGGTTTGAAAATTTTCAAACCAAAGAAAAATTTGAACCACAACATATACGTTAGGATCGTAAAGGCCGATTTACACGGTAAACTTTGTCGCATGCAACACGCTCAAACCACGCTTACGTTCATACTTACAACACGAATTGCTTCGTGCAAATCAACTCACTGAGTGAGTCATATCGTAAGCATGGTGTAAGTGTATCGTATGCAATAAAGTTGTACCGTGTAACTCGGCCTTTACAATTTGAAAGGTTGACCGAAACATGGATCCTTGTACATGTATAATTAATTGGATGTCCAGGATGTCCCTTCCAATAGGCTGATTGACATAATTTTTAAAATAGGCTGATTAACATACATATGCAAAAAAAATAAATAAATCAGCCGCCATTATGATAGAGGTCTATTATGTCCGTTCTCTAAATATCGAGAGTGAAATTAACCCAAAATAGGTTACAATAAGCTCCCGGGACGAACGTTTTTCCCGAAGTTTTTTTTTTCTCGGCACGTTGCGTCTTGCTGTGGCGGGTTCGCCGCTCGCACGTCGACATGCACCAATGGCAAAAAAATTAAACCTCCGACACCCTGCTGGGTACACCGTATTTAGAGACTGAGGAGAACACGCAAGTCTATAAATAGTATTGTACTGTGCCCGTACCGTGTAGGTGAGCATTGACGTAATCGTTCGGATGTGGTGTGGATCGTGTGACATTCTGTTGGAATAACACAGTGCTCCATCGAAGTTGAACAAGTTAACCATTTGATTTTGGCCAGCTTCAGTATCACCTGTAACATGTACAAATCAATGGATAACACTCAGCATCTTGGGACAACAGAAGGTATTTTATTTAATAGTCTTTGTTTACTACGTTCATACCGCCTCGTTTGTCGAACTTTGTCCCGCATGCAATTTTACTAGTTCGAAAGAGGTACAAGCTCTGACAAGTATCTTGATATTACATGTAGCTTCGTTTAATTTCAGGTTCGATAATTAGTTTATTTGCTTGTCTTGCGAGTTTCTTGTGACTGTATAGTTGTGTCAATATTTAAATTTATTTACGACACTTGGATAACTCTAGATCAGAAATGGGAGGAAATTGGTAATTTGTTATTGGTAACATTTTGTAAGCCATCACGATCACATATGACACGTGATAAGTCAAAGTTTCTCATTTGTTCGAAAATTATAACTCAGAAACTTTATATCAAAAGCTTTATAATGAAGGCTTTTTGTCTCTATTCTTTGATAAAATTCAATTAACAGATATAGACTTAATACATTGTACCGACTTTTATTATTATACAGAATGACAATTTATGGTTACGCAATCGCGCAACCGTCTTCGTATCGGCTTCGTATGATTCCCATAGCAAATCTGTAGCTCTCGATTTATTAGTTTTCATTTTCTCCGTTTTGTTTTTCAGTCTTGTTTTCTTTAAAGTCGATTGGCCATTAACATGGAATTTGACATTTAAATGCAAACGCAGGCGACAGCGGTAATTTTTCCTGTAAATTTGACGGGAATCAGTAGCAACGGCGGGAAACCATTTTACCATAGATACCGTATATTTTTAACCGTATAATTAAAATAAAGATCTGTTTCCTTAAAATACACATGAACAAGTCCACTTATCGGGAAAACGTTTTATCCCGTATCTACTGGTAAATAATTTGCCGATGAGAAAATATTCTTGGCGAAACTCTACATTTTTCGATAAGTCACGAAATCTAAACCAATAAAACGCAAGCTTAGAACAGCCCGTTTCCAGGCGACACATATAAGGGATGCTGCCATTGGTAGAGAGTGGTATGACCAAAATGGCGGCCTGAGGCAAGATTACAAATATATATGGCGACAATTCTCCCGGTAAGTTTCTGTCCGTTTCTCTCTTAAAAAGTTAAAGTAAAAGTAATAGTAGTTTGGTAAGTTGTTATGGTATCTTCGTGTATGATATAGTCACTTATTCTTGTTATATATTCCATTATGTGATCGTTAGCCTAATATTGTGCAAGTGCAGTTAAATCTTATCTGTGATTCGGTCCGACCGTGCTCAGGTCTTACTTCGCTCATAAAGAGTTTTGGTTTTTCTCTATTCAAGGTGTGTTATTACAACGGAGTTTTGTACCTTGCTGGCTTATGTTCGACTACGTTTTTACACAATCAAAATGCACGTTCGGATTAAGCTTAAGGTTTCTTGTAAGCTTATGTTAAGATTAACTTTAGCAGGATTTGTAAACTTTTTTGTTAGCTGTGGTTGATAGCTTATCCCCCTTCACAGCACGTTTAATTTACTAAGAACTTAACCTGTTAACAACCGTTTAAGCAAATGTCAGGTGAAATATTCAAAGCTATATGGGGACATCCATTGCATTTACCAAGAGACTGCCCATAATAATAACTGAGTCATCTTTGGTTGTCATTTTTGTTATCACCTTAGCATGTGATCATATTTACTGCGTCTCTGTATGGTATCTTTATATTCTAAGTGTTATTTCAGTAATTCTTAATAAACTGAAGATTCCATAAATCATACAGAAACATATCTTTAAAAAGATCTCTTGTTTAAAATTTGCTACAATGTATTATTAGATTTGAGCAGATACATGTATAAGTAAATTTAAATACCATAAGAGTTTGTTTAAATGTGCTTTGGTGACATTTTCTTCC
The DNA here is from genome assembly GCA_024195265.1 of Dendrophyllia cribrosa. Classification (NCBI taxonomy): domain Eukaryota; kingdom Metazoa; phylum Cnidaria; class Anthozoa; order Scleractinia; family Dendrophylliidae; genus Dendrophyllia; species Dendrophyllia cribrosa. The sequence goes on along the minus strand of JAJLRJ010000007.1, from coordinate 33,763,639 downwards.
AGGTCTTGAATTTGCTGCAACAGTCCTGATACGTACACTACATATGGAATGTTCAAAACAATTGTTATGCGGAATACAACTATTGAATACATCAAAATGGGTGACTTTGAGAATAATGTAGAAAATTTTGGAGATTTCAATGGTAGATATATTTAAACCCTTGTAATACATTTTTACATTTAATATTTTTTGCATTGTTTGCACTTGTATACAGTCTAGTAAATAGAAGATGATGCATGCGTTCATGTGAAGAAATGACATTCAATTTTTCTTTGAGTGTTTAACTCAATGTCTAATGAGTGAGCGTAGCAAAACTAGTGAGATATTGAGTTGAGCGTGAGAAGAAAAATTTCATATTTCCAAACAGCCATGTATTATTTTGTTTATTAAATAAACCACACATGACACTAATTACGAAGTTGTAAGCAATTTTCCAAAGGTATCCCAAAATCCTATGAATACTGTTTGAAGATTGTCACACATTTCCTACCATTATTCAAAATTTCTCAAAAATGTCCGAAGATTTCTGAGGATGATCTACAGATGTTTCGATTGTAGACCCACACCATTTAGTTCATGAACATATTTTATGATATCTTCAATCTTCATGATGGAGAATAAAATTAATACCTTCACATGTGTCAAGATGTGATTTTTCTGCAGTGGGAGAAATCCTTCTATTTCACTGAAGTGTATTTTGATATATAACATTGCAATTACATGTATTAATTTTTTGTGTGCATGTACTGTACGTACAGATTGCACATGTCAATAATTAATATCAATTGACAGGTCACTCTCTTATTAGACTAATGGATAAATACATTCATAGACTTTATTTAATTCGGATGAAGGGGAGCACGGAATAAGACCCTAAGTGACTTTTGATGTAACTTCAAATTCTCCTTGTGTTTCACAAGAGAATACAAGGCAATTTGAAATAAGAATCTAGCAGTTTATCAGAAGTCACTTAGGGCTTTTTTTCCAGGCACCCCTTCAAATTATATTGTAATCACTTTTTAATACTTGTCTCTTGAAAAGCACCCTGTCATCTACATGTACATGTAATCAAAACCTGTATAAGGGGATTGGAAATGTAATTCTTGTAGCACTCGCCAGGAAGGATTTCTATTCGTATTTGGTGAGCAGGTGATCAAGTGCCAATTTCTAACTCTGTATAACCATAAATTTACAACAACATTTTGCACTTTATTGCTGTTTATTGTAAAGAGAAAATTAATTTGTTTTATGTTTGTTTCTCAAGCAGTGAATTGCACCTTAAAGATTCAGTATGCTACATGTACATATAATTAAGCCCTCTGGTCTGGAATATTCTAAATCTTATTAATTTTTCTTGGTCCATTTTGGTTGTCCAATTATATGGAGGGTCAACCAGACTTGTTCTTTAAGCTATGACAGCAATCAAATTCATACCTCATTTACATGTATGGGGCAGAATAAATGTTGTACAGGATACATGTACATGTATATTATTCAGCGAGTAAGAATTCCCATAATGAGCGCTGGAACTATTTTTTGGAGCTTAACAGAACATGTGTCTCATCCAGACATGCATTTTTGTTGAACAGGCATAGATCTGACAAAATTTGTTGGACATCTGCCATCTTGGACCTTTCACCCAACACTCAGTCCATCAGGCATCAGCATACATTCGGCACATGACAAAAAGTTTACAAATATGCATCAAATCACTTGTCATTGCCTTTTCTGAATTTACCATAATTAGGACAGCATTTTACAGCAAACTAAATGATGAACAGTAATAATTTTTTCATTGATTTTGTAAATGTCTTGGGAAGTACATGTAAATGGGCTAGCCAATCTTTTAAGAACAAATGTAGCCACAGAAATGGAAAAAGTTGCCAAAAAAAGGCAGTTATATTTTTAGTAGCACTGTCTTGTTTGTCTGTGAAAGTGGCTAGGGCTAAAAAATGTTTAGTTATGTAGTAGCCAGGGGAAATCCCTTGCCCCCAACTTAATGACAGCCTAATATACAAGACTTTCAAGGCAAAAGCTATGTGTTTTTCTGCTTGAACACAAATTAAATGTCCAATCACATTGTCAAGAAAGTCTGACATCTTAGGAATTCGGTTGGAAAATTACCGAAGACAAACTGTTATTCACAGCACTGCCATAATGCAATGCCTTTTTAATTTCTGCATTTTTTTTATGAAAATACCCTATAAGGGCTTCCTCTTCTTCAACTTTACATTTTAGTATATCAAAAGGATTTTTATTAGTTATTAATTTTTTATTTATTTATTTAATATATTTTATAGTAGCAGATGACACATGTACTTCTGATAATTCATATGAACTGAGTGGTGAAATGGACAATGTTAGCAGCAATCGAAAGCGGTTTGCTCCCAAAAAAGACTTAGCTAGCACATATTTTGATCAGAGAATTCCTATTCCACACGACATTGGAGATGATGGTCCTGATGTAAGTACATGTACATGTATATTAATAATAAAATATTCTTTAATAGCATTTTTCTGATTACTTAAATTATTAATTATTTTCTTGTTGAAAACAAACTAGGTGGATTGTATTCGCTGTATAGAATTCTACGAAATTGTTCAGTTTGAAATTTTACACAACTAAGTGCGAGAAAGTTACATGTACAGTACACCTACCAGATGGGAACTTCTCACTTAAGGAAAAACTAAATAATTAACTCCCAAGGGTGCCAAACATCAGAATTAAGAGAAAATGACAAATTTAAGTTTGTAAAATACAATGTATTAAAAAACAAATGGTACCTTGCAAAAGTACTGTGAAAGCTGGTTTCATTTGAATGGTCACACTATAGGATTTTGTCGACAGACTCAAAAGTTAGAGCTACACTACATGCCTCCATTATTGACTTTGGGAGTGAATGGGTTAATTAATAAATTAGGCCTATTAGCCACACACAAACACCATGAAGACACTGTGGTGTTCAGTTGCTTGTTGTTTTCTTTCTAATAATAATAATAATAATAATAATAATAATAGACTCTATAGTGCCACTCCCAGGTGTATAAATAACTAACTAAAAGGTAATTCTCTTAGACCTCAAATTAGAGGGAACAAAATTAATGGGGTGTGTATGACTGATTTTCAATTTTCTACAGCTTTGATTATTATTACCCCACGAAAATGATACTTCTGAACATTAAAAGACCATTTTTTTTCTCCACAGTTTTCTCGATGTTTCTCAACATTGAACTGGTTGAAACATGTTTGGATTAGCTTGATGGAAATCATTTTAAAATACGGATACATGTAGTTCAAAGACATTCTAATATTTTTCTGGACGCATTCAAAAATGCAGAGATGGGAGGCAGAGGCTTAATAAAGGTTTTACAATAACCTTACAGTGCTAACCATTAAATTCTGTTTATCTTTGTAGGGGTTTAGATTCAGTTTCCGTCGCTTGTGGGCCTTCACAGGACCTGGTTTCCTGATGAGCATAGCTTACCTTGATCCTGGAAACATTGAGTCTGATCTGCAGTCAGGAGCAGTGGCCAAATTTAAGGTAGAGTAATCTGGTGAAGTGAATTGATCCAATGGTCTGTGTGAGTTGATCAGTGATTTTATATTAAAATAATATTTATTTTATTGACTAAGGATTATTTGGTTATTTCTTAAGTTAAGCTACATGGTATAACCTGCAAGCAAGTTCTCTTGGGGTTGAGAATATATGTTACAGATGTAATAGCGTTAATCTACTAGCTTTCTATTATGAATGCTGTTATCTTATTGGCTATGCTACTCACTTTCTATTCTGTTGTAGAAAGTGAGTAGAGTGAGTAGCCTACAATGTAATGGCGGCCGCTTCTTCACGTTTTAGAAATGTCTGTGAAGAGTTTTGAACGTCTAGTAGATTTATACTAAAACAATATCGCGTGATAGTTGATGAGGGCTTTACACGATAGAAATCTCAAGCTCATAACCTAATTGTTACATGTACATATATTCTTGGGGTTATGAATATATATTCTCAAGGTTAGAGCTTACATGTACAGTAAGTTTCAAGGTTTTGATAAATATCCTTAACTTGACTTTTAGCGGCATCACTGCAGTAAATACTGTAACTTTAATGTCAATAAATTACAGGCTGTAAAACAATGAAAACATCTTACAGTAGCATGGCATAAATGTGCATTGTGTGAAATGAGACAAGTGGATGACGTAATACACTGGGGAATTACCAACAAAGGTTAACAGTTGAGTGAGCGAGAGGTGACAGAATCAAGTAACATTTTCCATTAATGCTACGAAATCCATTCGAAGTTCACAGATCGGTTTTAATTTTCCATACTGAGTTTGAATTCAAAGAATTGAAGAGTAAACAGATTTAAAATGACCAAAACATCTTAGTGTGACATTAATATTGTATTGTGTGAAACAAGACTGTCGAGACAACTGGATGACGTAATACACTGAGAAATAACAAAAAAGGTTTCATCCCTGTGAGCCATCGAGTGCTGATTTGCATATCTGTCCCCATATACTTTTTCTCGTTCAATGCTTTGTGTATTCACAAGATAATGAGTGCATTCAACAAGCTGCCTCAATGTTGTGGCCAGGGCTAGACAACAAGATCATTACCTTTTTCCACATTGTATCTCTTAATCCAGGTGTAAATGTTAGTAAAATTAATGGTAATTTACTTGTAAAATAGAGTTAACAACTCGGAGCATTTTAAGTAATATATATAGACTGTTTATTCATTTAGGCGTTAATGACAGCTCACTTACATGTGTAGTAGTATCTTATTTATGGCTGTCAACATTTGATATTTTTCACGCAAAAGACATTGTATATGTTGTGGTTCAATTTTTTCTTTGGTTTAAAAATTTTCAAACCAGTTTGATTTTTGTTTTCCTTTGTCTCAGAATATGATAATGATAATGATAATGAATCATATTCTGATTCATTGAAAATTTTTGGTTTGAAAATTTTTAAACCAAAGAAAAATTTGAACCACAACATATACAACCAGACTGAACTGCTCTTTAAGCTATAATATTAAGTTTGCATTGTTAGCTTTGTGTTATCAATACAAATTAGTTATGCCTTATCAGGCCTCAGATGCCAGTTGCGTGCTTTTTACCGTGCCATTAATAGTGCATTGTTTGTATTGTGTAATCGATACAAAGTTATGCCTTATCAGGCTTTTATACATAGCTGCATGTTCGTGTGTTCTCTCCCTGTTCAGCATCTTGAGTTGCCGTGAGTTCACCATTTGCATATCTCAGTTTACTGTATTCTGTTTTCTCCCACCTCGCCCCCCCCCCTTGTAAATAAAACTGGACTACAGGCTTGAATGCACACCTGCCACTTAGCATTGCATGTAGTGGGCTGGATGGGACCCTGACCCCCACCTTAGCCTGTTAGCTCATCCCTTAGTTTTGCTGCATTTCACCAGGTGTGGGATGCCCCACACTTGTTGGCTCATCCATTACTGGCAGGGTGTGTTGCTACCACCCTCTTTTATATTACGTTATACAGGGTGTGTCACTGCCTTGTTTACTCCAGGGTGCACCCAACAACATTGGTCCCATTTACTGCCAAACATTGTTTTTTTTTTGCGTACTTACTTACATGTATAAGCGAGAGAAGTTATTAAATCTGAGTAAGTAAATGTGATAATGAATTTAACTTCCCATCAAAGGAAAGTTGTAATTAATCAACAATCAATTAATTCAAAATCAAGCAATGGAATTTGTGGACCATAATTAAGGCATATGAACGAGCAAGTTATTAAATGTCTCATTTGCTTTTGTTACAGCTGCTTTGGATTCTTATGTGTTCAACTTTCATGGGACTTCTTATGCAGGTAACTCAGCAATGTATTCATTGTGCACACAAAATTTCAAAATGATCACATTACTGTACACATGTATGTACATGTCAGGGTTAGAGTTAGGGTTAGGATTACATATACATGTACACTGTAACTCTGTCAGTAGGGTTTATTCCAGAGTGCAGCATTGCAAGGGGTGGCAAATGGTAATAATAATTTAAGACTTTCAGAGATGATGAGCCAGAGACTTTTTGATTTCTTAAAATTCAAGACCCAGGATAGGCAACAAAAATAGTTGACACACTGTATACCAAAAATGGTTTTTGTGCCACATTGATAATCACTGCCTCTATCCATTCACTACACTCTACTGCATTTACCCCCATAGACCAATATCACACTACAAGCAGTTGCAAAAAGGTTGAGACACTTTCCAAAAATAGTGTTCATTCCGTATAAAAGCGACCGCGTAACAAAAATCAAATCAATGCAATGTGCTACTGACCCCCCTCCCGCTTCCAGTGTTGATGACTGTTAGATTGAATGGCATTTTTGATCTGGTACAACATTGATAAGGGGGGAGGGGTGCAGACTTGTTGAAAACCATGTTTTCCTCGAAATATGCACTACAGTACACAATGTCTCAACTCTTTTTGCAATTGCTTGTCTGAATAGTATTTCAATTTAAACACCAATAGCAAGAGGAACCGGCACGTAATATATGATTAAAAGGTATCAGTAGAAAGAGAAAAGATTAAATTTTGTGCTGATAAATACTGTAACGGTCAGTGCCTTGTAATTAGTGGCAATAATGGTCCAATTATCACAGTAATTTCGCGCTTTTACATGTCACGCTTTTGTGACATCTTTTATATGTCACGCTCTCGTGACAGTATAGGTGAATGAAAACATTCTTCCGAAAAGAAACCTTTTTTTCGGCTTTTATTATATATTTATAGAAAAATAGATACAATATCTTCCCATAATACATTTCTACTAAGAAAAGGCGCTCAATTTCGTTTCATAAAAATTTCCCCACGGTCTACATGTTTTCGACGGTCAACACTTAACAACAAATAAAGATTACATAAGTTCTTATTTCTCTCTGTAGACCGTTGACCGTTCACGCGAGTATTAAATTACAGTCAGTGAATTCTGCAAGTACGCATTTCACCAATTGTTCCCTTCCAAAATAAATCTTGCGAACTGCATTTGGCACATTTTGGAATCTCCTTTTGGTTTTGCTCGTCGATTCTCACATTAAAGTGGAAGAAAGCGCCAGACATCATATCTGTCCCAGTCATCGTGCCTCGCTCTTCGTTTCCATCGGATGTAGAAGGCCCACACTCGGCATTTTTATCGTAGTTCTCAAACAACTCTATTTGGCGAACGTCTGGTTAACGGTTGAAAACATCTATCGCAAAATCCTGCTATGGAAGAATTTCACGAAATCTGAGTAAATCGGTGCGAAACTTGACAACTGGGATACACGGTGCAAAACACACGGCCAGATTAAAGCTAGCTAGCAAAAATACGAAGAAATGATAATATTTTCACAACTACACGTAGAGTGTAATCCGAAATTGACTGGACAAATTGGACCAGCAAAAAGTTTCTCGCCGCTTTATTACTGTGCGAACACGCGATCACAGTAACACATGACGTATTATTTACACAGACTAATCCTTATCAATTCAATATGTACGCACGTTTCTTCCGTCAATAGCAAACGGAAACAAACCTTCTAGAAAGAGTAACGTTCTTTGAAAAATACATCACGATATTGAGCAACTACTGCAACTTTAAGAACAACACTCCATTTTTTGTTGAAATTAGCGCTAATTAAGGCCATAGAGAAATGTTGAAAAGGCACGTTTTGGACTTTCTTTTCTTAAACGCCTAGTCGCAGTGGCATAAAAAGCTGTTTTTTTCAAATCAAGTCATTACATTGATAACGTACATCAACTATGATTCATTTCCGAAAGGCAAATCCACTGCTGTATCATGATATGTGACTCAGACAAGCAGTTGCAAAAGGGTTGAGACACTTTCCAAAAATAGTGTTCATTCCGTATAAAAGCGACCGTGTAACACAAATCAAATCAATGCAATGTGCTACTGACCCCCCTCCCCCTTCCAATGTTGATGACTGTTAGATTGAATGGCATTTTTGATCTGGTACAACATTGATAAGGGGGGAGGGGTGCAGACTTGTTGAAAACCATGTTTTCCTCGAAATATGCACTACAGTACACAATGTCTCAACTCTTTTTGCAATTGCTTTTTTTTTGCTTTTTGCAACGTGGAGCCACGGTGGTCTAGTGGTTAGTGCGTCGGGCTTTCAACCTGAAGGTCGATGGTTCGAAGCCTGGTCTCTGCCGTCGTGTTGTTTCCTTAGACAAGAAACTTTACTCCACACTGTCTCTCTCCACCCAGGTGTATAAATGGGTACCGGCGACAAAAAAATGCTGGGGGTAACCCTGCGATGGACTAGCATCCCATCCAGGGGGGAGTAGCAATATTCCTAGTCGCTTCATGCTACAGAAACCGGGTTTAAGCTCCGGCCGTTGTGAGCCTTCTGGCTCGTGTGCGCGACTTTACTTTACTTACTTTACAACATTGATAAGGGGGGGGGGGGGGAGGGGGGTGCAGACTTGTTGAAAACCATGTTATCCTCGAAATATGCACTACAGTACACAATGTCTCAACTCTTTTTGCAATTGCTTGTAGCATGGCACAAATATATATTTAGTTTATTGGGGAAAAGAGCCCAGCATCAAATTCAGCATATCAATATTAGTAAAATTACAAAGTTTTGTAAAGATTGCTAGCAAACTGACAAAGATATGAAATTTTGAAACTGAGCATTTTTACAAAGAAATGTGTGGTGGATGGGCATATTATTATAGTGCCCGTCCAGCCTCGTTTTCGTGTTTTCCCCATACATCTCTTTGTAAAAATTAGGCCATAGTACTAAGTTTCAAAAGTTTATATCTCCGTCAGTGTACGAGCAATCTTTACGAAACTTTAATACACTTTTACTAATATTGATGTGCTGAATTTGATACTGGACTCTTTTCTCCATTAAATTAAATATATTTTCATGCCATGCTAGCGTGATATTGGTCTATCCCCCCCATCCAATGTTGTAGGATTGTAGTGACAGATGGACCTGACTAAACAATACACAACATTGTCTGAGGGGTGGGGGTGGGGGTGGTGGGGGTGGTTTGGGAATAAGGGGGATGGGGCTGAAATGTGTCTCATCCCAAAGAAAATGGGATTCAAAATGATGTGTCAACGATATACATGTACACATTGACGTTGCCTATTGCAGACTGGGACTCTGAAATGGCTTTATGAAAAAAATCAAGACTCCACGACATGGAGAATATACTACAGTATACTATTATGCGACCGTTTATAACACTACTGCTATACAAAATGACAATAAGACTGCTTTTTTAGAGTTTTCAGGGGGGAGCCTACCATATGGACCTTCATAAGCCAATTTATAGAATAAACCACCTCAAAATTTTCTCTGAATAATATTTTTTCTTCTTGTTAGAGATTGTCCCTAAGGCTGGGAACTGTAACAGGTGAGACTAGTAATTAATATTTTAGTAATTAATTTTGCGCAATTATCAAATGAATATAAATTTTTTTAACTATGCAAACATTACAATTTGGCCAAAAGATACATCAGTCTAATAACAATGATATATGCTAAAAAAAAAGTGAACATATGGTGTAAAATGAAATAAGATAATTATTATATATTATTATTATTTAAACTAAAACTTAGCTAGACATGTGTATATATTAATTAATTAACAAAAGCTTAACTATAAAAACGCCTTCTTAAACAAATAATTACAAATGTATGTCTTAAGCTAAAGGGATTTCTTAAAACCAACAAATGTAATATTCCTTATGAACGTCAATACATGTACATAATAAACGTGCATTGTACAAATCCTGATCAAACATGTCTATCAAACTTAATACAAGGGTCCGCTGAATACAGGTTTTTGTTTTACAGTTAAAATTTAGAGAAAATTTAGAGACCCAAGAAGCTGGTGTCCACCTCATATGGTGTCCGCTTAATGTGGGGTCCACTTAATACAGCCGGGTTTCTCTGTACACGTACTTGTCAAAACTTGTTACTCATGCGCGTAGTGGCATGAGTTATAAAATGCCCTCCGTTTTTATTTATTTTTTATTTTTTGTGTCACGATTTTGCATGCAAATGTATGCACGCATATTTTAAATTGTGCACTTCTGGTTCATAGCTTTGCCATTTACACTTCCTGTTCAGTGACTTCCGGCTACTCTCACTTCCGGTAAAACAGCGTTACTGAAGTGTCACGACAGCATCTCCTACAACCCTACTTACATTAGTAATGTTCACGTTTGGTATATATAAGACTTAGAAGAATCACTGGCTTCATTGTGGTACAGTCTTCATTTACAAAACAATCAATAGTAAACAACGTGGTTTGCAGGAACGATAACTGAGTGAAAGGAGTACTCTTCGCCATGTCAGACATCTTCTTATCATGTTTAAAATATATCCTAAAACTTTCTTGCGCATGAGTATAGGCTGCTTGAAGCCTCTTGGCCAGCACAGTAGTAAACAACCATGCCCATGGCTTTGACATACATGTAATTCCTACACCCCTTTTCCACAGAGCCCTTCAATTACCTTAAAATACAGAAAATTCATCTCCCCCTCCCTTGCTTATGAGCCTCCCAAAAATAATCTTAGAAAAACTTTGGAAGAGAAGCTTTTAAATATTCCCTCAAAAGCAACCTGCAACACCAACTTAGAATTCTAGTGTCGACTACAATACTAACAGTAGCATGGTACTTTAGAAAGTAATTTATTACCTTGGAATTAATTAGAATAGCCAATTTTGTGTCACAGTCTCCATGCGCAATTAACAGTTCAATAGTAATAGCTGCTATCTGGAAGTTTCACATCCTAGGGGGCTGCTAATTCTGAAAGTGACAGGGACAGCTATTTTTGGCATTCTATGGCATCATTATTTTTATCAGTTTTTTTATGGCAGAGCTTTGGAGGCTAGATTGCTGTCTCATTTGTGGTGATCACTTGTTACATAATATAATTTTATGATGCATTTTGTAGGTATGCATCTTGCCGAGGTCTGCCATGAAAAGTACCCCAAGGTACCGCGCATAATTCTGTGGATCATGGTTGAGATTGCAATCATAGGCAGTGACATGCAGGTATTCCTTTGTATTCTCTGTGAAAATCAGATTAAAGATACAGTCAAATCTCTTTGAGTAGACACTATCGTAAGCGGACAGCTTTATTTACGGCTGCCATGACAAAACCCTTTTTGAATTCTCCTCTTGTGAGAATCATTCCTGTGAGCAGCCAGCTCCGGTTACAGACACTATTTCTGTTTCCCTAGGCTGTCTGTTTACAAACATGTACATGAATACAGTAAAATTCTGAATACTGTATTGGGTTTGCATATTTTGTTTGTTTGTTGTTGTTAATGTTTTAGGGTGGGGGGGGGGGGGGGGGAGAGGGAGGGTGGGGACGTATTTTTGGAGGTGCTGATACTAAAAGTTTTTTTTTGCATTTGAACAAACTAAGATGACTTATAACAATAAAATAAGAGTGACTATAAATGACAATAAATCTACTGTCAGTTTAGCCTGCATAGCAGTCGTTTCCTTTTCGCAAAGCGTGTAGGGCGCACGAAAGCTTGGACACGAAAAGGAGCAAATAAATGAGAAGGGGGTGGGGCGTCCCACCCCCCACCCCCCCCTTCTCATTTTTCGGTAACTTTAAGAAACAGCAAAACAGCTTGGGACTTGATATCACTCAAAATGTCATTCTTTTCCTTGCAGGAAGTTATTGGAACTGCAATAGCATTTAATCTTTTATCAAATGGAAAGTAAGTATATAGGATGTTGATATTAAATGAAAGTACAGTCAAACATCTCCTTACAGACACCTCCATAATAAATAAAATCCCCTACCTTGAGAAAATTGTATCCTTTTTAAGAAACTAACCTTGTCTCATCCTCACTCTGGGATAGACCTCAAGTCAAATTACCACCCCCCCCCTCCCCACCCCTCCCTCCCTCCCTCCCCACTCCTCCCTCCCTCCCTCCCAACCCCCCCTTCCTCCCCACCCCCCCCCCCCCCACCACCATTGATTGGTGCGTAATTAAGTGTCTTGTGTAATGTCAATACAACTTGAGGCAAACAATCAAGATTTATGCTAACAACAGTTCCAACTTGCAGTGATGTGTGTGCAATATACTGTACGCACTACATCATAAAAAAATATGTTGTGGTTTAATTTTAATCTTGGTACATGTTAATGAAATTTTTTAAACCTTTATTTATATTGTTTTCTCAACAGGATTCCTCTGTATGCTGGCGTTCTTATAACCATCACTGACACATTTATCTTCTTATTTCTTGATAAATATGGTATGTTTACACAGTTGTACTATGCTTTTGAAGCATGTTTAATTTAGTCAGCTATCTTAAACCTCTTGTTACATGGATCTTAACACAAACCTTAATTTCTTGTGAATATACTATAATTGGGCATGACTGTACATGTGTGTATTTACTCGTTAATTAAAAGTATTTTTCTCATTCTTGAACTGCCACTTTACCATAAAATTATTCTGACCTGTGTTTCTACTTTGTATAATATATATTTTTAATTCTTAAATTTTCACAAAGCACAGCACATTCCTTTGTAGCTACTGTACATAGTTAATAAAGCACAATGGTTATGAAACCGGAGAAATTACATTGTTCAGTGTTTTTGTTATTGTTGTTTGGCCTTGACCATGCACAACCACAATAGATGTTGAACTTTTGTTCAAGCAATAAAAATGTTGCCATTAAGTTATTCAGTCATAGCGTGTGATCAAAAAACCAAAGATGTGCAGGGTCAAGTACGGTTCAACATAAATTGTAGCTCCTTTTTTGCTAGAAATTTTCTTGATATCATTTACCGTCCGCTTATGGGAGGTTATTTTAGACTCTATGGACCCTGAATAGGTGTCCATTTTCGCTTACGAGAAGTGTCCGCTTACAGGAGGTTATTAAATGTAGTGTTGGAGAGGATACATTGCCGGGACCATGGTTTGGTGTCCACTTAAGGGAGGTGTCCGTTAGTGGAGGTTCGACTGTAGTTTGGTACAAGTCATGTTTAATCAAATGGACACCCCATTATTATGAATTTTGATTACCATGATAAAAACTGGCATTGTTACAAATAAAATACTAGTGGTTCCAAAGCCATCTGCTACATTGTATAGAAGGCATTGACTGTAGTTGGTTTATTTGGAGTCGCAGAGTCTGATAATTCTTACTATCAGACCACTTGGCAGCATGTTTCAATACTGGCATAATAGTGTTGGTTAGCGCATTGAGTTTCCTAAGACAAGAAATTTTACCACCACATTGTCTCTCTCCACCCATGCAGGTATATAAATGGGTACCACTGAAAAAAATAGGAGAGGTAACCCTGTGATGGACTACTAGCATCCCATCTTAATGCTACAGAAATCAATTATTTTAAGATCTGTCTGAGTGGGTCTCCTGTGGCGTGTGTGCAACTTAAATAAGCTTTACCTTAGTATAACATAGAAGCCATGCTTACCATTTTATCATTTATTTTAGGTCTAAGAAAACTGGAGGCATTTTTTGGATTTTTGATAACAGTTATGGCCGTATCATTTGGTTATGAGGTAATGTACATGTACATAGTGCCGTTTAATAATGTCTGTATAATTATACACAAGTCCTGTACAATAACAAATATGCTGCACAAGTTGTGTTTGGTGATTACCTGTGATCTTTAAGAGAGTATGTTGCATGTTAAGCTATGGGTTTTTATGTGTTAAAGGAATACCTATTTAGGGAGTTGCATTATAAAAGTACAATGTACATACATGTAGTTACATAAAGTTTGTATGCAGGACACACGGGTAACAAAATCATCATAATTCATCACAAATTAAAGTGATTAATAACATTCTCCTTAGTTTATATGAACCCTGTGGACCTTTACAGTCAACATGTACAGACATTGTCACTACCATTTATCCCTTGGCGTGGCTTATTAAATATCAGTTAAACATTGCTGTTTCATTATTTGTTTTTTATTGTTTTTGTAGTACATTAAAGTTGCCCCAAATCAGGGAGAGGTTGTTAAAGGCCTTTTTGTACCTTGGTGTAAAAATTGTGATAGTGCAAGTATTGTGCAGGTAAAGTACATATCAACACAGATTAACAATTTTCTTAAAACATTACTAGTCTTATTATTTTTGGTTCCAGTTGTACTGTTAAAAAAACTATTTATCCCTAAATGAAATCCAACTGTTTTTTACTTTTTGTAATGTATAAACAATGTACAATTTATTAATGTACTGTACCAGAAAACCCAGACGCATTTTTGCCTTTAATCAAAAAGGGTAAACTTTGAAACAAAAATTAAACTTTTAATCTCGAGAGCTCAATTCTATTCTAACACAACCTGGGCCAGAAAACTCTGACCAGTGTAAGACCTGCTATCATTTTAATTGCAACAAATCTAGCCAGTTATGGCTTCACAAGTGCGCCATTTGGATTACAGAATGTCATTTGTAAAAGTTCAAATGAAGCAAATTTTGTTTTGTCCAAAGCAAAAAATTTAATGATAATATTAAAGAAGCCTGATGTGGCCAACAATTGCATGTATTCCTTGCACTTAGCCCACATTCATGTAATCCATGTCTGTGCTTTTAACTGTTAAGTTTTCTATAATGAATGCTACACCTGTACCACAAGGAAACCTGCAATTCGTTCTTCACAAATAAATATCCTTCATGACCAGTGATGCAAGTGTAAAGTGTTGAAGATGGCGGTGTGACATTTCCATAACATCATTTGCGTAGGCCAATATTTACATTGTGCTGGATATCCAGTGTCTTGTGCTGGCTTTATAAAAAATACGGATATCTGTTACATGATAAGCTGGCCATTCGAAAAGGTCAAGGGTAAGTCACCCAGGAAAAACAGTTGCATTGTCTTAAAAACGTCATATACATACACTGTATGTATAAAAACAGCAACTGCCAACTTAAAAAGGTTCTTATTTATAATATATGCATACACATTGCTTACCAACAGTTGCATGACAGCCATGGAATGTTTTATGGGACTCAAGATTGTATGAAATGCGTAGACCAGTACACATAATTTATATTTTAGGAATACTATTAAACTATTATTAATAATAATTCATTTTCACTGATTCCTTTTTATTACTGATATTAATTCTTTGGCAGGCTGTGGGAATTGTTGGAGCGGTAATTATGCCACACAACATGTACCTACACTCAGCTTTAGTGAAGGTGAGTACCTTGTTACAAGTACATTGTACTATTAATGCTGTTACATGTAAATGGTTGACTCCTTTTAATTAGACCTTTCTGTTAGGCATTTTAAAATACTTTTGTTTTGAACTATTTATCTATGTTATAGTTAAATCTATTATAAATTATATGTTAGACAGGACTCTATTCAAACTAGCAGTTACACTAAATTAGATATTCGTGTATAAATAATTTATTTGGTAAAATAAATAAATAAATAAATAAATAAATAACTAAATAAATAAGACTAAAAAATGCCAAGTACAAGTACTTCATCATGCAGTGTTCTTATCCTTCTGACATGTGAAGTACACCTTTCTTTTAACCCTTTCGAGGCCAAGTTTCCTCACAGCTCATTCTCTCCATGTCCAAATACTTTATTGGCCAAATAACGTAAGATGACTATATATAGTTGCCTGTGGCCACTTATGGGTAAGGTGACTATGGTTACCTGTAGCGGTGAAATGGTTAAAAGATGGACAACTCTGCCAACTATAATAATTATTCGCTTTGGTCAACTCCCTTCTTTTTCCATTTTCCATCACTAGTGTTCACTAATTTGTGCCGGCCACAGGGAAATGTACCAAAAAAAGATAGAGAAAAGGTACATACTAAGGGTCTGGAATCAGTAGATGGGGTAAATCCTGTGTACGTGTGTGTTATTTAGAAACAGGTAGTGGTGTCAGACATAAATAAAACTACATGTAAACATGACTTCACAATTGTTTTTGCTGTCAGTAAGAACTAAATTCTCTGATGCAGGGTAACGATAGAGGATATTACATGGCCGCGCAAAGATACGAAATTTCTCGTTGAGTGTTGAAGAATATTTCACGATTGAGCGCAGCGAACGAGTGAAATAAATTATATTTCAACACGAGAAGAGAAATTTCGTATCTTCAAGCGGCCATGTAATGTTCTGTTTATTTTATAAACACCAATGAAATCAAACCATTTCACTTTAATATTTTTTTGTGGTCCTAAAGTAGAACAACATGTAAGAACTAAAAACATATTATTCTCACGTGTGAAGATATGATGTTTACGCGCGAAAGCTCACCTGGTATTTCATTGGTGTTTATATAATAAACATCAATATTATAATAATCTTTTTGTCCTGCTTTTCTTTTAATTATGGCAGTCAAGAGATGTTGACAGATCCAATCAGAAGGCAGTAAAAGAAGCAAATTTTTACTATTTTGTTGAATCATGTAAGGATTTTTTTTAACACAAAAGTATTATTAATAAAATCTAGTTTGATCCTGTGAGCCAATTGAAAGCAACTTGCCAGAATACTGGTATGATATCTGCATCCCCGAAGAAGCCATTATCAATATTATTATTTATTACATGAGGTAAAAAGCTTAAAACAAAGACTATAATTTTATTATGATATTTTGATATACTGGCCTTAATTTTGTAATAATGATACATGTACTTGCAGTACATTTGTATTTGCTGAATGCCCCTGATGCTTGTTCGCTTAAGATTATGCAAGTACAGTACCCCATGAAAATAAATGCGTAGAATGAAATTTTAATAATTATGATTGTGTGCTTTTCTTTACCTTCACATTCGACTACAGGTATATTTTTATTTCACATTTGATTGTATTTTTCTGTCACTGCTTTCTTGCAGCCATTGCTCTGTTTGTGTCACTTATCATCAACATATTCGTTGTTGCAGTATTTGCTGAAGTAAGTTATATATGTAGCAAAATGTTGAGAGTTAATCCTCACCCCCGGCCCATATTGACAGCCTTGCATTAAGCTGTTGGCCTTGTCTCCCATGCCTTCTCATATTACAGCCATGCTCTGTCATGCGTGACCAGTAATCCACAAGACTGAAATGAATTTGAATATTTCTTTGTAACGTCCGAGATTTGAAAACCTTAAAGATCTCTCTGGAAGAAAGTCACGAGTTAACGAAAAATAACTTTGCTACACGCATAAAAAACCTAATATTGTTCGGATATGTAACATTTCATATGAAATGATATTATTATTTTTGTTTCCGAAAATGCGGTAAAATTCTCATGGGAATTACGAATCTCGGAATGAATTTACAAAACCGACGCATGAACTTGAAAACTACATTCAAATTTTCAAAAATACTGGTCACACGTGATGGAGGTGAGATCATGAATGGCCTGATACCAACTGCCACTGATTCTTCTTTTGATGAGGTCTGATCTGACGTTTGAATAGCCTGCGTGCAGTCTCCTACTGCATTTCCTTTGCTTTAGGTAAAAAAGGACGTCTTTGAGTTGATTTGTAAGATGCACTTGAAAATTCATATATCAGATTTGCACTATTAGAAGCTTATCATGTACACGCTTCTGGCACTACATTGTGTATATAAACCAAACATACTTTACTTATTTTTCATCGTTACAGGCATTTTATGGAAAAACATATCATGATGTGGTAAGTTCTAATTAAAACTAAATGATTTGATTTCCATTTGGCAAATAAGAATCAAAGAATCACAGAAGAGTTTAAAAACTACCAAATGTGCCAACTTTACAGCTTTTTTCCATGTACCCATAGTGTTGCAGTTGTTATACCAAATAACGAAACATAAAAATTTGCAAATAAACTTAAAACACACATTTGCATAAATTTGCACAAATTTGCATTACGTTTTTCATGAATTTAGTATAAAAATACATTTTTGCATGGAATGAAAGGACACATGGAAGGGAAATTGTACCTAAAAGTAAAATAACAGGGTAATCGAAAAGATGTCAAGAAGAAATGACTATAGTATTACAAGATTTGTCTTAAGATTTCTTCTTTTTTTTTTAGTATGGTTCCTGCAACGATAACAAGATTCATCAAGCTGAAATATTCAATGTTAACAAAAGTACAGATCCTGATGTAAGTATTTCATGAGACACACGTACAACATGACACCCATTTTAGTAACATATGAATGCAAAGTCATATTGTGTGACTCACAATTCAACAGCTTTGTGCATGACTCCAATATCACTTATGTGTGAACCAAAGTCATGTGGCACGTGCCAGATGTGTTTCCGAGCTAGTCACATACATAACTAACAATGAATATGTTAGTTAAGTGATTTACATTGACCTTGTTTGTTGAGTAACAGCTAATGTCATGTTAATTTTTTTTCTTATGCCATTTTCAGATTCACTGGAATTCCACCATTAGTGGCGATCTGTATAAAGGGGTAAGGAATGATGCACAGGGATACCAACAAATTAATTTGATTTGTTGATTTAATTACAGAGCATGTATCCGTTGGCTTTCTTGGAAAAATCTACCTCGTTATTATGACCATGTTTTTTCAGCCCGAACAAGAGCTTAATCAAACTCGTATATGAAATTAATCATGTGACCAACAGCCACCTTCTGGAGTCCCATTTTCAGTCTTTATTAATTAACCCCACTATAGTTGACCAAATTTCATTGTTCGTATTTATTAAACAGTTAGAATTGATTGGCATGGTTCAATTTACAGTGTTCTGTGGCAAGTTGATGTGAGAGGGGCTTGTATTTTAATTTGACTTAACTTCCTTAATCCAACTACTCCTTTATTACAAGCACTTTTTTGTGGCTCACCAGTGGTCATATCTTCTGTCGAGTGTGATTGTTCGGGTTAGTGTAGTTCTGAAAAGAGCGGTTGCTGTTGACAATGACTGACGTTTCGAAAAGCTGACCAGAAGTCATTTTCAGAGCCATGTGAATTGTAGACTGACAGTTGATGGTATTTATGTCTGGTTTTTGCTGGTATTGGCCAGTTTTGCAATTACAATACAACCATTTACAGTTGAGTGTCGAAAGTAATTTAGCAATTGCTTTGGTTTGGCATCATTGCTATGCTTTGTGATTAGCTAAAAAATCTCGCACCACTTTTTCAACCAATCAGAAGTACATTGTAAAACCAAAACCAATCATGACTTGCTCGCACACATTAAATTTCCCGCATTTGGTGCTGGCTGCATGTATTTGCTTCGAGTTCTGATTGGTTCATTGGACTGTCTGCGTCTGTTTTGGTTGGCCAGCGTAATTACTTTGGTTTTGGTTTTACGACACTCAATTGAAAACTACTCTATGTACTCTTTGTTAGTAACACATATGAACTTGACGAGTGTTTGTTTTGTATGTAGGGTGTGTTTCTTGGCTGCATGTTTGGAGCTCCAGCATTGTATATTTGGGGAATAGGGATTCTAGCAGCTGGTCAGAGCTCCACTATGACGGTGAGAACCCTTTTGGTCATACTCAAGAAAAAAACATTTTATTTAAAGTGTGTATGACAGTGATCTTTTTATTTGCTTGATCGAATCTACATGATGTTCTGGTCAGAAAATGGAAAAAGAAATTCGATATCGATTTTTCTTCTCTGCGTTGTAGCCGTCTAAAAACATGAAATTTCACTTCTTGGTGTGTTACAAAACCGCGCAAGAAGAAAGACTGGAAATAGTCCGCTGTGACGTCAATACAGGAATGCCGGTGTCGAGGTTTCTCGGTTCCTCATATTTTTTGATGCGCCCTGAGGAAGAAACATGGTTCTATTAAGGTGTGTTGTCTATGGTTGTAGCAACACGCACAAAAAAACGGAGGAACTGAGAAATCGCGACACTGGCATTCTTGTATTGACGTCACAGCGGACTATTTCCAGTCTTTCTTCTTGCGCGGTTTTGTAACACACCGGAAGTGAAATTTCACGTTTTTAGACGACCAAAACCCGGAGAAGGAAAATCGATACTCGAAATTTTTTTCCATTTTCTTATCAGAACATCATGTAGATTCGATCAAGTAAATAAAAAAATCACTGTCATTTACACTTTAAGAAAAAGAAAAAAAATATTTGCTACCTGCTAACCAGCTATGAGGCGGTGGCAAATTAAATACTTTCGAGTAATTCCACAGGGCACAGAGGAGACAAATGTCACTGTAATTTCTTATATTTTCACTGCGTGAATCGATTTTGTCAGAGCAAAACTATGAATGCGACCGTACAGGTGTCATGGGGCGAAATGGTCATCGTCCGAAGACGATTCCGGAATGAGACACAAATGGCTTGAGGATAAAATGTTATCAGAGGCATAACACAATCGCCTGATACTTTGTATGATTGTCACGTTCACTGACAAAATGCCGCGATGAAAATAGAAGAAATTACAGTCTTATTTGACTCCTCAGCGCCCAGTGGTACATGTAATTCAGTGTTAATGTAACAAAACAGAAACTTATCTGCGGAGTTACGCACATGTATGTGTTTTATTGTGTTACCTTTTTCAAGGAGGGTTTAGGGTTGTATTAGCTCAATTTTGAGAGTTGATCAGATCAAGTGATGCAAATAGATACTCTTGAACTTGGTTGTGGCTCCTCTATCTTGTTGCATGTTAAAAAATAATTTAGTTTCGGGTTTTTAGATTCCATAAATTGAGTAATCATAAGTATTTTATTCTGCTTTTTTTTAGGGCACTTACTCTGGACAGTTTGCCATGGAGGTAAGGGTTTTTTTTTGGAACGGCTTGAAAATAAAATATGGAAATCTCTTCACGGTTCAAGTGCAATGGACCCGATATCTAAATACCCCCGGACTATTTATTCGAGCTCTTGGTACAGCCCTCATGTAATTTCCTACATTGTAAAGACAAGACCGTTGTTTCCTCAATGTCTCTCTCTACCTAGATGTTCGTTTAAAGGGTATTAGCAAAATGTTAAGAAACCAAGAAAACGTTTGGTAGATCAGTCAAACCTGTATAAAGCTGTCAGCCTTGGCGAGTGGCCATCTGACCACCTAATACAAGTTGACCATTTAATACAGGTTTTACTGGCTTAAAGAGAAATCGGGTAAAGACAAATTTGACATGGAGGAAAACCCACCACGAGACAGAGTTTTGTGATGATGAAAATTACAGAATTTGTAGTGGCGGAGTAGAATAGTGGTGTAGCTCCACATGAAGCACTCAAGTGTAGGTTCCGGTTTCTATATGAGGAGAAACAGGAGAGATGAAAGCTCTAGTCTGTTGATCAACTAGGCGTGAGGAGACACGCAGTTTTCCTTGACCTTTTTTCTTTAACCTTTCAAGCTGAGAAAAATCCCAAATTATATTTTGTTAATACTAAGTACGAAAGTGCTGTATTTCTGAACAGCTTTCATTTGACTGGTCACAGTTCAGGATTTCACCCACAGACCAGCAAGTAATATTCATGGCATTGATCAATGTTCCGAGTTTACAGACGTCAGTTATACACTAGAAAGCTTCATAGAAGTGGTAGTAAAAAAAATAAATACTGTTATTTTATGTTGCAGGGTTTTTTAAAGATTTCTTGGTCGCGTTGGAAACGAGTGTTGTTCACAAGATCAATCGCCATTGCCCCGACTCTTCTTGTAGCTTTTTTTGAAGGCGTCCAGGACTTGACTGGAATGAATGATTTTCTGAATGTCTTACAGAGTTTGCAGGTGTATGCTCGTTAAGCGGCGTTCACGGCGGCGATTTTGATTCAATTTTAGCATCACTTTAAACTGCAGTAAGGCAGCTTGACCTGGCCCCGGTTGTTCAAAAGGTGGATAGCGCTATCCATCCGGCACCGGATAGATCACTATCCAGTGGATAAGTATTAACAAAATCCTTTGTGTTATCCACTGGATAGTGATTTATCCGGTGGATAGCGCTATCCACCTTTTAAACAACCGGGTCCTGGCGGTTAGGGCGCTAGACTTGTAATCCGGAGCCCCCTGGTTTAAGTTCTCCTCTCTGATCACTAGCTGGATTTGTATCAGGTACTCCCGCGTTCAAATCCTAGGCCACGCCATGTAAATAGCCAACTGGTTAGACTCCGACCAGTTGGGATTTTTAAACGTTTATGTTCAGTTTAAAAACTAGCTTGAGGAACAGCGAACTCCCAAAGGATCTTTGTGGTGTTTTGCACTAACGTCACACGCGGTGGCAACAGTGCAATTCTATCTGAAAGAAAATGCGGACATTGAATAGCCTTGTTTCTTTAGAGCTAAAAAACATTCTTACTAATGAGTCTTTCAAAGATTTTAATAGAATCTCAATCACTCGAACTGTAAACGGGAACCAAAAATTGTTATAGATAACGAAAGATTGAGTCGTTTGTAATGAAGTGAAGCAGCGAAATTGTATTTGGCTTGAGTTAACACAATTTTGGAGTTATCGAGTTTCTGCTGTACGTTTTTTCCATTTTTTTTTTTCTATAGAAAGAAACAGTTATAAATGCTTACAAGATCTCGGGTTTCCATATCATTTCTCACTCTCGCAAACTTTTAGCTTACGGAAAATGCTTTGAAGTTTGTAAAAGTAAGTAACCTGCTTTTTCCCATCTCTTTTACAGCTGCCATTTGCTTTGATTCCGGTGTTACAATTCACTGGTGATCCAACGATCATGAAATCATTTCAAAATGGAAGGTATGTAAACTTTAATATAAACAGAACCCACAATAGCAACCATTTTTTGATGTTTCTGTTTTGAAACAGTTAAATCATCTTGTTTGTTTCAGTTTCAGTTTGTGTTAAAAAATAAAAATTACAGTGTCGAACCTCCAACGACCACCTCTCGTACGTGAGCGACCACTTTTCCAAAATAACAATTTTTTTCTGAACCTCTCGTAAGCGACAGCGACCGCGACCGCCACCACTGCTTTCAGCGTTGATGATTTGAATTTTTTTTATTGTTTTCAACCTTTAGTATTAAAGTGACCACTCACCCATATTTTGATATCACTTCAGATGTAAACTAAATAATATGCTACAGTACAACTACAACTCCAATATAAAGAACATTTTATCCTTGCATCAAAACGTTTCTATGATACAATATTATGCGGTGATAGGTTCTTTGTACATTGAAATTACTACTTAACAGATTTATCAGTATGATTCAAGTTAACATGCCCTGTGGTGTGACCTCATAAGCGACCACCTCCATAGTACATTGAAATTACTAAACAGATTTATTAGTATGATGCAAGTTAACACGCCCTGTGGTGTGACCTTATAAGCGACCACCTCCCTAGTACATTGAAATTACTAAACAGATTTATCAGTATGATTCAAGTTAACACGCCCTGTGGTGTGACCTCATAAGTGACCACCTCCCTAGTTCATTGAAATTACTAAACAGATTTATTAGTATGATGCAAGTTAGCACGCCCTGTGGTGTGACCTCATAAGCGACCACCTCCCTAGTACATTGAAATTAGTACGTAACAGATTTATCAGTATGATTCAAGTTAACACGCCCTGTGGTGTGACCTCATAAGTGACCACCTCCCTAGTACATTGAAATTACTAAACAGATTTATTAGTATGATGCAAGTTAGCACGCCCTGTGGTGTGACCTCATAAGCGACCACCTCCCTAGTACATTAAAATTAGTACGTAACAGATTTATCAGTTTGATTCAAGTTAACACGCCCTGTGGTGTGATCTCATAAGCGACCACCTCCCTAGTACATTGAAATTACTACTTAACAAATTTATCAGTATGATTCAAGTTAACACGCCCTGTGGAGTGACCTCTTAAGCGACCACCTCCCTAGTATGCAGTGCAGGCGTTTTATGGCAAGCGAATGTCTTTTCAATTTCTTCGTAAGTTCGTCCGCCATCTTGGATTCCCAAAACATAGGGAGTTCGGACTTTCTGCTGACTCCCACCCCATTGGCCGCAGTTTATACTCTCCCCAGTCTTCCTCTAATTTCATATTCCAAGATGGCGTCCACACATTACGCGAAGAACTGAGCGCTGATCGCCGCAAAATACGCATGCACTGCAAGCTACCACCTCTCGTAAGGTAAGTGACCACCTTGGCTAAGCCAAGTATTAAAATTATGTTTTCTGTGTTTTATTTTTTATGTGCAGGGTAATGCAAACTGTGGCTTGGCTGCTCTCCATCTTGGTTATAGGAATAAACATGTTCTTTGTTATTGAATACGTGGTAAGTTCTATTAACTGAGCTCATTTTCTAAGACATTTGCATGTCTCGCTTGAGTCATGACTAACCTAAACGTTTCACGACTCTCAAAATTGTAAATAGGCCATTTTCATGGTGGTGTCATTTGCTACAACTAACAGAATCCTTCAGTTTTTTTTTTGTTTTCTCATGTTCGTTAGGCCTATTCTTATTGAAGCTCCATTGACATTTCAAAATTTAAATAAGAAAGGAATTAAAGGACTCGATTTAAAATTACCAAAACATCTTAGCGTGACATAAATATGCATTGTGTGAAACGAGACTGTTTAGACAACTGGATAACGTAATAGGCCATTTCCGAGTTGCCTTTAGCCTCTCTATCAAACGAGGCTAGGTGCGAAACCTTTCATATGAAAATGAGTTTTCATTCACATGCAAATAAGTTTTATTTGCATTTGATAGAGAGGCTAAAGGCAACTCGGAAATGGCCTATTGCACTTCTACTCAGAGTCACGCCAATTATTTAAAAACAGCAATCATCTTTTTAACACGTGATACACTGGAGAATTAAAAAAAGTTTACAGATGATGGAACTAGCGAAAATTTGCATATCTGTCCCCGTATACTATGTCTCGTTCAACGCCTTGCGTATTCACGAGATAAAAACGAAGTGAATTCTGGTAGTTTTAGTAAAATGACGTCATCGTGATGATCGCTTATTGCTTTATTGGCTTGCATCTCACTAATTAAAACACGTTAGGAATTTTTAGCGCAGCGAGTTACTTCTCATCATAACGATGCCTGCATTAAGACATTTGTATCACTAGTCTTTTTCTCGTGAAATAAGGTCGACTGAGATGTTGTGGGGACAGAATGTCACTCGTATGATTACCGAAAATTGTGTGCAATAATATATTATGTTAGTTAGAAAAGAAACAAGATTGAGAACTTAAGTGCCAATTTTTAACAAACAGACAATTATCTTTAGTTACTGTTTGTTGCGCGCATTCTTGTCCCATATCAGTATTTTTCTTACACCAATAGCCATTCAGTTTCTGTTTCACTCTTTGTAGATCACAGTGCATGCACAACGCTCGGCTTTTCACATGAAACAGATAATATTTAAAAAAGCAAAGAAGCGTTTGTAATGCTTTCTTTTCTGTTTTGTTTTCAGTCTCAAATACCAGTTAATATAGGCTACTACTTTCTAGTAGGAGTGATTCTGTTGTTTTACGTCTCTTTTCTGTTGTTACTGGTAGGTATAAAATGCTTTGGCTATTTTAGCCTGTTCCAGTCGTTTAGATTTGCACCCTTCCCCCTCTGTCAGCACTCGCAATATTCACCTTTTGCACACCGCCTGTCCTCCTCCGTCCACCCTTCGCGCGCTGCCTGTCCCTCTCCGTCCACCCTTCGTGCGCCACCTATCCTCCTCTGTCCACCCTTCTCACGCCGCCTATCCTCCTTCGTCCACCCTTCACGCGCCACCTGTCCTCCTTCGTCCACCTTTCGTGCACCACCTATCCTCCTCTGTCCACCCTTCTCACGCCGCCTATCCTCCTTCATCCACCCTTCGCACGCCACCTTCCCTCCTTCATCCACCCTTCGCACGCCACCTTCCCTCCTTCATCAACCCTTCACGTGCCGCCTATACTTCTTCGTCCACCCTTCGCGCACCGCCTATCCTCTCTGTCCACCCTTCGCGCACTGCCTATCCTCTCTGTCCACCCTTCACGCGCCGCCTATCCTCTCTGTCCACCCTTCGCGCACCGCCTATCCTCTCTGTCCACCCTTCGCGCACCGCCTATCCTCTCTGTCCACCCTTCACGCACAGCCTATGCTTCACTATCTGAACGTTTGGAACAGTTTATGACTATTTGTGTACATAAAAATCACACTGTGCAGTTGTATCACAATTTGATCAAAGGCTCCTATGAGCCAATTCGTGAACCCCCTGCGTCCAACTGCCCACCCTCCCTGCAGTCCCACCCTCCAACGCCATCCCCATGGATAAGGCAGATGCATAACCATTACATATCCAGGCTCAATATTTACAGCCGAGTGAGCAATCGAGTGAAATTTCTACCCAAATGCTACAGCAACTTCAAAGCTTCGTGTATTCACGAGTCATGACAGCTGTTACAACTCACTTTTTCTAATGACTCGATATGTATTGTGTTTTAGATTTACCTAGCTCTTGGATTTACGTTCCTGGATTATTTTCAGGTATGTGAAGCCCTGACAATCTTCCAGGCCTATTGGTCATGTGACTTTACTCTCATAGCGATACTTGTTTCATTAACTTCCAACTTCAGTGAGAAGGATCGTGAAAAGGAACAAGGTCATATTTAAAAGGCACAAATGTTGGTAGCGGGCGTTATCACTTGATTTACCAGAAAAGAAAAATACTGAGCCCACATATGAGCATCCATGGTCAGCTGTGTTAGACCCATCAGCATGGCACATCTAATACTTGGCGACCTACACCCAGCCTACATTACATATACATTCTAAAAAAATCGAAGTTCCGGTTCCCCTCCCTGTTCGCCCTTGGGAGAAAATGTTAATTCTCGTATATTGCGTATAAACCGAATAGGGCATTTCTTCCCCAAATGAAACAATTTTCATCAAAGAAAAGTGACCTGTTTGTAAATGTTTTACTTTTCTTTGTTTTACATGTTTTAAATGTTTACTTGTTTTAAATGTTTACTTTGTTTTAAAAGTTGTACCTTTTCTTTTTTTTCTAAATATTTTACTTTTCTTTTTTCTTTTGTTGACAGTGTTTACGAAGACCTGGCCCATACATAATCCACGAAAACTCAGTTGAAAATACTAACTCAGCCATGAGTCCGGATTAATGGATGGAAACTTGAAATGAGCTCACGAGAATGTGTCACGCAATCAAATGGTGATTCAATATCACACAATTTAGAAAAGCTATGTCACGCATTCAACGAAAGCATAAGATATGATTAAAAGAAAAATATGTCACCTAATTTAATTTAATATACTAAATTGAACTTACATTAAAGAAGCTATCGTTCTGTGGTACAAGTAAAAGAAGTAGCGTTTCATGATTTATCCGTTTCAATTCTTGCAGTCAAGACAAGTCTGTAGATGAATTTCTAAGCTTGACTATCTTGACTATCTTTCTTATGGCACCGTTACATTTATCGAGACTGCGAGCAGTCTCTTATTTTTGTTTTAGTTAGTCGAGCGAGCGGCGAAGCCGTCAGGAACGAGGTTTATTTTTCTTCCGGCTGACGCGCTCGTTCGACTAAAAAAAAAGATAAACAAGACTGCTCGCACTTTGTTTTTTCAGTATTGAACAAAATGGAAGTTTAGACTTTTTTGTAATTTTGGACTTGGTCGATTGCTTTTAAGAGTCGAAGGATTAAAAACGTAGAAACTGGTGCATTCCGCATTATATGGTAGACTACGAGCAGTCTCTCTTTCCCAGCTTAGTCCGTTGAGCGAGAAACGAAAAAAACATTAGCGAGCGGATAATGGCCACATGAAACTGCCTCGCCCCCAGTTTCGCGTGGCCATTATCCGCTCGGTAATGTCTTTTCGTTTCTCGCTCGACGGACTAAGCTGGAAAAGAGAGACTGCTCGTAGTCTACATTATATGGCAGTGACGTGAACAGTATAAAGAAGGTCACTTATTTCAATGAACCTCTGACATAACCTATGAGAGCAGCAACAAGGGTGACTTATCACTTTGCAGTACTTTTCCAGAAACGTCACAAAATATATTGACGCTGTCTAATGCAATTTTGCCAAATATTTTCAGTTCAGATGGATAAACAATAATTGAGGATTACTTACTTAACTTTTCTTTGTGACGTTTTTTGACTGCCCAAACAAGATTATTTTTCTACTTAGTTGGGATGTAGTAACATTTGCGCTTTTTCTAAAAACATCAGTGCATTTAAAAAATTGTAAAATCTTTGTTTATTTTTTCCCTTGTTTGTTAGCTTGTAATTTGAATGGATTATCTAAGACAATGCCGTAAAAGGAGCGAATTTTTTTGTCCTTGTCGACCAATTAAAATGTTAACCCGAAAGTTTGATACAGTCGCAAGTTGTATAAAATCGCCTGTTTACACATCCTGATGCAAACACGTGATTGATTTTTGTAAGAACTCTGAAGTATACGTGAAGCCGAACCGCAAACCGTTTACACAAACAACACAAACATTATAAAGTGTTCTTCTTTTTTTCTAAAACTCATTATAATTCATGACGAGAACACAAAGAAAAACACTACCATGAAGGAGGTTTGGATACCCGGTCTGAATTAGCATAGATTCTGGCTATTTAAATGTCTTCGTTTTCTCCGCATTTAATGAGAAGCTATATCAAACACTCGTAAGAGTGTTTCATTAGGTATCCAAACACCTCAAAAAGGATTTAAAAAAAACTCGGCTGCGCCTCATTTTTTCAACCCACCTCTCGGTGTTTGGATATCCTGATGAAACACTTCCTCGTTTTTGATATATTACATGAAATGACGTTAACTGATGTTTGCAATAATGTAGCATTTAATTAAGTGAGAGCATTTTATATACACAATATAATTTTACAGGGAAAGCCGTGAGTATTAAGTTAAAATGCATGTAAGAAGTAGGCAATGCTCTTTTGTTCCGCGGAATTTCACTTTCCCCTCATAAGATCGTTTAGGTTTTTTTTACTGAGAATGCATCAACCTATGGACATGTTTTTTAAATAAAATGTACTGAAACTTTATTTTAAAGTGATGTTTCTTTTGTGCTACAAGATTTCATCCAATCGTTAAACTCTAAAACAATGGTCAAGAAAGGTTTCTAATTTTACATGTTTCCCACATAGAATTTTGGTTGCATTAAAACTCAGAATAGTTTTCACTAAAAGGGAATCAATTAGTAAACTAGAGAGAAATAAATGCAGTACCTGGTTAAGATATGGTAGATTTTCGCGTTTTAGCCAATGAGGTGGACGGTTTCAACAATATCACAATTAACACCTTTCTGCATTCCCTGCCGTTAGGTTGCCTACTTCTTACTAGGACCATTACTTAATATGTTTAGGTCTCAAACATCAGTTAGTAGTTTAGCCCATAGGCTTAACCTTCTTAAAGGAGAAGGTCATTCCAAAACGGCACATTTTTTCTTTCCGCCAATAAAAAGTTAATGTAAAGATAAGGTACTTACCAAAATTTCAGCTTCCAAAGAGCTTTTGAACCTAATATAATCCTTGTCCAAAGTAGCCCAAAAATCCTGCACGATTGCCGCCATCTTGGAATATACTTAGCAACCTGGCGATGCATGCGTGACGTCAATGAGTCCCAACATCGTTTGTAAATCAAAGTGGCTGCTCTGGAGCCGTATTGCTTCGAACCAGAGCGTGTTCCGGATGCAAATGAAGGTTCTGATGATGAAGACGATGGAGCAGAAAGACTATTAAACTTAAACTGGTGTACCTGCGGTAGATGTGAACTAAGAGAGTCCGCAAGAGAATGCATATGTTGTTTAAATTAAGAACCGGATTAGGAAAACAAGTTCACAGAAGGTACTTTGTACAGTTTGTACTCTTACATGCAGATGCACGCCAGTATCAAGGCGATCACGTTTACTGATGACTGTTATTTTCAAAATAATGAAGGATACCGAGGATCAATACCTTTATCATTTATAGTATTTATCGGCAACTGAAGAGATCCGCAAGATAAGGATCGAAACCGGTATTGCCTGACCATTTACCCGAGGAAACTAATGTCGGAGAAAATCCCACATCCAGAAGGACTAAAAGTAGTCCCTGGCCCGAACACTGAAGAAGACCAAGAAGAAATGGAGCTACCAGACAGCCAACAAGAAGACGAATTTCCTGACGAGCCAGAAGACGTTGAACAGATCCCTTGCAGCCAAAGAACTCCCAAAGTCAGGAAATCATGAGAGCAAAACCACGTTCCCGTGAATAGCATAAAGCGCCGCCACAGCCAAACCTGGTCCGCCGAAGAGAAACTAGAACATGCAGAAAAAGCGATCAAATCGCTGAAAAGACATACGGAGAAACAAACTTGCCCGCTGTCCCTTCAATACAGGGCTCGGGCTCGCATTAATGCGGACGACGATTTTAAAACAGACATAAGACGCATTAGGAAAAATGCCGAACACGAATACGTGAAAGCTCTCACACGTTTTCACTACAGAGAGATCGACCGTTTCAGACTAGAGCTCAAAAAAGGAAAGAGACCGAAAGCTCCTAGCAAAAATTTACGCACTGTAAATAAGAAACGTTCTTTCAAGCCAGCGCCTTCGGCGCCTAGAGAAAAGATTGTAAACATGAACAATGTACATAAGGTAGCAGAGAAAATTCAACAGAAGATTTCTCAATTCAGCGAAATGATGTCAAAACTAGAAGGCATTCAAAATCAACAAGTTAAACAGTATACATGCCTTTTTTCTGAGTATCGTTATAAAAACGGGGCCATTAATAAACCATTCAAGGTCACTTCACACTAAAGAGACTAAAGAAAAACAAACAAAGCCATTCAAAGTCAGCCTAGAAAGTAAAAAGCGAAATGAACGCAAAAACATCAAGCACAAAAAAAACTTAATGCACGTTTAGAGAAAAACAAAAAAACACATTAAAAACCTCTCTGATAAAGAACTTACAAATGATCAGATCAATTTACTAGGAAGAGGTTTGAAATATATTCCTACACCCATGAAAAACGAAATACAAATTAAAAGGCAACTCTTGCGTGACTTCGATCAGTTCGCAAGAAGAACGCGTCTACAATACATTTTTTACGGGGAAAACAAAAAACCTCACCCTTTCCACTTTAAATCTTCGTGGAACCCACCAGTGCAACCATCAGTTGCGCTTGAAAGTTATTTAGAAGAGGTTAAAACTCAGCTAGCGGAAATACAAATCGTAAAACCTAGAAATAATCTCAATCCCGCTGAGCGTGAGGCATTCAAAACCTTTGAACGTGACACCGAAATCAACCTAAAAAGGCTGACAAAGGAACAACTACTGTGGTTCTAAACACGGAAGATAAAATGAAAGAAGGTCAAAACCTATTAGATAACGAAAAACATTACAGACCTCTTCCAGAACCCACGGTTAAAGAAACATACTTCAGAGTTAGATGAAATGACTAAAAAGTGGCTGTGTCAAACACCAGACCCGCCTCGTATCCCAATATTTTACACCCTCGCAAAGACACACAAACCGACCCCTGTCGGAAGACCAATTATATTAGGGTGTGATGGCCTAACAGAGAAACTATCATCATTCGTTGACAAACTCATTCAGCCGACAGCTCAACAACAGGAGTCATATCTCAAAGATACGACTCATTTAATCAAGTTTGTAGAACAAACGAAAGACCTAGAAAACACAATCCTTCTTTCTATGGACGTAACGAGCCTAAAAACGAATATCCCACACAAGAGGAGGGAATCAACATAGTATGCAAGGCCTGTAACGCCTTTCACAAAAATGAACCTTCGATTCCTACATGACTACTTCAAAAAGCGCTCAGACTTATCTTAACAGAGAACTCATTCCATTTTAATGGAAAAAATACCTGAATAATAATAATAATCATCATAATCATGATAATAATTAATAATAATAATAATTGTGTGATAAAAGAGATAATAATAATAATAAAATATTTATATAGCGCCCTATCCTAAAGTTCTAAGGCGCTTATTAGTAAAGAGAAATTACAAAAAGTATAAAAATTAAATACAATAAAAAGCCAATGCAATCTAAAAAGGTAAGCACTTAAAAACTACGATAAAAAATAGTTTAAAAGGTAAGTTTTAAGACTAGACTTAAAACCCACGGAACTGCCATGGGCAGTCGCTTTTGCAAACGTTTTTATGTCAAAGTCAAAGTGCTTTAAAACCGCTCGTTTCAGTCTGTCGTTTGGAAACGTTTTATTGATGACACTTTTTCCTTTTGGGACACAACCAAAGGAGAAATACTACGGTTCATTGAACATGCTAACAAACATCACACAAGCATAAACTTTACGGCTGAGATATCCGAAACAGAAATATGCTTCTTGGACACTAACGTTTACAAAGGCGAGAGATTCATAGCTGAATCGGTGCTCGATGTACGCACCCATTTCAACTGAAACTTTTCAGTACACCCATTATTCTACATGCCACCCATCTGGAGTCATAAAAAGGCTTTATCAAAGGAGAAGCTCTCAGACTTCTCAGAACTAACTCTTCAAAAAGATTATTTCAAGAGAACATAAATAACTTCGAAACACATCTACTTGAAAGAGGTTACCCAGAGAATTTTGTTCAAAGGGTCCTCGCAGAAGTTACTTTTGAAAACAGAAATAAAGCGCTCCAGCAAAAACAAAAAGAAGACAAGAAAATCCTGCCTTTTGTAACGAAATATCATCTATCGGTGCCTAACTTAAAACAGATCCTCATCAAACACTGGCATCTTATAAAACAGCAGCCATCACTAAACGAAATATACGAAGAACCGCCCCTAATATCATACATAAGGGAACGGTCTCTAAAAGATATACTCGTAACAGCTGACCTTTTTAAAGGCTAAAACAAGCGCGTGTGGGAGTCGCGTAGGCATGCCACTCTTTATTACATTTTTGACAGGGGAGGACTTTTTCTTATAAATGGTGGGAACATCATCTTGTTTTTTCTTTCTTTTGCGGGTTTTTCCACCCAGGAGACTGTGGCGATGATCGAATTCAAAACAATCATCAGTGAAGTGATCCGAACAGACGAAAATGTTTTCTGGTTTTGGCAAGAACGTTTTGTCCCGGCCAAGCTTGATTAGCCATTGTCGAGCGATTTTTTTTTCTTGAAATAGGCAAACGATGGAAAGAAATACCTCTTTTGCTGTCTCTTGAAGACCTATTACAACAATACGGTGCTGAACAAAACGGCATTTTGAAACAACAACAACTCTAGATAAAGCAAAGCGATCATGCGAGTTTAATCTTCCCGCCAAACTTCAGCTTGGGACTCATTGACGTCACGCATGCATCGCCAGGTTGCTAAGTATATTCCAAGATGGCGGCAATCGTGCAGGATTTTTGGGCTACTTTGGACAAGGATTATATTAGGTTCAAAAGCTCTTTGGAAGCTGAAATTTTGGTAAGTACCTTATCTTTACATTAACTTTTTATTGGCGGAAAGAAAAAATGTACCGTTTTGGAATGACCTTCTCCTTTAAGTGTATAGAATGTATACAAATGGTTGTATCCTATAATTTAACACACGGTTTAAAATTGTCATTTAAAACATTTAGAATTAGTTTTGCAAGGCTTGATTCCCAAATGATCAAAACTAAATAAAAACTACACCCAGACACGGGGGTCCTTCTTTTCTATCAAAGATGATCAAGACTGAACAACCTCGAGTCAACGCCACTCGAAATAATAATTAGAGTAATTTGTTCGTAAAATAAAAAACAAATAAACGTTTCGGTAAAGTTGTGAACACTGTTTGTGAGTCGTATCCACAGTAACACAGTTAACTGTAAACGGATTCTTGCTGCAGCGAAACCGCGCCGAAATACAGCATGGTATATATTGTAGTCTAATGTCTCCATGTTTTTTTCCTGCAAGTATCGGTTTGGCGTTTACGGTTGCACTACGGTTGAATATTCATGAAAAAGAAGCTGAAGGCGAAAAACTGTTTTTGAAACACTGACAATCAGATGATACCCACGAAAGGGGCAGTACGCAGCTAGCGCTCTTACAAGGCCTTCTCTTATTTCTTCTGAAAACAATAGAACAAACAACACAAAAGTGGACCCTAGCCCTGAAAACAAAAGAGCTGCGTGACACCCAGGTCCAATGAAATTAGAGGTTGTATAGAGCTGCGTGGTATCTGCACGTAAGAGCCCCCTAAGGTTGGGATGGAGGACTATTTTGGTGTTCATCTACTCTTAATTTATAACTCATGAAATATTCAATATTTCTTCCCCCCCCCCCCCCCCCCCCCCCCCCCCTTTAGAATAGGTTTTCCCCAAGTACGTGCCTGAGAGACGTTTTCTTTTTAGATCATAATTAAGATATAACAGGCCCATTGTTCTAAATGTTGTCCATTCTTTGATCTTACGAAAAAATCTCTAGCTGTGATACTGACAGGAGGATTTACGCTTTCCAGAGTCGTTTTGAATATTTAGTTATGCTGTCATTTGTTTGCTAGCTCTTAGCATAAAAATGGAGTTTCTTTGGCTCATTTTAAAAATATTGCAAGATCAGTAGTAGTATGAATTAGTCGCTGCTTAGGATCAGTTCATTTATCAGTCCGTCAGACATGGCGTCGTTGCATCCGGCTTGAAATATTTGAATCTCCAGCATGGTAAGCCTCAATGTGTTTTTAAGTAAATCTCTCGAAGACCGCATAAAACAATGCCGTAACAGAATATTTCCATTAAAAATAAAACTACCGCCGCTGTACCCCACTGGTACCGCCACTTCGGCTTACGGGAGTTACGGGGTAGTTACGGGTTTACTGATAATGAGATAATAAATGCGACTGTCGATGACTATTATAAAAAGATTTAACACATCTTCCCACCGGAAAGTTTGTATTTTCATATCAGACATAATAAATGTTCACCTATCATGATTATACAATAGCATACAAGACAGCTCACATTTTATTATCAAATACATTTCGAGTCGAATGGCGCTTTCTTGGCCCAATTTAAAAGAGTTCCAAGATCACTGAGTAGTAACCGCTCCTTAGTGTAAGGTCATTTCTCAGTCCGTCATTTAATATGAGCGCAAGTCTGCGGTTCGCATAACTTATT
Organism: Dendrophyllia cribrosa; assembly: GCA_024195265.1. Classification (NCBI taxonomy): domain Eukaryota; kingdom Metazoa; phylum Cnidaria; class Anthozoa; order Scleractinia; family Dendrophylliidae; genus Dendrophyllia; species Dendrophyllia cribrosa. The sequence continues at coordinate 33,728,685 of JAJLRJ010000007.1, read as the reverse complement.
ATAGTGTTAACTATTCTCAGTACTGACAATAAAGCAGGAATATTTACATAACAATAGATATCCCGTTGTATATATTACCTCCATTCTTTCTATTGTGCGCATTTGTCGAACAACATCTCTGAGTGTGGCCAGCGACCCACCCTCCCAGCCCCCAGGCATGACGCGATGCACTGCCTTCAATGCACATGAATGTACCGCTGTCCACACCTGTGGACGGTGACCATTTTCACCCTCCCATATCTCATTGTATATTCATGTGTATTGTTGGTAGTGAGAATATGTTACAATGTTTCTTCATCACGACCGCAATAAAACATTCTAACATCCAACTGTTATGCGATTGTCACGCTTACATATTGAAATAGTGGCATCTTCCGATTGTTTTTAGCTCCTCACAGTTTATTCTACTTTTAAGTTAATCTGTTTCTCGGAGCTACCCAGTATCTCCATTGTCAGAAGTATAGCGTCATTGCATCCGGTTTGAAATATTTCAATCTCCACCATGATAGTTGTACACCCTTTATCAAGTTTCCCGGAAAATGACATAATGAAATTAAGCGCGCTCTGATTGCACATCAATGCTGCCACACCCCCGACACACCGCCCACCTAAAAACAGGTCAATAAAAAATGGCGCGCTGCAGGGAAGAAAAGTCCGTTCTCCGGCCGCCCGACCACCCAAAACGAAAAACAGACTTTCAGAAAGTCTAACAAAATTGTAGTGCAACGATTTGCAGTACAAAACTTATCAAAAAAGGACACCATATTCGCATTCAATAATACAAACAAAACTACTTGCATAACCATTTTCCTCGGACATAACAAAGCGGAAAATCAGCTTTAGAGCAACTGTTGTCAATGCTCGAACTGCACGCCACGACTCCGCAATGTTGTTCATCCATCTCGGTCTTTCTATAGAAAAAGACCATACTATTCAGCAACATCTGTATTATCACCATTCTCTATTGAATTATTTATTTTCGGAACCACTGAATACATTTCTATAAACACCTTTAACTATCAACATTCTTTTTTTATTAACCTCACGTTCTAACGCATTAACGAGATGGCGTGAAGAGCCCTTTGATTTACACCATTTCTGCTGTGCTTTCATTGGCCGAGCAAAGACAAAATACGCTAATTCATGTCATTGACACTTATGCCGAACTAATATGCGACAATTCTCCATGTGTTACAACAGACCAAAGTACTTCAATGCTGATACTACTATTGCCAACTCGATTTCGCTCTGTTTTTTTTAGGCTTCTTAGCCACTCAAGTATCTTTCCTTTTCATTCATGCATTTATTCTTTCTTCGTTTAAATTAATATTATGTATTTTTGTTCTTGTAAATAATGAATGTAAAGGTTAGTCTTCACAAGCCTAATGGCTCACAACTGCCGGAGCTTAACTCGGTTTCTGAAGCGTGAAGAGAATTAGAGTATTACTACTCCCCCCTGGATGGGTGCTAGTCCATCTCAAGGTTACCCCCCAGCATTATGTCGCCGGTACCCATTTAAACACCTGGGCGGAGAGAGATAACGTGGAGCACAGTTTCTTGTCTAAGGAAACAACACGACGGCAAAATTGGAAAATTCAACAAGAATGACAATTTTCATTTCTTGACCGCCTGTCACGAGATCAAATTTGATGAATTGTAATCCACCTCTATCCTTACAATCCTGCATTTTTTCTCCAGACTACTTCTTCTTATTTACAAGAACAATTTTGTTCTTGTAAATAATAATTTTCTAGTGGGTGTAAAGGTAAGTTTCACAAGCTTTTAATGGCTCACAACTGCCGGAGCTTAACCCAGTTTTTGTAGCCTGAATCGATTGAGAGTATTACTACTCCCCCCTGGATGGGATGCTAGTCCATCACAAGGTTATCCCCAGCTTTATGTCGCCGGTAACCATTTATCAGTACACCTGGGTGGAGAGAGACAACGTGGAGGAAAGTTTCTTGTCTTAGGAAACGACACGACGGCATAGATCAGGCTCAAACCACCGACCACCCGACGCGCTAACAACCAAACTGCCACGTGGTGTATTAAATAATAAAAACGTTCTATTAATGTTGAGCTGTGGTTGTCCAATTTATCTGAAATGTTCAACGAGAGTTCTCTTTGTACTCAGAGGTCCCATGTCCAGTAAAAACTATATCTGACAAATGCTGCAGCTTCCCTTTCAACTACAAAGGAGTGACATACGAGGACTGCACCAAAACTAATCACCACCGGGCTTGGTGTTCCTTGGATCCTACGTATAACGGAAAATGGGGGAATTGTCGTTTGTTCCTCCATGTACTTGATTAATTCCCAAAGCCATTCTTTCTGCCTTCTTTATCTACATTCGCGCAAGGTCTGTTATCATTTCCTTGGCTGTGCGCCCGGGAGGCTAAACTGCCTGAAAACCATACCCTTCACAGCGGCACATACCTATATAGCTCATATATGGGAGTACCGGGGGGCTGTACGATTCTTGCTGAAAGGACAGTGTTTCCAGCTGTTATATCGTGTTTTCGTGATTATGAGCAGGAACTTGCTTTAAGTTTGCTCTATTTTCTTGAAAAATTGAACAAGAATGGCAATTTTCATTTCTCGGACCGCCTGTCACGAAATCAAATTTGATGAACTGTAATCCACCTCTATCCTTGCAATCCTGCATTTTTTCTCCAAACTACGTGTTCTGTTTCACTCTAGCGAATCTTTTTATCCAATTAAGTCGTATTTTTTGGTGACATTTGACGATATAAGATGGAAAAAAAGATAAGTGAAATTTTGTTTATATATTTCGGCGTGACATGTTCCTTTAAATAACACCCTTCAATCAATGTTGAGATACGATTTTCAATTCCATTTTTTTTAATAGTGATTTTGTTTGACTCAGGCGCCATGTCCCATAAAGACCACATCAAATGCTGCAGCTTTCATTTCAAGTACAAGGGAGTTTCCTATAACGACTGTACCAAAGCTGATCATCACAGGGCTTGGTGTTCTTTGGATCCTGTGTATAAAGGAAAATGGGGAAATTGCAATATCTAATTGCGTAATGCTAGATTGAGCTGATGTATTGCATATATAATGTATGCTAACAGAAAAAGTTTTTTTTAAAGTACTTATAGTCATTCAACATTTCTCTTTTATAACCATGCGGCGAAAGTTATTAACACTTTGAATGAACGTCTATGTTACAAAAAAAAAACTGATTAATCAAAGAAGAATAAATAAACATGTATCGAAACCTTTACAGCAACTAGGTGTTTGACTGCAACTGTCTTCCCTTTAACAATACTGTAACTTGTACCAAGTTACGATATATGGTGAAGGGAATTTGAGCCACTACCATAAAATGATATTCTGTTTTCTTTATGGGGTAGAACTGGCAAGGCAAAGGGCCTGTGATGTTTCTGGATTAGGTCCAATGTTATACTGACGGTGCTAATCCAAGTAGGATTATCAAAATTGTGTACCAAGTCAGAAGAAAAACTTCATGTTCGTGCCATGAACAATGTTTTGGAAACTTTGGAGTCATTTTGAAATGGTGGTCAAATCAAAGGGCTCTAAATACCATAAATGCTACAAAGTCCATTTGAAGGCTACACATCGGTTTTAATTTTTCCATACCTGAGTTTGAAGTCAAGGAAATAAAGACTAAAACGATTTAAAATGACCAAAACATCTTAGCATGACGTAAAATTGCTTTGTGTGAAACGCGACTGTCTGAAACGAGAAAAAAAAATACAGAGAAGGTTTGCATCCCAGTGACAAATAACAAAGTTCAGGGCTAACGTTCATAACTTAACAGCTGACTTAACTGCCGGCACAGCCTCCAGTCGCACTTTAGATTGTCCATAGAGGTTAAAACCCACAGTTAAAGAACATAATCTGAATGTATTCGAAAGAAAACTACCAAATCCAAGCACTGTCTCAAAATCACTTCGTGAAACCTGTACAACGCACATGAGTTTATGTTATATAACTCATGTTACATATGAGTCAAACTCACTTCGTGACACGTGTACAACGCACGTGGGTTGATGTTATATAACTCATGATAATATTAGTTCATACATGTACGATTTTCAACACCTAATACACTGGGGAATTAAAAAAGGTTTACATCTGAGTGACCCGGCGAGTGACTCTTGGCCGTATACGATATCTCATTTAAAAACACTTCGTGTATTCACGAGATAACAAGAAACTGAGTGTTCTGAAGTACAGTGGAGTTTAGCTACTTGAAAAACTATGTTTAGACCTAGATTTTGCTAAGAACTTTAAGAACGTTTTCGTGCATTCCCTGAACATTTCGGTGGACAATTTCCTTAAGTGTTTTATTTATTGACTCTGCCTGTAATAGTTTCGTTTCATTAAAGGTGTAACGTTATTATGTCATGCAATTACTTAATATTGCGTGACTTGTGTTAGCCAAACATGTGCATTTTATTCCATGTGCTTGTGGGATTAACTTGGGGTTTGTAAGTGGCTCTTGACTTGATTAAATAGTTCTGGATTCCAACTACCTTTCAGGGGCGTAGCCAGGATTTCTTCAGAGGTACGCACGATCACTAATTTCAAACACCCCTCACCTCCCCACCGCCAACCCGAAAGTCCTAAATCTTTCTTCTTTTTCGACTTTTTCAGGTACGCACGTGCGTACAGGTAGTTACGCCCCTGCCTTTGTGCTAGTTATTTCAGTGGAATCGTAATAGAGATGAACTCGCTGACTCGGTTTACAGCTTTTTCAGTTTTTGCGTAAATTTCTGTCACTTCCACATCATTTAATTGCACTTAGAATCATTGATTTCCATTCTGTTTTCCTTTGACCAAATCACAAGAGATTACGTTTTTTTTTTCACTAAAACAGGAAAAATTAAGGTTTGAATGATATAATTAGTGACCAGGTACTTTGAATCTCGATGGAAAAGAGAGCAATTGATGAGCTTGCAGGCTTCGCGGAAGCCGCTTTATTCCCATGCAAAGTCATTTTCGCATGTGCCTGCATGTGAATAACTGATCTGACTGTTTTGTCCTTAGTTTAATCAAAGGATAGTTAAAAAAAAGTTAAATCTGTTTCCAGGAACACGTTTTATCCAGGGTTCTCAGTAGGTTTTTGATCAGGTGGCCAAAGATATGTAGCAACCGTTTGAAAGATTGAAAATTGATTTGCGTACCTCTGAAAAATATTGGCTACGCCCCTAATAAACATAATAAATGCACTGTAGCGATATTTCGTTGATAAAAAACCCGAGACAGTTTAGTTCTTTCCTTATGATTTTTGTTTACTGCAGTCGTGAGAGAACTGCGCTCCAGAGTACAAGAGTCACGCTAGGCTTCATCTTTATGTCACGGAATCATTTTTTTTTTATTTTTTTAGAGAGATTTTGGGGTACGGGTTACGAGAGACCCGAGAAAAGCCTCTGATATGCGACCCAGAATAATTTTATAGATTGATTATTAAATTAAAATTTAATAATCAAAATAAATGGAGTATAATTTCGAGGCTTTTACCACAGGAGTATTTTCAAGTGACATAATTTTCGCCTAAGTTGGAAACCCCGCGAAATTCGCAAAACTTTGATCTCGCGAAAATTTCGTGCCAGCGGTAGGTACATATAACTGAGTTCTATGTGTAACTGCGGCTATTGAAATATATCAAATAAATACGTTAAGTAACTTTATTAAACAATCCAAATACAATTATGTTATGTTACAATGAAACAACGTTTCGACATCCTGTCAGTCGCTGTATTTTGCTCCCTCGTTGAAGCTTTCTGCCTACTTTTTTAATTCCCCGATAAATTTCGAGGACGCGCGAGGGAAACACGCGTCCTCAAAATTTCGCCATATAAATGAACCGGCGCCTGCTTCGCGGTCTATTGTAAATTTGACAATTTATTTTTGCTATTAAACTGACAAGCGTAGCCCCCTAGCCGGCAAAAATTTACATAGATCAGAGGAACTTAAGAGAATCGCTTACACTAAAAATCTAAAATATAGAACAATTTAGTAAAGGGTACTCGGTACTGAAAAGTCCTATAAACAGTGTCAATCAAGACAGAAACTTGGGGAATTTAGATAATGCAAATTGTCAACATGTTAGGGCGTTGAGATTTTCGTGTTCAAATCAAAGACTGCCTACTAAGGCAAATTGTCTGTTGTGGCGAACTTTGTTAGGCAACTTTATCAGGAAAGCCGTATAATTCCATTTTTCTAACGTTATCGACGAATCAAATCGCGCAAAGTTCTACGTAAAGGAAAACGGTAGGTGAAATGTTTTAGGAGTTAACAACCACCTTACGCAGACTACCCACCCATGTACTTAAAGTTGCCGGCAATTTGCTAGCTTTAGCACGGCTAACCACCGAAGCAGAGCATAATTGCTTCGAATTTAGTTTAAATTCATACAATCGAACTTTGCACAAATACTTGACAAAAAGCAACTAAAGCTTTTCGCTAAAAAAGGAGGTAATCAATTCCAGAGAAAATCAGAATGCTTTTTAATATAGTGCAGTTAAGGCCTTCGAAAAACTAACAGTGTCTGTGCGACATTTTCCAAAATTAACATACAGTTTTACACGACATTAAATTGGTATGTAAATATTTGTTAGGCATGTAACAATTGAAACTTGAAAACTTGAAACTTAAAGTGCCCCTGTGATCAAATTTTTGATTTTCATTTTTTTACATTTTCGTGTACTATTAGACTTTCTTACTCATCTTGCCAAATTTCAATTCATTACGAACATCAGAAGTCATTTTATTTTAAGATTTATTTCCGAGAATTTACGGCCGCCATTAATCAACCTTGTTCCAAGGCTTGGTTGCGAATGGGAGAAAGTGACGTCAAAGACTCAAACATACCTCACGGGTTGAAATTATAATAACAATCAGCATAGAAAATTCCACGGAGAACAAGTCCAAAGCTTTTGTTGCTTTTCGCGTGATTTTCAATACTTATTGTTATTATAATTTCAACCCGTGAGGTATGTTTGAGTCTTTGACGTCACTTTCTCCCATTCGCAACCAAGCCTTGGAACAAGGTTGATTAATGGCGGCCGTAAATTCTCGGAAATAAATGTTAAAATAAAATGACTTCTGATGTTCGTAATGGATTGAAATTTGGCAAGATGAGTAAGAAAGTCTAATAATACACGAAAATGAAAAAAAAAATGAAAATCAAAAATTTGATCACAGGGGCACTTTAAGTAACTCAACACAAATGTGTTATCAACTATGTTATTTATCACCTAAACGAAAATCGCGCGAGTTTATGTTTATGGTGTATAAAAAATTATGATCGTCAAGCATATCTGCTGCCTGTCACGCCATTCAATTGTGATTGATTCTTGTGTACAGAACCTTTCATGAATTTATCATATTTAATCTTTTCGACACGATGGAATATTGTTTTTAATGTTTCCGTTTTAAAAAATGTTCAATGTTCAATTCTAACAGTTCTTTAAAAGTGTTATCTTTGAATTTCTTTTTATTGAATTATTTCCCTTCGTAGTGACAACATGATTCGCATACTACTTTCATCCAGGAAGACTTCAACCGACATCCGGTTTTTTATACTACATTTTATGTTTTGTTCTTGTTTTCTTTTTATTTCTTTGCTTAGTTATTGCTCATTTCCAAGTAAACCTACGGAGCTATAAGGTTTTACAAAAGGCTACGCAAATTTTTGAATGATCATAGACACAAAATATTGTGACATCATGGCAATTTACATCTTAAAAGTATATATTTTAATATCTAGTTCTTCAATTGAGGTGATATTTTCAATTACAAATACAATAGCAACAATGAAACTGAATTTTCTAGCGGAAGTTTGTTCTAATTTTTTTCTCAGTAGCTTTGAGTCTGGAATATATTGTGGGATGCAAGATATATATTCTAATATCTGGTTTTAAAATATTCTTGGACTTGGTGATATTTCAACATTACGGAATCTCGTCGCCCAAAATGTGGGGTACCATGATGCTTTGCGCACTAACAAAGGATACCGCTTCTTGCGGTTTCTTTTGAGTGATGGCTTGTAATTCTCCCGAGTGTTTTGCGCATTGTTTCTGCGAAACAATAGAAAATAAAAAATAAGCAAACAGCATTGTTACGACAAGTTGAAAACACTCGCGAAAAGTAATGCGTTACGCGTTCGACTTTGCTGCTATTGCCTCGCGCTTTTAACAAAACCCGTCAGTCCTGAATTTTTGTATTTCTATTCAGCAGATAAAGGATGACTTTAAAGCGAGACATTTTTGGGTCTTTTATCTTTTTATTGGCCATGCGAATGAAGCTACTGCATTTGTGTTAAAGGTGTCGAATTTCGTAGATGTTGTTTTTGTCGTATGCAAATGTATTGCTATCAGACAAAACTAAACCAATCTATCATGTGAAAGTCCTGCGCGCTGTTTTTTTTTTCTTTTCGTATTTTTTTTTGTCATTAACTTAAAAAAAATGACTGCTCATAATTCCATTCAACATTACCGTTTTGAGAGGCAGATATATGAGTTACAACGTACGTTTCGAATCAAAGGTTAAAATCTCGCTTCGTTAGTCGCCGCGTGTGCAAATTATTCTGAACTCACTTGAGACAAAAAAAGTTGCGATGGCTCGGTTAAAATTTAAATTCTTGTAAATAAAAACTGGCATAAGGATTTCAATAGTATTATTATTCTTGGCCGAGTTTAAATGAAGATATGTCATTCTGTCTTGAAATACTTTACCCAAATACTGTTTTTTAGATGAAAAGGATAACCTTGTTTCGCAGCGCTTTGGGCATTCTTGTGAGAAGCGTTAGGTAAACGCGTATAAGAAACATGAAAACAATTAAAATGTAAACATTAAAAATGAAATTTAAAAGTGGGTAAATGAACCTGTCAAAATATTGGGGGTTTACTTTTCGTATGATGAAAATAAGAACAAGCATTTTAATTTTGATCTAAAGATCCAAAAATTACAAACGAGGTTGAATATGTGGAAAGGACGAAATTTAACACTGCTTGGAAAAGTTTTAATTATAAAATCTCTTGGGTTATCACAAATGGTCTATTCAGCATCTAACGTCAACGTTCCTACCGAAACGAATCGCACCATCAAAAGCAAACTTTTTGGTTTTCTCTGGAACAATAAAAATGATAAAATCAAAAGAAAAAGCCTGTATCAAGATTATGATAAAGGAGGAATCCGAATGGTCGATGTTGATTTAATGATTAAGGGACTAAGACTTTCATGGATATCAAGACTCTTAGATTCCGATGGTCAAAATTGGAAATCTATACCGGATCATTTCTTTAAAAAACTTGGAGGATTAAACTTTCTGCTTAGATGTAATTACGATGCAAAATATGTAGACCCTAAACTACCTTCTTTTTATAAAGATATTTTATCCTTTTTTGCGGAACTCAAGTCTCAATACAAATATGAGCAGGGTCACGAAACAATCCTTTTTAATAATAGAGCTATACTAATCGAAGGAAAGCCCTTCTTCTTACGGGAATGGTTTTCTAAAAGAATTATTTGCATCAAGGATCTTCTAAACGAAAATGGACAAGTTATGCCCTTCCATGAATTTCGAACGAAATATGGATGCAACACTAACTTTCTAAACTTTTACCAAGTAATTAAGGCCATCCCTGAAATACTATTGACCAGGGCTCGTAACATGGAACCCCCTATTAAAGAACATTTTTTAGGAAATTATACTAAGCTTCAGTTAGCTGAAAATATTTCGATAGATCTGAGGAAGGCTAAGGCAAAAGAATTCTACTGGCTATTAAATATCAAAATCAATAACACTCTTCCTTCTGGCCCCCAAAAATGGAGTAATAATTTAAATCTAAATCAGTCCGAATGGGAGCACATTTTTAAATCATTAAACCGTCAATGTAAAGAAAATAAAATGAAAGAGTTTAATTACAAATTTATACACAGAATCATAGTTACCAAGAAAGAATTATATCGTTTTGGAATCAAACAAGATAGTAATTGCTTATACTGTGGAAATGAGGATTCCATTGAACATACTTTTATAGCCTGCCAATTTTCTAAGGCTTTCCAGCGTAGGGTCATAAAGTGGTTCAACGAGGCCAATCATACCAACCTACAGCCATCTACGAAAGAAATTTTATTTGGATTATTTCCCAGTACATCATTTGCCAGTAAATCTCTTTTAAGATTATTTAACTACACCTTGCTATATATGCGCTATTATATTTACACTAATAAACTCCACAACAGATCAATCACTCTCCTAGACTTTGTAAATAAAGTAAGTACAAAATATAAAATAGAAAACATAAACTAGAATCTAATTCTCTTATTTAATTATTTAACTATTGAAAATGCTCCTAAAAGAGATCGTTTTAATAAACTTACGATTATTTTTGCCAACGTCTTGTAAGTAAAGGAATTTATGTATGTACCTGATAGTAATAATGTAAATTTTGTAAGTATTATTGTATGTATTGTAATTAGTAGTAGTTTAAGTTCAAGTTGTTATTGACTTTTCTTCCTGTAAGTGTTGTAAAATGTTTGTACCTGCAAGCAAATAAAAATAAAAGTTACCTAAAAAAAAAAAAAAAAAAAAAATGAAATTTATGTCACCACAAAAGTGTATTAAAGCATGTGTCGACGCTTTAAGAACATTAACTTGCTTTAGATTAAATATATTGTTTCCCTTTTTATCTGTTTCTAAAGGTAAGCTGCAGGGGCGGATCCAGGGGGGGGGGGGGGGGGGGGGTGAAATGGGTGAATTTTCACCCCCCTTTTCTGAGACCTTTTCTTTCTTTTTTCTAAAGTATTTCTCAAATAAATAATATTTTATTTCTCTGATATCTTTTTTGAGGTGAATTTCACCCCCCATTTCAAAATCCTGGATCCGCCCATGAGCTGTTTGTTGCATATGTCAAAATAATATTACGAATCACTTTGTATTGGCTGCCGAGAGGATACCTAAAATTCGAGTTAGGAACCGAGTTAGGAACCGAGTTGGTAACCAATATATCGATTAGATATATATGTACCGATTGGCTTTTTCTTTCAATCGATGATTATATGAGAAAACGTGACAAAACGCCCGGTCCAGCCGGTCCAATATGGCTTGCTAGTTGCAGTCTGCCGTCGGCCCCTCTCATCAAACGCCGAGAAGATCCTGGGAACGAGGTTGTTTCAACGCTTGCAAAATGGAGGAAGACACGAGGTGCGTGATAGAATATTTATGAATCTTCTATTTTCCAGGTCCATCCTGAAATTTTATTGTTGTCTAGATGTTGAAGTTGAATGCAGTCGAGTAGTGAGTGGGGGATGGCTCAAATACCGTTTTTTCAAACCCCTAAATAAGCGGTCCTCACGCGCTCGGCCCGCTTATTTAGGGGTTTGAAAAAACGGTATTTGAGACCATCCCCCACTCACTACTCCGGATACCCCTCCCTCAAAGCCCGTAAGAGGGGGTCAAATGCGTTTTTTCCCGAGCCCGCCCGCAACGGCAAGCGAGACATAACCAATTGAAGAAATCCCTACCTTGGTATATACGCAATGGCACAACCCCGGCAACGAAGACGGCGTGATGTCAATCAACGCGAGCTGATTGCCTGGCTGGACGAACAGGCACGAAATGTCGAGAGGCTCGAGCCTGCAAACGACAATAATGCTGAGGTCGAGCCTCAAAACAATCCGCAGGAGCTAGCTTTTGAACAACTTGTTCAAATCTATGATCGGGTTGACCAATGGGTTGAACACGGCAGACGAATAATCCGGTTCCACTTTGTAAACGATCTCGAAAAATCTCTTGTCACCAGAATTTTGCACAAAATCAAGCAAAATGTTCACACACGACACGCAATCAATTTACGCTTCACATTCGAGTTACGAAACACTGAAACCGAGGAGTTGAAAATGTTTTATCAAAACAACCACAACAGTCGTTGGCTATCCACTCTCTCCGAGACAAGACAGTGGCTGCAAGCCCAGGAAGAGTTTCGTCTTCAAAACGCAAGACTCAACAGGCCTGACACCAAATGGGTTTACGAACGCACTGCCCTGCTTGATGTCAAAGTCGTGTTGGATCGACAACCACTGCAAATAGGTCTCGGGCGTCTTCCCGATTGGCTTCGCAACAAAAGAGAAGTCATTGCACTTGACAATTTCAACGACAATCTTTGTCTCTTTCGTTGCTTGGCTGTCCATCGAGGAGCCCGTATAGATCGTTCCACTCGCAGAGCCAGGGAACTCGCAGAAAGCTTCTTCGCAGTTTATCCGGGACTTCGAGACCAGCTAACTTTGCGGCACTTCTCTAAAATCGAAATGCATTTCAAGCAAGGAATTGCCGCATATCTTGTTCTCCCTAATGGTGACTTCATTTTATCTCACAGTCCTGCGAATTACGACAAGGTGGGGGCTCCAACCATGACTGTCGGTATTCATGAGGACCACTCCTTCTTGATCACCAATATCAATAAAGTCACAAACAATTACACTTGTGGCGAGTGCGGTGGGAGGTTCACACAAGCTTGTCATTTAACTCGCCACCCCAAGACGTGTACTCGTGGCCAAACCAAAATCGACTGCCCAGGGAAACGTGTCCTCCCTCCGGAGTCAGCTTTTGAGAAAGCCTTTTACCCAGAAGGCGGTTTCGGTGTCAAGGCAGTGTGCTGGCTGGAGTGGGAGGCGAATCAGCGTGACATTCACATCCACCATCACAGATGCGGCCATGGCGGTGAGAGCTATATTTGTGGGGCTCCAGTCGACGGCTATCACCCAGAAAGCAAGACAGTTTTCCAGTTCCATGGTTGTTTCTGGCACGGTTGCGAGAAATGTTACCCCGAGGGAACGAGGGACGAACCGGTATATGTTGACCGCAAAGGCAACTCAATCACAAGGATGGTTGCTTACCAAAAGACTCTGCAACGAACTCAGTTGCTTCGAGACGCTGGGTACAACGTGGTGGAAAGGTGGGAACACGAAAAGCCTTCCCCCTGGTGGAATGATCGTTGCCCACAGAAAAGAAACAAAACATATCCCCACGCGATCGTCTACGACTTCGAAGCGTACCAGGACAAGACCAAGGCAACTCGCCCGACACGCGAACTCGCCCGACACGCGATCTCTCTTATAAAAGCGAACATGTGCCCATCTCAGTCTCCATTGCCGACACGTTGAACCCTGAGCCTGAGTATATTTGCTCCAAAGATCCTGACGAGCTTATCGGGCTGTTTTATGCCTCCCTGGAGCGGCGCAGCGCAGCCATCCGCGAGGCTGTGGCTGACCAATATATGCCCCCAGACCTTGAGAATCTTCCTGAGAAGCAACTCAAGCTCATCGACAAATGGTGCAACCAAGTGCCTGTTGTCGGCTTCAACTCAGGTCATTATGATCTCAAGCTTATCCGCAAGTACTTTGTTTCTCATTTCGCTCAAGAGAATGGGGTCTTCGCCGCGGAGAAAGAGGGGCGCATCATGTTCATCAACACTCCCAGCTACAAGTTCTTGGACATCATGAATTATTTGGCCCCAGGCATCACGTACGACAAGTGGGTCAAGACGTATGGAGCGACACAGACCAAGTCCTGGCTCCCATACGAGTGGTTTGACAGCGCTGACAAGCTGGATTACCCTGGGCTTCCCCCATACGAGTGCTGGTACTCACAACTCAAAAACTCCTTCGTTCTTTCTCCAAAGGAGCACGAAGAATGCAATCGCCTCTTCCACGAGGAAGGTATGAAGACATTCGGAGATTGGTTGGAGTATTACAACAATCTAGACGTGTCTCCCTTCCTCGAAGCTCTCCAAACGATGAAGGGTTTTTACACGGGCCTCGGGGTTGACATCTTCAAAGACGCGGTCTCCTTGCCAGGAGTATCAATGCAATACGTCTTGCGAGGGTCATTGAGAGGACGCAATGCTCCAGCCCTATACGCTCCCGGCCCAGAAGCTTACGCCATGCTGAAGGGGGCTGTGGTTGGCGGGCCAAGCCTGGTCTTCACCCGCAAACACGTGCGCGGCGAAACCCGCATCCGTTCTCACAAATACGACTTAGCCCGCATCACGAAACGTATTGTGGGGTTCGATGCTTACTCCCTTTACCCAAGCACGATGCTGCAGGAGATGCCCTGTGGTAAAGAGAAGGTTGTGCATTACAACGCCCCGGAGCAGGTGGCGAGAGTTCTTGAAATGAATCTGCATACAGACAGGTGGTTCGGGTTTGCGGAAGTGGACATCGAAGTCCCTCGAGAGTTGTGGGCGCAGTTCGAAGAGTTTCCACCACTCTTCATCAACCAAGCAGTGCCTAACGAATTTGTTCCACAGCATATGCACGATTACCTCCAAGAAAGTGGCCGAACCCGCTTTCCGGACCAGAAAAAGCTTCTGGGTGTACTGTCAGCGAAAAAGATGCTGATCTACGCACCCCTCTTGAAATGGTATCTCAACAGCGGGCTCAAGATCACGGCAGTCTACCGCACGATCGATTACAACCCTAAAAAGCTCTTCGACTGGTTCGTTCGCGAGGTCGCCGACAACCGAAGGAAAGGCGACGCTGACAAGGAGAAGGCACTGCTTGCTGAAGTGTTCAAGCTCCTTGGCAACATCGCCTACGCCAAGTTCATCGAAGCCGTGGAGCGCCAGACAAGAACGTTGTACACAACTGACGAGGACGAGGTCGACAAGAATCTCCGCTCACCCTTGTTCGATGACCTCGAAGAGATTGGAAATGCCTACAAGATCGAACTGCGCAAGCAAAAGGTCACAATCGACCGCCCTTTTCAAGTGGGCATTGTTGTGTACCAACTTGCCAAGCTCCGCATGCTGGAGTTCTATTACGACTTCTTAGATTACTTCATCGACAGGCGCGACTTCGAGCTCATCCAGATGGACACGGACAGCATGTACTTCGCTCTTGCGTACGACACTCTGGAGGAGGCCGTTCGCCCGGAAGTTCGCGACCAGTTCGAGGCGGAGAAGAATAATTGGTTGGCGTGGGATAAGTGGAGCGGCAGAGAGCCGGGCTTGTTCAAGCTTGAGAAGGAAGGCACACGAGCCATCGCCCTATGCAGCAAGTGTTATTACGTAGAAAACGAGGCTAGCGGAGAGGCCAAGATGTCCTCCAAGGGCGTCAACAAGAAGCAGAACGAGCTTCGCTGGGAAAGGTACGAAAGTGCCCTGCAGGGGGGCAGGGACATGGCCACCAACAGAGGCTTCCGAATGCACAACGGGGCCATGTTCACGTACGAGCAGCACAAGCTGGGCCTTTCCGCTTATTACGACAAGCGTTGGGTGCTGCCAGACGGCATCCACACAGAACCAATCGAGTTTCACAACCCAGCTGGGGGCAACTGAGTGCCCGGTGGCACAACCATCAGCTCCTCACGAACAAACCCTCTCTTAGGGCCATCGTAAAGGTAATACACGACAGGCGCATCTGGCTTTGTGACAACCTTCTCAACGTTATAGACCTTTAAAGACCAGATCGGATCGGTCGCCGCCTACCTCCACCCTCAAGCTCACCGGGGTAATAAAGATATCTCACACTCACCCGGGGTGGGAGCTTCTTCTCATTCACCCCCACAGGCCTAGCATATGGAGTCGAGGGCTTAGCAGAAACGGCTTTCTCTTTGATTGCTTTAGCGGGCTTCTTGCCAGTGAGTCTTGTTACTTCATTGTTCAAGGCCGAGACAACACCTGGCAGTCTTTTGACCCATGCAGTTGAACGGCCAGAGGGCATATTCATTTCAACGGCATACTGATAACCAAACAGCCTTTCAGCCAGGGTGCGATTGAATCTCTCCACAATTGCTTGGTCTCTGTGGATATCAACCCACCCGCGACGAATGACCGTTTTGTTATCCTCCATGGCCTTAGTCACAGCCCCCATAAACTCTTTCCCAGGGTCAACTTGCAAGAGTTGAGGCCATTTCAAAGGTCCACGTCTATATATCCGCGCAAACGCTTTAGCCACCTCTCCAGACTCTTTAGAAGTCAGGGGCTCCGCAGCTTTGTAACGGCTTGCCACATCCACAAGGGTTAATGCGTATTTGTAAACCTTTCTCCCATGAGGAAGTTTGTCGTGGGGCAGGAAGAGAAGATCTGCTTGATGCACTGCATTGGGTGATGAGACATCAAACTTGGGCCGGGGGATATGGCGTGGCGCCAGGAGATATATTTGCCAAAGGGCTTGTTTGACCAGCCATTTCTTTGCGACATCATCAGAGACCTTGGCCGCTGCAGCTAGCTTTTTCACAGCGGCAAGACCTTCCAATACCCTTTCGGACTGTAATAGATCTTTGAGAGTTTGGTCTCCATAGGGGTATATATGTTTGTTTACAGAAAGCGATAAGCCACATACCCACCTGCAAGCAGGGTGCCTCCAATGAACGCAAGTTCACCATTCTGCTGTTGTGGGCTGGGTTTGTAGACGTCCGAGAACTGAGGCTCTTTGTAGTCTTTGATTTGTTTATCTGGTTGTGTTTGGTGCATCTGGCTTGGTCGGTGGTTTGAAAGTTTTTGCTAGCTTGGTGTTTAATCCGATCGTTGACTGCAATCCAGTCGAGGAGCTTGGTGCGGTCCTTCTGGTATTTGGCGTAAGCCGCTTGGTATTGTTCAAGGGCTTTGTCGTGACGGATTTTCTCATCCATTGCTGCCTTCCCGTTATCACCAGACAGATATTTCGCGAGATAATTACCGCCCGTGAAAGCGGCCGCATTTAGAACAGCGCCAAGGGCCATTATTGTAATCGAGGCCATTGTGTATACATATGGTTTTACATGTTGTCTGGGAGGATTTTCTGGTCCTCGAGATATTTCTTCAGCGCGATGCTGCCAGCCATGACGGCTGTGAACTTGACGTAGTTCATCAAGCTTGCACTGGGGTCGGCAGTGAAGTTTTCTTTGAATGTCTTTTTCCCAATCCAGCCAATACCAGCGACAAGGCCAGTGATTGTTGCGGCGTCGAGGATAGACTTCACAAGCTTGTTGTCAGACATGGTTTGTGTGCAGTATACATATGTGTTTGTTTTTCTATTCCATTTTTTTAATTCCTTGTCTTACCGGAATTCGAGATGGGGGTGGTGCGGCGGGTGTTGTAGCAGGTGTTGCTGCTGGTGTGTTTGCTGGTGTTGCTGGTGTGTTTGATTTGCGTCCAAGCCTTTGCATTATGGCTTCGCGTTGGTAATACACACCCGCAACAGAGACAACCAACCCTCCAAACCCCAGAATATAAAAGATTGAGTTGTTATTGCTGTCACTTGTTGTGTCACTTGTTGTGCCACTTGTTGTGCCGCTTGTTGTGCCACTTGTTGAGGATGCAGGCTTTTGTGCTTCGGCCTTTTTCTTTGCCTCACGGGCCAGGCGGTTGCGTTCTGCTAGCCTTTTGCCAGACTCAACACGGCCGGGGCTCTTTTCTGTTGCAGGCTTTGTTTTCGGGGCCTCAGAGGTAACACGGGCAGGTGTTGGAGTTGGAGTTGGAGTTGGAGTTTGAGTTTCTTCAGGTATCGTCTCGAGTGGTGTGGCCATAGTGGGTATATATATGATTTTTTATCTTTTGAAAATGTGACAAGTGTGCTGACAGGTTGCTGTCAGGTTCCAGCCAGGTTCCTTCAAGGTTGCTGCGAGGTCACCCCAGGTCCCAGCCCAACTTCATCAAAGCCCTCAAGTGGATAGCCTTCACTGTCTCTGGTTGGATGTGTGGGTGGGGGCTGGGGTTCCAATTCTATCAAGTCAGGTTTGTGATCAGGCTCTCGTTCAAGCTTGATGTGTTTTGTTGTGATGAGAGCAGCATTGGCAAGCGCCAGCAATCGTCCGCATCGCATGGCAAGAGCCCCAGCAAGATTTGACAGCTCCTGGTTGATGATGTAGTCGTTCTTGAGTTCTTTCTGCAACTCCTTAACATTCTCAACCGGGACCACCAAACCAACGCCTTTGGACATGAGCATGATAGCTGAATCAACTAGGGGTTCGGTTGTCTTGTTGCCGACGTAGGCCTCGTACCTTTTGCAGTACTTGTCAACGTCCTTGTCTGACAACCGCTTGACATGATCGTGTGTGAGCTGCACGCCGATAGCTTCTTTGGCCTTGCCGGTTGGAACAAGGATTGCCAGCTTCTCACGTTTTGCAGGAATGTCATTGTCACCAACTATCCCTGTGGGAGGTGTGGTATCAGGGGTGGCCTCCAGCATCTGCAATACTTCGTCAAAAACGGCCTGGTCTTCAGCTGTTTGTGCCATCAGGTATACATATGTGTTTTTTATTTTTCAATAATTCTCTTGATGTCGGGCAAAAGAGTTTCAAGCTCGCGTATAAGTACAGCCATGGTGTCTTGCATAGAATTCAACCGCAATGGATATCTGTTGAGAAACATGAGGCGCAGATCTTCCTCACCAGCGGCTTTGATAATTTTGTTTTGCGCATTAAGTGTGTGTTTGTGCAATTCATCCAAAAGCTGTGAAAGCACAGTGAGCTTGTGTAGACTGGTTGGAGCATTCATGGTATGTATATATGTGTGTTTAAACCTTGTACTCAATTCCATACGGGTGCCTCAGAGAGAAAACCAGGTGGGAGAACTTGCGGGATTTGAGCCTTGCGATAAGCTCTTTGTACTCCTCATGGGAGAGCTCACCGGCATAGTCTTCGAAGATGGCCTTAGTTGTCTTGCTGGAGGGCGTGTAAAAGAGCACGATCGCTGCGATATTATCACGATATGGCTTGGCAATGCTGGTGATCTGCTGGGTCAAGACCCACACGGATATGCCGTCATGCCTTGCGCTGAACCCCAGATTGACCAGCTGGCTCGTGCGGCCTTTGACATCTTTGGAGGCGGCGCAGTCATCGAGAATGAATAAAGTGTTGGTGCATGTGAAAAATAAGCTCGCCAACTTCAACCAGTCTTCGATTTCATGCTGTTGGCAGACAATCACGAAGATGTGCGGATCGCGGTCCACGAAGCCATCGTATGTCTTGTTCTTGACAAATGTGGGGCAGAATAAAACGATGTAGTCAAAACAACCCCTAAAGGGGCCTCGCAGTTGGTTTAGAAGATACTGTGTCTTGCCAGAGTTAGTGGGGCCCACGATTAGTGCATTGAATGGCAGCTTTCTTTGGTCCATAACCAACCTCTATATTAGTTGGTTCATGTGTTGGTGGGGAGGGTGCCATTGCCAGAAGTCTTTGTATTTTATTGTGTGACAGTGGTCCGGTGGATGGCAGGGGAGCCGGCTTAGCATAGAAGTTGAGCTTGTTGTTTGTGGCCATGGGGGCTGGTGGTATATATATTTGCGTATGCATGTGTTGTGTTTACCTAGTACTGTACAGATTCCAGCTGCCTGCCCATGATGTTCATCTGTGAGTCTGAGATGGTGATGATGTGGCAGAGTGCGTTTCCTGAGCCTTTGCCGTCTCGTTCGATCTCGAGTTGCACGCCATCCTGTGTGTTGACGAGCCGTTGACCGCTGCCGTGCAGGGCTATATCAGCCAATGTCCGCAGGTCAATCCAGAGACCAAACTTGTTGCCTGTGAGATATTTGGTCAGGTTCATGTTGGGCCTGCCGCGCTTGTTTGGGTTGAAGTATCGGTATATTTCATTCCACATGTCAGTACCACTGATGCCACCCTGTTTGGGACACCGTTGACTGTGATCTTAACTTTGGTGATGTCGGGATTGAAATAATGCTCAGAGTCCCTAGCACCCGCTACATAGGGATTGATGAACAGCAAGAGGATGCCCTTGAGAGACCGGCGCTGTGGGTTAATCCGAAGATTAAGTCGAGTGTCAACGCCTTTGGTGAAGGGATGCACCTGATCTCGCATTACGAGGTCATAGGCGAACTCCTTGCCATTAGTGTAAGTGCTTGTTGCCTCGTCGGCCAGACTCTTACTTCTGATCGTCTCATACTCCAGCTGGAGGTTTTCCAACTTATACACTAGCTTACTTGTATCTGATCCCCGGACAACTTGGGATGCGGGGGCGAGTGTTAGTTCGAAGACCATATCATTGAATAGTGCTCGAGGATATATGATTCCGTGATCAGTTAAGATTTGGTGATCCAGTTTGATGCGGTACTTATTCTTGTATATTGACTCCAGCTTGATTTCCGCATTCACACCTGAGGTCTTCTTGTCGCCAGAACCAGAGCGAATCTTACACAAATCCACACTCTGGATGCCCTCCATAAGCATATTTTCCCGCTCATCGATCGATTTGAATAGGTCTTCGAAGATCTTGTAGATGTCGTATCCAACCGTGTCCTGGACAGTGGTTGCGGCAAACTTTACAACGAGCCTGTCCACCAGAGCCCGAGAAACATTTTGCACGAGATAGTTGTTTGCATGGCCCCCGGATAGGTTGATGTTGAACACGAGTGCAAGTGAGCCGGACACAATGACATCATGCTCGCTCAGCTTAGGCACCGAGACGTATAGTGTTTCACCGGGATTGGCCTCAGATGGGTTGAATGTGATGCGCTTGACGGTTCGCTCTGCCTTCATGGCGCCCAGTGTCTTTTCACTGTGAGATGGAAGTAGATTCGGTTGCACAGCCATGGTATATATTTGTGTTTTTAAAATTTATATTTATATATCATCATGGCTGAAGGTGGAGCCGATCCAGTTGAGAAAACCCGTCTCATCCCAGACACAGGGGATGACGATGATGACGACTCATGGGAGCCATATGAGATGACAGAAGAAGATGCCAAAGAATGGTCCCAGGCTCTCAAAGACGCCGACGCCACACAACCCTCTAAGCCAACAGACACCACGCAACCCTTTAACCCAGGCGGTACATCCACCCCATACCATGGCGGTGAACAGCATGAAATGCATACAATGCCTTCAGAACAAAGTGGGCTGCCAGGGCCCTCTTTAGAACCCCCTCTGCTTGATGAAATCATAGACGGAAATGAAAAAGCAGAGATGGTTGCTAGAGCTGAGGACTGGATCAAAAAACGCTTTCCAAAAGTAAACCTCGCGAAATTAGGCCCAATTACTTTCGGTAAAAAACCAGGAAATGAAGGCAGAATAGTTTCCTTAGGCCCAAATAGGGGCGAAACTCCCATTTTCAGGAAAGATGGGAAATCGTTCACAGACAGTAAAAAAGAGGCTCTTGGCCCAAGCGCCAAAGTGGATCTCTATGAAAAGAATGCATCAATAAGGGAAGGAAGACAAAGCTTGAAAGAGGCAGAAAAACAACGGAAGGAGAATGAAAGGGTGCCCTTCAAAAAATACAAAAACAACGAGACCAGGAACAGGCAAAGGTTGACAAACTCAGAACACGCCTTGCTGCAAAAGAGAAGGAAAGAAATGAAGTTGAAGCAAGGCTGAAATCACCTAAACCACTTGATGAGTTAAACGAAAGAGAAGTAGAGCTTGAACGACAGAACGCTGAAGACAAGCGCGTGATAGAGGATGAGAACACGTCTCCCTCTGAAAGAGAAGCCACGGAAGCCCGAGTTGCTGAGCGAGAAGAAGAGCTGGCAAGACTCAGGCCACAGGTTGAGGTGCGGGAACAAGCCCTGTCTTTGAGAGAGAGGGTTAGAGAAATCTTCAAGAAATACGGATGGACACTGCAAGCGATTGTTCTGGCAGCTGGCATCACCATCAGCGCTGTGGTACTCGCCACCTTGAATGGCCTGGCAAGGGCCACCAAGGCTATTGGAAATGGGCTTAAAGAGCTTGGCAAAAAAGCAGCCAACGCCCTGCCTGGCCTCATTGGCTCAATTGTTAGCTTCATCTTCAAAGCGGCTGGGTCGGTCATCTCCTTTCTGGGTGAACACGCCTGGCTGCTCATCCTTGCCGTGGTGGCCTTCCTTGTTGAAAGGATCACCAAGCGTTCGAAGTCTTGAACACTTATCTCAACCAAACGAAAATCCCTGCCAAAGCAAGCGAACCCACAGCAATGAGTGCCTTGTTTACGTGATGCGAGTCTGGTTGTGGTGCGGGTGTGGGTGTGGGCTGTGGGGTTGGTGTGGGTGTTGGTGTGGGGGCTGGTTGTGGTGTGGTCCTTGGTTTGGGTGCAATGCCCTGTGCCTGTGTAGCCTGTTTATGTATCGGGTTTGATGGGTGACTGTTTGGTGGATTAATCTTTGTTGGTCCACCGTCCATGAGGCGAAGGGAGGCTTTTTTTGTGCCCAGATTAACATCATTGTTCACACCCAGCTTCATCCCTTGCGTTGCCTCCTGTAGATTTTTGTTATACCCGATCACGCTCTCTGTGTTGATAATCATGCGTGATGGCATGAGCCAGCTTCCGGGTGCTGTCGCAAAGTCTAGGCGCACTTTCGTTGCTTGAATGGCAAGCTGGTAACGCTGTACGCTTGTTGCGATGTCGTTCAGTATTATGGCCTCCTCGAGATGGGTAAGGAATACTCTCTGCGTTTCGAACGCCCGGCCTCCTCTTCCAATGATGCTGCTGCGGGTTTTGGCTTGTGAACCAAGAATGCAGTACACAAAGGCCTCGATTGATTGGTTCATACGCGCGAGCCCTGGCTGTGTTAGCCCCTGTGCGTAATTTGGCACAAAGTGCTCGAACTGGGTGTCCGTCCCTTGGTCGTTGCGGACGAAAGATATTCCATTGGCACGAAAGTTGGGGTCGTTTCTGTCAGTCACGCGCTCATCATTGAACAGAGCTAGATCGGGATCGGGGTAGTTGTAATCGGTAGAAATGTTGCCCTCTCCATAAGCCCAAATGTACACATTGCCAAGACCGTGGTTCTTGCCGTATGTGAAACGGAAGTCAGAACTGGGGTCGATGCCGAACTCTATGCAAATCTTCTTGTACGCGTCGATGTTGTACTTGTTGTCTTTCTGGTTGAATGGAGGGTCGTCTGGCAAAGCACTCACGCTTTGTTCCCCACCCATCTTGTAGAGTATTCGCCTTGTTGTGAAATAAACGTGAAACCGGTAAAACGACCGGAGCTGAGGGGTTAGGGATAGACTGGAGTTCTTATCGAAGAGAATGTCACGCGAGATTCCGCAGCCGGTTGTTGCACACCACAGTGCGAAGGAGAGTTGTTGTGGCCAAAAACTCATATGCGGTCCGCCGAGCCACTTTCTCCCATATTTCGCGGTTGTGAATGAAATCTGTGTGTCCCTGAAGATATTTCTGTATTTCGTTGTGAAATAATCAGTTGGCGTGACATATATCTTTTGCGCTTCGTCGTTCAAGATTGCACCAATCATCATATCCTTGTCTATTGTGGTGGAGAAATCAACAGCTGGGATTGACTGTTCTGGTTGCCCCATCGATAACTGATAGGGAAACCACCGTCTTGATGAAGGCCCAAAGCGTCTTTCATGGCTTGAGTCCAATCTTTGTGGGGCATTCTTGTAACGAGCGCCCATGAGCCAGGGCCTTCTTTGTAAAGCACTTCCCCTGAGGCGGTTTTGTGGTCGTCGCCAAACTCTACTTGCACTTTAAAGCGGGACATATCAGCGAGCGGGAAACGCTTTTTGAAGTCTGAAATCGCCTTGGCCTTGGCCGCGGCAGAGAGCTTTGCTGCTTCTGGTGTTTTCATCCAGGCTAGTGGATCTGGGGGTGGCTTATATGGAGGATGGCTATTGACGTTTAGGTTTGAATTAAAAGGGGGTGGGGGGCCGTAATTGCGGCCCCAATGTTTAGATCAAGATTTGAATTGGGGCGTCTGCCAAACATGATTGTATATATTTATATAATTATAATTATATACAATCATGGTTGTGTTAACAATCGTCACACCTTCGAACCCTCACACGATCTACTTCGATCACCCACTTCTGAAACCGAGATACATACGACTCGTCTCTTGCTCAATTTTCAACTCGTGGCATAATTTGAAAGAAGAAGCAAAGATTTCACCAACAACCCCTCCTCCTGATGGTTCATCACGTGGTGCAACCTTACTTCCAGGCCATCACACTATTGATAGTTTAGCGAAAGACTTTGAAAACCTAAAAACCCATAACAGCCGTTTAAATCTAACAATTGAAACAAACAGGCCATACGGAGCCATGGTCATTCAGAATAACAGCAGCAGTGTGACGCTTAGTAACAATCTGGCAGAATTACTCTGCATAAGACCTGAATTGCTGCTAATAACTTTCGTCAAGCGTTTAAGGGCACCAAGCACTTACTTCATCCACTGTGATCTGGTTGATAAAGAACAAAACCTCCTCAATGGTAAACCTTCGACAGTTTTGGCTCGGTTTGATATTCGTGGAAAAGCCTATGAGAAGGTGTTTTATGAAACAACACAACAAAACGTCTTGCGTGATGTCTCGTCTGGCGATTATGTAAACAGCATATCACTGTCAGTTAGGGATGTAAATGGTGACCTATTCGAATTTAATAACATGCCTTTGGAATTTGAAATCGAGATAAATTAAAAATATAAAGCCATTCATATACTCACATCTGCCATGAGTTCTGCCAATGTGCTTCCATCGGCATCGGAATACAGCGAGACACAACAGCTATACCCTATGCGTGAGATCACTCAAATCAATGCAGAAGACTTTCGTCTCAAAAAGATCTCTGACTTGCTTAAGGAGTTGTCTGACGAAGCCGAGCACTACAGGCAAGTTCCAAAGAAATACAAACGGACCCAATCATTAGTTCATTACTCGGCGGTTGGACTTGGGTCGCTTTCTGTTGGGCTGTCATCAGGGGCCCTAGCCACTGCCTTGACTGGATTCGGCATTGTTGCAAGCCCCGCACTTGCCGGCGTTGCCACGCTTTGTGGGCTGTCCTCAGTTGGTTTTACAGCTGCCAACAAACGGTTAGAGCGTAAAGTGACTAAGCATGAGAAAATCTACACACTGGCCCTGGCTAAACGAAACACTGTCAATGAGCTAATCTCAAAAGCTCTGGAAGACAAGAGGATCAGTGATACAGAATTCACAATTATTACTCGTGAGGTGGAAAAATATCACGAACTCAAAGCTTCAATCAGGGATGGTGTTAAGGCAAAAAAAGACGTTGGCACTCAAACACAAGCTCCAGACCTCGAGAAACTCAAAAACGAACTTCGCAAGGAAGTCAAACAAGAGTTTCAAAAAAAGATAAGTCTTCTCACCGCAGCATCCAAGTCCGATTTGAGAGATTAAATTCTGGATTTAACCTACAAATATTGAGAGATGAATCCTTTGCGCCCAATTGAATACACAACACGGATGTGTACAACCATGGAGGAGTTTGCTAAACAACTGGCCGATGTTCGATTCTTGGACACTAAAGGCGAATACAAAGACAAACTCGATGAGCTTGATAAAGAATACAAATTTATCCTCCTGCGCTCACTCGAAAACTACACCAAGGAAATACGGCGTTCAAATCTGCCAGAACGCCTTCATCACATCAATGAGTGTCTTTCTCCCGTGACACAATACCCCCCACACTCACCTTTCACCCTTTGGAATGAAAGGATAAAAGCTTGCCAAAACTGCAAAGGCACATTAAACCTCAGGATGTTTTCATCAGAACTTTGCTGTGAGGCCTGCGGGCTATTAGAGCCTCTGGATGGTGTGACCTTCGATTATAACGAGCTCTATGGGGGTGATTACAAAATTACAAAAAAAAGAATGCCCACCAAACGCTACAACTTCAAAAGCTATCTCGACAAACATCTGAAAATTTGTGAACCCTACGTCTGCTTGTCCTCCGAAGAAATACAACATGCAAATGAGGCATTCAAATTCATCGAAGAATATCTACCGGAAAGAATCTCCATGCCCTTTGTAGCCTATAAAATCTTAAACGAGATAATAGGGCCACAACGGCTTGTCAATTACTTCCGGCTACAAGTCCCAGAAAAATCACTTTGGAAGCACGAACAAAACTGGAAGATCATGCTTGAAAATATGGGTCACGTTGAGTTACATTGCCATTAAAACTTTCGTGAGCACTTGGCCCGTCATCGCTGCCGAGGGCAGGGCAAATGGCTCGGTGTCTACCCATGTCCACTTCTGGTGAGAAGAGTGCTTGACATTTATCACATGCTTGAAGGCTTGCCAAGCTGTTATGAAAACGCTCGACCGACGTTTGGATATTGCTCAAAAAGTTTAGTTGTTTTGGCACCCAAATCTCAGTTATATCCAGGAGCTTCCAGGCAAACATAGCCACTGGTTTAAGGCCTTCTGAACCCTCTGAAAACACTTTTTGCATATGGTTAAAGCGCAAACCCTCCTCGTCTTCATCCTGTTCTCTAAACGACATCCTTACAGCACCATAACAACACCATATGCCCTTCTCCGCAATGGAAGACATAATTCTCTCAAATAATTGTTTTGATTTGAGTGAACCGACATCGATGATTGCCTTTTGATTTCTTGTTATCGTCCGTTTGCTAAATAAATAACAAACTCCCCACGCAAGTGTTGTGTTGTTCTTCGTTTTGAACTTGTTTCCGCCGTTTAGAAACTGATTGTGCTCCAAACTTGGTTCAAGCTGGTTTAAAGAGCACATTCTAAAATAGCCGTCAACAAACAAGCCTTTGTTTACCATGTCACCACTCAAAGCAAGCCCTGTTTGTATCTGGTCGCTATAATAGCTAGGAATTCTGTTCATAGCTATTTTCCGCTTGAACGGACATTTAAACTCTAACAGAGTTAAGGTGTTATCTTTGTCTACAAAATATCCGTCTGGGCTACAAGTGACCTTTCGATAAAGTGGATGATCTCTTGCTAGATTAAGAGAGATGCTGTAACCAAAAACGGAAACAGAATGTTTTGCGCAAAATACTTGCGTATAAGCGGCTCGAACAGATTGCCCCAGGTACAAGCCACATTGTTGAGCATATCTGTTGGCTGTATTTTCTTTATGAGCAAGCTTTGCCGTGATTCAAACGGCGACGATCCTGTCAAGGCAGAGATCTCTGATGCACCAATGGAGTTTTGTCTGGCTCTCACCCAGTCGGAGCTCTTTTGTTTCAGACCAGTGTTTCTCGATTTGAGAAAGTTCATGAACACTTGTGTTGTCGCCATCATTGATATACAAAGTTCAGGCGTTTTTTCAATTGGTAATAACCACACAACTCTGTTTGAAAAGCTGCGAGTGATGTCTTGCCTTCGATGAAATCCGAAACAAAGCTCGAATCTCGGATCCTGGGTAAGGGGTCGAGAGTCTCCAGGGTTTTGTTTGTCGGATGTTCTTGTTCTTGCTCGTCAAGCCAGGCATTCAGATCGTGCTGGCTAAGGTTTGCAAAAACATCTCGAACAACCTCACGCTGTATAAAAACTCGAGGGTTGCTTTTCGCGGGAGGGCAACCATTTCTTAAGTGTCTGGAAACCGTTTGTCTAGACAATCTTCGATTGCAGCCGAGACAAAGCTCTTTCGGTCGTGGTTCTGTTCGCAGATTCTTACAAGCGTATTTTTGATGCTCAACAAGAGAATGACCTTGGGTGAAGTTTAAACCACAATATCTGCAAGGGTTGTATTCGAACGTCCCTTTGTTCTTTGCATATAAGTCATCACCTTCTTTCAACTCAATTCCCCTCATTTTCAAAAACGCAACGGCAGTCATTGGTTCGTTGACGAGGGGCATTGTCACCTTTATATGGGATATAGGGATTTCTTCAATTGGTTATGTCTCGCTTGCCGTTGCGGGCGGGCTCGGGAAAAAACGCATTTGACCCCCTCTTACGGGCTTTGAGGGAGGGGTATCCGGAGTAGTGAGTGGGGGATGGTCTCAAATACCGTTTTTTCAAACCCCTAAATAAGCGGGCCGAGCGCGTGAGGACCGCTTATTTAGGGGTTTGAAAAAACGGTATTTGAGCCATCCCCCACTCACTACTAGTCGTAACAACGACGTACTATTTTATTCTGAGTAGGTCTAATGTAAAATGGGTGTGGCAGGCCTACACGGACTCTTACCTCATGTTTTTAATGCCATTTGCTGCTTCTATATGTTTTGAACGGGTATTCTACATTTAGTTTGTAAAAGAGGATTTTAGTTTAGACTGAGTTTTCAAACCTTTATAAGAAGCCGCGTGGAACGGACCAGAGGTCAAATCTGTCGGTTGTGGTTTCCCGTGGCGTGTTGCGCTTGTAGATTTTGACCTCATTTTAGCGTCCGGTTTTTTGCCTGGCGGTTGTTGTGTTGTTTTTGCCATTAATATTGGCATGTAGATTTTTATGTAGTAAAGGTTTGAATTTCTCTAACTTTAATATCTCTCTGAAATACCGGACATGACAGGATCTGAAAAGATCTGTTGGCCGTTTATGTCTTTCCCGCTATTAAAGGTCGGTACACACTAGGCGACATGTCGCTGCAACATGTCGCAAGTGTCGCTGCAACACGTCGCGGCGACAAACCACTCCTTGTGAACAGGTGGGGCGACAAGTTGCTGCAACAGCTCACGGCAACACAAGATTTCGGACGAGGGGGAATGTTAACTAGTTTCATTGATTCAATATGGCAGAAGCGCGAATACAGCGAATGTCTTCAAAGTCAAAGAAAAAGAAGGTTTTAGTTATGTTAATGATGCTGTTAGATAACGAAGAATATAAACACGTGGAAAGGAAATACTGGATACGCTAGTGGGTGTCAAGAAGAGAAGAAAGAGGGGCTTATAACACTATTTTTAGGGAACTCGCCCTCGAGAATTCTAGTGGATTTGCAGATTACTTGAGAATGCCTCATTGTAAATTCATTGAGCTGTTAAGCATTATCACGGATCACGGGAAGGATTAAAAGGATCACGGGAAAATGAATGTTGCTCTTTGATTGGTTGATTAATTTTTTGTTGCAGCGATATATTTGCAGAAGCGTTCACACGCTGCGAAACGCTCCGATATAACAAATTTTAATCTTTTTGTCGGCGCAACAAGTCGCACAAATTCTGTCTGATTTGATTTTCTGCAACATGTTGCTGCGACAAAATTTTGTTGCAGCGACAAAGATTTTGTTTAAATTCTCCAGTACACACGAAGCGATTTGTCGCTGCGACATGTCGCCGCGACGTGTTGCAGCGACATATCGCCTTGTGTGTACCGACCTTAATGTCACGCTGGGCCCAGCTATTTTAGTTTCGTCTTTGCAGGATTTGAATTTTCAAGATCCAAGCTTTATAGCAGAGAGAGTTGTAGCTTAATAAGCTATTCAACTTGTAGAGAGTTGAGGTTTGTCTCAGTATAGGCTGTAATTTTAGCTTCCATTCGCTACGCTATATAGCTGCAGCGTAGAGCTCGTTATTTATGCTGATTCTCCTCCGTTGTCAATTTTCACAGTCTAGCGACTGCTTCGTTTATGCCACTACATGTATTTCATTCAGGCAAATCGCGTTCGAATTGCTCGTTTTGGCAATACTTTTGATCAGCGGCTTTTTTTTGGCGAAAAACAACTATGTATTTGACCACTCGATCTTTCCTAACATCATGAGCCTGTGAAAACCAGCGGTTGAGACCATTGCGTGACAGCCTGAATGTAAGTTAAAGGGACACTGTCACGAGGGCGTATGCGCGAGTTTTTCAAATCGAAACTTGAAAAATTCAGCCTGAATTTTTCAAGTTGAACCGTCAATTTCAAAATGGCGTCGACTAGTGGCGGCGGTGGAGGGAAAAGAATTAATTCGGGACGGAAGAGGAAGTTCGAGGATCAAGCAGAATATAAGATAGCGTGGTCTAGAAACCACAAACGAATATATTTGGAAAATCGGATATTTAGGTCGTGGCTTCAGGCTAAATTCGATGCCGGGTATGAAGCTTCCAGTGACAGCGACTTCGTCGCCCATTTGTTGTCGTTGGAATATCGTCGAAGGTATGCTATGTTTTCATGACTTTGGCTTCAGTTTGCCCTCCTGAGGACGAGTGGCTCCTCGACGGAACCAAAAAAATGAAAAATGAAAGGGAGTAAAGGAAAGAAAAATGATGAGCCTACGACACGAGGTATTCCCAGGCGGTCACCCATCCAAGTACTAACCTCGCCCGACAGGGCTTAACTTCGGTGATCGGACGAGAACCCGCGCATGTCAACCAGTGACAGTGTCCCTTTAAATTTCTGGTACATAATAGCCTTAAATCGCTTAATGACTTGCTTGTTTCCTTTGAATTCAGGAAACCTTTCTTTCCGCGACAGCGTGGGGCACGCGAAACCTAATGGGGTGCGAGAAGGAGCAAATGAGAGGAGAGAGGAGCGGGAGTGGATGAAAACGCCAACAGCTATGCCGAACGCCACAGGCTGCGTAGCGGTCCTTTTCTTTTCGGGGGTCCCAATATCTTTTCCGCTCTTTCTCGTTCCCCTCTCGTTCAAATTTAAACTTTAGTCTTAGAAAAACATGGTTTAAGTTTGGTTGAAAACTGCTTCATTGATTCATTGTTAGATCGATTAAAACAAAGTTATTACAAGAAAGTTGTTGAGCAATGAGTGGTCATCCCGACTATAACCTGACTGACTTCAAAATTCTTGGTTCAACTTCAAATAGGGCATTCTATTTCTAACCAGGCGAAACCCCTAGTTTAGAGGTAAAGTGCTGATCGGAACTGATGCTAGGCTAATACAACGACGATTTACTTTGAACAACAACAAAAAACAGCCAAAAACTTTTGTCTCAAATCAATATTTGTTTGTTTGTTTAACTCGGTTCCCAACTCGGTTCCTAACTCGGTTCCTAACTCGAATTTTAGGTATCCTCTTCACCCACTGCTCCGCTATGTGGTTGAGAGTTGTTTTTCCGGAGCTCTAATCTGTTTATTGCCGTTTCACATGCACAGCCTGGCGATCGATGGACCTCCTCCCCATATCATATATCATAGCATAAACAAAACAATTAATAATAATCTCAATAAAGGTTATTATTAATTGTTTTGTTTATGCTATGATATATGATATGGGGAGGAGGTCCATCGATCGCCATCTCTCCTCCCCACAAAGGCTTATTGTCTCGACCAATGATCACTGAAGCGTAAACGAAAATTCAAAAGTCGAGTTGAAAATATACGACGTCGAGTTTGAAATATTAGGCGGTGAGTGGCAAAATGCGCCGAGTGAGTATCAAATGCAAAGTTCGCATATCAGTGAGTGCTAGTTAAGGCATCAAAACTAATAAAAAAATAGCAGTGTATGAAAATTAGTTCGGTGTTTAGTTTAATTCACAGCGTCGAGTTGAAAATTGCGTGGCTCGACTGTGTAATTTGGCGAAGCGAGTTGAAAATGTACAGCTAGCAAGGTCAAAAACAAAAGTTGAGTTAAAAACCCAAAAGACAAGTGTAAAACCTTTTTCCAATGATGTGAAATCTAAAAGAAGAGTATAAAATTTCGAATTCAGCTGTAAAATTCAAGTGATGAGTTTGAAAATTGAAATGATGAAGTTAAAATTCAAACCATGACTTTTGGCGGGGATCGTACGCCATAAATAACAACGGTAAGTACAAAGTAGGCATCGATTTGTATTTTTCAGTACTCTGGTACTTCTAGTCTTTTGACACAGTGGACACGCTTATTGACACGCTAAGTGTGCGAGACACTGCTGTGTCTCCTTGTTTTAGAAGGTTAAAGCGCTTCTTTGTTAGACTGCTCACACTATACCAATACTTCCTATCATCAAACCGTGAAATAACGTGCATGCAGATTCCCAAGACATTTATTTTCCAATATGCCTAATGCGTACAACGACGCCCAAGTATACGCTCCCACAGCGTCTTGTTCTCTATATTCCCGCAGCAGTTTGTACAACTATTTACGTCACAGTGTAATATGACACTGGTTTTCGCCGCGCAGAAATTGGAGCCACTTTTTAGCGCCAACAACCTAACAGTTTGCGACCATAAAGAAAGCGTTTCGCATCGTCTCTAACACTTTAAACCTTTTATTCCAACGTCTAAAAAGGTGAAACTTTCGATACATCAAAAAATAAATTACATTTCATAGACACTACAAATTCGGCTAACGCATTGTTGTACCCAATTCAAACCTTTTGGGATTAGAACTCTTTGTTCGTCATATTTTCATATCAATGAAGCATTGACATGTAAATTAGGGCCTGGTCGCACTACAGTCAAAAACAAAAATTAGCCCGTGCAAAATGACATAAATACAACAACAATCCACAAAAAGTGTGTCCCACCGGAGCGGTTTCTTTTGTTTTCCTCGATTTTTGCACGGGCTAATTTTTGTTTTTGACTGTAGTGCGACCAGGCCCTTATGTGGAAATAATGTGAACAAAGAATCTTATTCCCAGAAGGTTTGAATTGGGTACAACAATGCGTTAGCCGAATTTGTCTATAAGAGAAATCTAGCCGCAGGCTATGCCTTGCAGAGATATTCGCTTTTGAGTGATCTCAAAAATAGTGAATCGACTAAAAAAGAAATACTCGGCATGATGGACAAGTTATGCATGGTTCAATTCCTACAGTTACCATCCCCCCCCCCCCCCCCCCCGCCCCCCAGGCAACCCCCGGGACAAAGTCGGCCCTTGTGGCCCGGAGGTGGGGAATTTTACAAGTAGTGTTGTTCCGGGGGTAGGGGGTGGGGATAATCTAGGTGCGCAAGGAATTTATGGAGCGAAAATTTCGTCGAAGCACATGGCGGACGACGTGACTCAACAAGCGGACTTCTTTGCTGGGGAATCCTTACAATTTGTTAGTAATTGGCTGATAGAAAACAATTTGGCAAAGTTAAAGCCTGTATTTGAAGGAGTGTTGCCTGCCAGTGGATGATGTGAAGTGTTTTCATCCTCAGTACACGAAACAACCGCAAGAGAGGAGCAATGAAAGCCAAAGAAACGCGAGCAGTGGGAGAGATGCTTCCTGATCTTTGTAGCCATACGAGTCTAGTCCAGTCCATGTTTATTTTGTAAACTGTTTGGTGGATTTATAAATATCTGTCTTCTTGAGAAACGGTGCAGCTTGCTGTTCAGTGTCCCGGGGTGGGGAATTATCTCTTTCTCTGTGCCCGGGGGTGGGGAATAGGACGCCAAGTGAAGAAAAAATGGCAAATCCCCGGGGGTATGCCCGGGGGGGATGGTAACCGTAGGAATTGAACCATGCATTAAGCTATATGGAAGACTCGAGAAAGTGGAGGGGGAGGAGATTGAAGCGTAAGAGGAAAAAGAGCGGACAAAATACTCTTTTTTTACTCTTTAAGAACAGTGGTTTAGTACAAGAGGGTGTAGGAGACAAGGCCAATGGCTTAACTTTACCACCCAATCATATTTACATTTTTATTTTGTCTACAGTTACGTAAAATACAGTCACGTGTTATTGTAAAGGTACTCGTTAAACTTGATTTCACAGCCATCTTGTGCCATCGTTTGTAAAATTTTAGCAATGTTCCGAGCGTCATCCATACCACTGTGTGGGCGTCCTTCAAACTGCATACCAAGATTTTTTACCATGTCCTGAAGCGTGCCTTTTTGCACATGGTAGAAATTTCTGTACAATTTTCTCAGATTAATCCATTTTCTGGCAAACTTGGGTACAGGTATTTTGCAAAGTCTGCACTGCGTCGAGAAAAAACGGCCCATGTCCCAGGGACTAAAAAAAATGAAGAATTAAGTAAAATCCTTAGCTAGCAGAAAAAATCAGCCGGCATTTTGTATAAGTTGAATAACTTATACAAAAAAAAATCCTTAAATGTTCTGTCTGCGATTGGGGATGAAAGAGAGGCACGTAAGACTATTATACACGTGTTGATAAATATCACAAAACTCACTCGTTTGTTTTCTGTTATGCTTCAGTTGTTGTTGGCGCGTGATCATTTCACCTGTCGAGCTGATCGGCTCGACTCCAAACCCCGTATGCACTATGGGGCTCGACCCCAAGACTCCTAGCTTTGCTTGCGCAGCACATTAAGGTAATCAACCCGGGGTACTATTAAGGGGTCAAAATTTGTAGATTGGTACCGCTTAGGTTGCTGAAATCTAAAATGACCACGGTTAAAACTATCGCGGTACCTTTTAGGGTATTGAGCCGAATGACAGAACATGCCTTGCGTTGTTTAAAATTGGTACCTCTTAGGGGTAAAATATATTTCAGCCACACCTATCAACAGATTCTGATACCTTTTAGGGTGCTTTTCAAAAATATCCGACGAGCACTCCCGTAATTTTTATATGGGGGCCCCTCCCCCCCTGGGGTAATCAATGAGAGAATAAACGTCAAACAGAGCACTTTCCATGATGCAAAATGTTTATTTTATTGGTAATGAGATTTATTTGTAAAAGATGAAGATGAAACATTTTTTTACTTACAAGTACGTACATAACAAAAAAAATCACTAACTTACCCATCAGTAACAACAGCAAATTTATATTTTTTTCCAAGTTCACGATTATCAAGCCACTGTTCAAATCTGCATAGGACCTCTGGGAAAAGATCTGCTTTATCCACAGTTTCCTTACCAATGAAAAATATATATATATTTATTTATTTATTTATTTATTTATTACAATCTATGGATTAAAAACCAAAGGATGAACTGTAAAGGGGTTCTAGACCCCATATAAAACAGATCACCTAAAAATATATAGAAAGACAAAATAATATTTTCAGAAAATACAGAAATATGAAAAAAAAACTACTTAAAAATAAATAGATAAACAAAAATCAAATAAGCAAGGTGGTCACATCAAATCCTGAGCTTTTCTTCAACACAAAAATCTTAACACATGAAGAAGTATAAGGGCATATAACATTTAAAAGCATGTATAAGGACCATCTATTTGTTATGAAAAAGGAGGGTCGTGCTAAAAAGGAGGCTTGCGACAGTTTTTCGGCCTTTTGAAGTCAAAATGTCGCACGAAAGACTGACTTTGATTTCTTTTATGCTTCACCAAGTTTATGACAATAACCAAAGTTTTATTTTTCACTGGTTTCTTAGCAATGGTAGTTTACGTTACCATACCAACAACAGCGTATAGTCCTTTGTTCCAATGTCATTTATCTCAAACTCTAGTCAGACACTATAACAAAACTTTTGAATTTTGAGGTACTCAAGGATCACTAAAACTAGCAACGAAATAAAAGAAGC
This sequence comes from Dendrophyllia cribrosa, assembly GCA_024195265.1. Taxonomy (NCBI): domain Eukaryota; kingdom Metazoa; phylum Cnidaria; class Anthozoa; order Scleractinia; family Dendrophylliidae; genus Dendrophyllia; species Dendrophyllia cribrosa. The sequence goes on along the minus strand of JAJLRJ010000007.1, from coordinate 33,693,762 downwards.
AAAGAAAAAAAAATATCAATTTTTGTGGGACCAAGAAAGTTCTCCCACCTTAAAAGTAACAACAGTCAAACCTTTATAAAGTGGACATTCCTAGGAGAATACTCTAGTGTCTGCTTAATACAGGCTTTCTGCTTAAAACAGGTTACCATAAAATATGACATCACTTACATACATTTGGACATGGCATTTTGTAGAGCAAAGCCTTTGTTTTTTTTAGGATGTTGGAGGTGATATCCCAAAACAAAAAGAGTTTGAGAGGGGTGGGATGGGGGGGGGCGATGTTATAGAGCTTGAGGGGTGGGATGGGGGGGGGGGGGATGTTAAACAGTGTAACAGGGGTGGGATGGGCGGTGATGTTATAGAGTTTGAGAGGGGTGGGATGGGGGGTGAATGTTATAGAGTTTGAGAGGGGTGGGATGGGGGGTGATGTTATAGAGTTTGAGAGGGGTGGGATGGGGGGTGAATGTTATAGAGTTTAAGAGGGATGGGATGGGGGTGATGTTATAGAGTTTGAGAGGGGTGGGATGGGGGGTGAATGTTATAGAGTTTGAGAGGGGTGGGATGGGGGGGGGGGTGATGTTATAAAGTTTGAGAGGGGTGGGATGGGGGGTGAATGTTATAGAGTTTGAGAGGGGTGGGATGGGGGTGAATGTTATAGAGTTTGAGAGGGGTGGGATGGGGGGGTGATGTTATAGAGTTTAAGAGGGGTGGGATGGGGGTGATGTTATAGAGTTTAAGAGGGGTGGGATGGGGGGGGGGGTGATGTTATAGAGTTTGAGAGGGGTGGGATGGGGGTGATGTTATAAAGTTTAAGAGGGGTGGGATGGGGGTGATGTTATAGAGTTTGAGAGGGGTGGGATGGGGGGGGTGATGTTATAAAGTTTGAGAGGGGTGGGATGGGGGGTGAATGTTATAGAGTTTGAGAGGGGTGGGATGGGGGTGAATGTTATAGAGTTTGAGAGGGGTGGGATGGGGGGGTGATGTTATAGAGTTTAAGAGGGGTGGGATGGGGGTGATGTTATAGAGTTTAAGAGGGGTGGGATGGGGGGGGGGGGTGATGTTATAGAGTTTGAGAGGGGTGGGATGGGGGTGATGTTATAAAGTTTAAGAGGGGTGGGATGGGGGTGATGTTATAGAGTTTAAGAGGGGTGGGATGGGGGGGGGGGGGGGGGGGGGGGGGGGGGTGATGTTATAGAGTTTGGTGGAGGGTCATTGCTTTTCACAGAGACAATCAAAAAATTAACCAACTTCTTCCCCAGTCCCTAAGCTTAAAAATCATGGACAATTCTAGCCGAGTTTCAATAAAGTGAACAATCAAGTTTCCTTGAATTCAAAGACACCATTGTAGATCTGTAGAACCGGACACAGGATTAAAACAAAAACCAGGGCTATAGACACTATCATAAGGAATTTACCGGTACCTGTGTTACTCCTGTGAGTTCCTGGCAAAACTTTGAAAGCTGTGCCTTACACTGCGGTTTGCAGTATTCATGAAACTCAGAAACCTGGCAAAGATAAGTGCAATATGTTTTTTTATAAATCTGTATACACAAAAAACTCAAGGTAATGGTAATCAGTCGCAGATCCACACTTGCTCCTATGAAAGGTAGGGGGAGGGGAGGGGAAGTGAACATGGCTCAGAATGAATTCAAAGTTTTTAATAAAGGTTATAAAAAGGTATAATAGTCAGAAACATCACTCATCCCTACCCCCTACCCCCCAGGGGTGTAGGTGAGAGAATTTAAATTTTAAGCATAATAATAAATTGCCATCTGGTTATGTCAATTACTGGTATCAAAATGGTAATGCTTTAAAGCTTCAAATGTTGTTTTTACCTGCAACCATGGCAACCATGGGAGGTTTAGACTATGGCTGTGATCACCATTAATGGACAAACATTTTGCACACATGCTGAATTGGAAACTTAACATTTTGACTACACTCACCAGCTGGGTGAATGAACTCACTCAGCTTAGTTTTTACTTGCCCACAAATAAAATCTATTTCTAGACCTCAACTACAAAACAAACATTTCTTTGAGAGGACATAACAATTATAATAAATGATAACCATGCATGATTGGCTGCCGAATGATACTTGCAAAGCTTTCATCTAAAAACATTTCAGTAGAACGAGGGAGCCTTAAGTTAAGACTTTCAACAAGGACTATTTACCTGAAAAAGAACAAACCAAGTTTGTGAGTCAGTTTGTATTCATCTGACATGAAACTTACCACTTCTAGCGTAGTCACATCCACAAGTACAGCAGGAAACACAATTATCTCATGAATATAGTCTTTGGGATTTTCTTCTTCGCATGTTCCTTGAAAATCGATAACACAGTAAAAGTCAACTTCATTCTTTTTCTTCTCCTGTGCTAATTTAGCCTGTGTTAGCTTCTCTTTCTTGATGTGGTGTTTTAGTCTTTTTTGAAGTACTTCCTTTACTCCCCTATAAGTTAAAGAAAATAGTGATGGCATTATAATATTGGGAGCTAAAAAGCAATCACAATGGCGACAGAAGTGAGAAGGATAATATAAAACAATAAATGTAGGTTTAATGAGTGAAAACAATGCCTCTACACATTTGTTTTATATTTTGGTACATTTTTTTTGCTACCTCCTATAAAACGACAATGTTGTATGATCAAATAATAGGTTTTGTGGAGAACATGAACATGCAACAGATAATTTTCCTTCCTCTATTTGAACTGGAAAGCTGTTATAAATTCCTCTCCTAGACAATAGTGCATGCAGACTCTTTTTTCAAGCAAAATTTTCCTTGGCTTTGTCATCATTGTCACTTACATTGTAAGCTCCCTAATGTTTTAATGACCACTGTTACAGCTAGCCATGTATCAAGCAGTAGGAGATTCTAATCTTCAATCTTGTCTTTTATATTTTTTTTAGCACTAACTTTTAATTTTTCACCTCTATATTATACACACGACCCCACAAGCTTTGTAGCTTTAAAATTTATCATGTCTAAATAAAGGTTTACTGATTACTTACTTACTTACTTATTTACTTACTTACTTATCAATCAATCATCTGGCTTTTCCAAACTAATAACAAGTACTGTTATACAGTGAGTTTGGCCTGACTGTTCACACCTTTTCTATTGCAAAAAAGTTATATAATGTTGGAAAATTCTTTCCTTTTTCTTTTGCTTCCCATCACTGTCCGATTTCCATTTTTTCCCAACTTTTTTCTAACCTTGCACACAGACTTCCCATCCCCCTCTCTCCAGGGATCCAAGAGTATTAAAGGAAACTGAAAAATAATGTTCCAGTTTTGTGATAAATTATCAGCCAGTGTATCATGACAGGTAATGAGAACTCAGGGTCTGAATGGAAACTGCAACTTGAAAAAAGTTTGCCTAACATTTTATAAATTATCACTTTTTTGTTTCCAAAATGGCCTTGAACAGAGCATGATTTGTTCCTCTCTCAAGAATTGGTTGATTTCTTTGTCTTGGTGTTTAAAGGGGCACTATCCAGGCTGCTCATATATCATTTTTCATGATTATGGCCAGATTATTTGTCTTAAAATACAAAACAAATAAGACATGTTAACTTAAGAGGCAATAAAAAAGTCAAACTTCTACACAAATGACAACTTTGATTTCTTGAGAGCCTGTCATGAAATCAAATGATTTGATGAATTGCAATCCACTTTCATCCTTGCAGTCCTGCTCTTTTAATCTAAAAAATACGACTTCCATTTTGCACTACATGTATAGCATACTTTTATCCAATAAAGTTGTATAAATTAATTTTGGTGGCATTTTCTAATATAATATAATTGTATTATTTAAAATAATTTTAAATAACATGAGGCATATTCTGTCATATTTTTTCAGCTCAATACCCTAAAAGGAACTGTGATAATACTATAACCATATTGGTACCTCTTAAGGTTAAAAACATATTTGAGCCAATGCCTGTCAAACATGATTCTGGTACCTTTTAGAGTGTTTTTATGAAAATTTCTGATGAGCATCCCTGTCATTATGTCATGAATACATGAAGCAAAAGGAGATATAGTAAGTGTAGAGATGCCAACCTCTGGAGATTGAAAATAGGGAGTTTTTTCTGAGGGTAAAATTTTTCGCGCCGAAGGCGTGAATCGAGCGACGTAGTCGCGAGCTTCTAGGGGGGGTCCGGAAAACCTTTTTTGGCTTTACCTTCTATAGGTGCCATTTTCCGCATTCCTGAGACCCAAAAAGCGTTTGTGAAGTTAAGATATGATGAAAGACCGCATTTGTTTTTGGATTTTGGGAAAATTTTGGTTAAAATCTTAGTCTATTGTAAAGAAAAGATCCAAAGTCGCTTTTATCCGGGAGATTTAGTGACCCGTACGGGAGACCGGGAGATTCGTTCCGTATCCGGGAGACTCCCGGATAATCCGGGAGAGTTGGCATAAGTGTAAGTTGGCATAAGTTGGCATAAGTGTAAATTTGCCACTCCCTCCTTCCATCAGCTGTAAACTTTTTTGTAATTCCCCAGTGTATTACGTCAACCAGTTGTCTGGACAGTCTCGTTTCACACAATGCATATTTGTGTCACGCTAAGATGTTTTTAATTAGTCATTTTAAATCTGTTGAAACACTTCAATTTTTTACTTCAAACTCAGTATGGAAAATTAAAACCGATCTGTGGACTTTGAATGGATTTTGTAGCATTTAGGAGAAAATTTTGCTCGATCACAGTCATCACTCGCTCACTCAGCTGTAATTCCCCAGTGTATTACAAGGAGCCATAATTGTCTTCCGGGTTGTCTCATTTCACACAATGCATATTTATGTCATGCTGAGAGTTTTTTTTTCTGCAGTTATTTACTGCAGTGATGGCGTTAAAAGTCAGGTTAAGGATTATCAAAAGCTTAAAACTTAATTACAAAACATCAAGAACAACTAAAATTAACCTTACTGTACATTGTTTCATATTCACAAGCTGGCTCTTAGAACCCTTTGATTTTTTCTGTGGGAGTCCCCCTCCTGGATATTAACCTTACATTATTTCATATTCACAAGATGGCTCTTAGAACCCTTTGATTTTTCTACGGGAATCTCTCTCCTGGTTATCCAATTGGAAGAATTGTTCAATTTTGAAATATTCTTGTGGAATCTCTTTTACAATGGAGCCTTCCATGGTTTTTCTCAGCTTTTGATATTGGCCATGTAGTGAAAATTTAACGACACTGCTGCTGCTGCTGCCCCCCAGCATACAAACGTCTGTAAAATTTCCAGACTACGCAAGACTATAACTTTGCAATTTTACAAGATGCAACTCACAAACTTGACTATTTTACTAATTTTGAGGTGCTCTTTCCAGCAGTGTCCTTAGATTTTCACTACATGGCCAATATCAAAAGTTGACAAAAACCATGAAAGGGGTTTTATGCATTTCATTGGGAGCAGATTGATATGGAAATTGTGCTATTATTTCATTACTTTCTCTTTTTGGTAACTTTGAGGCATTTCACTTGACTGTAACATTGTTTTGCTATCTTAAGAATAATACTAATATTTCATTGCTACATGTAGTAATAACTTTCAGGAAAATTATAATGGTTGCCTTTTTGCTCAAGGCTAGGATTTTCAATATTGCCATCACAATCTAGCAAATCAGTTAAGTTTTATATATAGATGTTATTGAACTAAAGTGAGGTCCGTATTGGGAAAATATTGGTCAAGTTCTTTTTTTTTGGCAAGTTTATGGACCTTATCTTCTCTTACTCATTTATCTTAAATTTCATTGCTGATTCTTCTGAATACCTGTTTTATTTACAGCACTGTTCAGTGCTTGTTTTAAATTGTAAAATGTAAAGAAATGTTTCCTATTGAAAGGATTTGCATGGAGAACCATGCGCATATTTTGAAAATACAAGTTTGAAAAAAGAACAATCTTCACATGCAAAGGAGACGGTGCTCTAAAGGTCAACAAATTTAATGCAAATTATAAGTCATTGTGACTCGAATCACACATGTCAAAATCGCATGCAACATTTTTCATGCCGTTTGCAACACTTGGCTAAGCCAGTCATACATGTAGCTTCAATTTACACAAAGCCATTAATTTGGAAAGTTTATCGTAAAGCACTGAATGCATGTGACATTAAGTCATACTGTCAAGGGCTATTCGATAATATGTAAATCGCAGTTTGGCATAGAGACTTTTAACTTTAATAAAGCTGGTATTCGCAACATGCTGTAGAGAGTTGACATACTGTAAAAATAATAATGATTCTAATAATTCAGATTGCTGTTGTTTTTCTTGTTTCCTATAGTTGCCTTTCTCCTCAATGCTAGACAAAAGTTTATTTTGAAAAAAAAAAAATGAAAAAAAAACTCAACAAAAAACAATGGACTCTACATTGTGAATCTTTGTTTGTGGTGAGTTAGTTATGCTACTAGCATGCTTTATTGAATTCTTAATTTGTTATGTACGTTTAAAGTCCGATTTTACTACTCGTACATAGAATTCTTGTTACAGAATGCTGGGCCACTTTTTATTGTATACCAAATGAGCTGTCTCATTTGGCTCGGCAGTGGAGTAAAGAATGAGAGATAATTGATATGCTCACTACAGTGTGGGGTCTATGTATTTAGCAACTTGTTTGGCTGATCGGCAGTGAATTAAAGAATGAGAAAAACATGATATACTCACTAAAGTTTTGGGTCCATGTATTTAGTGGCTCGTTTGGCTCAGCAGTGTGGATTGAAGAACGAGAAATAAATGATATACTCGCTACAGTATTGTGTCTATGTATTTGGTGGCTCGTTTGGCTCGGCAGTGGAGAGCAAACGAGCCAAACAAGCCAAACGAGCTAACCAATTTGAATCAGTGCTTAACCTTAAATACTGTAGCACTGATTTACAGTATTTAGGGTTAAATACTGATTCAAATAGCGCTTTGCACTAATGACGCCACATACTTTTGACCCCCGTTGTGACTCAGACAAACTCCTCCGTGTGTTATCTGCATAAGAATTTTGAATGGAAAAATGGTGTTGGCGAAGACTTTGATGTGGCTTTTATCAAATGAATATTTTCGCAAGAAAATGACACCTGGGTCAATGTTGAATAGAAATAAAACTATTCTTGCAACATCTCAAATTTTGGTGAAAATGCAAATTGAAAGGGAGCTGCAATATTATTGTCTGAAAGATTTCACTCTTGAAGGTTCAGTTTATAGCATATACAGCTGAGCTGTTTAAGAAACGAAGCATATAGAACCGAGTGGTAAAGTGGTCCATGGCAAAAAAAGGCAGGTTTCAAATGATGGAGAAAAGAAATGATAATCTGTCCATTGCATCTCCACTGAAAGGATACATTTATTTTAATGCTATTTGTGCGACCGCAGGTAGTTACACTTGCGACAAGGGTAGCATTGGAGAGCGCGACAAAAATCGAATCAAAAATCACATGTGTAAACAGGCCTTGAGTTGACCAGACTTTTTGAGTCTTGAAATTGAACATTCAGTATTTATTTGAGGTGTGCAACGTGGAGCAAACATAATTCATTAACTTTAATGGTGTAGGAAAGTGAGTCTTGTTTCTCTAACAAAGCTGCCAGAGTGCCTCCGAGACCAAAAATCAAACTGAAGAATAAGGATCCGCATGAAACGTATTCTCGTAATGCACAAACGTGAGCGTTGCGTTTATAAATTGTAAAATTTGGCCTCAAATTGTCAAAATTAATACCTGTGTTGAATCAGTGCTTCCTATCTTTGTTGGACATGCATTTTGAAGCTTTTGGCAATGAAGGAACACCGAAGACAAACGAATTCGAAGCCAAAGAAAAGAGTCTGTAAACAAGTGAAAAACGAGACAAATTTCTCCCGGTAATTTGTGCTCCTCCCGTCGGACAAGTACTTTTAGAAATCCACTCGTCCGAGTTCAAGAAGTACTCGTCTCAGACGAGCGGACGAGTGGAAGTTTTTTGCCCTGAACCGTTGGACGAATACTCGGGAGTAAGCACTTCTCTAATTTATCCAATTGCAGCCTAAGGCTTATATACGGGTGTCTACAAAACGAACTCTCCAAACTTCACAGTATATAATCAATATCCCTCAGAATATAGAATATGGAATATTTACTGTTAAGAGTAAGAACAATGTTCGGCGTTCGGCGTTCGGCAAATTACCCCTGCCGAGTATAAACTAAGTTGAAAAAAAATCCACTCGACTCACCGAGAGTCCAAACCTTTTTCTATAAGACAGCGTTTGACTTCATCTTTCTTCATCTTGTTTATTTCTCCATTTGAGAATGATATTTCCCTGTACACAGGGTGATCACAATATGCCGATAAATTTCCCTCTTTGCTTTGCTTTTCTTCTCCTTTTGCTTGTTCTTCAACGAGCGACCCTTCCGCCATTTTCGTTTTTGGAGCTCACCAATGTACTACGAAATCGTAGCCTGCGAACAGGCTTCTTTTTGGGGAATTGGGTTAGGTTAAAAGACTGGGGAAGAGGGAAGGGGCGGCGAAGGCTTCGCCGCCCCTTCCCTCTTCCCTAGTCCGCGCTCGGCTCGCGAACCCAATTCCCCCCAAAAGAACCCTGCTCACAGGCTACGAAATCGGGAACCCGGAAGAATCCTGGCACCCGGTTCTCACGGGTTTATATTATAGCATTCGATACCATCCCCCCCCCCGACAGTACTAAACCACGAAACACCGAAACGAAACAGCGAAACAGCTATTTTTTCCTTCCGGTTTTTCTGAAACAGTATTTTTTCAAGTGATTGAAATTCTTTGAAGTATATAAATTATTCGTATTTAATTTTCGCAACCGAGTGCTTCAGACTATTTACAGCGGTCTTACCCAAAGCGATATAAAAGGAGTCACCTCAAGGAATAAATTATCACTTCGAGAAAGAAGTTGTTCGTTCAACTCGATCATGGCCGAAGCGAACCAAGATTTACAAGCTCCAGAAGCTGAAGTGCCTCAAGTGCCTCAAGTGCCTCAAGTCCAGCAGCCTGCTCAGGATAATGTGCAACAGCCTGCTCCTCCTGGCGCCGCTCAAGGGGTAGTTTTCTTGCCTTTTTCTTTATTCCCATTTCCGTGGTTTCTTCCTCCGCCCACGTGTCATTTATTTCATAGTGGTCTTCTCTGACTCCGGAGCAGAGGTTGGTTTTTCGTGGCAATTGTTTTTCACGTTTCCTTGCTCTTCCTAGTGTTTTTGTTAGTTACAGGGACGCAAATTGCTAAATTACTCGTTCCCTGGTATTTTATGGTTGTGGCTCCAGAGCAGAAGTTATTTACGGCATTTGGCATTTACCTGACTCTGTCGAGCGTTTTGTTTGTTACAGGGACGCAAATTGGTAAATTACTCGTTCCCTGGTATTTTATAGTTGTGGCTCCAGAGCAGAAGTTATTTACGGCATTTGGCATTTACCTGACTCTGTCGAGCGTTTTGTTAGTTACGGGGACGTAAATTGCTAAATTACTCGTTCCCTGGTATTTTATAGTTGTGGCTCCAGAGCAGAAGTTATTTACGGCATTTGGTATTTACCTGACTCTGTCGAGCGTTTTGTTAGTTCCAGGGACGAAAATTTCTAAATTGCTCGTTGCCCTGGTATTGTATTGTTTGTGGCTCCAGAGCAGAAATTGTTTACGGCATTTTGGCATTTTCCTGACTCTGTCGAGCGTTTTCTTAGTTACAGGGACGCAAATTGCTAAATTACTCGTTCCCTGGTATTGTATTGTTTGTGGCTCCAGAGCAGAAATTGTTTACGGCATTTTGGCGTTTTCCTGACTCTGTCCAGCGTTTTCTTAAGTTGCAGGGACGCAAATTGCTAAATTACTCGTTCCCTGGTATTGTATTGTTTGTGGCTCCAGAGCAGAAGTTAATTACGGCATTTTGGTATTTTCCTGACTCTGTCGAGCGTTTCGTTAGTTCCACGCACGCAAATTTGCTATTACTCGTTCCCTGGTATTGTATTGTTTGTGGCTCCAGAGCAGAAGTTAATTACGGCATTTTGGTATTTTCCTGACTCTGTCGAGCGTTTCGTTAGTTCCACGCACGCAAATTTGCTATTACTCGTTCCCTGGTATTGTATTGTTTGTGGCTCCAGAGCAGAAGTTGTTTACGGCATTTTTGGTATTTTCCTGACTCTGTCGAGCGTTTTTTCTTAGTTACAGCGACGCAATTTGCCTAATTACTTGTTCCCTGGTATTGCATGTATTGTTTGTGGCTCCAGAGCAGAAGTTTTTTAAAAGTCTTTTGTTTCCTGACTCTGTTGAGCGTTTTGCATGTTAGTTACAGGGACGCAATCCCTGATATTGTTTTGTTTGTGGCTCCAGAGCAGAAGTGTTTATTACGGTTTGTTGGTTACATATACTCGTATCTGTTTTATCTTGCTTACTGGTAAATTATTTATCTGTTTTCCGCTATATTTGTTCGTTTCCTGCTGCCTACTTGTTTTCGGCTATTTATTTAATTGCTTTCTGTTTTGTTCAATGTTTGGCGCCTCTAGCCCCATGGCTTAAGTTTGTTTTGCGGGAATTTTCTATCTCAATCCTATGTCTGGGTGTTATTTCGTTGTCAGGCAGTATCCTGGTTGTGCAAGTATATTTTGTGTTAATTCAGTTAAAGTTGTTTTTTATTATAGGTTATAATTTTCACTATATTTTTGCCTATGCGTATTTTGTTTTGTCTCGATTTTATTTCTTCTCCGTTTTGCTTCTCGTTTTGTTTTATTGTGTCATGCTGCGTCTATGGATTTATTTGTTGTATGGCCGTTTTTGTTTCCTGGCCTTGTTTAAGGTTTTAATTATCACGTTTTGGCTTATTCTATTCAGCCTCTATTGTTCTTTGCCCCTTGTTTTAGCCCCTTTTTTCACCGCTGCTCGTTAGAATTTGTTTTATGCATGCGCACATCCTTTTGCACCTCCTTTATTCTGTATTTGCATATATCCTTGTTCCCTTTGCTTCAAGCCTATTTTCCTTTACGCGTGTCTATGTTTCGCCTTCCTTTATTCCCTTACTCTTGGAATGACTGTTTGGAACGGGAATCTTATTCCCTCTCGGATTACCGGGGCTCCAAGCTGTCATTCCCTGAGTCCCGTCGCGCTTGCCCCTTTTACCCTCTCACACGCCTTTTCTTTTGTCTTTCCCTTGTAGCCTCCCATTAAGCGCCTTCGAGTCGGCCATTTTTTCCATTCCATACTGGGAGATGTCGGATGATTTCAACCCTATTAGCCATTCTGCTCCCCACCTGCGTTGGGTTGATTATAGGGGTATGCCTTTAGACGTGACTCAGGGAATGACAGAGCCCTGCAACAAGCATATTTCTCCAGCTTTCTTTAAAGAAGTCCTTCACGGCTCCTCTAGCGTCCTCTCCCCCAAAACGTCCCCTGTCCCAGTGATAGGCGTGTTTTAGAATGGGACAGGACTCTGTGTTGGCCCCACTACTGCTTCTTTTAGTCTGGGGTCTCTTATAGTTTAGTATGGGTATTTTAAATTGGGGTCCTTAGTTTAGTGTGGGTATTTTATGTTGGGGTCCTTAGTTTAGTCTGGGTGTTTAAGATTGCGGTCCTTAGTCAAGTCTCGGTTGTTTGTGTTACGGGGAACCCGTTTGCATCTTTTCTGTGGCCGCCATTCTTCCATAACTCAAAGGAGTATGGGTAAGACCGGTGTAAATAGGATACTATTCGTAACACTCGAAATAAAGCGCGAAGACTGAATTCCAGAGGTATTTCGACTCGAACTATGTTAACGAACCCCATTGAGTCTGGCAATCCCTAGGGATGTTAAATAAGGATAAAAGATGTCTCTCACCAGCATTCTGCCCTTCAAACGTGATCAAGCGCCCGGAAGAGAAGGTGGCGACTCTTTTCTGTGACCCCCGAATTTCAAGTGAAGAAGTTTATCTGTTGTTGTGATTATGGCGGATCCACAGATGCCAGTTCAACCAGCACGACCGGTGCGTCCAGCGCAGCCAGCTCCACTGGCACGGCCAGTGCAACCAGTACAAGCGGCACAACCAGCACAAGTGGCACAACCAGCACAGCCAGCGCAACCGCTAGGTCAGGGTGAACAGGGAGAACTCGAGGTAACTATTTTTCTGAACTGTAGTCTATTATGCCATCAAATTTCCCCAAAGTTTTGGCGCGGTGATGTTTCAGTTGAGTTTTTGTAAATTTTGGGTGTAAGGGTAACACGCATCTTAAGGTTATCGCTAAATTTGTTCTTATGGTACGGTTGGCTTGGGTTCAAATACACTTTTATTTCTCGCCTGGGATATTGAATGTGTTTATTGTTGAGCCACAGTACTCTTAGTGACATGATTCTTTCGCCAAGGGAACGACTGATGATCACTAATGAGTGTGTTTTTCGATGCATTTTGTTCGGGCTCAGTATTTGATTGTACTCTTAGTGACATGATTCTTTCGTCAAGGGAACGACTGATGATCACTAATGAGGGTGTTTACAATAAGCATTGTTTAAACTCAGTATTTGATTGTATTCTTAGTGACATGATTCTTTCGTCAAGGGAGCGATTGATGATCACTAATGAGTATGTTTACAATAAGCATTGTTTGGGCTCGGTGTTTGTTTGTACTCTTAGTGACATGATTCTTTTGTCAAGGGAACGACTGACGATCACTAATGGGTGTGTTTACAATAAGTATTGTTTGAGCCCGGTATTTGATTCTACTCTTAGTGACATGATTCTTTCGTCAGGGGAACGTCTGATGATCACTAATGAGTGTGTTACAGTGCATATTGTTCGAGCTCGGTTTTTAATTGTGTTCTTAATGACATGATTCTTTCGTCAAGGGAACGATTGATGTTTACTAATGAGTGTGTGCACGCGCACAATGCATATTGTTTGAGCTGGGTATTTAATTGTGCTCTTGGTGATATGATTCTTTCGTCAAGGGAGCGATTGATGATCACTAATGAGTGTGTTTGCAATGCATATTGTTTGAACTCAGTATTTGATTGTTCTCTTAGTGACATGATTCTTTCGTCAAGAGAACGACTGATGATCACTAATGAGTGTGTTTACAATGCATATTGTTCGTCGAGTTCAGTATTTGATTGTATTCCTAGTGACATGATTCTTTCGTCAAGGGAGCGATTGATGATCACTAATAAGTGTGTTTACAATACTTTTTGTTTAAACTCAGTATTTGATTGTACTCTTGGTTGACATGATTCTTTCATCAACGGAACGACTGATTATCGCTAATGAGTGTGGTTACAGTGCATATTGTTCGAGCTCGGTTTTTAATTGTGCTCTTAATGACATGATTCTTTCGTCAAGGCAACGATTGATGTTTACTAATGAGTGTGTGCACGCGCACAATGAATATTGTTTGAGCTGGGTATTTAATTGTGCTCTTAGTGATATGATTCTTTCGTCAAGGGAGCGATTGATGGTCACTAATGAGTGTGTTTACAATGCTTTTTGTTTAAACTCAGTATTTGATTGTACTCTTGGTTGACATGATTCTTTCATCAACGGAACGACTGATTATCGCTAATGAGTGTGGTTACAGTGCATATTGTTCGAGCTCGGTTTTTTAATTGTGCTCTTAGTGCGGCAGGAACGTAGTTTTATTAGGCCTCCACGTCGTGATGGCCCATCAGCTCCATATAAGCTTCGTTGCTTCTATTGCCAGAGGTTTGGCCACACTAAGGCAACCTGCTTCAAGAGGAAGAGGGATTTCCCTGAATCCTCTCCGCGTGACAATTATAAACAAGGAAGTTTTAAGTAGAACTGTTGATGAGTAATGGACCGGAATTATGGAATAAATGATTGTTTCAATGCCTTTCTCTTGTTTTTAGATGTTTATATTATTCAGTATTTATTTCCACATTCCATCTATCCCACCCTTGGGACTGTGGTTAACGCGTTCCAAACTAAAATGTGGTATTACGATTTAGACAAAATCGGTGTAAAATTACCATTACTCACTGAATAAGTTTGCCATTCCGAAAGACACTGGCTAATTGGACGGAGAAAAATGGGGCTTCCGTCAAATTCATGAGAAACAAAACAACAATTTTTCTGATTCAGTTAAAGTTTATTATTTTATTCACTGTACCTCTTCCCTCCTTATATTGTTACAAATCTGGTAAATATTCAGAAATTCTGATCCCCCCATTAACAAATCGAACAAACACAGCTAAACACATCTTATTCTAAAAAATTCAGAAATTCTGATCCCCCCGTCAGTTAATCGAACAAAAACAGCTATATACATCTTATTCTAAAAAATTCAGAAATTCTGATCCCCCCGTCAGTCAACCGAACAAAAACAGCTATATATATATATCTAATTCTTAAAAATTCAGAAATTCTGATCCCCCCGTCAGTTAACTGAACAAAAACAGCTATATACATCTAATTCTTAAAAATTCAGAAATTCTGATCCCCCCGTCAATTAACCGAACAAAAACAGCTATAAACATCCAATTCTTAAAAATTCAGAAATTCTGATCCCCCCGTCAGTTAACCGAACAAAAGCAGCTATATACATCTTATTCTTAAAAATTCAGAAATTCTGATCCCCCCGTCAGTTAACCGAACAAAAACAGCTATATTCATCTAATTCTTAAAAATTCAGAAATTCTGACCCCCTCCTGTCAATTGACCGAACAAAAACAGCAATTCACAATGTAGTCTAGAAGGATTCAGAATTTCTGACTCCCCATCAATTAACCAAACAAAAACAGCTATACACTAATTTTAAAATGCTTCAACGAACCGATCAAACTTTTTTCGTAAAATGTGACAGTTTGGAAATGAATTTATCATTTGCTCGACACTTAATTCACATAAGTTAAAAACCTAAAAATCACTCGTGAAAACTTAACCTGGACAGCCAGATGACCCTTGCGTGACCAGACATGAATGCAAAAATGATATTCCACTGTCACAGTCTCTAAACACTGTTACACAGCCAACGAGAAGGGTTGCCTGTATAGTATGCAAACGGCAAAAACAACAGAGCCAGGCAACCGTTCTAGGCGGGTTACTCCCTGCATGAAAACAGGTCCTTACATGTCATTAAAACAGCATCTATTTCTTTAAGGTGGCTCACAATAGTTCCTAGCTTTTTTTATCACTTATACTGTCAATAATTTATTATTTATCAGTTGAAGCTACAATGGTGGTATAAAACAACGGCCAGTCATTGGTGAACAAGTTATAGTGATGTCTCTTTTATGATTTAACAGGTTACCATATTAATGGTATAACCTTTTAAAGACACCCTTAATTTTAGCTTTAAGTGCCTATTGCTAAAAAAACCGAGCTCGGTGACTGAATTGCAATAAACATGTTACATGTAGGTTTCAACTTTGTGCAATGTTCAAAAAATTATTGTGAAGGGATTCATAGTCACCTTAAATCAATGCTAATTACAATTTAATAATAAAAAAATGGGGGGTCACCAAGCCCATTTTTTAATAATATTAGCACTTAAAGCTAAATTTAAGGGTGCCTTTAACAGGTTATACTGTTACTATCATGGTAACCTGCTACATCATGATGATCACTATAACTTGTTCAACAATGACTGGGCATTTGTTTGATACCATTGTAGCGCCAACTAATAAAGTGTGGAAGTATTGATTGTAAGTACTGGAAATTATTAGAAACTGTTGTCAGCCACCTTAAAGGAAATTCAGAATGCTCATAAACAAGAACCAAACAATAAGAGAAATTTTCCTACACATGTAAATATACTGACAGTGAAACTGTTTGTGAAACAGTTATTAGGTGTGCTGTTTAACCCTTTAAACCCCAATGGTGATCAGCATCAAATTTTTTTCTTATTATATCAATTCTTAATCAATCAGAGGTTAGGAGAATTAAGGATTTGATCCCCCAGGATGAATTCTCATAAAATTTTAACAAATTATAAGAAATGCACGTGGACAAGAAAGAAGAAGTTTCAAACTGTTTTGATTTTGGAGATTAAAGGGTTAAATACACCTTATTGAAGAAACGTTGACGCATGAAAAGCATAAACCATGAACGATGAGACCGAATGGGATTCTGGGTAGGCAGTAGGCAGCATTGGCAAGCTTAGTAATATTCCATTTCTTGATAGTCAAGATGTTTTCTTTGTTTAAGACATTTTAGTGCATTATTTATGCATCCTGTGTTAATATAATGTGTATTCTGTCACAGATGAAGATAAATTTTTCCAACTTCCCAGTAAACCTTTGGGTCGCATTTTTCATGGTTTATGCTTTTTACCCGATAACATTTCTTCTATTTGGTGTAAATGACTACTGTTTCCAAGACCCAGTCATCCCTGTTAGTCATCTTTTTGTATCGACTTTTCTTTGATATCCTCTAGGAGGTACCACTTATCCTCTTCCTTTGTGTCCTGATCTTTGTAGACTGACTGCCTTTTCAGTCACACTCCTGCTAGCATCCCATTTCCTGAAAATGAAGTATGATATTATATATTTATTTTACCATGGACGATGTTTCTTTAAAAAAATACTTGTCGAATGATTTATATGGTCTTGGGTACCCAAGACAGCCCTCCCCCCCGAGTTACCCTGGACGAGCTAACTTTTCACTTATTTCTTTGAAAAATTCAACTAACCGTTTACATGAGAATCGCGAACTCATCTCGGGGGGCAAGTCAACTCGGTTGGTCGAGTTGTCTCGTCTTGGCAGGTAGGGTAACCCTGGCAGGTGGGACAACTTTTTCTCATATAAACACTTTGGCTCGCCTACCCAAGATGAGACAGCTCAAATTGTTCCAGGAGCCGTGTGTTTTAGGTCAGCAGAGACCAAACGTGCAAAAAAATGGCGTCCCGAGGGAGACTGGTGTGATAGAGGGGACAGCTGTTACAACTCACAACTCCATATAAACGCTTCGTAAAGTTGTCTCGGGGGGAGGGTTGTCTCTAAATTTCTAGTTCCATTACGTGTACATGTACTTTTACTCGCACTGTTCTGAGTCATACTGGTTTGAGTTCATACCAGTCTCATACAGTGTATATACAGTGTAATCAGCCTCTTAGTTTTGGCTCACTGTGAAATTACAACAAATTGTTCTTTTGGTTGAAAATACATTAACCAAAAACTGCAACAAATTGTTGCATGTGAACTAACTGGTAAATAAGGCTAAACTATTCGAATAAGAAATTATGGCTCCTTTTAAACGGTTTTAAACGTTTACTTTTTAGCGATAAATCTCTCCAAGCATTTAAATAGCAATAGTGAGTGGGTCATTCTTATGCAACGGTTTAATTTGTAAAATTAATAACACGTCTCCAAAAAACAAAAACAAAATACACTGTATATTAACCTGGAAGGTGGTCAACGTAACATAATCATCGCATAACTTTAATACATAGATGTTATCGTGCTCCCATGGAATGGCACGCAACT
The DNA here is from genome assembly GCA_024195265.1 of Dendrophyllia cribrosa. Classification (NCBI taxonomy): domain Eukaryota; kingdom Metazoa; phylum Cnidaria; class Anthozoa; order Scleractinia; family Dendrophylliidae; genus Dendrophyllia; species Dendrophyllia cribrosa. The sequence goes on along the minus strand of JAJLRJ010000007.1, from coordinate 33,676,389 downwards.
TCTAATTTCAGATATTAAACTTTTAAGCTCTATGTCTGCCGATAGACAAAACTACATTACGAAAATGAAAATAAACAAGCAAAGAAACCTCATGGCTGTGATAAACCCAACTTCGTACGAGGTTGCTCCATGTATAAACGCCTACAATTCAAAAGCTCATGAAACGAACCAAACAATCGGTCTTAGCTTCCACATAAATGCTTACCTTTTCCTCATACAACGTCCTTGAACTTGACTGGAAAAGAACTTCAATCAGATGGGAAAAGGTAGCCACAAGAAAATTCATCTCCTTGCTTTTAACGTTAGAACAGGCCGGCCGCGTGAAAATCCAACTGAAATTCTCACACTTTCCCATTGGCTCAAAAGCCCCACGTGATGTTAGAACTCACTATACGCATGTGCCGAACTCACGGCTTCCCTGGAAACTAGAATTTAGTTTTATCGACTGAGTCGATAAGGTAAATTGACCACCGTAAAAAGATTCAAATAGCTGACGTTTCGAGCGCTAGCCCTTCGTCGGAGCGAATCAAGGAATTGTGGGTAGTGTGTGGTTTTATATAGTAAGCGGTGGAGCTACGCTATTGGTGGAAGTTTGGTGACGTGAAAAACAAATGTAGATTAGTTGAATGAAAAGCGTTCGTTGATTCCGTGGGGTTTGAGAGTGCCGATTTGAAAGATGATTTTTTGTTCTAGGTTTTTACGGCTTTCTGTGTTACCCTGGTGTAGGGAAAGGCCGCAGATTGTCATGTGTTGTTTAGAATGGTTAGTAAGATTAAAATGGCGCGCGACTGGTTTGGATGCGTCTTTGTCATTTTTTTCAACGTCTCGGAGATGTTCACGAAAACGGTCGCCCAGTCTCCTCCCTGTTTCGCCAATGTATATCTTTTTGCAAAAAGTACATGTTATGCAGTAGATAACATTTACGGAGGTGCATGTAAAACGATCAGTGATTTTAATAGATCGTTTGGGTCCTGTTATTTTGTCCGCGTTGTGAATGAAAGGACAAGTGTTACATCGTGTGCGTGTGCATTTGAAAGTTCCCGGTACATCGTCAGATTTCAGTGCGCTCGTAACTAGAAAGTTGCCTATGTTTTTGTCACGTTTGAATGAAATTAGTGGGGGTTGTGAAAAAATTCTGCCAGTTTCGGGGTCGTTTTGGAGTAATTTGAAATTTTTTAAAATGATGCTTTTGACTGTGTTGTTGTGTGGGTGGAAAGTGAGGGTGAATGGAATTCTCTCGTTCTCTTCCATCTGTGGCATTTGTAGTGCTGATTGTCTGTCGATCTGTTGTGCACGTTGTTGGCCCGTATTAACAACAGAGTCAGGGTACCCACGTTTCTTGAAAAATTGGCACATTTCTTCTGATTTGTTGGAAAAATCAGAGTCATCACTACATAGACGTCGAAGTCTGAGAAATTGAGAATACGGAATGGCGTTTTTAACGTGCGATGGATGTGAGGATGAATGTAACAGATAACTGTGGGAATCTGTAGGTTTGTAGTGCACACTTGTGGATAAACTGTTACCGTTGATTGAAATATTAATGTCAAGAAAAGCGACTGAGGTTTCGGAAATTTCCCAGGTATATTTTAGAGCTGGATGAAAAGTATTGACAGAAGTTATGAATTGATTAAGTTCCTCTTTACTGGAAGAGGTAGCGCCAATGCAATCATCGATGTAGCGGCCGTAGAGTTCGGGTTTGGTTCCGTGGTACTGATTAAAAAATTTGTCTTCGATGTGGCCTACAAAAAGGTTAGCGTAGCTTGGTCCCATTTTGGTGCCCATGGCGACTCCATTTACTTGTTTGTAGTAGTTTTGGGAAAATGAAAAACAGTTAAGTGTCAAAACTAATTCGGCCAAGCGGAGCAGTGTTTCTGAGCTTGGGTTTTGAATGGAGCGCTGGTCGAAAAAATATTTTAGTGCTTGAAGTCCTTCGTCATTGGGGATGACGGTATATAAAGAGGTAATGTCCATAGTGAAAATTAATTTGTTTTCGCTGGGAAAACTGAAATCCCGGAAAATTTCGAGTGCGTGATTGGTGTCCTTAATGTACGAGGGTAGTGATTTGACAATGGGGGCCATGATTTTGTCTAAATAGCTAGAAATTAGTTCGGTAGGACAGCTACAAGCGGAAACAATTGGTCGGCCCGGATTGTTTGGTTTATGAATTTTAGGTTTGAAATAAACGCGTGAGGTTCTAGGAGTAGTGATGATGAGATTGTTGGCGGTAACTGGTAATTGTTGTTTAGTAATGAGGTCTTGGATTCGCTCCGACGAAGGGCTAGCGCTCGAAACGTCAGCTATTTGAATCTTTTTACGGTGGTCAATTTACCTTATCGACTCAGTCGATAAAACTAAATTCTCGTGTTTCATCCCCCCACCGACGCAGCACCACAGTTTCTCTAGAAACTAACCCCATTCATTCCCTGGAAACTAGCTTGCTCAACAACCAACATGGCGGGCTGTTGAAAAGTATAACGGTCAACTCGAAGAACTTATGGTTGCTTCGGGGAATAAATGCAATGTATTTTGACACTTTTTGGAGCGTTAGAAGCCAGAAGAAACTTTGCAGTGTTGTTTCATGTAAGGAAAGAAATTAATTTTCAAGAGTTTTAAAGGAAAGCGAAGACCACTACAGCAAACATTCAAACACGTGTTGTCACTCACAGCAAAAGAAGATTCAATCAAATGTTCATCCACGAATATGGAAAGCTTCCAAACAAAGAAACGTTTTAAAATATCAAAACGGATTGCATGTGTAACGGGATGAATCGGATCAAGTGGCACATGATGGGAATCGAAGAGAACGCAAATGAGTTACAGTGTACGTTGTGGACTTGCTAGCGCTGTTGGCCGTCGAAGAATATTTAGCGACAGCTCCCCAAAACAAAACACGGTTCGCCAAAGATAAGTGGTAAGTGGTATTTGCATTACTGGTACAAAAAGCCTTTATAAACTAAAGTTGTCATGTTACTGGGGAAAAAGCACTGCACTGTCCCCTCGAAACATGTCACTCTTAAACTCGAATTGTTATTTTAAGAACCAAATTGTTAAAACAAATCGACAGGTAAGAACTTAAAATTAAAACAACAAAAGAGTTCTTACCTGTCGATTTGTTTTAACAATTAACAATTCGAGTTTAAGAGTGTGTAGTTCACAGTGTAGCTGAAAAAAGAAAAACAAAGCAAAAAGGACCATGGTTGAACGAGCCTCCTTATAGAAAACTTGCATTCTTATTGATCAGTAAACTACGGGCAAAAACCAATATTTCATGCTAAGAAAAAGCAATTGTCTAAATCAAACAAAGAAGTTAATGAGAACAAGCATACTGTACTGACCTACATGTAATTGAAAGTAATTTTGATGATACACTGAAATTGAAACGGTCCTCCAGTTGCTTTAGAAACAAACGGCTTATTGTACTTTGCGAAACGAAATGGAATGAAACGAAATGGGAATCTGTACTTTGCGAAACGGGAATCTGTACTTTGCGAAATGGGAATCTGTACTTTGCGATTTAAACAAGTAGCAAGTCGAAATTCGTCGTACCGTACAATCCACGTTCCTTTATGTTTGTGTATCTGTTGCTTTCCCTGTCGCTTGCAACAACATCACAGCCGAAAATGTCACGCAAGCAAGAATTACTCTACAATGACACTACAGCTTCAATTATATATATCAAACATTACAGCAGGATTTGGATTTTGGTCCTTTTCATAAAAGTAACAACTTCAACAACGAAGTACAGATTTTCTTGCTTGTGTGACATTTCCGGCTGTGATGATGTTGCAAGCGACAGGGAAAGCAACAGATACACAAGGATTTTCATTTATTAATTTCGCAAAGTACAGATTTTCATTTATTCATTTCGCAAAGTACAGATTTTCATTTTTTTCATTTCGCAAAGTACAGATTTTCATTTTCTCATTTCGCAAAGTACAGATTTTCCTTTTTTTCATTTCGCAAAGTACAGATTTCGCAAAGTACAGATTTCGCAAAGTACAGATTTTCTTGCTAGCATGACATATCCGGCTGGGATGATGTCGCAAGCGACAGGGAAGGCAACAGATACACAGAGACATCACACAAGGATCGTTCAATTCAGTGGATTGTACGGTATGACGAATTTCGACTTGCTACTTGTTTATTTCGCAAAGTACAGATTCCCATTTCGTTTCGTTTCGTTCCATTTCGTTTCGCAAAGTACAATAAGCCGAAACAAACAAATATGCTATCCAAAGCAGAGCTTTCTTATTATTTTCGAAACCAAAACTTGTAACCCAATACCTTTCTTGTATCAAAGAAAATTCACCGCCTGACGAGTGAATTCCATGTTCAATTTCAAGCAAAAAAACGATATCGCCGAATAACAAAGCGATGAGGGTGATATCTGTAATATAGTTTATTTAGGCCCGAAAAGAAATCAACGAGCAGCAAAAAATGAAGTTGGTTTCCTTTCTCCTCCCATGTAAGATAAGAGCGACAGATGTCTATTGCCAACTGCTCAGAGATTTTTATCTAAGGGTGCGTTCCTTTGGGATGATCCGGATCCGGATCACTGATCCAAGATCACTCGGATCATGCTGCATCAAAGGAACCGATGAATCCTTGTCCAGAGTGGATTCGTCGGTTCCTTTGATGCTTCATGATCCGAGTGATCTTGGATCAGTGATCCGGATCCGGATCATCCCAAAGGAACGCACCCTAAATGTTCTGTATCAATAAAATCAATGACAATAGCTTTTTTAATTTACCCTTATGAACCTACAAAATAGTAATTATCTAAGATTCTAAGATATATGATACATGTATGTTTTGCCACTGATTAAAGATGGACACAAGGGCTATTATATTAGACCTGTCTTGTTGTCTAAAAGAAGCCAGAATTTACATGCACTTGGGCTTGCAGGTGAATTTTCATGTGTGTTGTGGCTGTGAACTTAATTGAGTTAAGTTGTATATGATGTTATTGTTTTGCAGATTTTTGGCTCTATTCTGGAACACAGCCAAAGTTCTTTTTGAATGTTTGCGGATTTAGCTACACCTGTACCCCACAAATGCACATTGTAAAGGTGAGCACCATTTAGAAATTAAACAAAATCACTACATTTGTGTATGTTGACCTACATGTACAGTGTAGGTGGGATAAGCTTGTTAAATAGAGAGTTTCTTTAAAAGGCAGTTGAACTAGGGAGGTCTTGAAATACATGTACAATAATATTAATTTTATTGATTAATAAGTGTTAAATTTGAGTAATTTTAAGTTCAATACATTACCATATCTGATTTTCAGGAAATGGAATCACTTACTAGCAGAACTACAAATGAGGTTATCCATTTTAACAGTATGTTGATCATGCCCAAAGAAGGATGATCAGTGGCATCTCCTTGTGACCATCAGAAGAAAAACACAATACAAAGAAAACATCCAGAAGCAAGCTAGATCTTCCTATTAGTTTTGTTTGTTTAAGTGATGGAGGCAACAAAAATTCTGAATCCCTTTCAGAATTAATTTGAAGCCTGAATTTTGTCAGGTTGTTTTTTCAACTGCTTAAGTTGATAGCAAATTGAGAGGATCACAAATTTCACTCATGTTTTTGTTCAGTTAACTCTTTAACTCCCAAGAGTGCCAAATATCAAAACTCAAGAAAAATCCCAAATTTCATGTTGAAAAATATTGAAACCAAATGGTAACTGTATCATGTGAAAGTACTGTACTGCTGTACATACAATGTAGGATTTCGTCCACAGACTCAAAAGTTAGGACTGCACTACATGTCTCCATAATTGACTCTGGGAGTGAAAGGGTAAAGGGATGAGGAGGTCAGAAATTCTGATTCTTTTGTTCAGTTACATGTAAGTGACACGGGAATTAGAAATTCTGAATTATTTTAGAATTAGATGTGAATAGCCAGTTTTGTTCAGTTCATTGACAGGGCATCAGAATTTCTGAATCCTTTATAATTAGAATTGTCCAGTAACAAGTGGTATAGCGGAGTAAGAAAAAGAATGATTGTAGAACTCTATTGGTGACATTACAATGGGATCAGAAATTGTGAATCCATACAGAGGTAGTCATGCATAATTATAACCAAGCCTGCGAATACAGCCGCCTCTTAACCGCTCACCGCAGTGAACCGTATTTGCTCAAGTTAGTTTTTAATGATCGTTTATTATCTGATAGACTCTCTGATACGTAAGTTCGGAAAACCTGTCAAGCTGGATGTTGAATAATAATCATTTTTCCTCGGATAAGTGACGGGGATCTCCGAAATTCGGAAAACCTCTTTAGTTAGATGTTAATACATGTAATCATTTTTCCTCGTGTAAGTGATGGGGGTGTTGTTTGGTTAATTGACGGGGGGATCAGAATTTCTGAATTTTTAAGAAATAGATGTATATAGCTGTTTTTGTTCGGTTAACTGACGGGGGGATCAGAATTTAGATGTATACAGCTGTATAGCTGTTTTTGTTCGGTTAACTGATGGGGGGATCAGAATTTTTAAGAATTAATGTATATAGCTGTTTTTGTTCGGTTAACTGACGGGGGGATCAGAATTTCTGAATTTTCAAGAATTAGATGTATATAGCTGTTTTTGTTCGGTTAACTGACGGGGGGATCAGAATTTCTGAATTTTCAAGAATTAGATGTATATAGCTGTTTTTGTTCGGTTAACTGACGGGGGGATCAGAATTTCTGAATTTTCAAGAACTAGATGTATATAGCTGTTTTTGTTCGGTTAACTGACGGGGGGATCAGAATTTCTGAATTTTCAAGAATTAGATGTATATAGCTGTTTTTGTTCGATTAACTGACGGGGGGATCAGAATTTCTGAATTTTTAAGAATTAGATGTATATAGCTGTTTTTGTTTGGTTAATTTACGGGGGGGATCAGAATTTCTGAATCCTTTTAGAATAAGATGTATATAGCTGTTTTTGTTCCGTTAATTGACGGGGGGATCAGAATTTCTGAATCCTTTAGAATAAGTTGTATATACATGTAGTTGTTTTTGTTCGGCAATTGACGGGGGGATCAGAATTTCTGAAACCTCTTTTAGGATTCGGGGGAGATCAGAAATTCTGAACAGGTTTTAAATTTAGTTCATGAAAATCATAAATTCGCTCGAAAGAATTTTGTGCTTCCTTGCAAACAGAGAAAACTCTCCTATCAGTTTTTGTATGATTTTACGATTTAGAGCAAACATTAAAAATTATCCAACTAAAAAAGTGGTGAAATGGCTTTTCCGATAAAACTTCACATTTTAATTTTGGCCAATTTTCCACTAATTTCCGAAGAGGTTGTAGAAACTACCACGTGCAAAAGACATTTTCCGAGGTAGGTTGATAATTTATCCGTAAAAATAAGTCATTTTTGTAGTGTACCTTAGTATTTACTCTGAATTTGTCTAAATCGTAATGCCACATTTTAGTTTGGAACGCGTTGGTTAGTGACAATTGCGAAAACGGGGTATCTTAAGTCACCCTCCTAGTCATTCTGGGTCACAATTGTCACTTCCTGCTGGCCCTTGGGTTTTCCCTCCTTATACTTTTATTCCCCTTTTGTTGTTTATATAAATCTCCACCCACGCTTTTCCCTTCGTC
>JAJLRJ010000007.1:33356285-33663785 GCA_024195265.1 Dendrophyllia cribrosa | reverse complement strand
GGTGTCTCGATGCGCCCGCGATTCTCTCCACCTCACGGCTGAGCGCACGGGTTTGGTTATTGTTTAAATTGACCAATCAGAAACGAACCCGCCGAAATTAGCGGAGTATTTGCATAAATAAACAAAGATGGCTGACTCTGCAAGCTTTGACAGCAGGTTTGAAAATGCTTGCTCGTACGCGCTTCAGAAGTTTGGGTTTGATCATTTCAAGGAGAAACAGAGTCTTGCTATGAAGGAACTTATTTTGGGACGAGATGCATTTGTCATTCTGCCGACTGGTTCGGGTAAATCCTTAATTTTTCAAGCTTTTCCACTTGTGTTGGATCACTTCGAAGGAAACCAAAGTTCGCATCAATCTATTGCTGTGGTCATTTCCCCACTTCTTTCGTTGATGAAAGATCAGGTCAACTACCTACAAAGCAAAGGTATAAAGGCAGCTTATCTAGGAGAAGGACAAGAGGACGAAACGGTGAAGGACGGTGTTGAGAAGGGTGAATATCAAATTGTGTATAGTTCACCGGAAACTGTCCTCGCTACGAATCGCTGGCGCAAAATGTTGTCAAACCCAGTCTATCAACAAAATCTACGCTTGATTGCTGTAGATGAAGCACACTGTATATCTCACTGGGGATTTTCAGTTAAAAAAGGAGAGAGGGCATTTCGAATTTGGTTCAGAAGAATAAATGAAATAAGATCTCTCGTCGGGCGTGTCCCTCTTTTGGCCCTAACGGCAACAGCAACGAAGGAGGCGCGCAACCAGATCACAAAGACATTGGAAATGGACAATCCACTGCTAATTTCTGCCAATCCAAACCGCCAAAACATTGCTTATGCTGTAGAGGTAACTGGAAGTGATCCTCAAACTGCTTTCCAGCCACTCATCAACACGCTGAGAGAAAAAAGGCAATTCTGTGACAGGGTTATTATTTACTGCCCAAGAATTAGAGTGGTATCAACTCTTTATGGTATATTTCAGGCTATGCTTGGAAATGACATGTATGTGGACAAAGAGTCATGTGATCCAAGAAAACGGCTAGTTGAAATGTACCATGCAAGAGTTGATGAACAAAATAAAGATGAAATTTTGAATTCTTTCTCGAAAGAAAATGGTTGCATACGTGTCCTTATTGCAACCATTGCATATGGTATGGGCATCGATTGCAAAGGAGTGAAGGATGTCATTCATTATGGGCCACCACAAAACCTGGAGAGGTATTTACAAGAAAGTGGAAGAGCAGGACGGAGTGCAGAAACTAGTTGCAGGGCTGTAATTTTGTATTCTAATGTTATGCTGCAACAATGCGATGAAAGTATGGTTAGTTACATTCGCAATGAGAATTTGATTTGCAGACGTAAACTGCTCCTTGCTCACTTTGATTTTGATTTGTCTGAGGTGGAACACTACACCAATCTTCATCAATGTTGTGACATTTGTAAGAAGAAGTGTAAATGTGATGGGGATTTGTGCAGTTTTGTTTTCTTTGACAATGTAGTACCTGCACAGAACAGTATGGAGTCAACAACAGTGCGGAGCATAACAAGTGATCAAATGCATAAACTTACTGACAAACTGAAGTATTTGAAGAACTCATTAAATCATTCTTTCATTGAAATGGTGATTAAGTCCAATGTGCCTCTTCTGACTTCAGTTTTCTTATTGTCCGGTTTTGGAGACTGTCAGATTGCACAAGTCATTGAACATGCTTCCAGAATTTTCTCCCTAGCTAATGTGTATCAATTTGTGGATATTTGGCATGCCGATGTTGCAATAGAAATTCTTTTCCTACTTAATTTGGTTTTTGGAGACATTGATTATAATTTTGAAGAGGATGAGATGCAACACGATTCTTTATTTACTGTACCAAACTTTGATTTATGGAGTGACGAAACTGATGACAGTGATTTTATGTTTATTCCAAATGATTTCTTTACGGCAGAAGATATGCATGGATACCCAGGAGAGGAGCAATCATTATAAGGTATGTGTGCATTAAGCATTAGGTTTTACATTTATTGTCTCTGAACACAGCTTTTTAAATTTGTTAAATGCCACTACGATGAAAATTTTAGTATTTTTGTCAGCTTTTTTTTTTAACGCAAATGTATCTAATAGGTTTAGACAAATGCTAATTGCTATCAATTAGATTGATATGATCTTACACTGCCAAGAAATAGCTGGACAAAAACCCACGAAAACCATGTAAAATCCGTCCGCCATTACTCCGTTCATAAATCCGAGCCCACGTTCTACTGGTTTGCGATCTGGTACATGTGACGTCTGATTTGTGACGTCAATCACTCAACACGGTTCCCTCCGGGTCACAGACAAGTCAAAGCCAAAAGGCACGTGTTGAGTCATAGATGTCACAAAATCTTTAGGCCACGTCGATCCAACTCTCCGGGTTCGGTCCCAGTGATTTTTGAATTGCTACATGTGCATGGTACTTAAGATATATATAAGTTATTAAACAACTAAATTGGTTCGCTGAGATAAGTACTACATACTTTTACATGTACATTTGTGTACAATGAACATTGTGTAGACAAGTGTAAATAAAGAAATTAAACTTGCACCTAAACTTTTGAGCATCACACAGTTTTTGACAATAATATTACAGGGTTACTGTTTCATATTTAAATACTTTCAGTGAAATATAGTTTTTGAATGCCTTACCAAAGCAACTTATTATAAATAAATAATAAAAAACTTTATTTCTGTGTCAAGAAAAAATAGCAGTTACCCACTAAGTAAGGACACCTATCTAAACTAGCTAGTAAATAATTATACGAGCTAAATTATATACATGTAAATAAATAATATTATAAGTAGGATTTTGTATAAAACTCCATTACATAAAATCTTAATTTTGTGATGTTCTTTATATACATGTATGTAATTATTATCTATGTCTAAACCCACTGGTCCATGATGAAAGGGAGCATGGTCCATATGAACTTCCAAAAAAAGAACAAGATGAATCATATTTTCCCATTCAATACACACTAAAAAAGCTACAGGTTATTAAAGGTTTTATGAATTTGCAAACTGTTGGCAAAGGCGTGGCAAAAAGACCAAATTGGACTTCCAGAAGCATTTTTTTTACAAAACATTATTTTGAGCTTCCATTGAATTTTTGACTTCAAATAAGCTCCCTCCCCCCACCCTTCTTGAAACTTGATATGAAATAACCTGCAAATAATTTATCACTGACAAGTTTCTTTTGGTAAACATTCTATCTTGGCCTTCTACCCTCGGCAATGTTCCTCTTGTGATCATTAATCCATTTAAATAAAGCACTCAGGTATTCAGTAGTTGCAAATAGTCACGAGGACAATTATGAAAAAACTTAAAAGGTACTCTGTCAGACTTCTTTGTGAAAACATCCTCAGCGACAAGAGCATCAACAATAGTAATAAGATCTCCATGCACATTCTTCTTTGTATGTTCTGCAGAGTTATGGCAGACATCCATGTCACAGTCCAGTATTTGAAGCAAATTTAAAATGACAAAGAAAGCTCTACAAATTCTATTTACACTTGTTTCATTAACATTTGCACCTTAAAGGCTTTGAGAAGTTCTGTAACAGAATGGTTGTCATGCTCTAAGTCGAGATCTAGAAAAACATTGTTTCCCCCCCCCCCCCCCCCCCCCCTTAGTGTTGACAGTACGGTTCCATGTGAGGCGCTCTGCTTCACGTAGGGTAAGCAAAGCAAGAACCTGAAAGAGGTGATACAAGGACTCCAGGGCATACTTTGTGCTTCCTGAGCCATCCTGTCGAAAGTGTAACAGAAAAAATTTGATACATCTCAAAATTCGCAACCCATCTCCCTCCCTACCAGCATCTATGAAATTACGAAGTAATAATGTCATGTTCATCATACTGCAGTGATAATCGAACACATCATCTTTTGTACCATTCTGATCTTCTTGAGATGGATGTGTGCTTGCTACATGTAGTTTTGGTTCTTCTCTGATTTCAGGAGGGGGGTCATGGGTGAGCTCATGTAGTCTCCTGCTCCTTCCATCAAATTTAAATGATGCTTGGCAACCTTGGAATCTACATGGGTATCTTCCATCAGGAGTAACCCTTTGGCCTTTTGTGTTGTCATCCCATTCTTGTAGTGAATTAATATCATTAATTAAAAATGCTTTGTGTACAGTTCCATATCAACAATATATGTTGAAATAAACTTCAGCACAGTGCTTTGCAAATACTTCTGCTTTACGGGCTTAACCCTTTCCTTCATACTCTCGCTAAAACCATTGATAGTGGGCTTGTCTTTAACACTCTTCATTCCAAAGAATCTGAGCCCAGCAGCAATAATTTGAGCATCTAGTACTGTGTTGAGGAATCTCTTGCATTGTGCAGGCTTGTGTTGGGCATCTGAAACAACATCACGCCAGTTAACAAGATTTCTTAGTGCAAATAGGGAAGTTCTGTCACATGCTGATGATCCACTGTAGAACCGCCCAAAAATAAGCTGTAAAAGACAAATATATCATACAGTTGTTACGTTTATGCCACCTGAGTACACCAACTTTCTTATAATATATGACAAATACAATGACCCAACTATAATTATTTTTATTGTTAAAGACATAAACTAATAACTAAAAAAAGGGGTATTTTCTTTGAAAAAAAAACTCCTGCACCTTTTAACTGAAAATATGGTACAAATGTTTCTCAAATGTCTACTGTGATGTTTTCAAATCTATCTAGTAGGTATTCTCATGTAATTTAACACTCACAAGCAACTAATGGTATTATAATTTTATAATGTTATTCAGAATATTGGTTGCATTATTTTACAGATAATATTGCCTTGATCTTTCAGACAGAACCATGATCACAATGCAGGACCAACTTATTGACAAGCCATAATACAGCCAGAGATCAACCCAGTTTCTGCAGCATGAAGCAACTAGCTGGCTATATAGCAGCATATATAGGAGCATGGTAAACAAAGATGGCGGACGGTAAACAGTATGCGAACCATCGAAAGGACCTTTTACCAACGTTTTTGGTTGCAAAGAAGACAAAGTGGAATGGCGAAAAGCCTCATACGCAAATCGAGAGTTTCAACTCTCAGTGCACCCTCCCCCGAGCTTTGCGAGGTTCTGCGAGACACGTATTTCTAGTTCTAGTTTTTGACATCACTTTTTGCCAGTAACTGTCAGTGGCAAGAAACATTTCAGGAGATTGATCACTTGTTATGCACTGCACTTTAGTTTAACCAATGTCACAACAGTGAAGGATTGCGCTCTAATGAACCACCTCAAACAAATCAAAGTGTGAGTGAAACAGTTCACATGGATCTGTTCTCAGTCTGCAAATCAAGTTCTCATTGCAAATATCATTAACCACCCCAACATAAGAATACAAAATTACCTTGCAGCCCTACAATCAGTTTCCAGTTATATACCTCTACAAGTTTTAATGTGGCCCATAATGAATCACACCTGAGACAATGTGAAGCAAAGTTTCTTGTCTAAGGAAACAACACATTTGGCAATGTACCCATTCATACACCTGGGTGGAGAGAGACAATGTGGAGTAAAGTTTCTTGTCTAAGGAAACAACACATTGACAATGAACCCATTTATACACCTGGGCGAAGAGAGACAATGTGGAGCAAAGTTTCTTGTCTAAGGAAACAACACATTTGGCAATGTACCCATTCATACACCTGGGTGGAGAGAGACAATGTGGAGTAACGTTTCTTGTCTAAGGAAACAACACATTGACAATGTACCCATTTATACACCTGGGTGAAGAGAGACAATGTGGAGCAAAGTTTCTTGTCTAAGGAAACAACACATTTGGCAATGTACCCATTCATACACCTGGGTGGAGAGAGACAATGTGGAGTAACGTTTCTTGTCTAAGGAAACAACACATTGACAATGTACCCATTTATACACCTGGGTGAAGAGAGACAATGTGGAGCAAAGTTTCTTGTCTAAGGAAATGTCACAATTGGCAGAGACCAGGCTTGAAATGCCGACCTTCAAGTTGAAAGTCTGATGTACTAACCACTACACCACCACTGCTTCCTACATGTATATGGCATAAGCGTGATCTGGTTGCCAGTTACCTTCAGTTCATTTAAAATGCTCTAGGCTTTCTTTTTTTAACAGGAAACCCCCAATGGAGTATACAGTGTGCACCATCCCTCAATTTTTCAAATAGACTGTGCTTAACAACATTTTAAGCCAGTGACTGTGGCAAGGAAAATCTTAAGTGAACCTGATACATAATTTAATTCACCCTTCTCAACATCACACTCCTCATTCTAAGCCGCTTTGACAGTACGATGCTTTGCAAGTGTTCACCTGATTTTTCATCAAGAGAGAATTAGTGGGAAAAAAACACAACAATAGATTCATTTGTGCCCCTTGGTTTCTTTCCTTGTGATCCAACACAAGAGGAAAAGCTTGAAAAATCAAGGATATCTCCAGAGCTGTTGTAGAATGACAAAATGCATCTCCTTAGCTCCTTTACTGTATTAGCAAGAGTCTGTTGAAATGGTCAAGCCCAAATTTCTGAAGTGTGTACAAGCAAGCAATTTCAACACAGTTGTCTCCAAAAGTAGACTGAGGTTATTGGTGTCCTCTCATGTCGTCCAAGTAATATCAAGTACAGTAAAATGAAAAATTAAGGGTTTTTCAGAACTCATTTTAATATGCACTTATTGACTGAGTGGGAGGGCCGGACGGGACAATATTTCGCTCGAGGTCATGGCGTATGGACCGAGCGCAGCGAGGTCTGTCCGCCATGACCGAGAGCCAAATAGTTTCCCATCCGGCCCGACCTAACTCAGTCAATAAGTATTTTATAATATGACTAGAAAGTACAGGAATAGCCGTGCAGTGCGAGGTCACTTAAACTCTAGTGGGGCCGGACCGGCTCACGTCAACCTGTCTGGCCCCACTCACGTCACCTTGCGATTCTATTTTCTGTAGGATTGCGTCAGCGGGGCGGTATGGTCATATTATAATACAATTTATTACACGGCTAAGACAGTGAAAGGGCCAATAACTTAAATCAACCAATCAGATTGCTTGATTGCCGGTCCAATATTCTCTAAGTATTGGAGCGGGCATTGTCCCGAATGATCCCGCGATCCTCCCGCCCGCAGGAGTCGTGTAATAAATCTCTTTTTAACAAAGCTTACTCAGGACTGTACTAGGAGAATATTGGCCCTTGGTCTTTTTTGTATTGTATTGTATACTCAAGAGTGTGTTAAAGGTGATTCCCTAGAAATCAAAATTGACATCACATTTTCTTTAAACTTTCCCTGATTGTTTCCTATAATATAGTGATCTGATTTTGCAATAAAAAATATAGGTCGCCTAGCTTGTTTAGGAGAAAACTACCGCTTATTTACTGAGGGAAGACTAAATCTTCAAAGGAAACTCTATTGCTTCAGAGTGCACGCCCGCTTGTGCACGCGCATATGACACAAGATATTATGCGCAGTAGTGATGCGCAATGCAATACTAGGGAATCACCTTAAATTTGAGTCATGTGACACATGGGCTACAGTGTATATTTTGATGAGTGACAATGTGATTACCTTTGCCCCACACAATCTGTAAATCATGTATGTTCTTATTTTCAGTGATTTTATTCACATACTCTATTCATTCATGTAGCTTGAACTTATACTAAAAAATGTCATGTGTCTCACAGCTGTAAAGAACCAATTAAATTAATGTAATTATTGTAAATATTTTAAATTGGTTGTCATGATACACTTTGAAGTGATAAGTGAAAGGACAGAACAATGCAGTTATGAGTTTTGCTTAAAAGAAAGACTTGCTAAGTAAACAAAATATGATCTTCCCTTTGGCACTTTCATGTAAAAATTTACAAATTTCATGTATGAGGGTGGTTATAATACACGTCAATACATAATTCAATTCAAATTCAAGTCATCTAATAGATGATTTGAATTTGCACCCTTTCTCAACTTCAAAAATAGGGAAAAAATTGACTGTGTATTATACATGTAACCACCCTCAGACATGAAATTTGTAAATATTTTAAAAGAAGTATGTAAGAGGAAGGGTACAAGCCATGGAATGGGGCCAGGGTGGGGCCAGGGTGGGGCCAGGGTGGGGCCAGGGTGGGGCCTCATAAATCTAAATTGTGTGGTTTCAAGAAATATTGACTTTTATTACCATTCCAGGTAGTTTTGAATCATAATCATGTAAAAACGTTCATGACAGTAGCTGGGACAAAAAATGTATTTAAACTACATACACAGCATTTAAACATGTTTCACTGTTGGTGTTAATGGGACTTAAGTAAACTTTACATATTACATATTAGTGTAAACCTACTAAGGTTCTATCACGAACACTGTTCTCTTATCGGCTACGCTACTCACTATCCATTCTGTTGTAGAAAGTGAGTAGCCTTATGGCGGCCGCTTCTTCACGTTTTCAAAGTGTCTGTGAATCTGAGTATTTGAACATCTAGTATATTTATACTACAACACTCTTGATTTCTATCTTGTGATAGTTGATTCGGGCTTCACCCTCATCAACTATGTACATATTTGCATACTATGTAAATATTGGTTTGATTCTTACACCCAAAAATTTATTCTCAAGGTGCCAATCTGCTAATTGAAAGAAGAGCCCTTCTAACCGTCCCCCTTTTGTGTATGCATTGCTCACTGAGAACTGTCCTTCCAGCCCACGCTCTAGGGTCTTTTGGTCTCCAACAATAGGAAGTCGGTCAAACTTTTCTTCACCACTTAAGTTTGCTTGTGGTACCCACTCGTGAAGGTTTCTAAGAATGTCCACCATGTCCTCCCCTCGGTTTTCATCTTTAAACTGAATTCCTAGGTGTACCTGAAAATCAATGGCTGTTCCATTATAATTAACAAACTAGATGAAACACTTGCACGTTTCAATGCTTAATATTTTTAATAAATTATCAGTCTTGAATTTTGTTTCTTATAAAGCCAACCTGCTGAAATGTGTACCATAGGGTACATTAATTGCTATGCCGCTGTTTGGGGTGCATTGGTGGGTGGGTGTACTTGTGGTTTAAACCAGTTTTGTTGGTGTTGTTTTTGGAGGTGGAAGTGAACATTTTTAATCTAGTTCATTTTTTCCCTTTTGAGACAAAAATTTAAAAACAGTAATTCAAACTATAACATGCAACCAGAGGGATATCAGGGAACATTATTTTTTGATGGGGACTGTACCTTTGTTGTAGGCTTTTTCATTTCTTCTGAATATTTATGCTTCATGTGGCTTGGCACAATATCTTTGAAAATTTCAAAAGATGGAAAGTGTTCCACAAAAACTCTTGACACTAGGACTGCAAAGTCATTCATGATGTTCTTGTGATCCTCTAGTGCTGGCAAAATGTCTCTGTTTGGCAGATCTACAATATCTGCAAGTGGCTTGTCATCAGAAAATTCAACTGGATTTACCCTGTCGAAAACTGCATTGTGATTGCACCAGTGATGATCTTTATTCTGATTCTCAGATGTCATTTCAGATGCCTCAATCCTTATGTCAAGGTTGTCCAAAACCAGACAATAACTTGAAGGTCTCACTTTTGCCAGCTCGGTCAGTTGGTGTGTCAAATTGTGCAGTGCCACTTTGCTCTGTTTGATGTCTTGTACCAAATCAGCATGTGATGTCATATCAGCATTTGCGTTCAATGTCGTCTCCAACTCCATCACTCTTGTGCTCAACTCCTTTCTCTGCTGTTTCAGTCTGCTCTCTTTTTTCAAGTAATCTGTCACCTGTTCTCCCTTTTGAATCAGCTTGGTGTTGTAATCTTCACCAACCTTGTCTAGTGCTCTGTTAATGCTTTTAGGTGACATTGAGAGGCCCAAATGATTTAGTCTAATAAATCCCTACGAAGGAAAAAATGTATACTTTAGTATTGTCATTCTAGCCCCAAAACGAAGAGATTAGACCGATCTGGGGCATTTGGGTGGAAGAAAATAACCGGTGCCTTTGATCTACCAAGGGCTACATTATTCATGAAGACGTGTGTCCGCTTACAATGTGTACCACTTCCAAGAGGATAGAGCTATAAAAGCACTCCTAGAGCGAACTTTTAATCAGTTGTACAATAATTCATTTTCTCTTTGCAACTGCATTGGTATGGAGTAAATAATAGAAAGGTGGTTTTCTGCAAATAATATGTTTCAGCTTAGAGTTGGATCATTTACCTTCTTTGCCAGTCCTCCAGCTTTCAGCATAAGATTAATCACATAAGGAATTAAGCTCATGACAGGGTCACGAAGTTTCAACAGAATTCCAGCTGCAAGACAGATTCCTGGATATCTTTTCGCGTCTGACCGACCACATACAAATTTAGGATCCGCAGCTGCCTTTAACATCTTGTGTAGAAGGGGAGCTTTTACCTCGATCTCCTTTCCTGCCGTGCTCCAAGAGAAATTTAACATTGATTCCTTTGTAGGTGTCCTCAAGTAGGAAGGTGATTTTGCCGAACAAAGTAGCTTGGCCTCACTGCTTATGACATTACACATATGTTCTTCTACACACTCTTTGAGTTTTGATGATGACAGCATTGCAGTGACAATAGATCTGTAGTCACTTCCTCTTGCTAGTGCTTTTCCAAGCTTAGCCAAATCTTCCGGTAGCTCTCTTGATTTTTTGCCGCTTGAGTAGTTGACAGTTACCTGTTGAAAATAAAGAAATCGGTTTTTTTTTTACTTTATTGCTTTTAATTAGCTTTTTTTAATTTTATGAAAGGAAAGCCTTTGTCGTATATTTTTTAAATTTCCTCTTACGAGCTTCTTAGCACACGAAAAGTTGAGATTAATATTTGTTCTTTTCCGATGCTAAATTTACAGATGCTTTTATACTCCCATAAACTCTTCTGATCAATTTTTGCCGAAAAAGCCATCAATAGACTCGTGTTAGACACGTGTTTGCTAAGAAAAAGGTCGCCAATTGACAGAATTCAGACCAAACTCAACCGAAACGATAACAGAAAGTTTGCTATAAATGTACGCAAGAATGTCAAAATGTTTTCCTTTGTATGTCAGTTTCTTCATTTTTCATGGAGAACATAATTATATACATGTAGTTTTATGGAGAAAGTAAACTTGGTGAATTTTCCTATTGAATTTTTCGAAAAATAGACCAATTGCGAGAGAAAAATGCCGACAACCTGGCTTCAATTTTAAGTTTACGTTTCCTCTGCGGTCCGCAATACATTTAATTTTTATTAGTTCATTGTCATTGTGTTGCTACGGTATTTTTGCGGGCTGTACTATTATTAAGGGATAAATATTTCGGAAGAAATTCAACTGCGAAATCCTGAAAATAATTAAGATGTTTTTATCTTACTTCTCACGCGTTTGGAAACAAATCCAGGTTGATTTTTTCCATCACTTCATAATACGTAAGTCTTCATGATCATCGGGTGACTGATACTCTTTGCTCATTTTAATACTTTTAGCATGAAATAATAACGTTGACGGAAATCTTGTTTCCACATAAATAGCTTATCGACATTTCATAATCAGACTTATGAATGACTCTTCCGAAGCGTTTCTACCAGATGAACGGACGTTTCAAACTGGCAAAGTTTTAAAGCTATTACCGCGAGCATGAGCATTATGTCCTGTGAAAGTTGTCACTGGATAAAACACAAGAACTAACCTGAACTCCACCATTGTCCTCTTTGACAATATTTAAATCTTCTGTTGATTGAGGGATTGGCTTGTGACAAAATAAAAATCCAGGAGAAATCATCTTTGTGACGGATGACAACGGTCAAGGACCTAACAACCGTTGAACTATAGGCTGTGGCGCTTTTGCTTCTTTATCTTCAACACTTTCACAGGAAGTAACAGGGGAACAACTTTTACAGGCAGGGATAGAGGGACTGAAATTAAGGCTTTTGACAACTCCTTTTCCAGATAAACTTGTCCAATGTTGTCTCTTGGCGTCGGGTGACTGGCGAGGGGTGACATCGGAAGGGAGGCAGCGTTTTGTGCGTTGTTCAACTTCTTCAAACCGATTTAAAATGGAAACTTTCAGCAATTCAATGCTGGCTTTAAGTTTAAAGTACTTTTCAAGGTCCCTGTAACAAGGAGTTTCGCACACGTAACGATGAGAGTAATCAGTCAACCCCACCGGCAACACTTGCGCAACTTTTTCCAACAAATTTCCCCCCAGAGATCGCCTTCTTCGAGTATTCGACTCCTCCCTTCCACAAAGAAAACAACCATCGTTTTCTGGACATCTCACGAACTTTTCGGGCGTGGTTAGTGTTGTTTCCGACATGAGCGACATGAGCTACTTGATATTTCGCTTTTCAAGATAGTAACAATAAACACGCAACTTAATCGTCATTTGCATAATTATGTAAATGACGTTTCCATTTTCCGCATAATTGTAATGACGTCATGGACAAGCAACCAAACCCGTGCGCCCAGCCGTGAGGTGGAGAGAATCGCGGGCGCATCGAGACACCCACGGCTGGAGACTGAGCCTAGGCTGGCAAATGATCTTTCAAAGTTGTGTGTCGCAAAATTTTAGTAGAATTCCGAAGCCGTTTCAGAACCTCGATCTCGGTCTCGCATTTTAAGAATTGGTGGACTAATTATTTTTTAGGATCTTTAAGCAATCACGCCCATACACCTTATTCATAAATGGCGGCCGATTTATTATTCTTTTTTTTTTTTTTTAATTAGCCTCACTAGCCTCGTTAGCATGTGCAAAATTCAAAAGAACTTATACTCTAAAATGAGGCTAGTGAGACTAATTAAAATAAATACAAAAGAATAATAAATCGGCCGCCATTTATGAATAAGGTGTATACAACCGTTTCCTTGTACAGTGGAACCCCGCCATACGACCACCCCGTTAATACGACCACCCCGTTATTACGACCATTTTTTTGTGGCCCGAACAAAAGCCCACTTATTTTCTTATCTGAAAACCCCGATAATCCGACCACCCCGTTATTACGACCAACGACCACCTTTTGGAGTCCTCAGTCGTTATTTTCTTCATAAAATTACCCCGTTAATACGACCAGTCAAAATGCTTAGTGAGGCTGCTGAATGAAAACAGACACAATCTGACAAACAATAACGCATTAATATTTTATTGAATGTTTTTAGGCAAAGGTGTTAGTGGTTAGCATGTTCAATTGATATGACATCCAGCAAATTGCAGTGTTCGGTAAAAAGGATGCATGAACACAGTACTACAAAAGATCTGAAAGACTTCACTTTGCAGCATTTCGAGGCTCTCAGAGTTATTTTGCCTTCTTGTTTCTGCTGCCTTCCACTGTGGCTTTTCTCTTCAAGTCCATTTCCTGTTCTTTTCTCACAGATAGGTTATTTTGGAATGTTTTGCATTTTCTAGAGGCAAAGGGCAATATGAAAACTGTAAATGAACTCGCAAAAGTTCGAAGCTCACAGACTTTTTTAAAACCGTTTGAACATTGTTATGATTGTGAAAGTGTTGTAAGCTACGACATAGAAAACGGCTCTTCGAGACATTTCACTAGAACTCCCTTTTCTTCATAACAAGGAACTGAAAGACGGAAGTCATTTTTTTTTCTCTCATTACTCGGTTTCGTTTACTGTTACATTGTTCAGTTGCATTGAATTGCGGTTGTAAGGTTGTTAATCAACTGCAAAAAGGTTGATTTATAGCGCAATTAAAGGAATACATGTAGTAGAATGTAGTTTAAAAGCATGTTGCACCATAATTTGACCCTACCCCGTTAATACGACCACCCCGTTAATACGACCACCCCGTTAATACGACCAAATTTCCATGGCCCGAAGGTGGTCGTATTAACGGGGTTCCACTGTATACTCTTTCGTTTTACTTCCTTGTAAACATCATAGAAAATGAGTTTACGTGTGGATACAAAGGATAACCTTGTTTTGATGTTGAATGACAGCATATAACGCTAGGTGTACTCACTGGATTTTCGGGCCTCGCTCGCAGTCTCGTTTTTTAGCAGTTTTCCATGTTTCTCAGTAGGTTTTTGATCAGGTGGCCAAAGATATGTAGCAACCGTTTGAAAGATTGAAAATTGATTGTGCGTACCCCTGAAAAATATTGGCTACGCCCCTGTAGCGATCTTTCGTTGATAAAAAACCTGAGACAGTTTAGTTCTTTCCTTATGATTTTTGTTTACTGCAGTCGTGAGAGAACTGCGCTCCAGAGTACAAGAGTCACGCTAGGCTTCATCTTTATGTCACGGAATCATTTTTTTTTTTATTTTTTAGAGAGATTTTGGGGTACGGGTTACGAGAGACCCGAGAAAAGCCTCTGATGTGCGACCAGAATAAATTTATAGATTAATTATTAAATTAAAATTTAATAATAAAAATAAATGGAGTATATTAAATTTCGAGGCTTTTACCACAGGAGTATTTTCAAGTGACATAATTTTCGCCTAAGTTGGAAACCCCGCGAAATTCGCAAACCTTTGATCTCGCGAAAATTTCGTGCCAGCGGTAGGTACATATAACTGAATTCTATGTGTAACTGCGACTATTGAAATATATGAAATAAATACGTTAAGTAACTTTATTAACAATCCAAATACAATTATGTTATGTTACAATGAAACAACGTTTCGACATCCTGTCAGTCGCTGTATTTTGCTCCCTCGTTGAAGCTTTCTGCCTACTTTTTTAATTCCCCGATAAATTTCGAGGACGCGCGAGGGAAACACGCGTCCTCAAAATTTCGCCCTATAAATGAACCGGCGCCTGCTTCGCGGTCTATTGTAAATTTGACAATTTATTTTTGCTATTAAACTGACAAGCGTAGCCCCCTAGCCGGCAAAAATTTACATAGATCAGAGGAACTTAAGAGAATCGCTTACACTAAAAATCTAAAATATAGAACAATTTAGTAAAGGGTACTCGGTACTGAAAAGTCCAATAAACAGTGTCAATCAAGACAGAAACTTGGGGAATTTAGATAATGCAAATTGTCAACATGTTAGGGCGTTGAGATTTTCGTGTTCAAATCAAAGACTGCCAACTAGGGCAAATTGTCTGTTGTGGCGAACTCTGTTAGGCAACTTTATCAGGAAAGCCGTATAATTCTATCTTTCTAACGTCATCGACGAATCAAATCGCGCAAAGTTCTACGTAAAGGAAAACGGTAGGTGAAATGTTTTAGGAGTTAACAACCACCTTACGCAGACTACCCACCCATGTACTTAAAGTTGCCGGCAATTTGCTAGCTTTAGCACGGATAACCACCGAAGCAGAGCATAATTGCTTCGAATTTAGTTTAAATTCATACAATCGAACTTTGCACAAATACTTGACAAAAAGCAACTAAAGCTTTTCGCAAAAAAAGGAGATAATCAATTCCAGAGAAAATCAGAATGCTTTTTAATATAGTGCAGTTAAGGCCTTCGAAAGACTAACAGTGTCTGTGCGACATTTTCCAAAATTAACATACAGTTTTACACGACATTAAATTGGTATGTAAATATTTGTAAGGCATGTAACAAGTTGCTAAACTTCGGATCGTAGGGCCTTGAAACTTAAGTAACTCAATACAAATGTGTTATCAACTATGTTATTTATCACCTAAACGAAAATCGCGCGAGTTTATGTGTATGGTGTATAAAAAATTATGATCGTCAAGCATATCTGCTGCCTGTCACGCCATTCAATTGTGATTGATTCTTGTGTACAGAACCTTTCATGAATTTATCATATTTATCCTTTTCGACACGATGGAATATTGTTTTTAATATGTTTCCGTTTTAAAAAATGTCCAATGTTCAATTCTAACAGTTCTTTAAAAGTTTTATCTTTGAATTTCTATTTATTGAATTATTTCCCTTCGTAGTGACAACATGATTCGCATACTACTTTCATCCAGGAAGACTTCAACCGACATCCGGTTTTCTATACTACATTTATGTTTTGTTCTTGTTTTCTTTTTATTTCTTTGCTTAGTTATTGCTCATTTCCAAGTAAACCTACGGAGCTATAAGGTTTTACAAAAGGCTACGCAAATTTTTGAATGATCATAGACACAAAATATTCTTGGCATTGGTGATACCCTTGGGGGTACACTCAAGACTCACTTGTATAATTCCACGTTTTATTCGTTCCTACAATACGCTCTTACATTTTTTCCAACCGATTCGATTCCTCTCGAGTTCTTACACTCTCAATCACCATCTCTCTTCTCCGATTTCAAAAGTCAATCAACGAAAAAATCAAAAAATGTCATATCCGGTAATTATATTTCGGCACTCGACAGTTCCGGTCACGCTCCCCTAAAAATTAATGTTCTTAATTTTTACTCTTTGTCTCCTCTGTTCAGAACGTCAAGTCTAGTCAAGTTCAAGTTCACGATCAACGATCAGTTTGATTTTCGCTCTCGCATCGTGGGCTGCCCTTCTCTTTGCCACACTCCTGTTGGGTTCTTGACTTGTAGTTTCGTTCACCTCGGCCGGTTCCTTGCTGTAGCTCCTTATTTCGAGGGGACACACTAGCTGAAGTGGACGTTGAATCTTGTTTCCTTTGTGTAGCAGAACAACTCCCCTCACAACTCCGTCTCTCCCTTTCACATGTTCAACCACTTTGGCCTTCTTCCACTCGCCTCGGTTCCTGTTCTCACCAACCACTAGAACAATCTCTCCTATCTCAGGCACTTGTAGCTTGTCCTTTCTGTTAACTCTGTGCGATTCCATTAGACTGTGGACATATTCTTTCTGCCAACGGTGCCATGCGTGTTCTCTAGCTTTTTTCAGACGTCTGTGCAGCTTGGTGACTTCCTCCTCGTCGACCTCAATATCTGCTAGCTCATGAGCATTCTGGCCCCACATCAGAACATTTGGCGTCAAGGTTCGTGGTCCGCCCTCGTCACTCTCAAGGTATGTTAGGGGTCGATTGTTGAGGTGCTTCTCGGTGTCTATGACCACTGCTTCAAGTTGTTCAAAGGCAAGATGTGTGTTTCCCAGCGTCTTGTACACTGTTTTCTTGATGTCTTTAATCAGCCTTTCGTACATTCCTCCCCACCATGGTGACTTGGAGAGATTGAACTGCCATTTAATCTCTTCTTGTGCGAGGAAATCTTGTAACTTCTCACTCTTACGAATCTTTTTAATCCATGTTGCCGTTGTCTTAAATGTCGCGGCGTTGTCTGATATAATTCGCTCTGGTCTCGTTCTTCTTGTTATGAAGGCGTTTAGCTTCCTTTGAAATTCCTCAGCTGTCTGGGTACTGGTCAGCTCCAGGTGCACCGCTCTCGATGTCGCACATGTGAAAATCAGCACATAAGCCTTCTCCTCCCTTGTCTTGCTAACCTTGCACTTCAACGGCCCGGCAAAGTCCACACCCACGTACTGAAAGGGACGACTGACCTCAGTACGAAACTCTGGTAGCATGGAAGTGGTCGGCGCTCCGTATGGCTTGGTGGCGAACACCTTACAGATGTTGCAGTTACGTATCTCCTTCTTCACTAGGGTACGGAGTCGAGGTATCCACCATTCTTCCCTCAAAGCCGCCATTGTGTTGGCCACACCCAAGTGCTTTATTTGAGCGTGGACGTGTTGAATGAGCTTCTGAGTAAACGGCCCATCCTCTAAGTAGGTTGGGTTGTATCCCTGGATTCTTCCAGTGCATTTGAGGAGTTTGGTCTCCTTGTCCCTGACTAGTTTCCATCCGGGTCTTACCATGTCATCAGGGATTCCTCTCTGTACTCTTTCCACCCAATGTTGTCTAGCTTTCGCAAGTTCTTTGGTACACAGTGGGCCCGACTTCTTCTTTATCTTCTTTAACTTGGCAAGACTGTTGGTCTTGAATCTCAGGACCCAAGCAGTAATCCGTAGCACTCTCCAATACGTGTTTCGCAAGAGCAGCTCTTGCCACTCATCTGTCTCTTGGTCTTCACTGCTGCCTTTAACTTGTTCCTTGGTTTCGGTTGGCATTTCCTCCCTCGTGTAAGCCACAATATCCTTCAGTGGTTTCTCTTCTTCTTGAGACCTTGGAGTGCACTTAATGCTTGGCTGGGGTGGCCACTCCTCCTTTGTTAGTAGCCACTGTGGTCCTTCGTACCATCCATACTCCTCCATCTTGCCCAGAGATGCACCTCTACTTCCCAGATCAGCAAGGTTTTGTTCTGTGGGGCAATATCTCCATTGAATTTCGAATTCTTCCGTTATCTGGGTCATTTTCCGCACTCTGTTTGAGACGAACACCTTCCAGGACTTTCCGGGATTTAAAATCCAGTATAAAGCTACCATGCTGTCCATCCACACTGTGATACTTTCCACTGGCCATCCTCGCAGAGCGTTATGGAGATTCTTCGCTAGATTTGCCGCCATTTGTCCACCGATTAACTCTAATCTTGCTATTGAAGTGTTTCGTTTGGAGATCCTCGATTTCGATGTCAGGAGGCCTTTGACCACGCCTGAACTGTGCTCTACTACGGCTATGGCGGCAGCGCAGCAGGCTTGATTACTTGCATCGGCGAATATGTGTAGGTGTACTGCTTCTACCTTTGTCATGCCTCTCATTATGCTCCTAGGTACGGTCACATTTTTCAATTGCTTTGTCCACTTGGTCCACTCCTTTCTTAGGGGATCCGATATCTCCACTGTCCAACCTTTCTTCTCGTCACACGCCTCTCTGTATATCCGCTTTCCCTCCACAGTAGTCGGCGATAATATGCCGAGGGGGTCATATATGCTACCCAGGTGGCTGAGAATAGTTTTCTTGGTAACCGGTTCTTCCTCAGCAAATCGTCGCATGGTTAATTCTAACGTGTCGTTTTGTTTGTCCCAGTTAAGTCCAAGTATCTTGCTTGCATTGGTCATCCCATCACTCTCAAGCTCTCGAAGATTGGACTCCCATTTGTGAACTGGAAACCTTGCCTCCTCCAATATCTGGGTAGCTTCTGATTTGAACCTTTTCATTTCTTCTAATCCTTGGCCAGTTTTCATTAAGTTATCCACATAGGTGTTGTCTCGCAGCGTTTGAACTGTTTCTCTGACCTCTTCAGGCTGTTGGTTGTAGTGATTCTGTAAGGTGGCTCCAAGTATGAATGGGCTTGCCTCTGCTCCAAAGGGTACTCGTGTGAACCGGAAGTGTTCTTCTTGTCCATTCACTTTGAATAGGAAGCGGAATGCATCCCTGTCGTCTTCCTTTATTCCCACTTGTAGAAACGCCTTTTCTATGTCCCCGAGTAGAATATCTGTTGACATCCTCGCTCTGATCAGTATATCCCACATAAGTGGCTGTAAGGGTGGTCCTCTGTACATGCAGTCATTGATACTGTTCGCCAAGTAGTGAGGCTTAGCGCTCGCATCAAACACCATTCTGACTTTTGTAGTGGCTGCATCTTCTCTGATCACTGGCTTGTGTGGCATATAAAACACACGGTCTCCTGTCGGACGATCGGGCACCTTTTCAATGATTCCACTTTCGTTCTGGGTCGCTACAATCTTCTCATACTCTTCTTTCAGCTTCATGTTTTGCTCTAACTTCTTCTCAACTCTCTGTAGGCGCTGTCTGCTTTGCGTTTCGTTAGTCTCCGCTAATTTCCGTCCTGGAATCCAGGGAACGTTGACTTCGTATCTCCCATCTGCTTTTCTTGAAATGTTTTCTACGAACTCTGTGTGCACGTCCAACTGCGAGCTCTCTCCCCGGTCCTCTACTCCTAATACATTCAGACTGTACAACCGTTCGTAGTCACTCGTTTCTCTGGTGAACAGACAGCCATCTGTGACGCGATCACCGCCATGAATGACCCAGCCAAAGGTCGTTTCTTCAACTATGGGCTCCCCTGGCTTCCCTTTGAAAACATCTTCTGTCTTGATTCGGCAGTAGGTACTATCACCTAGGGTGACATGGATTGTGTAGTCATCTCCCGGGTTTTTATAGAATCGCTTGTCTTTTGTGTGATCGTATTTCCATTTCAGGGTGCTAAGGTCTGGTCTCCGTATGGTCGTGAAGTCCGCCATCTTTGCTCCAGTGACTTCAATCCGCTCTCTCGCCTGTCCATCAACTGAATCTATGGTTAGGTCGAAAATAGGCATGGACTGTTTCTGTGTTCCACTCAGCGTAACTATTTGCCGGGTTTCGTGACGTACTGGGTTTAAACTTTAGCCTTCTGACTGCTTCCAGTGAGATGAAGTCCCTACCCGATCCTGTGTCAAGGTAAGCCCACAGTGTTGTTCCATTGATCTTAACGGGGATTATTGCTGGGAGTGTCTCCTCGGCTGATGGCGTATACACGGTGAGTAGGGGGTTGTCATTTCTGTCACAAATGCTTGTGTGATGCCTCCCTTTACATTTGAAACAGCCACGGCTTCGGCAATGATGACCAATGTGCCCCGCCCTTCCGCAATTGTAGCACAATCGATTATCCGCTAGAAATTTCCTTCTGCTCTCTAATGTCTTGTACGTTTCAGAACGGTCTCCCCAGTGACCTTGTTTGCAGTAGAGGCAGACGGGTGTGGTTTTATTTTGATCCGGTTGTGATTTGTCATCTCCTTTTGCAGTGTACCAGTGTCTCTCCTTCTTCTGGTTTTCTCGAACAGTTCCAGGCTGTTCTTCCATTCTGTTTCTCTTCAGCCATCCTTGTAGGTTGTTCATCAGATCCTCCATTCGCCAATTCTCCCAATTATCGTCAGTCCGTACGAGGTCTGGCTTCACTTGCGGTAATTTGTTTAGTGTGGAGATCACAAACCCTCGCAGCATGTCGGCTTCACCCATCGTAACCAGTGCGTCGTAGTTTCTGCTGAGATTTTCGTAAAATTCCTGAATTCTAAGGAAGTGGTTTCCTTTAACACTCGGAAGATTTACAATTTCTTGCACGTGAGCGCTTACCACCAGCTTGTTTTGGCCGTACTCTATCTTCAGTCGTTCCCATGCTGTTTTGTAACCGATGTCGCCGGGTTTTAGGTTTCCAATTTTTCCACGTACAGCAGGGGTTACCATCTCGAGCAGATAGCCAAATTTCTCTTCTGCGCTGATAGGTTTATTATGAACTTGCGTCACGAACATATTTTCGAATCTCACCCAGTCGGTAGGTGTTCCTTTGAAAGGAGTTATCCTAAGCTTCGGTAATTTCGCTGTTGTAGCGCGAACGTTGTTCTCCAATTCCAATTTCTTTTGCGTAAGTTCAAGTTCTGCGTCGAGTTTTTCCTCCCACATCTGCCTTTGTTTTTCGTGCATTTCTTGTTGATATTGCCTTTCCTTCTCATATTTCAACTCCAAATTTTCACTCTCGGTCTGTTGGGCTTTCTGGTTCTCCCTCTTCTCCAGTATCTTCAACAAGCTCTCTCTTTTGTCGACGAAAGGGGAATATTTCGCCTTGGTATTCTTTTTCCATTGTCGTACGTCTCTTGGTGTGTAAACATCACGTTCCAATTTCAGTTCTTGCATTTCAGACACGAGGTCATTGAGCCGATCCAGTATTTCATCTGTTCGTTTGCACACAACTACCATTTCTTTAAAATCGCCGGTTTCAATCGATTCTTCTGTATCTCCCAGATAGTAATCCAACTTGTCGATTTCCCTTTTGATGTCCTTTTCGAATTTTTTCTCCTCCTCGCTGAGACCTTCCAAATTTTCCATGTTGATTTAGTTGAGCGGCCGATTTCACCACGCCACAAATCCTCTGTTTGTTCGCGATCTTGTTTCCGCTAAACTCCTCTCCCACGTAAACGTATCCTGGTCCCGGCACCACTAATGTACCGAACTTGGGGGTACACTCAAGACTCACTTGTATAATTCCACGTTTTATTCGTTCCTACAATACGCTCTTACATTTTCTCCAACCGATTCCATTCCTCTCGAGTTCTTACACTCTCAATCACCATCTCTCTTCTCCGATTTCAAAAGTCAATCAACGAAAAAATCAAAAAATGTCATATCCGGTAATTATATTTCGGCACTCGACAGTTCCGGTCACAGTAGTTTCAAATATGAAAACCAGTGACTTATACCAGACTTACATATAATTAAACAATCTTCCTTGCCCAATCGGCTATATTTCTTCGACACCAAATGCAAATCCTTTCCTGTTGTGTTGAGTAGCTAGATAAATCATCCGTTGTAACAGCCTGAATGTCCAGGCTTGTAAGATGCTAACCTTTTGAATGGCACAACTTGGTCATGGAAACATTTTAGCGTTATATTTGGTGTCAAGGAGGTGTTTGTGGGTTGCATTTTTCGAAGTTTACGTGTGCATACAAACTAAGGATAACCTTGTTTTGATGTTGAATGACAGCATACAATTAACGCTAGGTGTACTCACTGGATTTTCGGGCCTCGCTCGCAGTCTCGTTTTTTAGCAGTTTTCCATGTTTGGTATTCTCGTTTTTGTTTAAGTTTGTTTTTAAGTAATCACGGTCATACAATCGTTCCCTTGTATACTTTCTCGTTTTACTTCTTTGTAAAAGTCATGACTAAGACGAGTTGAATAAGGGGGTATATTTTTATAGGATCAAAATCGAAACTCCAGACACTGCTACAAAATTTATTGAAGACTCGACTTTATTCTTTGTAGATTGTATTCACTTTAAACTTGGCCTTAACTTTCGGAAGTAATTTTGTGTTAAATTTAAGTCGGAGGAAACGATAAAAAACATGCAGGTTTTACCCCACATTCCATACAGGGTATAGAAATAAAACAAAATACAAGAATTGATTCCCTAATGACATATTTAAACACTTCCGTACTAATTATTGCATGGGACTATTCTAACTGACGAAGTATTCAAAGGAATTCAAAAGAAACATGACGTTGACATCTTCGTTTGTAGCTAATCTTTACAACTTCTTGACCAAAAGTACGGAACGATATAGAAATGGAATTTTAACGTGTTTTGTGAAGTGTAAACGTACCCGAATCCCTTCCGCAGGAAGCGTTTAATGACAGCCTTTAACGCTACGTGGACTCAGTAAACGTGTCAAAACCTGAAAACGAAACATTAAAAATATAATTTATGTCGCCACCAGGGTATAAATATAATGTATTCCAAGCCAGTATCCACGCTTTGAGAACATCAATTTGCTTCACATAGAAGAGTTGTTCCTAGCCTTTTGCACTGTTTGTAAAGGTAAGCCGTTTGTTTTATATATCATACATATTCTGAGTCCGCTTCTGTTGGTCTGCCGAGAGCACCGATGCTAAAAAAAAATATGCTATGTTTTGAATCGCGATTTCGAAAAGGACTTTGGCCAGCGCAGTTCAGCATGACAAAGATTCGCGAAAGTTCATCATGTACTATAGTTCTAAACTCACAAAAGTTTTGCATTAACAGGCGATTTTTTATTGCTTAAATTTTTAAAATGTAAGAGTAATGATAAAATATAAGAGTGAATGGCAGTTGGTGGTCAAACGAGAGCGTCGCCGAATCGCAACTATTAAGCCTGCAGAAGTCGCCTGATAGCCGCGCTCCTTTATCGGTTCTCACTTTTCTAGGCAGTTTTAGAAAAGCGGCTTGTTGAAGATATTACTTTTTCTAGAAAGTGTTACCCGCGATGTTACGGTAAAGATCCGATATCTGTAGGAACAAACGAAAAAGTCTCGCCATCTTTTTTCCCTCAAATTTACGGAAACTTAGACTGCTGTTGTTTCACCGTCGAAATGTAGCTTCTTTAAAACCGGTTTTTGTTATAGAGCATGTAAGATATATTCTGATAGGGTAGTGTTAGAGCGCTGCAAAACCGACAGTTTAATAAATTATTGAAAAAAAAAGAACAGTATTCCCAAAATGTCGATTATTCCGTTATTTACCTTGTAAGTAACGTTTGAAGAATGTCGTTAAACGTGCCTCAGATGCGAAAACTTCACTGACAACGTAAACTAAGTTCAGACATTCACGTGCTGTTTACAATGGAATTAAATTCGCTTAATTACTATTTACTTCTTGGCCTGTTCTCCTCGTTGGCAATTATACAGATGGGTACAACTAGTGGTAAAATTAAAACAGCAAGAAAGGAAGGAAACTGAATACAAAACCGAAAATGTTTGAGTTACCAACGTTTTGACGTCTCTGATATCAAGTGCA
The DNA here is from genome assembly GCA_024195265.1 of Dendrophyllia cribrosa. NCBI lineage: Eukaryota > Metazoa > Cnidaria > Anthozoa > Scleractinia > Dendrophylliidae > Dendrophyllia > Dendrophyllia cribrosa. Next base: position 33,639,747 of record JAJLRJ010000007.1, on the reverse strand, counting down.
GTCATGTCACATTCTTTGAAAATTATGTCAACACGGTCATACAATCGTTTCCTTGTTTACTTTATCATTTTACTTTCTTGTAAAGGTCATATTAGACGAGTTGAATAAGAGGGTACAGTTATATGATCAAAATCAAAACTCCACAGGCTGCTGCAACATTTCTTGAAAAATCGGCACGAAGCATGCCGCCGATTTATAGTGGAGTTATTCAAACTAAAGGGTAAAAATTATCGAAAAATAGCAACGTTTCGCGCAACAGAAAACCCAAATGAGCAAAAAGAATAGCGAGCGAAAAGCGAAAAGCGAAATGGTCAGTGAGAGGTTTCAAAGAAATAAAAACATAACAGAAAAATGGACGCAGAAACTGACCGAAAACACGCGCTGGTATCACCAATAAATGCAAGCGAATGTGCTATTCACTCATCATCTCTACAATTCTGCTAACCAAAAATTTCCACTTTGGCTTTGATGGAGAAAATAGAACAAAGCGTAGACGACCGTGTGAAACACGGAAAACCGCAGCGGAGAATACGCTTTGACGCTACAATATAATACGCTACGACGTTGCGAAATGCGCTCCGGATTGTGATGTAAACAAAAGGGGGCAGGGGGGGAGGGGGGGGGGGGGGGGGGGAGGCTGGGCATATCATTTTAAGTTGTGCTTGTCCCCTTGTGTGTACTAGTTATGATAATTGGTCTCACATGCAGCCATTTCTAGGGTCATCATGTTTCCTTCCTCTTTTGCGTGATTACCCTGAAAACAGCTGCATAGGAGTCTACACACTGATGGATTGTTGGAACAAAATATGTTACAAACTGAACACAGAAACAAATGAAAAGGAGTCCAGTGCAATCAATTTAATATAGTAGGCATGAGTTATTTCCTTAATTTTGAAGACAATCCTTGGTTCAAACTGTGTTAATGTGTTTATACAGGTTTTGCAGTAGTTTGTGCTTTGGGATAAAATATTAGAGAACACAAGATAACTAGCAATTGGTGCCACAACTGTGGTTGTCTCTGTGTATTCTTTTGTGACACATGCAACATGACTTGATTGTCTCTTGCTTGAATTAAGTACTGTTGCTTTGTACAAAACTTTGCTATGTATAATATGTCCAATAAGTGCAATTAGTTGCATTTCTCTTCATATTATGCACACACTGCGCAGTAGATACATGTACATGTAGTACTGGTAGCTTGAGAGAGAGCATGATGTAAAGTTGATGAGCCAGCGAAGACGATCCTTGTACAATGTATTGTTTACATAAGCTCTTTTGACTATTCTGCAGCTGCTGTCGCTTCTGTCGATGCTTGTTTTAACACAGGCAGTATGTGGCTACAGTGACTGAGGCTTGTAACACAGAATATTCGCAGAGAAACTTGTAACCATTTTCCCAACCTGCTCTGTATTTTAGCAGTTCGTGCAGCATGTGCACATTGTAGTCCGTTCTTTGAAATGAAATATTATAGCACACAAGACAGCTGGAAATCAGTGCCAAAACTAAAAGTACCACATCTTGAATAAAGTAGCTACTGTAGAATATGTCCAAGAAAAATGAGTTCTTGTTTTTCTTTCCACACGCTGGACAGTAGATATTACATGTAGCTTGTGAGAGTGTATGATGTAGAGTAAATAAGTCAGCAATGACCATTCTTTGAACAGTGTATTGTTTACATAAGCTTTTGTTGACTATTCTGCAACTATTGCCATTTCTGTGATGCTACATGTATATGTGGATGCTTGTTATAATGCAGGTAATACTTGGTACATCAACTGGAAGTGGATAGGTTAATTGTAATTGATGACTCCCTCAAGCTGTTTTTCTGAGTTGTACATTCTCAATGATTTCTATTTTTGTCACTCAATTCTGCAAACAGAAATTATAGGAGACTGTACTTTAATAACTTAGTATAAACATAATTGTACCTAAAAAATATGTTAAAGAGTTCACTAGTTGTATCATAAGCAGCTTTCCCAATTATATTACAAGACATACATTTACTCACCTCATATGCAGCATGGAGGCTTTGTGACCCAATGAGTCACAAGGACTCCTGATGGGGAGCCCTTATTTGGGGTTATACACCCCACATAAATTATCACAATATTGTTGGTTCAGACCATACTACTACAGTTGTGTATGATGCATATCACTTACAAGTACAATAAGTTATGTACACTTTCCTAATGTTTTATAAATATTTGGTGTCAAAATTAATATTTTTATTCAGACTGCTAAAGGTGGCTGAATACAGTTTGCGCACGCTCTTCAAATTTCAGCTGCTTACGCGAGTTAGTGCGCGCAGAGTTTTGAGAAAAACAAACGTGGCGCCTATTCAGCGATCGTTTTATTTCGCCCAGCGTGGATCGCGAAAGTGGAAGTGTTGTTTTTTGTCTTAAAATCAAACAATTTGTTGTTCGTAAAAATGTTTGTTGAATCAATAGATAATATAACGAACCATTGAAGAAATACACTGCCATTTTGGTCGTTTTGTCTTTGGATCAAGAACCCAGTCAAATGCAACGCATGCGCAGTTGACCAAAAAATTGTGACTGGATGTTTTAGCGACTTTCCTCGGAAACGTGCTGATTTCTACGAAACCACTCATTAGAATTTCACGAAATTTGGCACAATAATAGTTCCGAATATGCCGAACTCACCTGCCATCAAAAATTTGAAATCTAACAGAGGAGATTTTTACAAAACCTACACATATTAAACCACAAATTACAGAAGATCCTTCTGTCAAAATTACATAAGACTAGTGTTGGACAAAATCTAATGACTAGATTTTCTGAAAATAAACGAAACCAAATATTGCAGGCTCATTTACAATCCACCATGTTGCCATGGCAACACCCTAAAAGCTCAACAAAAATATGAAAATATATAGCTTGTTGCTTAATCGTATGTCTCACCAATTTTGGACGCCCAGACGTTAGTGGTTTTAAAATGACAATGAATGACGCATAGGTACAGTGAAACTGTGTTCAGCCACCTTAAGTGTTAATATAATTGAATAAATGAATGAATACCTTTATTTAAGTGTCTATACTGAAATAGCAGTAATAAAACCACTATATGGGGACACTAAAATAAATTAAAAATAACAAAATCTAACTATTGTAATAATGCTGAATTTGTGTATGATGCATATTACTTACAAGTACAATAAGTTATGTACACTTTCCTAATGTTTTATAAATAATTATTTGGAGTCAAAATAACTTTTTTTAATCAGACTACTCAAAGTGTATGACAGATTTTTTTTATTTGCTTATTGGAATCTACATGGCATTCTGATAAGAAAGTCGAAAAAAGTTTTTCTATATCAATTTTTCTTGTCCGTGATTTAGCTGTCTAAAAACTTGAAATTTCACTTCCGGTTGGTTACAAAACCGCACAAGAAGAAAGACTGGAAATAGTCCGCTGTGACATCAATACAAGAATGCCAGTGTCATGGTTTCTCAGTTCCTCCGTTTTTTGGTGTGTGTTGCTACAACCATAGACCACACCTTAATAGAACCATTTTTCTTCCTCAGGGCGCACCAATAAAGGCGAGGAACCGAGAAACCTCAACACTGGCATTCTTGTATTGACGTCACAGCAGACTATTTCCAGTCTTTCTTCTTGCACGGTTTTGTACCCCACCAGAAAAGAAATTTCACGTTTTTAGACAGCTAAAACATGGAAAAGAAAATCAATATCGAAAAAACTCTTTTCGATTTTCTTATAAGAACACCATGTAGATTCCATCAAGCAAATAATAAAAAAAGTCATATATACTTTAAGTGTTAAGAGATTTGAATAAATGAATGAATACCTTTATTTAAGTGTCTATAATGAAAAAGCAGTAATAAAACCTCTTTTAAGAGGCCCATTAAAATGGGTGTTGTATATTAGCATATTCATGTTGTAAATTAGAAAGGAAAGCGGTGTTGCATATTAGCATATTCATGTTGTAAATTAGTATGCGGAGTATTTGAGGCTTCATTATTCATTAAAGATTTTATTGTGTGCCTGGCCGCGGGCAGCCAAATTGTGTTGTGCTCATTTTGTGTCCTGATCAAATACTACAATGGGGATGCTATAAATTAAATTAAAAATAACAATCTAACTATTCTAATAAATGCTGAAAATGGTTAAAATTGTTTAAAATATTTACAATATATACAAGATAAAATACAAAACTTGCATTAAGAACTACAATATAAAATACAAGTGTCGCAGCAGTTATCAGTGGCTAATTAATATCTAAGTCAAGCTTACAAATGTTTTTCTTAAAGATGACAATGTTGGTAAACTTCTAATGTCTTTGGGTACAATATCTATAATTATCTTAGGCCCACTATATCTTATGGCATGCTTGCCATTTGTAACTGTATTGAATCTAGGGATTACAAATTCTTTGTTATGTAAGGCATATTTCTTTTCACACCTCTGAAACAGGTCAGCATTATACTTAGAACAGATGTTATTCTTAACCTTGTACATAAGAGTAGCTAGGTCCTGTAACCTTCAGTTTTGTAGAGTGCATAAATAAAATTTCAGTGTGATTTTTAGGCTTTTTATGATCATATTATTAACATCACTGTAAATAAATTATATAAGTTGTGAGATTTTTAAATCTTAGATCTTGTAGAATGTAATGCACATTTGATCATATATCACATGCTAATTTGCACATAACAAATATTAAATGATTATCCAATCAATCAATCAATCAATCAATCAACAGAGCAGCCCGTGTTTTGACCTATTCAGACTATGACGTAGATGCTGGTAATCTATTAGAACTCCTAGGATGGAAAAATCTTGCTTGCCAGCAACAAATTCAAAGAGCTACGATGGTTTATAGGTCTCTACACGGGTTGGCTCCAAACTATCTAAGTTCTAAATTTGAGAAGCGAGAAATTAGTTACAACCTAAGGGATTCTGAGGATAAACTTAATGTTCCATTGCCGCGCACAAACTATTATAAAAATAGTTTCAGTTATAGTGGCGCCATGCTCTGGAACAGCCTTTCTCATAATGTAAGGAAAGCTGAGTCCCTTGGGCAATTTAAACGACTTCTCAAAGAGGAACTATAAGGCACGGCATTCGTGGAAAGCAGGTTTTTATTATTTATTAAATTCTTCAAATATAGATATTTTTTTTTTTTAATATTAGTTTATTGCTTTGTGTTAGTATTATAATGATTTTTAGCTGACGAATTTTTACCGTGTTTAAATAAAGATTATCTATCTATCTATCTATCTATCTATCTATCTATCTATCTACCTATTTATCCACGTAACATTTATGAGTTAAAAACTTAAGATATGTATGTGGTAAATAAAAAATAAAAATAAAAGTCAAGATATATCAATAAAAACTAACTACTAAAACACAAATAGTGATTATTGTAAGAACCAATTGAAGATATTATTAAAAATTTAAAATGCTTCATACCTAACATTTATATATCATGTGAAAATAAGAGATACTTTAATGGCTTGGTGATCAGAATAGTATATACTGACAACAGAATTATCAAGAACAGTGAACATTTGTGGGTTGATATAGATGTGATCTAGTAAACTGCCAGCTGATACAAAAGTAGGACTTTGAACAATCTGTGTATAACTAAGTGTGTCCATCAATTCCTTTAGAACCTTGATTTCATTGTTATTTAGGTAGTTGATGTTAAAATCACCAAGAATCATATCAACAGAATTGTCATCAAGGATGTGTTTTAGGTTCTCGACATATTGGTGAATGTTTGTGCTCTGCTTTCGATATAATAAAAGGAGTGTTTTTCTTTTAAGTGTGTTGGTGCTAAAAATAACAAACTTAAGCGAATTCAGAGAAGAAAAGTATTCATGATCTACTATGCTAACTGTGTTTCTGAAACATACTGCTAAACTTGAGTACTTGTCAATACTGTCTTGTCTATATAGTTCAAACGGATGAAGTTTACTTCTGATGTCATCATCTATGTCAGTTGGTTTCAGTTGTGTTTCTGTGAGTAATAGCACATCTGAATTGAAAATACTTGCATCATGTTTTATATCAATACTGTGCTTTGGAAGAGATCTAATATTTAGCAGGGTGATAGTTACAGGTGGATTATTTTCAAACATGTTTTCCAGCTGTTGCTGTGACTCAATGTTTTCTTGAGATGTGTCTCTGAGCCTTTGATATTCTTTATGTACTCGAGGATCTGCTCTGATATATTTACTTTGAATGTTTCCAAGAATGTGCATGCCTGATAAGGAGGTTGCTCGGCTCAGTGCAACATATGTTTGTCCATAATTGAATGATCTTTGTTTGTACAAATCAAAACTGACAACAGTGTTTTCTAATGTTAATCCCTGAACTTTGTGGACTGTGCATGCCCATGCTAATGTCAGAGGAAATTGTATTCTTTGTACTTCTGGGGATGAGGGCTTACCTGGCCTAATTTTTATTTTAGCTAACACTGGTACAATAGGTACTACATTGTTGTGTGTGGCATATGAGTCTGCTGATTTATCTATGGTCATTCTACCAGCCCTTTCATCATCAAATTTCACATAGAGCTTATATGGCTTGTTGGTGATTTGGTCAACAGCAATTGTAATAGTAGTTCCCATTTGACCATTAACAAGTTTGTCTGTGATATCAATATTAGTGGTAAGCATTACTCTTGCACCTTCCTTCATATGTATTTCATAATCCAGGCCACCTGTTTCAGAGCGTCCTTTTGTAAGGAATTTGTCAATATCTTGCTTTGTGACTTGAACTGGATATTGATCTACAGATCTCAGCACAAACAGTGGTTTTGGAAGGTCTTGCAAAATTTTCATGTTGTGTTCATTAACTGGATCATTTTCAGCCCATATATGCAGGGCATTTCTTAGATAATTATCTTGCGATAAGGAAACTGATTTATCTTGAATGCATTTAATATCATCTTCAGTGTGTGAAGCAGTCCTGCATCTATTTAAAAGCTCTGTGAATTTAAGGTCACCCTTCTGTCTCATTATTTCATTTAGTTCAATCATTTTGAAACAATGCCAAGGGTGGCACAAGTTGTAAGCATCATTTCTGTAATCTGCAAAAATAGGTTTCTGGCGTATTGGTGGAAGCTGATACAGATCACCAACAGCAATAATACTAATTCCTGCAAATAGTCTGGAGTTTGTTGTGGCAAATATTTCTTTCAGTCTTCTGTGTATGTTGAGTAGCATTGTGTTGGATACCATAGATATCTCATCAATAATTATAACTTTTAGTTCTGCCAGCGATATTCGCAGCTGCGTTCTCTTTTGGTCCAACAATGCTGGTAGATTACCTCCAGCATTTTTAGGAATTAATAGGGCGGTATGGATGGTTGTAGCATCTATGTTCACAGCTGCAACACCAGTTGGTGCCATCATAAGGACTGTTGGCATTTCTGGATTTGATGGACCATGTCTAAATGTTTTTACCACAGTATGATAAATGGTTCTTATCAAGTGACTTTTGCCTGTGCCACCACCTCCTGTGACAAACAGATATAATGGCTCCATATCATTTGGTTGGTTGCTATTATTTTGTATCATTTTTAATCTACACCACGTCAAGACAGTGTTAAATGCATGGCGCTGCTTGCTATTGAGATACCTTACAGATTCGCGAAGCGAGTCATCTGAAATATCTGAAGGGTGTGGATAAGCTACAATTGCATCAGGTGGTTGATTAGACTGTGCAGATAATGACTGTGCAAGATGTTCAGGTAATTGCTCATGAAATGATTTATCAATTGGCACATCACTTTCCAAATCACATTGCACGTCTGCATTTTCTTGATCATTGAGAGAATCATACGAGTGTAGGTTACCAAGTTCATTATTTTTAAGGAATTCAAGGGCTTCTGAGACTGCGTCAGCATTTTGTTCAAATTTTGCTCTGTTACTTTCAACAACAGTTTGTACGTTATTTTCATAGAACTTTGATGCATATGTTTGATCATTGCCAATGAGGTCTGCAAGTTCATCCCTCCATGGAAAATATAGCATGAGTAAATGATGAAAAAACTTCTCAGGTTCTTTTCTTTTGTTGGGTGTATAAAATCTTACAACAGCTCTAATTTTTCTGCACTTCATAACTTCATTGGTAACCAGCAACCTTATCTTATCTGGTAGTGATTCTGTGGTACTTGTATTGGTATGTTGTGATTGAGCCACTGCATCAGTAAGAATATCTGGCTGTGAATCAATGGTTTCATCACTTGGAATTTTATAATCCTTGTAATAGTAAGCAGCAAACTCTGCTAAGCATAGTTTATCAACAGATACAAATGACTTTGGTCTGTTACTGTAACGCTCAATAATATTAGACTTGAAGATGTCTGTACTGTCATCCTCTAATTCATCAAGGCCATCCTGGCTCTTTGGTATACGCAGTCTGTTCTGTGGAAAGTCTGTGCTTATGTAAAGTGTTTTTGGAAATACTTTTCTCAGCCAAAGTTCCGGCATGCATCTGTACACACATTCTTGTGCACTTACTTCTCTGGTAGAGAGAAAAGCAGCACCTATTTTTCTCAGACTGTCTCTGACATTTGAATTAGAAATTTTTGCTTCTTTTGCAGCATTTGTAATAGCCTGAGAACATTCAGTTTCATCCTTTGAGAAATATGAACAAATGTATGTTATACATTTGTAGTGATTAAATACTGGCTGAAGGGTCTACATTTGCAGCAAATGCTTTGATCCCGGCAATAAAATAGTTGTTGATAAAACAACTGTCTGGTGGTCGTTTGAGATGCAACTCATAATCTGAATCACCAGAAATAGACAATGCCCAGTAATAATCTTGTTCAGAAACACCAGCACTTGTCAAAATTTGTTCAGAAGTTAAATTTGAGTTATATTCAGAGTTAGCTGGGTCCAAAATTTCATTAATTTTGGTTTTAACGGTTCTGAGAATGTCAGCTCGTCTTGTAAGGGTGCTAGTTTTCACCTCCTCGCTTAAATCATCTGAGAGAGGCTTTGCTACCATAGTCTTGTGTGTGAAAAACTGACCAAAATTGAACCGGCATGGTATGTTTTTATACTTTCTGCATGTTTTAGAATGAGTATGTTTCTGGTAGGTGGCAACTAACTCATGTAGTTTTGAATCAGCATCCTTATTTGGAAGGTAGGCCTGGACATGCTTGTCTACAAATTCTGTGTACGCTTGTATATTGTCATGTGTAAGTGTTGGACAATCAGAAGTCCAGATTAGCGCATGCAAGTGAGGAGATCCTCTCATCTGAAATTCAATTCTGAGAGCGTAATAAATTATCTTTCCAATAGGATTAGCATTGGTCATCAAGACTTCTTTGAAAAACGTTTCAACCCGGTACTGGAAATGCTTTGCAACAACAACAGGATTTAGATTTAGCATCGAGCACTTCTCATTATATGACAAAGCTTCAACTTGTTCATCAGTCATGTTTATCCCTTGAGTTCGTGCAATAATTTGAAACAGCTCAGGCCATCTGAGATCAGCACAAGATAAAGTCATAAACCAAGTTGGAATGCCAAGCTGCTTGACCATAGCAACCACTTCAAACATAAATTTTTGCCAGTATGGTAGAGAGCCTGGAATTTGCCTCATGAATAAATAGGCTTGGTTTTTGCAAATAAGATTCTGTAAACTCTGTTTGTCTGTTCTCATTGAAGAGGCCGTCATTTGCTGACCGCTAATTTTTTTCATGGCAATATTGATACTATCTGATACTTTCTTTTGTTCGATTATGAACTGTGCAAAAAACAAGTACTCAGGATTTGTTGCAAATCGTCCACTATAATGTAGAAGTCGTGCATTGAAGTACTTTACCGGGCTCAGTTTGATGTCTCTTTCAGCTGTAAAACCAAACCGTCCCTTTGGAAATAAGTTTGGAAATGCAAGCTCTTCACACTGATTGTCAGTCATAAATGATACGGGGTGCTTATTCTCACCTGGTGCTATGTTATATATTTCATTCCCCATGGACAAAATGCTTTCATTCCTTTCTTCAATTACAGGATAATCTGGAATTAGAGACTGTAAACAGGTCTCACTGATTGGCAATCTATGTTCATTTAATGGGTCATCAATCTCCACACAAGATTCATCAGTCAAAACATTACTGCAGCTCTCGACACCTGTGAGACCATTAACATTTGCATGTGAATCAAAATGGTCTTCACATGATTGTAAAGTTGTCATTTCTTTGTCAATGTTTCCTATGTCAATAGTTATGTCCTTATACAGTGCATTGTGTGTCTTAAGCCAGTTTAATGCATTTAATAACAACTGTGGCCGCACAGCTTGAAAAAAGACATGACCTCTAAATTCTAGTTTCCTTTTTAGTTTCAACATTATTATTCCAGAGCTTGAAGGTGGACGGGGCAGAACTTTACAGGTCTGTTCACAATTAACAGGCACATTGCAAATTGCACCTTTAATCTTTTTTTGCTGGCCTTTTGGCATAACCACAATCTTTTCAAAAACTATTCTCTGTGCTACTAAAATTTGTTCAAGTTTTTCAAGTGTGGAGAGTTCTTGAGGGATTTCATCTAAATACAAATTATTATAGACAGCTTGACATGGAATGCTTCCCTTCAAAACCTTGGAATGGCAGGTTTTACAAATGTATTCTTTGCCATCAAAAGAGTTTGTATCCGTAAAAAGATTCTGGGTTTTATACTTGCTCTTTACTAACATTAAAACTGACCTTCTGTAGAGTATCCTATTACAGACTGAACATATGTAGTAAGGCCCTTCTCTAATTTTTTGTTTAAATATTGTAATGTAATGGTCTAAGCTGTGTGTCTGGTCGGCCTTAACTTTTCTTGCCTCTTTCTGTTGTTCTTTGAGGTTGGCATCCATGTCATGATACTTATTTTTTGCACTGTCAATTTTCTTTCTTTTAGCTTCTGGTTCCATGTCATGATATTTTTGCTTTATTTTATTAAGAAGTTCACCTTTTCCCTCTTGGTCCATCGATTTGTAATTCTGTTGACTTTTAGAGAGAAGTTCTTCTTTTCTCTGTGGATCCATTGACCTATACTTTTCAGCATTATTTGAAAGACATTTTTCTTTTCTCTGTGGATCCATTGACCTGTACTTTTCAGCATTATTTAAAAGAAGCTCTTTTTTTGTCTGTGGATCCATTAACCTGTACTTTTCAGCATAATTTGAAAGAAGTTCTTCTTTTTTCTGTGGATCTATTGACCTGTACTTTTTAGCACAATTTGAAAGAAATTCTTTTTTTCCCTCTGGATCCATTGAGCTGTATTTTTCTCTCCTTCTCTTTGCAATTGACACCTTTTCTGCAGCAGATTTATGCTTTCTTAATATTTGTTTCTTTTCCTTGGTGGACAGTTCACATGAACATCTAAGAAACACAATCTCATACCTTGCTTTAAAATGATTAAATTTACTTTCAACAATAGCACAAAACAGATCAATAACAGAATCTACATCTGAAAATACTTGGGGTACATGTGCTGGTTTGACATCATCATATGCAAAAACATTATAACTTAGCTTCTGCCTTGCACACCACTGGAAAACACAACTAATGCAGTAGCTTGAAATCCACATCAAAAAGCCTGTACTGCTTTCTTTATTATCTAAAATAACACTCTTAAGATGTTGTTTACTAGGAACCACATTACCGGACAGATATCCCTGAGATCTGAAACAAGGAACAACTTCAACACGGCCAGTACCTATGTCTAATCTGTCTGGCAAATCAGCAAAAAAAATATGTTTTCCACATTGATATTTCTGGTGAAATGCTTTTCCATTTGAAATGATGCTATCTACGGTTTCGGACGTCCAATAGTTACAAGACTTTAAAGTTGAAAAGCAAATAGAATAAAAAGATATAGCACAACATTCTTTGCAAGAACAAAGATTAATTTGATTTAACTGCTCATTACAACTCGCATCAGGATTTTCAACATACACTGAATTAATATTTTCACTGTTGCTTTGCATTTCAATAATGTTTATGCCTTTAATCTCATACGTATTAGATGATTGTGTATACAAATTCTGAAAATATTGTACCAAATTCACCAATGAATCTATTTCTATTAATGTACATGTTCCATATGGGTGTGCCATACCTAATAAATCTCTGTTATGAGAATCAAAAACTTTAAATCCCCCATTAGGCAGACAGTATATTGCCACCGTAAAGATGTCAACTGTTAAAATAAATGCATGATAATTATCAGCGATCAAAGAGTTAAACGCAACTGACAGTGATGTAACATAAGGGAAGTCTGCAATTGGAGGTGAAACCCTATTTAACAATCCAGTATAACTTTCACTGTATCTTAACTCATAGTTAGTGTCAGATATGCTAACCATAACAGGCAATTCTGTCAACAACAAGAGCCTCTGTTTGGCTGATTGTGACAATGCTGAATACATATTATTCCCAATGTTCATAACTTGAACTAAGTCAGCTGAGGAGGTAATTGAATTTCTGAAGTTAAAAACAAGTGCTGACAAAGACATTGCTACACATTGTGTACCTGTGTTTGTTGTACCAAATACTTCCATATTACCTTGACTGTAGGGTGCAGCAATGGTTTTAGTAGGATCGACAATTCCAGGACCTGGATTTCTTTCGATGTCTGTGGAAAGCATTATTTTGCAGTAATTAGCTCTCTGATTGAGGCTCTTGAAAACAGCAAGTTTTTCATTAGCTTTGTGGTTTCTGGTGGATTGTACATGTACCTTAGTTGATTCTCCAAGGTTTTGTTTACAATGATTCAAATACTTTCTCTCATTGATTCTAACATGTTTATTCTTACAGTTCAGACCAGTTCTGAGGGGGTTCCCTTTACCACAAGAGCAGTTAAAATAATTGGTAAAACAATGGATTTTTGAAGACACTGGAAAACTACTTGATATATTTTTTCGAGCTTGTCTTCTTAACTTTCTGCTCTTTCTAAAAACACGCAGAAGTTCTTTTATGGGTATTCTGCTTGGTTCACGTGAACGAATTCGTGGAACCCGCTTCTTAGCATGGAACTTCTCATAACGAGATCGACAATTGGACACCAAGCACAATTCGCTACTGAATTCAGCAGGAATCTTCTCTAATTTACCACAAATCTGATCATGATACGTGGAGGTAAGCGCCATGATAATAATCAGATGTTTAACCAGCGAGACGACGAGTGTTTTTGTCGACCAAAACAAAATAATAGAGCCTTGGATTTATTAAGCTTATTTCCTTCGCTCAAAACTCGGGTAACAATGCTATAGGTTCGTGTAAAGTACTATGATAGCAAAATGAGTAGTTACTCTTGATCTTTTAGTAGTCTTACCTTCGAAATTCTCACACAGTATTTCCTCAGTTGAGAAACCTCAGGCAGATGAATATGATCTTTACAGCACCATGCCAATGACAGGTTAAGTCAGATATTTGTGTAATTTGCCTAATTTGTGTAATTTGTGTAATTTGTGTAATATGTGTAATTTCGTGTAATCTTTGCTTTGAGTTAGGCAAGGGTCCTGTCCAAATTAACAGACGCTCGATGATATTTTAGTGTAGACCCTTGAGCTAACGTGAGGTGGGTTGTTTCAAGTGAATGCGGATCGAGTGTTTGTTTAAAGCAACTGAGCGCCGATTTCTGCACTCCCTCTTTAGCATCAGGAGCTTATCAAAGCTCCTGTTCAGCATACAATTCTGAAATGTAATAAAAACTCTCCTGCGATCTTGCTTTTACAGCCGTTTGGTAGAGATATACGCGAATATTCAGCACACGCAAGTAGTATAGGACTTGGCGGTACCAGATCAGTTTTGCAAAACTTATCTGATACCAAGCCAAGTCTATACTACTTGCCAGCCGATGGAAATATTAAATGGAAAAATCAAATGGTAAAATTAAATTGAAATATTAAATGGAACAATCATATGGAAAATCATATGGAACAATCAGATGAAATAATCAAATGAAACTATATGTTAAAAAAAGCAAAGTGCGTTTATTTCATTGCGTGATTCCACATAATAGAATCCCTTGCGTGACACAATTCTCGAAAACACAGGGAAACCCCCTGTAAAATGAGTCATCGCCTATAGCTATTGTTTTAAGTCACAGGAAATGAGTCATCACTAATAGCTATTGTCTTCAGGTCATGAGACAGTCGTATGATTTTTTCAACCAATGAGGAATTGTCTGATGCATCAGACAGATTCTTTTTTAAATCAATGAAGTTGAAGGGAAGGAGTATTTCAGTGAAAACATGAACAAGAAACGTTTCAAGGAATTTGTAAGTTACGTTGAAGGTTTTACACAAAGGATTGTCATTCACTTTCCAAATGCCAAGAAAAGGAATATCCAAGACTTTTGAAATGTGAACTGCCGTTGAGCTATTTTAAAAATATAATCTCATATAATAGTATAGAATGAATTGTAATTTGGAAATTCATGATGAATTTGAGAATATGGGAGAGTTGACCTGTCCCTTTTGTGACCAACGATTAGCAGATGTTGGTAGAAATACGGAAGTTGTTGAATCATGTTGTGATAAAAAAGATATGTTTAATGACAATGGAATGAATGTTTGTCTAAGTTGTGGTACCGTTTATGGTTATGATTTAGTTAGTTCATATGTTGACTTTCATGAGAATATGTATAGAATAAGGAGGAAGAGTGTGTATGTAAGAAAATATCATATCGAAAATACCATAAATAAATATAATAAAGAAATTCAATTGAGTTTTCAAGACCGTGACAAAATATATAAGATATTTGCATTAATAAACAACGTGTTACCAGAAGTTAATAAGAACCGTAAACGGATGATTAGTATTAAATATGTTTTGATGCGGATATTTAAAATCTTGGGAATGGAATATGAATTCATACCACTTTCAAAATCAAAGAAGACATTAAAATTTTATGAGACTTGGTGGGACAACATATATGAATTGATAAAGGATGATGCTGCTAAAATTAGTCATACGTCATGCAAAGGGGGTTTTCCCTATGAATGAGTTATTGAATAAAGTTTGTTAGTAAAGTTTATCGTAAAATTTACTCTAAAAGTTTACTCAAATTTTTTATCATATTTTTTCTCGAATTTATCGGCAAGAGGACAAATATCGATGATTATTTCGTCTAACTGTCTCATTTCATTGATGAAAACAGTGTGGTTGAATTGATTTCCTCTGAGACATGAGCGTAAATCAACTAATACTTTTTGATATGTTGTGTATGCAAATTTAGACATTTCTATTTTCTTTTTATAATTCTTAATTTCACTTACTGTTTTTAGCACTAAACCAGCTCCAGAAATAGAAGCTAGTATAGCAGGATTTAATGTGATACTACCAGCTATTGTACCAATAACTACTAAGCCTGTTGAAGTTACATTTATAATTAAATTCAATCTCTTAAAATATTTGAAAGCCTTCTTATAACACCAAAAGCGTTTATGATAAAATTTATACAATGCTTTGATTTCAGATAATTTTTCTTGGCTGATGTTTTTATCAATATGATTGAAATTGAATATATCTGTTTTAGTCATTATATTATATATTTGGATAATTATATTTTAGGATTTGAAAGAAGACAATATAATACACCACTTATTTGGCCCATTATTGGAGATCTTTTTATTTTCTTAGGCAATGAAAGGCAGCAATATGTGTATCCAGGCCCCTTTTCATAGTCATTGTAAAATCTTCCAAATGCATCATGAAAAATAGCATGTTTAATTAAAAATTGATAATTGGTATTTAGAGTACAAGAACCCGGTCCTATTAATCCAATGTTAGGGTGTTTTTCTAATATTTGGTTCATTGATATTGGCTCATTCAAATAGTTTACATACAAAAATTGATATATTAAAGCCGATTTTAATATTTCATCTTTAGTATTAGGATGTAGGTTTTTTTGGGTTGTGAAAAATTTATTACAAAAATTAATTGCTTGCTCCAAATTCGGCATGTATATTTATTGATTATATTATTTTAATCTCTTTCTTCACATATTATAGTTGTTATGAATTGATATGCAGCATCAACACCTGTGCCTAAAAATGCATTAATGTTTAAAATGTTGCCTTCATTGATATTTGCATTAATATTATTTATAATTTGATTCTTTCCTCCCGTCCCCATATTTGATGGATGGACGGTATTGTTATTTATAACTCGAATTCTAACTATTTTGAAAATACCTTGTTGTAAATTTGGATCATTTTGATCTAATATATGGATAAAACATTTTTTCAGTATGAGATTTGCAGGACATATAATGTTTCGCTGTCCTTCAAAATATATATGCCACTTCGCCAATGACTTGTCTAATTTTCCATAAAAAAATATTTTTCTTTTGCTATTTAATATTTTATATCCATTTAAATCAATATCGGTCTCCATCACCATTTTGTTATTTTCATAAACAAAGGGAGAATCATAAACAGAACTTTCAACATCTGAGAGAGAACCTTTAACGCCATAAATAATCAGCTTTGCTGGGCCTTGAACGACATCGTCAGCTGTCCCTTTCCATTTCAGATCCAGATAAATGAATTCAGGTGGAGAAATCTGCCATTTATGCATGTGAATAATTGATCGAGAATAGTTGGAAAACTTCTTCGTTAATTGTTGATTGATATTCAAGCTCGTGGAAACCACGTCAACGCTCACACCCGTCATGGAAGCGGGGAAGAATTCAATACAAATCGTATATTCTCCTTCTGGAAGTTTTAACATGTTGAAACCAAGTCTCCCAGAGTATTCATTGAAAACATCTTTTGTTATTTTTAAATCATACGCTTTTTTATTGAATAAATGGTGTGTACTTGAAAAATCAGTTATTCCCGCGACTGTCATGTTATGTTCAGAGCTGGATTCATCTACATCCTCCATTAGATACCGGAATTCATCCTTCAAGTGGGAGGTTGACGATATATGCGATTCATTGACATATTTTTTAAGGTCAGCCTCTGTTTTTATTAGTGACTCTGCCAGAGCTACTGTCTTGTTATTTAGTTCCCTGTCCACATATTGTTTTGATTTTGCTTCATTGGATGTTTTTGGATCGGGAAGACCAGTGATTTTCTCCGATCCCATATCAAGAGTACCAGTCATTGTTCCACCTGATAAAGAAAGCCTTTTGTCTGCTTCATCATCTACATATCCTTTATTCACAGCATGATCAATAGCTTGGGGATCTTTTATATTGAAAATTGTATTATTA
The DNA here is from genome assembly GCA_024195265.1 of Dendrophyllia cribrosa. Taxonomy (NCBI): domain Eukaryota; kingdom Metazoa; phylum Cnidaria; class Anthozoa; order Scleractinia; family Dendrophylliidae; genus Dendrophyllia; species Dendrophyllia cribrosa. Next base: position 33,622,531 of record JAJLRJ010000007.1, on the reverse strand, counting down.
TTCATATCCAAACCAGTCTCCATTGACAACATCTCTTTACGACTGACAAAAATGTTTTTAACATCATTATATGAAACAAGATTGTTGTAACTTGCAGCTAAATCCAAGTATGTCTGTGGTTTTGACTTGACAACATTATAAAGTTCTTTCAGATCAATATCTTTCAAGACCTCATGTGTGTGTGAAGGATTGGAATTAGGATGCCATTTTTTTAATGCAGCTATGTTCACAACAGAGAGATCGTTGGATTCATCGGTTATTACATTTACGATTTTTTTATTTTTTGCATCATAATTTTCACCTTCTAAATTTAAAAAATGTGTTTTTCCATGATAAAAAGGAAAAGCATCATTTTCACCTGCTGCTTGAACATTTAATAAAGCATGATAATCAGCATCTAAATGATTGGTTAATACTATTCTTTCATTTTTCATATATGCATCTGTAATATTTGCTTTTTTATTATTATGATTTTTAAGAGTTGTCATATTAACAGCTGACAAATCATTGTTTTCATCCGTATCCATATTTGTGATCAGTTTTCGATCCATATCAATTTCTCCAGGTAGAATTAATTTATTTCCTCTAAGGTCAAGATCGCCTGTCATGTGATTTTCGCCATTCAACAATAATACTTCATATTTACCTGGTTTAGTTAGTAATCCAACATCTAATTGATGCTTGGTAATTGCATCTCTGTCATTACCCCCTTCCTTTAGATTGACAAGCTTTTTATTCTGCATATCATAGTTATTGTTTGGATCCAACTTGAGTCCACTACTTGCTTGAATTTTTTGGCTAATGATTCTAATATATTCAGAAATGTTAATATTTGTGAATTTCTTAAGGTTATTAAATATGCCCATCTATATTATGATATTACATTAGATTACTTCATCAAAATTCTTCTTCACACTTTTATTTTCTTTGTCCACAAACAGAAATTCATAGGGCCCTAATTTATTGAACAAACCAGGGTCTATTAAGTTTTCTTTGGCAATGAGATTCAAATGGTTTTTGGTAGTAGGAGGGTACAACATCATATGACTGCAGTTTAATCTAAGTTTCTGCGGAATATCATAGTAACTCTGGCTTAAATAAATTGGGCTTATCTTATGGTGGCGTCCATCTGTGAAGTTGTTGGCAATTTTATTTTGTGTTTTATCAGGTTCATTAATTAGATCATCAAAAATGACAATTTTACGGTTGTTGTTGGGATATTCTGAAGTGTCTTTAATATCATCAGATGATCCAATTTCTAATACAGGATAACCAACCTTATCAGATATTTTATTCATCAATGTTTGTAGATCTTGTATTTTTTCCTGATGATGATTTGGTGTGTATAAATATATCTTATCATAATACATCAGTGGTGTTCTTAACATATGTATAAGAGCATTTGTCTTTCCACATCGACTTTGTCCTGTAATAATCATTCTAAAATCTTCGTCTAAAAAATTGTTTAATCTTTTTTTTGATTCACCATTTCTATTTGTATCGTAATTTGGAATTTTCATATACAAATATGTTAGATAATAAATATAAGTGTTGTTTTCACACATATTTATAAATATAAGTGTTGTTTTTACACATATTTTTAAAGATAAGTGTCATTTCGACAGATAAATTATGTAACATATTTTATATAATGAATATTGACAGAATTAAAAAATATGCTGATTCAGAATATGATAGCTATAAAATTGTCAAAGCAGTTACTGAATCAAAAAATGAAATAAAAAATAAGGAAGGAGGGCGTGATATTGTAATGAGTGATTATTTTAAGACATTACGAGAGCCATTGATTGAAAAACAGAAAAAAACAGATGAGAAACAGGATCAACTAATTGAACAACTACGGGGAAATCAATTAGCTTTAACAAAGGGATTTCAGGATATAATTGAATCGAATAGAGACATAATAACATTACAACATGAGCTACCCCAAATAGATTACCAACCAGAACAAAAATCAAGAGAAGATCCGACATATTTGAAGATTGATAACCGATTTAATAAAGATGATAAAATTGTTTTAAACAAAAACAATTTGACAAAGCCCTCACAATTATTATCATTGACTCCCCAAAAATTATTGGAAGAAAAGAAAAAATCTGCCGAATTAGCAATGGAATTGGGCAGAAATAAAAGGGGCAAGAGTAGAGAAGTTAAGGCGGAATATGATAATGAAATAGGCGTTCTTCGAAAATATAGGGATACGATCTCAGACGTATTAAAGTCGTTTGAGTATAGACAAAAAGGTGAGGGTATTCGAATATATAAACAGCCAAAAAGAAATGCTTTCAAAATAAATGGTAATCAATATGGTGGCCTTCTTATTGATGTCTCAAAATTGATGAATGAAATGAAGCTGAATGCATATCATGGTGGTAAATTGGTTTATGAAGCTGATGCTGATAATTCACTCATAAATATGCTAACTAAAAGATATAATCCCAAAACAAACTACAGTCTGAATGCTGTAAAGATTTTTAACGATCTTAATATGCTCAGTAATATTGGGCCACACAAATCATCTGGTAAGTCTAGAATGATTGGATCAAGTGTTATGTATTATCAAGATCCAAAGCAATTGGCTGATCGCATGAAAATAATAATTGGTTCAATGGTAGCTGGAAACAATAGTCCAGTGTTGCGAAATGACTTATCACAAATCAATGATGAATTATTGAAAATAGGGGCTATTGACAGAACAATGCATGAGAAATTATACAATAAATATATAAGCATATAATATAATGGATGTAAATAGAGTTTTAGTTTTCAAATCAATAGATGCTAAAAAACAAAACCAAAATAATAAACCAGGTAATTTCACTACAAAGTTCATTCCTGAATTAATTTTAGATGACAACAAACAATACTATATGGCATTAGATCATCTCAGTATGACTGCAAGTTGGCATAACATACGACCAGAATATTATAACAACCAATTAAAGATCTCAAAAAACAAAGGCACTTCTTGGCAAACAATAGCATTCCCACCAGGTATTTATGACTATGATGATATAAATCAATATATTCACAATGAAATTGGAAAACTCATGCAAAAGGAGACTTATGGAATTGATATATTATTTGACCTTACAACATATAAGGTTTTCATAAAGTTGGATGAAAACTATTGGATTGATTTCAAGAATAGCGGAAACTTTGCAGATTTACTGGGTTTCGATAAAACAGGGATATTGAAAGTGAGTTCTTATGGACCCCAATTTCCTAATATCAGCAACAGTATTGATAACTTATACATAAGAACTTCTCTACTAAGTAATTCAATCGTTTCAGGAAGGTTATCAGACGTGCTTTTTACCTTCTCAACGAATACAAAAACAAGATCTCTACCATTTGAAATACAACCAATGAATTATCTTTGGAATAAAATAAATACAAAAGTACTATCTGAAGTTACTTTTTATATCACAGACGACGAAAACAGGGAGGTTGACTTAAATGGAATTGATATATCTTTAACCGTTGTGATAAAAGAAGCTTAATTTATATACACTCACTATATAGATGGAACGAAGAGAAAGAGATCCAGATACTGGAGATTACATTATTCAAGGTGAAGGAATATTTGATGTTTTCAAAAATGTTGGAAGTAAGATAGCTTCAAAACTTGCAAGCAAAACAGCTAAACAACTTGCTAAAAACGGTGCTGAAAAGTTGATAGAAAAGGGGTCGGAAAAAATAGGTGAAAAAACAGGTCAGCTTATTGGTGACAAAATTTACAATAAATTTAGTGATAAAACAAACGAGCCAAAAATAACGAATGAAACAAAAGGTGATGAAATAATCAAACTTTTACAAAAAGAAAATGAGCAACAGGCTCAAGATACTGACAAATATCAATATATTAAAGATGTTTATAATGATTTACTATTATAATGATTTTTTATCTAAACTAATAATATATATGAACGGAAATTTTCGAAGTCCAGAATTTGTTAAAAGATATGAATATGCATATTATGATTTACAAACACCTTTGAATGCTAATATTGGGGCAAATAATCGACAAACAAAAGATAATTACATGTTTGTAATAGATAATAGCTCAGAGGCTAACCCAATAGACTGGTATAATGCATATATTGAAGTCAATTTCAAGCTTCTTCAGTTAGATCAAGATCAAGATGGAGCTGGTATCGGCGCCGGAGTGGGAAATGGAAATTTATTTTGTACAACAACAAACGGTAACACCTTCATCAAAGAAATACAAGTTGAATGTAATGGTATAAGTGTATATAACAACACAAAAGCCAATGAATCATCGAATGTTCTATCACTTTTAAAATACACTAAAGAATATGCCAATACAGTTGCTAAAGACAATTTCTTTTATTTAGATACTTCGACTGGAACAGCTGAACCAAGAACAGCTCAAGCATTGTACAACCAAGGATTCGCGACGCGAAAAATTCTTACAGACGCAGGCAGTGAGAACAAAATATCTATCCCATTGAATATATATTCGTATTTTGCTGCATTCAAAAAGAATCTTCATCCAAATATAAAAATGAACATTTTAATCCGATTGGAAAATGATAACAATATTATATTTCGTAGCAATGCTGCTCCTGATTCAAAAGTTTTGATGACTAAATTCAGATTATGGTGCCCTAAACTTATTTTCAATGGTAGTGGTATATGCGTCAATATCTGGAAAACTATCTGAAACCAAAAACTTGGATATACTTGAGAGAGCATTATGAAATAAATCAAACTGCGGCTGTGAGTTCATTTTTCAGAATTAGTACAGGTATAAGAAGACCAAGACATGTTTTTCTATGGGTGAATCCAACAGCTTCATATAATAATCAAGAAGCTAATATATTTACATTCAAGACATTCTGTATAGGTGCAAATAACAGAGTTTTCAGTAAAGCTCAGCTTGAAATGAATAATAGCATATATTATCCTCAACTTGAATTGTCAGCTAATGAAGAGAGTAGATTATACAGAACACTTATGAGCTATAGTTCTGCTTACAATGACTTTCTTGGTGGGTCATTAATTGATAGAAGTAATTTCAGAAATTTGTTTGGAATGATTTATTTCGACCTAAGAAATCAAGAGGAAGACACAAAAGATTCTGTTGTATCATTAACTTTTCGATATGAACTTAATGGTGTAAATGCAACTAACTATACTTTGAATGCTCTTGTTCTTCATGAAAAAGAGATCGAATTATACACAAGCAGCGGCAAACTACTTATTAAAGCATAAATTAATTATGTTGTTACAATATTTATAGTTTTTTAATTAAACATGTTTTGTAATTATCAAAATTATATAACATATATTATATACAAAATATGACAACTTATTATGAATATGGTGTGAAATTATCTCAAGGACAAAAACAAAAATTAGCAAAAGCATATGAAACAAATTCACCAATAACAATTCGATTAGCTAAAAATGAGTTGATGGGAAGCGATGGACTGAATTTAACTAAAACACAGATAAATAAAATCAAAAAAGCGATAAAAAATGGAGTTGGTGTAGATATTAAGATTTCAAAAACACAGATTAGAAAATCAGTTAAATATGGCGGTTCTTTATGGTCTAATTTAATTTTACTTGGAACAAAAATGCTTCCAATGGCCACCAAATTAGTATCCAAAGCGGCACCAGCTTTAGCTACTGGGGCTTTATCTGCTCTAGGATCTTTGGGAATTGATAAAATTTTTGGAAAAGGTATTCAATCTGGTGGTTTCTTTATACCAGATTCAAAAATACAGCAATTAATTAAGTATAAACACCTTTTAACTAAAAAACAAAAACAAGACATTTTAGCTGCTATTCAAAATGGAGGACAAGTATTCATTCAACCATCACAAAAACAAAGAGGTGGTTTTTTGGGGACGATCCTAGCATCTATTGGTATTCCAATGTTGTTGAATGCATTAACAGGAAAGGGTTTAAGTATACCAAAAAAGAAAGCATCTGGATTAACAGTTTCACCTAAACCTGGAATGATGATGCCTTATTATCCACCACCATTTTATGGAAACTGGCCCTCAAATACTATAGGTATGGGAGCAAAAAAAAAGTCAAAACAAAAACAAAAAAGGGAGAGGGCCTATTACTAGGCAAAAACAGTCCTTTTGCAAAGTTAGGAATACCAATTCTAGGAGATATCCTGTAAAACCAAAGTTCAGAGATATTCCTCTTTCAAATATTGATTTATTAAAATGGATTAAATATTTAAAAATAACCAATTTTAATGGTATTTATTCGAGGGATAGTTTGGATCATATCCACAAAATAGGATCTTGTATCATTAATCTTGATGATAAAATAGGTCCTGGTACACATTGGGTAGCACATTATAATAATATGAATGATAAGACTATATATTACTTTGATAGTTTTTCGTTACCTCCACCACAGAAATTGGTTGATTATGCTAAAAAATTGAAATTGAAATATATATACAATTATGGTTATCCTATCCAAGATATTAAATCAGTTAGATGTGGATATTATTGTTTATATTTTTTGGATAACATTTATAAAAAATCATTTTATGATTGTATAAAAGTATTCAAATTAAATAACCAACAGTATAATGAACGATTTATTGAAAACTATTTCAAAAATATCTAATTATATTATATAAATGGTGAAAAGTTATTGTGTAAAACAGAAGAAGCAAACAGAATCTGTATCAGGTACTGAAAAATATGTTAAAACTAAAAATAATCGTCTTATGTTAAAATCTCAATGTAGTGAATGTGGGGCTACTAAGACACGTTTTGTATCCAATAAAAAAAAATTAAACTAAATAGCCAGTCAGAGATGGCTGGCGGATTTTTAGATATAGAAGGTAGTCACAGTCTTGGTGAAATAGCAGCTAAAAGCGCTTTAAAAGGTTTGTATAATTTAGGTAGAATCGGAGCATCAAAAGCAATCAAATCTGATTTTGTAAAACAAAAGATTGAAGGAATGGCTGATAAATATTTGGATCAAGCATTAGATAGTTTTACTGGTGATATAAGCCGAAAACTGGACCCTCTTCATGGTGGTGCTGTTGATATTCATAAGGCTATCGGTAAATTACCAAAACCTAAAGGCGGTTGGACATTACCCGGTCATAAATATACTGGGCCTTATAATGATTTAGAGAGTCAAGTGAAATATGACCCAACAACTGGCCAAATATTAGAAATATATGACCAACCTACAGGAAGAACGGATGCCATTGCCATGCAGCACGATGTTGATTATAGTGTTTGTAAAGACGACAGAAAGTGCAAGAATAGAGCAGACAGAAAAATGGTCAAAGCTTTAGATGAAGTACCATATGATGAGAGACAATGGGGTCATTGGTTGGCTAGAAACACGATTGATATAAAACAGAAATTAGGCCTTGGTGTTAAACAAAAAAGGAAGCCAAAAAACGGAAAGCGGCGTTGAGTAAAAATGATTGGGCTCAACAATTAGCCGATGAATTACATAAGCCAATCAAACGAAAATTTAAAACAAGAAGAGTTATTGTTAATGGAATAGATGATATTTGGAGCGCTGACCTTGTAGAAATGCAGAAGTTTTCAAAATGGAATAAAGGATATAGATATTTATTAAATATCATTGATGTGTTTTCGAAATTTGCTTGGAGCATTCCTATTAAAAATAAAACAGGTAATACAATTACTGAATCATTTGATGATGTTATTAAAAAATCCAAACGGAAACCTAAATTTATTTGGGTAGACCAAGGGTCTGAATTCTATAATAAAACTTTCAAAGACTGGCTAAAGAAAAATAATATTGAGATGTATTCTACTTTCAATGAAGGTAAAGCTGTTGTTATTGAGAGATTAAACAGAACATTAAAATCTAAAATGTGGAAACAATTTACAGCTCAAAATACAACACAATATTTAGACATGTTACCAAAACTATTAAATGAATACAACAGTACAAAGCATTCAAGCATTAAAATGAAACCTATTGAAGCATCTATGAAAAAGAATGAAGGAACTGTTTATTTCAATCTATATGACACGGAACTATTATCATATAAACCAAAATTTAAAGTTGGTGATAAAGTTCGAATATCTAAGTATAAACGGAATGTGTTCGACAAGGGTTATACACCAAACTGGACTGAAGAGGTATTCACAGTTGATAAAATCCAATACACAAACCCTATTACATATAAGTTAAAGGATCTTAATAATGAATCAATAGAAGGATCTTTCTATCAACAGGAGTTATTGAAAGCTAAACAAGATGTTTTTCGTATAGATAAGGTTATCAAAAGAGACTATAAGAAAAAACAAGCTTTGGTGAAGTGGAAAGGATATAGTGATGATTTTAACAGCTGGATACCCATGAAGGATTTAAGAAATATATGAAATTGTTTTAAGAGAATATTATCTAATATATATTATATCAAACGATACAGTATATACTGTTTATTTGCTATTTTGTAGCCAAATATATATAATTGTTTCTGGCTAACACTAATCATATTCTTGACCAAGACTAAACGCGCATTCGTGAAACTATTTAAAATTAATGTATAGATATAATATATATATGAAAACAAAAAAATCTAGGCTTATAGAAATGGATAATGACGAAATAGTTCAAAATATTGACAAAAAACTAGATGATTGTTATATAATTGTTGATTAACTAAAAGATAAACTATTAATTTACCGTCATAAAATTGACATGTTACATCATATGAGGTTTTTAAGATCGAACTATAAAAAATTTCAAGAAATCGATGAAAATATTTCATTGAAAGATCTGATTAAATGCATTACAAATGATATAGAACTCGATAGATATTACACTTCACATGATGCTTAGGGATTTAAAAGATATATGAAATTGTTTAAAATAATATCTATAGTATTATATATGGAAAATCAAAATGTTAAGAGAGGTCGCGGTAGACCAAAAGTTTTCACACCAGAAGAACTAAAAAAACATAAAACCTTATGCATGTTAAATAAAGAATGGTACTGTGATATATGTAAAACAGGTCGAAACTATACACTTGCTGGTAAATGGAGTCATTTAAAAACAAAAAAGCACAATAAAAATGTTCATGTAAGGAATATAATGAGTAAAATTATTCAAATAACACAAAAAAATAATCCAAATAACACACAAAAATAATTCTTTTCAATTATAGTTCGAAGGATCCATTATTGGATCATTTGAATTCTCGACTATATTTAAACGCGCATTTGTGAAACTATTTAAAAGAATATCTATAGAAATAATATATATATGAAATCAGAAAAATCTAACGTTATAGAAATGAATAAAAAAGATCTGAAAAAATACAGCAAAAGTCAATTAATGAATATGCTGTTAAAGGAATGGCACAATAAAGCCCAAAAGCAAGAGAAGAAGAAGCCTAAAATTATCGTGGTAGATGATACCAAACCAATTGATAAGCCAAGGACAGTAAAACCAAGGAGGCCTATCCCAACACCTCGAAAGAGCGTCAAACAGATGGTGCATGATTATGAAGAAAACGTCATTCTTCCACCAATAGAGTTTAGAGACGGATACAAACCAGTCCCAATGCCAAGGACTAAAAAACCAGTTCCATTACCAAGAACTAAAATAGAGCAAACAGATAAAGCTCTGAAAGGCTACACAAAGTCTTATGAAATAAGTATTAAAAATAACAAAGACCCACTAGTGCAACTACAAAACACAAGAAAGGCTATTGAATATCATATTATAAGTACACTAAAATCCATGAAAGGATTAAAATTCGTTGAAACGCTTAAGGTAACATTTACAAAAAATATCAAATGGAGAAACAGTGTATAAAACTGCCTATTTCAACAGTCTAGTTCAAACAATCATAAACAATCTAGAGATCACTGAATCACTAAAAGTGTCCAAACAACAGATCTTAAATAAAATTGCACAGTGGATATCTGAAGGCTCCGGATGGACTATTAAATCTGTTGACAATCATTATCTTAATGTTGTAAAATATCAACCAATGAGAGGATCTTCATATATTAAACTGCCCCAAGAACTCAGAAACTGTGCTAAAGGTTTGATAAACATGAAAAACAATGACAATGAATGCTTTAGATGGTGTCACATCAGACATTTGAATCCTCAAGAAAAATACCCACAGAGAATTAAAAAATGTGATAAAGAATTTATTGAAAAGTTGAATTACTCAGGAATTGAATTTCCAGTCAATCAAAAACAGTATAATAAAATTGAGAAACAGAATAATATCAATATCAATGTATTTGGATATGAAGAAAAACAACCATTTCCTATTTACATATCCCAAGAAAAATTTGAAGATCAAATGCATTTATTATTGATAACAGAAGGCGAAAACAAACATTATGTATTAATAAAAGACTTCAATAAATTTATGTACAATCAAACAAAACATGAACATAGAAAGCATTTTTGTATGTATTGTTTACAATGTTTCAGTAGTGAAAGAGTATTATTAAATCATAAAGAAAATTGCATCATAATAAATGGAAAACAAGCCATAAAAATGCCGTCAAAGGATAATAACATATTGAAATTCAACAACTTTCATAAGCAGTTACCTGTACCATTTGTCATCTATGCAGATTTTGAAGCTATTACAGAAAAAATAGAAGGATGCAGGCCAAACAATGACAAATCCTATACTGAATCGTATCAAAAACATACTGATTGTGGTTATGGTTATAAGGTTGTATGCTGTTATGATGATAAATATAGTAAACCAATACAGATCTATAGAGGTGAAAAAGCTGTTAACAAATTTATGGAAGCTATATTAGAAGAAGTTAAATATTGTCGTAATATGAATAAAAGATATTTTAACAAACCATTAAAAATGACAAAAAAGGATGAAGAAGAATTCCAAAAAGCTGATAAATGCCATATATATGATAAAAAGCATACAGAGAAAGATATTCGAGTTCGAGATCATTGTCATATAACTGGCAAGTATAGAGGATCAGCGCATCAAGATTGTAATATTAACTTCCGATTAACTGATAAGATACCGGTTATATTTCACAATCTCCGTGGGTATGACAGTCATTTTATAATGCAAGAGATTGGTGAAATAGTCAAGAAGCATACATATACAAATAAGAAAGGTGAAAAGTGTCAAATGAACATCAATGCAATTCCTAACAACATGGAAAAATATATGGCGTTCATGCTTGGTAATCATCTAACATTTATTGACAGTTTCCAATTTATGAGCTCAAGTTTGGAAAAACTAGTGAGCAATCTACCAAAAGAAGCATTAAAATATACCTCTCAAAAATTCAAAGATAAAAAGCTTGATTTGATGTCAAAGAAAGGCATCTATCCATACGACTTCATGGACAATTTTGACAAATTCAATGAAAAACTACCAACAAAAGAAGAATTTTACAGCATATTGAATAATGAACACATATCAGATGAAGACTATAAACATGCTCAAAATGTGTGGAAAACCTTCAATCTTCAAAATATGGGTGAATACCATAACTTATATCTTAAATCTGACATCCTTCTGTTAGCAGATGTATTTGAAAACTTTCGAAAGACCTGTTTAAAATACTATAAATTAGACCCTTGTCATTATTTCACATCTCCCGGTTTGTCGTGGGATGCTATGCTAAAAATGACTGATATCAAATTGGAACTAATGACTGACATTGATATGTATCAATTCATTGAAAAGGGTATGAGAGGTGGTATTTCTTATATAGCTAATCGATATGGAAAAGCAAACAATAAATACATGAAAACATATGATGAGAAGGCGCCCTCAAAGTATATTATGTATCTTGATGCTAACAATCTGTATGGTTGGGTAATGAGTCAATACCTTCCAACCGGCGGTTTCAAATGGATGACTCAAAAACAGATTGATAAGATAGACTTAGCTAAGTACAAAGAAGATGGAAACAAAGGTTTAATACTAGAAGTTGACCTGAAATATCCTAAAGAACTACACAACCTCCATAATGACTACCCGCTAGGACCGGAAAAAGTCAAAGTAACTACAAACATGTTATCAGAATATTGTAAAAAAATAGCAGAAAAATATAATATATCAACTGGTTTAGTTCATAAATTGATACCTACATTAAGTAACAAAGAAAAATATGTTCTACACTATAGAAACCTTCAATTATATACAGATCTTGGATTGAAAATAACTAAAGTCCACCGAGTGCTTGAATTTGATCAGTCCGCATGGTTGAAGCAATATATTGATTTCAACACTCAGAAAAGAACTAATGCTAAAAATTCTTTTGAGAAAGACTTCTTCAAACTAATGAACAATTCAGTCTTCGGAAAAACAATGGAAAATATCAGAAAACGAGTAGATGTGAGACTAGTTACTGATGAGAAAAAACTATTAAAAATGACTGCTAAACCAACATATGTGAGCAGTAAGATATTCAATGAAAACCTAGTAGCTGTTCATAAGATTAAGGAAACACTTATCCTAAACAGGCCGGCATATGTTGGTATGTGTATCTTAGATCTTAGCAAAACACTAATGTATGATTTTCATTATAACTATATCAAAAAGAAGTATGGAGACAAAGCTAGACTACTATTCACTGATACAGACAGCTTAACCTATGAAATTGAAGCTGAGGATGTGTATGAAGATTTTTGGAAAGACAAACATTTGTTTGACAACAGTGATTACCCAGAAAATTCACAATATTTTGATAAAACAAACAAAAAAGTCATTGGAAAATTCAAAGATGAGGCCGCAGGAGTTGCTATTTGTGAATTTGTTGGTCTACGATCAAAAATGTATAGCTATATGAAAGACAACCAATCAGGAGGTAAGACTGCTAAGGGAATCAAAAAGAATATTATAAAAAATGACATCAAACATGAAAATTATAAAGAAACGTTATTAGGAAATAAACAGATGCATCACACTATGAAAACAATAAGAAGTCAAAACCATCAATTAGGAAGTTATGAAATCAATAAAGTATCACTCAGCTGTTTTGATGACAAAAGATATATACTGGAAGATGATATAAATTCATATGCTTATGGACATTATAAAATGAAAAAGAATTAAATCAAAAATAACTTTCCTTAATTCAATCCTGTGTAGACTTCCTGTGTTTCCGAGAATTGTGTCACGCAATGAAATAAACACACTTTGTTTTTTTAACATATAGTTTCATTTGATTTTACCATTTGATTGTTCCATATGATTTTCCATATGATTGTTCCATTTAATATTTCAATTTAATTTTACCATTTGATTTTTCCATTTAATATTTCCATCGGCTGGCAGTAGTATAGACTTGGCTTGGTATCAGATAAGTTTTGCAAAACTGATCTGGTACCGCCAAGTCCTATACTACTCACGCAGCCAACAAACCAAAAACTGCAGACGTAGGCAAATCAAAATGGTGCTTTGTGTGACGCTTTGTGTATTGTAAATCACATGATGGCGCGTCATACATCCGGGGGATATAAATGTGAACTCCGCGCGCGCGAGCGCCCGCTAGTGATAATTTTAAATAGCATTAATTAAAAAAAAGTCGATGATAATTGCTACAGGCATCGAGGACTGCTAATACACAGGCATTGTCAAGAATCGGCAGTATATGGACATGGAGGTCACGTGAGGTCGGTATGGTGGACGGTTGTGTGTAGAAGAGCTCTGTATGTCCTATCATTTCCCTTCGCTCGTCGGACCAAAAAAAACACACAAAATACCCGTACCCGTTTTATTATGGGAAGAAGAAGAAGAAGTGCAAACTCTAGCTCAGGAGAAAGCCCGAAAGGACAAGAACCAAAAGCTGCCCGTGTGACAGAAGACGAACATGGCGACGACCCGGGCGACAACCTTCTTCTCAACATTAAAGAATCCTTGGATACGCTGAAGGATACAATGGAAACTAACTTTAAGCAACTACGTGATGAAATGATGGACTTTAAAACTGATTTGGAGAAGCGAATTGATGATTTCAAAACGACTATCGGAAATTTGGAGGCGTCAGTTGAAAACGCTTGGAAGAGAATTCAAGAGCTTGAAGAAGCCAAGAAGACCTCCCAACTACAACTGGCATCGCAAGCGACCGAAATCAACAAGTTAAATAAAGAATTGTCCAAGCAGAAAGAAAGAACTATTCAGCTCGAGAGTTACACGAGGCGTGAAAACCTAATGTTTCGTAATATTCCAGAAAGCTCTGACGAAAACTGCTATGATCAAATAAAAGAAATCATCTCTGAAGTCATGGAGCTCGACACACAAGATATAAGATTCCATGCAATCCACAGAATCGGAAAACCTGTTGCAGGTAAGATCAGACCGATTATCGTAAGATTTTTATGCAGAGAAGATAAAGATCAAGTTTTTGCTAGAAGAGCGTCATTGAAACATTCCGATCGATACAGCGACGCTTACATCACATTAGATTACCCCCAGGAAATACAAGAGGAACGTGGAGTGTTAGTAAGAGCAATGATCAAGGCTAAAGCAAGTGGAAAGAGTGATGTTAAAGTCATTGGACGCACGCTTATTATAGGAAATGAAAGATATTCCATTGCTAACTTGCCGGAGGAATATACACCTTATTCCAAAATGGCGGCCATTTTATTATTCTTTTATTTCCATGTAAATTAGCCCTCTTGGCCTCGTCAGCATGTGCAAAATACAAAAGAATTTTCAAGTGAAAATGAGGCCACGAGGGCTAATTAACATGCATATAAAAGAATAATAAATTGGCCGCCATTTTGGAATAAGGTGTATAAAGTGCCACATTAAATTGAATAGTCGGAAGCATAACCAATGTTATTAATAATGTGACTCATTTGCAGTTAATCGGTACGGATAAACATTACCTTTCTGAAAACGTTTTGAGTACAGCAAACTAAATTGCTAAAATCAAGCGCACACAACACGGCGTAGTTTATATGTATTTGACTGTGTGTTTTAAAGGAACATTTTCATTCATAGGAAATGTAGGGAATGGACACGTGAGAATTCGTTGCGGTTCAGTTCAGTTACTCGGCTTATTCAAACAAAAGCTTTTGAACTGTAATTTGTGTGAAATTTTGGGCAGCATTATGCCTTCTGTTATGTGTGATACTTTTATTCTAGTTTCTGTATTTTCTAATTATCAACTATATTTAAATTATTCACATTTCGTATCCATATTACGTTGTTTAAATTTGCGGTCAGTTTTGTATCTGTTTGGATTTGTTTTCCGTTTATTATCTTCTATAATCCCACTTTTATTTAATGATTTTCTTTCAAATTGCTATCGCTGAATACAAAGGGCTTGAGTAATTTCCAAAAAAGAAGAACGCTTTTTACTTGGTGCCGAAAACGCAAGGCTGATTTTGTTTTCCTACAAGAAACTCACTCCACAATAACATCAGAAGCTCAATGAAAAAATGAATGGGGCGCTGATATTATAACTTCCCACGGTAGCTCCAATTCACGTGGAGTTGCAAATCTTGATTAAAAATGGTGCTGATTGTAATATCCAACAAAAGATTATAGATCCGCTGGGACGCTTTATTATTCTTAAAGCTAATATTGAAGATAAAACCTATGTGTTGATAAATGTTTATGCGCCAAACAAAGACAACGCTCTTGTTGATTTCTTTACCTGCAATATCAACTGAAATCCTTCGGAGGTCTCTTTTTTTTAGCTGCAATTATAAGATTCCTGACTACACATGTACAATTCAAAGTCAATTTTACCGTGAACTCCTGGTGTGGTGGTCAGAATTCCGAGAAACCTTTGCTTCAAAAGATGACTGGAAAAATATCATTTGGAATAATGAAGAAATAAGAATAGATAAAAAACCTGTCTACTACAAAAATTACTTTGAGTCTGGAATTATTTATATTCATGATCTTTTATTCAATTTGAACATTACCGATTCTTATAATACTGTTTCTAACAAAGTAAAGAAGTCCAACATTCTTCAATGGGCAGGCCTTCGGCAATCCATACCGTCATCGTTAAAATTTAAACATCTGTCCCCACCTATAACTTCTCCATCTTTCTTGATCGACGATGGTATATTTGATGCGATGATAAAGAAGTCGAAAGATTACTATAAGTTACTGGTTAGGAACAAAGCACAACTTCCTAACATTGTTAATAAGCTACAAAATGATTTTCTTATCTCAACTGAACAATTAAGACTAGTTTTCAAATTACCCCATTGTGTTGCAATTGAATCTTATGTTAAAGCCTTCCAGTATAAAGTACTTAATTCAATTCTTTACACCAACACCAAGTTATACAAAATAGGTTTCAGAACGAATGATTTATGTACTTTCTGTCAAACCCAATCGGAATCGCTATATCACTTACTCTACTTATGCTCTCATTCCAAGAAGTTTTGGAATGAGTTCGAATCCTATTGGTGCCTTCTCTCAAATCAGCAAGTTCACCTTACTCTACAAAATGTTTTGCTTGGAATAATAAATGTTACCACAAGCCTTTTGCTTAGATTGCTAAACTACTTTATAATAATTGGGAAACTGTTTCTATGGGATTGTAGAAAAATCAAATTCTTCCGAAGATTGAAGGATTCCGACACAAAATTATAAGTAAATATGAAACGGAAAAATGTATAAGTAAGAAGGATTTTGTTAAAAAGAAATGGATACTTACCCCTTTTATTTGAGTTAATATAGTTGGTAATAAATGATATAGTCGTAGAGTGTGTGTATTATCTATATGCTTATCTGTTCACCCTATTGTCTGTTTTGTTGTGTAATTTAAATGTCACATTGTATTATTTTTTTGTTAAAAAAAAAATACGAGCGCGAGAGATAGATGTTTTGCTTTAGCATAGAGCTCTGCTAGAGCTTTAAAGATAGCTCTTATTTCTACAGAATCTCGACAAATTTGGCCTCAAGTTGTATGCTGTGTATAAAAGCAACGTTCACCTCCATGGGAGAATTATAGGATTGACTTATACACCAATAAGACCAAATGACGGAAAATGTTTGTCATGCGCATGCGTAAGAAACATTTGTCTTATATTTCAATGTACCATAAGAAAAGAAGCAATTTTTCTAAAGAAACAAGACGATAAGCACCCGCATGTTCCCAAGAATTATCTGTTACTCTTTATACCTATCTGTGGAAAGCGAGTTTCTATTTTTAATTGCTTTTATGAAGAAGGCTACCACAAGGAAGTCGGCGATTCGTACGAACCTAATATATAGGTAATATGAATACTAATACTAATATTGGGTAGGTTGGGAGTTGGCGGCACGATGGTGTGACGCTTCCATGACGTTGTTTTGGTGGCGTTACTGTTTACGTCATTCCTGAAAACCGGAAGTCAAATACGTACAGTGTTGACCGAGAGAAGAGCGGAAGCCTGGGAATAATAAATTAAAATATGCGTGCATACATTTGCATGCAAAATCGTGACACAAAAAAAAATAATAATAAAAAGATAATAATAATAACAAGAGGCTACACTTAGCCTATACTCATGCGCAAAAGACTCTAAGACGCGCGATTGAAGTTACCAATTTTTCTGTGCCCGCTTTTAATATTTAATTTATTGATTCCGATCAAATCCACACTCGTCTATAACTTTCCAAGCTTTGAATTATTTCTGTTACATTTGAAAAGACTACTTAAAAAAATAGGCAGTAGATGACATGCTGTAAAAAGAAATTTTATAATCAATATAAAGATTTAGTTTTCCTGTGTTACTTAATCGCATGCAACCAGTGTAAAATGGGTTATTCCAGAAAAAATCCCCCCCCCCCCCCCCCGACGGATGCAATATTTTTTTACCCCTCCCCCGCCCGGATTTCCCGGCCAGGCCGACCAACCCTCGCACCTTGATTTTTAACCCAGATACCCCCTCCTGCCCGGATGGCCATTAACTTTTTGTAGGCCCTAAATAAACAGGGAATCGCATTCAGGAGATCCGGGATTTTTTTAAAGATTTCAAATCTTTGGTGAGAATTGCTATGAATTGGTCAAACATTTTGTAAATAAACGTTGCGTGACGCATTCACTAAAATCTTTCCGTGATTTTAAGACCAAATCGAAATGAAATGTTTCCATAACTTAAAGCTGGTTCTTTAAAAAAATGCTTTGATTTTGCCATCTGTAATAAGTTTTTTCCAAGCTTCACAGTTTCTTCAAAGTGTTGTCGCAAATACACAATTTTGCTTTGTGCAAATTTTATGTCAAATGTAATTTGATATCAGGCTGTTTTTATAATCACTGAATCTAAAATATATTTTCTATAAAAGGTCAAAACTTTTAAATGAAACTCATATTTCCTTGAATGAAAATGTCTTTCCTTTGATTAAAAGAGTCAAACACCTTTCAGAATTCAGTGATTTTCTGCTTCTGGAAGTCTTGGCGATATATTGTATCCTAATTACTGCGAGGAACCGGCTAGCGTCTGCGAAAATATAATAAACATCACAAAATAATTGAATTCAGCAACCTATTTTTATTATACTTTCTAAAACCGCCGACTTTTCCTGTGTAATAGAATGCCAATCTTACCCGGAAAAATGATTCGTATAATAATGCTTTCGCTAAAAAAAAACAGTTCTGAATGGTCAAAGGTACAGAAATGAAATGCTGGCGGCGTTTGAATCATGAGTTCGGATAGCTCATGGTCTGCTAACAAACACTTCGATTCACAGCTCGATTTTTCACTAAAACCTTTTTCCAAACCACGAAAATACCTAAAATAATATTTGAAAACAATACTTGGCCACATTTGGTGAAAGCTGTGCTTGGTAAAGCAGTAAAAATAACGAGAAAGCTCCGTTTACCTTTTCCACGAATCCAAAGCGCGCACGTACAAACAGAACTGCCTTGACAATCGAGTCGTCTAATCCGAAGCTATCAGAACTGTCTCATCGTACAGCAATCGGGTGAACTTGGCACAACTTCGCGCTTCGGAAAGTCGGACTTACTTACACAGGTGACAGCATAGTGGTTACTAGTAGCCTAGTAACCACAAAAAGCAATAAAGTCAGTAAAAATCTACATTAATATGACACGCATTCCCTAGTCCATAATCCACAGAAGTCCAGTCCCAAAGTCCAGATGTTTTATTAAATCTGATGGGCTGAAGTAACGACACTGTTTTGCCGTGTGTTTCTATTGTTTTTTCTTGAAAAAAGTCTTGAAATTACTCACCACAGGCAGCGAGGACTGCTCCGATACAGACATTACAAAGAATCGGCAGTAAAACGGAAAATAAATTGCGACTGCGAGAGATCGATGTTTGACATTTTTGCCTCGGAAGAACTCTGATTAAAAATAGCTCTTAGTTTTTTCAGAATCGCGACAAATTCGGATTCAAGTTGTATGCTGTGTATAAAAGCAACGTTCACCTCTGTGGGAGAAATACAGGACTGACTTATACACCAATAAGACCAAATGACGGAAAATGTTTGTCATGCGCATGCGTATCAAACATTTGTTTTATACTTCAATGTACCATAAGAAAAGAAGCAATTTAAATTTTAAAAATTTAAACAAGATAAGAAGACGTCCGACATGGAGAATTCAGTCATCGTACCTGCAAACCACGTTACTATTGAATGTTTTATAAACGAAGGCTGTACCACAAAGAAGCCAGTCATTGTTGTGAAGATAATATATACCTGATGTGAACATTACTGATGTGAGTAGGGTTGTAGGAGACGCTGTCGTGACACTTCAGTAACGATGTTTTGCCGGAAGTGAGAGTAGCCGGAAGTCACTAAACCGGAAGTGTTAAAAACAAAGCCGTGAACCGGAAATACACAATTTAAAATATGCGTGAATAAATTTGCATGCAAAATCGTGACACAAAAAAAAATAATAAAAAGAAAAACGAAGCCCATTTTATAACTCATGCCGCTACGCGCATGAGTAATAATAATAACAAGAGGCTACACTTAGCCTATACTCATGCGCGCGAGACTCTAAGACGCGTTGATTGAAGTTACCAATAGTTTTTCTGTGTACTAAATCGCATGCAACCGGTGTAAAATGGTTTATTCCAGAAAAAATCCCCCCACCCGGACGGATGCAATGTTTTTTTACCCCTCCCCCGCCCGGATTTCCCGGCCAGGCCGACCAACCCTCGCACCTTGATCATCGCCCAGAATGGCATTGTCTTTTGCGACATGTACTTACGGTGCCCCATTTTGTGACGCGCGGCATAATAATTTGCATGATCATAACTGGTCGGCAGTGATTGGTCAACAGATTTAGCTTTGGGAATACTTGGGTCTCTTCACAAAATTCAGCTACTGTCAATCAAACGTTGGAAGTGTGAAGTAAATATCAAGGTGCGATAAAGTTAACAATAGCGCCTCGCTCTTCACAATTCTGAGTTAGCTGAAGTAATTTTACGCAGAACAGGGTTTTTTAAAAAAGTTGTTCAAATAGAGAGCGCGATGCGCGGGTCACTCACTTGCAATCCACTGCTCTCGTTCTTGTTAAAGGCGGGCCGCGCTCTTTACAAAGCATTTTGTCACAAATTCGTGTGCAGCGATATTTTTTTTATTTGACTCGATAGACTCGCGATGTTCAAAACGTTATCTGAGTTAGATTAAGTAATTTTATGCAGAACAGGGTTTTTAAAAGTTGTTCAAATTGCGAGCGCGATGGGCGGGTCACTCGCTTGTAATTCACTGCTCGCGTTCTTATTAATTCGTATTAAAACATTTTGTCACAAATTCGTGTGTAGCGATATTTTGTATTTGACTCGATAGACTCGCGATGTTCAGAGAGCGATGCAAAACGTTATATGAGTTAGCTGAAATAATTTTACGCAGAACAGGGATTTTAAAAAGTTGTTCAAATAGCGAGCGCGATGGGTCGGGTCACCGACTCGCTTCGCCGGCCGCGCTCTTTACAAAGCATTATGTCACAAATTCGTGTGCAGCAACATTTTTTGTATTTGACTCAAAAGACTCGCGATCATCAGAACATGTATTTTTTAAAGTTGTTCAATTAGTGAGTGCGATGCACGGGTCACTCGCTTGTATACGGCACCGCTCCATTCTTTTACTCGACCGGTTAACGACCGTTAACACTGCCCAGATCAGGAAAAATAACAAGCAAAATGCAAACTGCCGCCTCGAGCAGGCTCATCTCCGAGGGACTCGATATTGTTTGTGTTGAGATAATTATTCAAATTTGGATCCGTTTTAATCGATCAAAGAATATAAAAGGTTAAGTTATATTTTTATCCATTCAGTTGCTAAAATCTACTTTGGAACAACATGTCGAAGCGTGCCAGACATCATCCCGGCTTTTACGCATCGTTATTGAATGATGTTATCGTTATGTTTCTCGTTAAAGCGCTGATTTTCAAGAGTTTGCTACGAGCGTTATAGCCTCGAAACTATAATTTTGCTTTATTTCCTTTTCAAACCAATTCCCGATTTAGAGATTTAAAGTGCTGTTTTATTTATCACCTCAATTTCAATGCTTTATTGCGGCGGCGTGCGCCCTATTGTTTTTGGAGGCGGAGCTTCAAAATTTCGCAGGAATTTCAAAGCAAGTCCGTTCTATTGTCATGCGAGTCTCCGAGAAGAGGGAAAGCAAGAAACGTTGGGAAGTTGGATTTTGCGACCACTTTGAACCCGTATTTTCACTTGAAACTTGTCATAAGGCTTCTTCAATGAACAAACAATCAAAGCCATATGCTAACTTTTAAGATGAGCACTATAGGGAAGAAAAATTCGGCCTCGAAATATTTTCCCATACAAAAACATCCCTGAAATAGACCAAATTCGAGCAAAATTTGCGACCGGTTTCACTGTTGGTAAAATATCGGAAAATGTCTCATTATTTCCATTGATGTCTCATCTGCAAAAGCCATATGCTAACTATTGTGAAACTAAACTAGTAAGCTCGTAAACTCGCAAAACGTGCGCGCTGTTGGCCGTCTTTAGGTCATTTTCTTTATTGTCTGAGCGTCTGGCATCCTGATTGACTTTCAATTTTCGCGCGAGTCACGCATGAAAGTCCCGGATGTGTCGCGCCATTCTGGGCGATGTTTTTAACCCAGATACCCCCTCCTGCCCGGATTGCCATAAAGTTTTTGTAGGCTCTAAATAACAGGAAATCGCATTCAGGAGATCCGGGATTTTTTTAAAGTTTTCAAATCTTTGGTGAGAATTGCTATGAATTGGTCAAACATTTTGTAAATAAACGTTGCGTGACGCATTCACTAAAAACTTTCCGTGATTTTAAGACCAAATCGAAATGAAATGTTTCCATAACTTAAGGCTGGTTCTTTAAAAACATGCTTTAATTTTGTCATCTATAATAAGTTTTTTCCAGGCTTCACAGTTTCTTCAAAGTGTTGTCGCAAATACACAATTTTGCTTTATGCAAATTTTATGTCAAATGTAATTTGATAGCAAGCTGTTTTTAATTTTTTTATATGGCCACTGAATCCAAAATATATTTTCTATAAAAGGTCGAAACTTTTGAATGAAACTCATATTTCCTTGAATGAAAATGTCTTTCCTTTGATTAAAAGAGTCAAACACCTTTCAGAATTCAGTGATTTTCTGCTTCTAGAAATCTTGGCGATTTATTGTATCCTAATTACTGCGAGGAACCGGCTAGCGTCTGCGAAAATATAATAAACATCACAAAATAATTGAATTCAGCAACCTATTTTTATTATGCTTTCTAAAATCGCCGACTTTTCCTGTGTAATAGAATGCCAATCTTATCCGGAAAATGATTCGCATAATGCTTTCGCTAATAAAAAAAAACAGTTCTGAATGGTCAAAGGTACAGAAATGAAATGCTGGTGGCGTTTGAATCATGAGTTCGGATAGCTCATGGTCTGCAAACAAACACTTCGATTCAGACCTCGATTTTTCACTAAAACCTTTTTGCAAACCACGAAAGCACTTAAAATAATCTTTGAAAACAATACTTGGCCACATTTGGTGAAAGCTGTGCTTGGTAAAGTAGTAAAAAGAACGAGAAAGCTCCGTTTACCTTTCCCACGGATCCAAAGCGCGCACGTACAAACAGAACTTCCTTGACAATCGAGTCGTCTAATCCGAAGCTATCAGAACTGTCTCATCGTACAGCAATCGGGTGAACTTGGCACAACTTCGCGCTTCGGAAAGTCGTACTTACTTACACAGGTGACAACATAGTGGTTACTAGTAACCTAGTGACCACAAAAAGTAAAAAAGTCAGTAAAAATCGACCTTAATATGACACGCATTCCCCAGTCCATAATCCACAGAAGTCCAGTCCCAAAGTCCAGATGTTTTATTAAATCTGATGGACTGAGGTAACGACGCTGTTTTTCCGTGTGTTTCTATTGTTCTTTCTTGAAAAAAGTCTTGAAATTACTCACCACAGGCAGCGAGGACTGCTCCGATACAGACATTGCAAAGAATCGGCAGTAAAACGGGAAATAAATTGACAATATGCTTATCAGTGCGAGAGATCGATGTTTGGCATTTTTGCCTCGGAAGAACTCTGGTTAAAAATAGCTCTTAGTTTTTTCAGAATCGCAACAAATTCGGCCTCAAGTTGTATGCTGTGTATAAAAGCAACGTTCACCTCTATGGGAGAAATACAGGACTGACTTATACACCAATAAGACCAAATGATGGAAAATGTTTGTCATGCGCATGCGTATCAAACATTTGTCTTATACTTCAATGTACCATAAGAAAAGAAGCAATTTATATTTTAATAATTTAAACAAGATAAGAAGACGTCCGACATGGAGAAGAGTTACTTCTTTCATTCAGTCATCGTACATGCAAACCACGTTACTATTGAATGTTATATAAATGAAGGCTGCACCACAATGAAGCCAGTCATTCTTGTGAAAATAATATATACCTGACGTGAACATTACTAATGTGAGTAGGGTTGTAGGAGACGCTGTCGTGACACTTCAGTAACGATGTTTTGCCGGAAGTGAGAGTAGCCGGAAGTCACTAAACCGGAAGTGTAAAAAGCAAAGCTGTGAACCGGATATGCACAATTTAAAATATGCGTGAATAAATTTGCATGCAAAATCGTGACACAAAAAAAAATAATAAAAAGAAAAACGAAGCCCATTTTATAACTCATGCCGCTACGCGCATGAGTAACAAGAGGCTACACTTAGCCTATACTCATGCGCAAGAGACTCTAAGACGAGCGATTGAAGTTACCAATTTTTCTGTGCTCGCTTTTAATATTTAATTTATTGATTCCGATCAAATCCACACTCGTCTATAACTTTCCAAGCTGTGAATTATTTCTGTCACATTTGAAAAGACTACTTAAAAAAATAGGCAGTAGATGACATGCTGTAAAAAGAAATTTGATAATCAATATAAAGATTTAGTTTTCCTGTGTTACTTAATCGCATGCAACCAGTGTAAAATGGGTTATTCCAGAAAAAAATCCCCCCCCCCCCCCCCGACGGATGCAATATTTTTTTACCCCTCCCCCGCCCAGATTTCCCGGCCAGGCCGACCAACCCTCGCACCTTGATTTTTAACCCAGATACCCCTCCTGCCCGGATGGCCATTAACTTTTTGTAGGCCCTAAATAAACAGGAAATCGCATTCAGGAGATCCGGGATTTTTTTAAAGATTTCAAATCTTTGGTGAGAATTGCTATGAATTGATCAAACATTTTGTAAATAAACGTTGCGTGACGCATTCACTAAATTCTTTCCGTGATTTTAAGACCAAATCGAAATGAAATGTTTCCATAACTTAAAGCTGGTTCTTTAAAAAAATGCTTTGATTTTGCCATCTGTAATAAGTTTTTTCCAAGCTTCACAGTTTCTTCAAAGTGTTGTCGCAAATACACAATTTTGCTTTGTGCAAATTTTATGTCAAATGTAATTTGATATCAAGCTGTTTTTATAATCACTGAATCTAAAATATATTTTCTATAAAAGGTCAAAACTTTTGAATGAAACTCATATTTCCTTGAATGAAAATGTCTTTCCTTTGATTAAAAGAGTCAAACACCTTTCAGAATTCAGTGATTTTCTGCTTCTGGAAGTCTTGGCGATATATTGTATCCTAATTACTGCGAGGAACCGGCTAGCGTCTGCGAAAATATAATAAACATCACAAAATAATTGAATTCAGCAACCTATTTTTATTATACTTTCTAAAATCGCCGACTTTTCCTGTGTAATAGAATGCCAATCTTATCCGGAAAAATGATTCGTATAATAATGCTTTCGCTAAAAAAAAAACAGTTCTGAATGGTCAAAGGTACAGAAATGAAATGCTGGCGGCGTTTGAATCATGAGTTCGGATAGCTCATGGTCTGCTAACAAACACTTCGATTCACAGCTCGATTTTTCACTAAAACCTTTTTCCAAACCACGAAAATACCTAAAATAATATTTGAAAACAATACTTGGCCACATTTGGTGAAAGCTGTGCTTGGTAAAGCAGTAAAAATAACGAGAAAGCTCCGTTTACCTTTTCCACGAATCCAAAGCGCGCACGTACAAACAGAACTGCCTTGACAATCGAGTCGTCTAATCCGAAGCTATCAGAACTGTCTCATCGTACAGCAATCGGGTGAACTTGGCACAACTTCGCGCTTCGGAAAGTCGGACTTACTTACACAGGTGACAGCATAGTGGTTACTAGTAACCTAGTAACCACAAAAAGCAATGAAGTCAGTAAAAATCTACATTAATATGACACGCATTCCCCAGTCCATAATCCACAGAAGTCCAGTCCCAAAGTCCAGATGTTTTATTAAATCTGATGGGCTGGGTTTCTATTGTTCTTTCTTGAAAAAAGTCTTGAAATTACTCACCACAGGCAGCGAGGACTGCTCCGATACAGACATTACAAAGAATCGGCAGTAAAACGGAAAATAAATTGCGAGTGCGAGAGATCGATGTTTGACATTTTTGCCTTGGAAGAACTCTGATTAAAAATAGCTCTTAGTTTTTTTCAGAATCGCGACAAATTCGGCTTCAAATTGTATGCTGTGTATAAAAGCAACGTTCACCTCTGTGGGAGAAATACAGGACTGACTTATACACCAATAAGACCAAATGACGGAAAATGTTTGTCATGCGCATGCGTATCAAACATTTGTTTTATACTTCAATGTACCATAAGAAAAGAAGCAATTTAAATTTTAAAAATTTAAACAAGATAAGAAGACGTCCGACATGGAGAATTCAGTCATCGTACCTGCAAACCACGTTACTATTGAATGTTTTATAAATGAAGGCTGTACCACAATGAAGCCAGTCATTGTTGTGAAGATAATATATACCTGACGTGAACATTACTGATGTTAGTAGGGTTGTAGGAGACGCTGTCGTGACACTTCAGTAACGATGTTTTGCCGGAAGTGAGAGTAGCCGGAAGTCACTAAACCGGAATTGTAAAAAGCAAAGCTGTGAACCGGAAATACACAATTTAAAATATGCGTGAATAAATTTGCATGCAAAATCGTGACTCAAAAAAAAATAATAAAAAGAAAAACGAAGCCCATTTTATAACTCATGCCGCTACGCGCATGAGTAACAAGAGGCTACACTGGTAGCCTGTACTCATACGCTTGCATAAGAAAGTTATACAGTTTATTTTAAATGGGTCACGCATCCCTCCCCCCTCAACAAATTTTGCGTGACACACTAAAGAACACGCTAAAACACGTTTTCTGTACTCGCTTTGAATATTTAATTTATTGATTCCCGATCAAATACACACTCGTCTTTAATTTCCCAAACCGTGACTTCTTTCTGTTACATTTGAAAAGACTACTTTTAAAAGCAATGAAATCAGCAAACGACCGGGCTATTTTTTCAATTTTAGTGAATCTCAATAACAGAATTACGCGAACGTGCACAAAAACTTTTACTCGGTCTAGACTAAAAGTATGACTAATTTTCGAATAAAATACACCAGTTGTATCGGAAATTGCCCTAGAAACTGATTTGGAAATGAAAATTGCAAAACATACACAGACATCTTTACGTATTAGGCGACGCGTGTGAAGTTAGAACTACCGGTATAAAATTAAGTCTTGTTTTGTTTACATAATATCAGATGTCATTATGATTGAATTTTAACATGTTTTATAAATATTTCTCCAAAACTAACCAGAACACAAAGAAAAAGTGAATCACAAATTGATATCAACATAAATTCTCACCAAAATTTGTAATTTCTTTTACGGTAAAGTCCCTCGTCTGTTTGAAAATTCTTTAAAACTGCTTCTTCGGTTTTGATCGCCCCACACTGATAAAAGCGTATGAATTTCCTCCAAGCAAGATTAGTTGCTAAAAGGTCTCCTTTTTCTCCACTATAGCAGCTTTGGGTATTCCTTAAAGCTTTCTCTTTCCATTTTGAATATTTTAAATGTGAGTTCTTAATCCGATGACACGAAACTACGGTTTTAAAAACCAAGCACATGCCGAACGCGGCAGCCATTTTTGTAGAATATTGGTGACCCGAGGACCCGGTCACTAAAATATGCGTGCATAAATTTGCATGCAAAATCTTGACACAAAAAATAAAAAAAATAATAACAAGAAAAACGAAGCCGGAAACATACCTCATGCGCGCTATGCGCATGAGTAATAACAAGAAAAACGAAGCCGGAACCTTACCTCATGCGCGCTATGCGCATGAGTAATAAACCATTGCGCGCAAGGAAATGTTATCCTTCGTAACACAATACAACCCTGTGTGCCTACATCCTCATGGACAAATGAATCACAATCTTTGCTTAGACGGATCTATAAAGAACCTCCCCTTATTTCATACAAAAGGGGTAGATCTTTAAAAAATATACTGATCAGGGCTAAACTGTAAAAATCAAACTAACTTGAAACCCAGTGAACAAAGGACACAACAAACACGCCAGGCTCTAGTTGGATTTATGTCAACACTGTCAACACCTTTTATTTCATTTGGTTTCACCGCATGCACATTAGCGACGGGTGATTTACGTCATCAGTATGGAATTTTTCAAAGTAAATCGCAGACGCTCTCTCGCGCGAACGCCCCTAGCGGCCGGGAGCGATGATAGGCGGCTGTATTCGCAGGCTAGAGTTCTTTCATTGATTATGCAAACTTTTTTCAATGTTTTCTCGATTAATTCTGTATCTTTACAGAAATTAAAAAACCTAAAATTATGCAAAACGGGACCTAAAAAGGTTCACAGTACCCTTAATATAACTCATACGCATTCAAGCTTCATTTCACCACAGCTTTCAACGACGTAAACAGGACTGAGCGCACAGTTTATAAAGAGGAATGAAAATGAAGTCGCAAGTTCTTGCTCTGGTCTTTGTGTTGTTCTTCAACGCAGGTAAGATCAAAGTTTTGTTTATTAAGTATGCGTGAATGTTCTCCGATATCTGAGATGCTTTTGCTATCATTCGTAACTACTGAAAACTCATCTGCTTTCTCTTTAAAATAAGTTGCTAATCATAGGTGTCTTATTCGGTACATGTATAAACAATTATGACCTCAAATCTGTTGCGAGAGGGCAAAGAGATTTCTCCGAACGAAGCTCGAGGGAAACTGTGATCTTCGAGGAATATGTTTAAGGAACATGTTGTATTATTCTTTAGTAAAGTTTCCATATAACGCGCGCTCTGATTGGCTGAAACAGCGTGCTTTATCAGAGTACAGATGCACGGTCAGTTGAAAAATGGCGGACCAATTTCTGATTTTGACGAATTTGACCCAAATAAACGTCCTCTTTGGCTCAGACAAACGCAAAGAAAACGAGCTATAGTGGGGAAAGCGCGAATAGTTGGGGAAGGCGTGAAGAAAAGCGAGCGAAAAAAAGGGTAGATTGGGGATAGGAAGCGAGGGAACGCCTGTAAACAAACTTAACAAAAGGTTGTTCTGGTATACCGGATTCCGGTATACCCTTTGATTGGTCAATTATGACACTTTCTTTTGACACTCGAGCGCTGATGAGTAAGGAGATGTGGCGGAGGAAAGACAGCTATCATCGAGTCAGGCTGTGATCGAAATCGTTGTAAACAACGTACTCAAAGACTTCCCAAATATCGTATCTCTTCGCGAAGAACAGAAAGATTGCTTGAATAACCTTGTTCCCTCGTCGCCCCGCATTTTTTTCGCCATTACGTCGTTGATAAGGGCCACTCCAAGCGAATTTTGGTCCTCACCAGAGCTTGCAAGAGCGAGAGAACGTCGCGATTTCGAATGGCTGTCAGCCGTCGGCGCACGCTTCGCTGAGGGATTATGTCCTATCGGCGACCTTGTGTAGGTTTGCTAACATAAGATTTCTGTTCTCTTTTATCCAGTCTGTGGCCTAACGAGCGAGCAATGTCGGCCAACACCAAACTCTCCGCTCCAGAACATCCAACAATATCCTTATTTTTAACTACACTAAAAAGGAACACACGCGGAACTTTGGTTCATGAAAACTTCACATTTTTAGCAAAACCTACAACACGTTGAAGGATGGACTGGCAATTCATTTGCAGAAGAACGTGACAACGATCGGACATCGAAACGCAGACGGAGATCATATTTCCCGGGAAATCTAATCCCGAGAAATCTTGTCCGGTTGTAATTGACATATGATTGACAACTGAGCTGGTGGTCTAAAAGTGGGCGGAAGGACCTTTTGTTGAGTTTGTTTACAGGCGTTCCCTTGTCTCCCCGCATTGTTTTTCGCTCGCTTTTCTTCGCGCCTTCCTCAACTGTCGCGCTTTTCCCAATATCTGAACGCCTGGAACAGGCTATTTGTCTGCAATAAACATGGACTGCACGGAGGCCATTGTTAACAACAGTAGTGTTAAAACTGCACGTAAATTAAAAGTATTGCTAAGTCTCCGACAAACTGCCGATGAAAATGCAGCAATCAAGTAGCGAAATAAACAAAGATTTCTCAACCTGTCGAACGCTTCAATAAACGGCTATATTGATCACGGAGGGAGAGATTACACTGTACATGCAAAACAACGAAAGAAAACACAAAATGAGCTGTCTGTGTTTTTGAAGACGAGCTTTATTTTTGTAAAAATGTCCAAATAACAATATTGAAAACTTACATGGAGAGTGCGCTCGTTCGCTATATATCATTAATGGCAATCTCCGGTCAGTTACAACGCTCACCCCTCGAGTGATCAGTTAAAAGCTTGCTCTAATATCCTCTCCGGTGCTCTGAGTGGAAGCAGTTCAGTTTTTTCAACGTTGTCGCCAGTTCGCGTAATCCTCTTGCTGCCGTAAATACAACTGTTCTTCATTTCAAACTCAGCTCAGCACTTTGGAAAGTTTCAACCGCAAGCTTCGAGGTCTTTGTTTCGTAATTGTCATGTTGGAAAAGGACATGTTTTCCTGAACCAAAATTCGGCCGGATTTCATCGGACAAGTAGCTTTTAGATTCTTATTTTTTGGACTGAAAAGTGAACTTTGAAGTAGTCTGCGTAGCTGGCGGTTTTTTTGTTGGCGCGCGCGATAATTCGCGAACGGCAAAGCCGCGAGTTTCGAGTTTCGAGCGGCGAAGCCGTGAGAAACTCGAAACTCGCGGCTTCGCCGCTCGCGAATTATCGCGCGCGCCAACAAAAAAACCGCCAGCTACGCAACCTAACTTTGAAGCACTCGTCTGCACTTCGAAACCTAAAATTAAGCTCAAGTTCAGTTTGTGATTGACATCTGTTGTCTCGTTAGCCAATCAAATCATTTGAAGTATTCTAACAAGGATTGTGATTGGCTAATTTTAGTGTGTTTTATGAGAGTACAGATGCACGCTCACGCCACCTCTGTTCTGGTCTGAAGCGTCAGCCGCTATCTCGCCCAACCCTTCAGACTACCTCTGTTCGTTTGGAAATAAACGTTTGTTTGAAAATTACGCGAATGCGTGGGGAAATTAATAGATTCTTTATTATAAAACACTGAAAGAAAGAAGCCCCGACTGTGCTCTGTTTTGTTGCAAAGCACTTAGGTAGCGTCTTCTTTCGTGCTCTAGCCGCTTCCTGTGTGCTTTACAACAGAACAGAGCACAGTCGGGGCTTCTTTATTTGTTAATTAAGCATTTTGTTCACCAACCTCTGTCAAAAACGTCAGTCAAAATAACTTTGTGATCAAAACAGGCTGTCTAATTCCATTGACGACAACCAGCAAACGAGTTAAAACAAAACAGAAGCATGTACCTTGGGGGGTTTGGGAGGGGTGTGTGTGTGTGTGTGTGTGTTGGGGGGACCCATTATTTATATAGGTATGTATAAGTTATAGATGTATGGACGGCCGAAAGGATATGTGTTTTAGTCTACCGGCTTGCTAAATGGGCAATATAATTTGAGTTTCAGGAAGCAACTGCACAACCCACTAAAAATTTTGATGGGTACCTTCATCCCCATTGCCCCCTTCCCGATCCCGATGAATTTCGATTGCGAATTATCCTGACATATTTCCCAAGGTTTAATTGGATGATAAATACCCGATATATAGTGTGACACGTGACGTATTTTGTCCAAAGACAGGAGAGATGATATTCTGGAGGATTTATTTAATTTACGAATAGGAAAGTAGGATTGATCGAAAACATATTAGTAACGAGTCATTGTGTTTCCTTTTTTGTGTGTGTTTTTTTTTTCCAGGTTCGCTGGCTTCATCGTGCAAAAGAGGTAATGTATGTATGTGTGTGTGTGTGTATGTATGTATGTGGAAATGATATTCTGGAGGATTTACGAACAGAAAAGTAGGATTGATCGAAAACATATTAGTTACGAGTCATTGTGTTTCCTTTTTTTTGTGTGTTTTCCTCCCAGGTTCGCTGGCTTTCTTGTGGAGACCCAAAGTTTCAATGTTTGCCTGTTAACCCCAACTCGATCTACAAAACATCATTTGTCGTATATTCTGCGGCGAAAGTTATTAACAGTTTAATGAGCGTCTATGTTACAAAAACCTGATGAATCAAAGAAGATTAAATAAACATGTATCGAAACCTTTACAGCAAATAGGTGTTTGACTGCAACTGTCTTTCCCTTTAACAATACTGGAACTCGTACCAAGTTACAAGGGTGAAGGGAATTTGAGCCACTTCCATAAAATGATATTCTGTTTTCTTTATGGGGTAGAACTGGCAAGGCAAAAAGGCCTTTGATTTTTATGGATTAAAAGTCTGATGTTATACTGACGGTGCTAATCCAAGTAGGATTATCAAAAATGTGTACCAAGTGAGAAGAAAAACTTAATATTCGTGCCATGAACAATGTTTTGAAAACTTTGGAGTCATTTTGATGAAATAGCGGTCAAAAAATGGTATTTGTGGCCATAAATTTCGGTGTTTTTTTGTGTGAATATTTTTAGGTTGGCTTTATGTGGCTTACCATTTGTTAGAGTTGGCCGGCAGAACCAATCCGCTCGTAACTGACATGCAGTATGAGCCTGCTTGTTTTAAAAGATGTGTGCATACTATTTACAAAATGGCCAGTCCGGCTGGCCAGTTCTGATAAATTATGGAATGCTGTTAATGAACGGATCGATCCGACCGACCAATCGACATATGGTGAGCGCCTTTAGGTTCCTGATTGACTGGACTATTAGTAGACTTCCGTACTCGCTGAACTGATCACCGGAATATTGGGGAGAGCAGGAGGGTCGGGGGGGGGGGGGGGGGGGGAGGGGGGTGCTCGACAGACGCTCGGCTAGTGAGGTGCGACCATTCCGCTCAAACCCCGACCCTGTTTAAGACACGACTCTCTGATCTGAGACATTTTCAAATTGACATTTCCAAATTGTTCGACTGTCTTCGTCGTCAATGGAAATCAACAGAAGTCAGCGCCAATAAAAAATACTGGTTAGAATTCAGCTTGTGGTGACGTTTTCCTAAAATTGATATATATGCTCATCCTGTTATCCTGTTATTCGTATTAGTTTTCTAGAAGTATTTCGTGTACGACAAAGGTATTCAGATTTAATTAGGGGCAGTTTTGACTCCGAAATTAACATCGTAATCCCCAGGCATAGTCTTTAAACTGAATGTTCAGGGGCACTCAACGAATCTGTTCCTCACTTTATCTGTTCCCCAACGGAATTCTTGCTGGCTGGCAAAATATTCTGAACATATTTTTTTAATTGCCACTGTGCTGGCTAACTTGAGCAGCCGGATCGAAAAGAGACTGGGTCTAAGAAACTCGGAGGACACTTTGGGGCTTAAAAGGGTTCAGCTTCGTAGCAACAAATTTAAGCAGTACTTAGAGATACCAGAACAGGTTAAGTTCGAGACGGCAGTAAATGTACAACACAATAAACTAAAAGCTTCAAATAGTTTTTCATCAATGTTTCATTAGTTCCCAAGCCCCTTTTGGTAACTTATTATTATTGTTTTTTTCATTTATTCATTTTTTTTAATTGCTGGCTGGGAAACAGACATTTTTTTATCCAGCTGGCTAGGAATTTCCCTATGTGTTATGCTGGAAAAAAGGAACAGATATATTTTTCCCAGCAAGGTAGAAAAACACCTGGAAATGCTTTTATATCATTTATTTTAATTTATTTGAGTAAAATAATACATTTTACCAAAGATTGTTCGTTGGGTGCCCCAGAATGTTGAGGAGGCACGTGATACATTGTTTTATTGTGCTTTTTTGTCTCCTCGTTTATATAAATAAATAACCCATCTGAAATCAGTTTCGAGATCTAAAGGCATGACCTAACCTATAGGCTCGGTGGATTTTTGGAACATAAAATTAATTAAGAATCACACGCATTCACGATTCCATTTTCATCTGAGCAGTGTTATCGACTTTAAAAGCAGGATCAAGCTGCGCAAACAGAGAACTGAACCAGAGCATTGCTTGCCCTGATTCATTTTAGTTTTGTTCTTCAACGCACATAAAAAACCATGCAAGTTTCTCAGTTTAGTATTCAATAAAATATTAGTGATTTTTCCTGCAAAACAAATTGAAGCAATATTAATTCCCCATACCCGCATTCGAACGTTAAAAACTGATTTACGCGTTCTCTTTAATTGGAAAGAACAAGGTGGTTAAAATGAGTGAGTTTAATGCTAAGCGGACACTGTATTTTGTTGGCCAAAAATGTGCACGGATACCTGTCTCGCCACATAATTATTTCCGAGAAGCGAACGGTAGAGAGGCTGGAGATAAAAGTCTATCACCTTTAAACTTTTGTTGAGAGTTTTGTCAGTTAGATAAATTCTTGTAACTCACTGAAGTTGAGAAAACCAGATCTTAGATAATTCAGTTCAAGGGACAAATTTTCGACCGCATACCTTAATCATTCGCTTCTTTTGGCTCTTCTCTGAACGGGACGACTTATTGTATTCTTCCCGGGCGGGGGCCGGAGGGGGGGAGGGGGGGGGGGGGTGGGGTTTATCCTACATGAATTGTACGCTTATGAATTAAACCCACAAAGGAAATTTATCTGGGCGTGGCTCAGCTTTATTTGACCACTAAAATATGCTATTTAAAAACCCCAGACAAACAAGCTTTATAGTGACTTAAATACCGAAAAAGACTTTGTCATTGAATGCTTCCTTCTATTTATAGTCAGATTCTAAAAGCATTGTTTTAACTCTTTTAGTTTTTAATTTTTCGTGTGCAACCCTAAACGATACCTTCATGGCTTAGAATACCGGCTTTCTTTCTTGAACATCCTGAGTGATACCAAAATCCGTAATCCGCACCCCTTAACGAGAACACGAGCATCCCCGTACCTTTCATACAGTATGGGAGTCCCTCCCCAGGGGGTATTCATCACTTGGCACATGGCGCGAAGGACCTTGGGCTGAGATACAACTAGCTAAAAACAGGCCCGAGTGAACAGGAACAATGATGATGATGATGAACCTCTAGACCACCGCGCCTTTGAAGTTTGAAGAGCATTAACAATATTCGTTCTTTGTTCGTTCTATTTGTTTTCGGTTATTTGCGAAAGGACAACTCATACTCCTTCTCCGTGCACTCCGTGTATATTCTTAGCTCTACGGATGCATGCTAGAAATGAACTATTTTCTGTGCCCAAAATGTTACAGATGTTGGGCCATGAATAGAAGCCAATCTTCAATATTGAAAAGTGCTACCGAAGTAAAGACAAGGTGTAGAGTAAGTTAAATCAAATACGCTTTGTTTGTTAATTAAAATAATTAATTAATCAGAAAAGGAAATTAAATTCGATGTCTTTATCTCACCAAATGGAATGTGGAAATCTTTTATCCATCGTGCTTTTACAAAATGTTAGTTTTGGCTTTAGTAGACTTCCGTCCTTACTGTTTTGATGTTGTTCCTGCGTTATGCAACAAAAGTTATGTCGTTTAAGTGCCCATTAAAGTTCTGCAAAATCGCTGATTCGGTTCGCAGCAGAGTTACAATTTAATTTTGATATTAAGTTAAGCTCATGTGGGTTCTACGAATGCCCTTATTTAAAGTACTGAACGCGGAGGAAGCTTGTCAAGCGAGCTTTTAATAGTACTGCTTTTGCGATCTAAGTATTGTCAACCTTCCGTAATCCAAGAAGAGATTTCATCATCTAAGTTGTTTCAGCAGATTTAACGGATATAACCAAGCTATATTACATTTTTCATATGCTTTGGACATTATTCTAAGAATAAATTACCATAATTAAAAAAAAACACAAAACAAAGCAAGCAGACTAAAATAGAAGAGAAAAAAGTATTTGCTTAGAGCAATTCTTAATCATATCTTCTTCTATGTTCTCTAAACTTTCTTCGTTCAATCACAGCTCTCTAGACGCATACTTATGTTGGACCACGGATCGAGGCTAATCTGAATAATTGATAGAGCGCTACTTATAAGCTAAAGAATAAATAATGCTTCCTCCGTTAATTTCTATTTAATGGATTTTAAAGAGAAGTTCGTTGTTTTTATTTCACAAATGGAATGTGGAAGTTTTATTTTTCTGGTTCCTTCAAAATTTACATGTTACTTCTGAGGCTTCAGCACTAGACTTCCGTGCTTGCACAGGGTGGTAAAAAGCGTGGGGTGGGGGGGGGGGGGGGGGGGAGGGGGGAGGGGGTCGTAATCACAAATCACAAGCCTATTTTTCCTCAAATCACGAATCACGTGCTAATGACTAAATTTGGGCTCTTTTCACGTGTCACGAGCATTTTTGCTCAAATCACGCGTCACGCATAACCCTTTTACCACCCTGTTTACAGTCAAAACCGGTCAAGTGTTCCTGCCAACCGCCAACTAGTGAATACGAACCGTTAAGACCCGCCCCTCTCGCAGCCTATCTATATATATATTAAAGACATTAAAGACTCCTATGAGCCAACAATTGAATACGAACCGTTCAGACCGCCCCTTTCCTAGCCTATCTATATATATTAAAGTGCCTATAACCCCTAGAAAGTTATTTTCAGAATCAACTCTATGTACATTGAATAGTTGAATGGTAAAATATTTCTGGTTTTGAACGTCGCGTTTGTGAGTTATAGAGATTTGAATTTACAAAATGCTAATTAGATGACGTCAACCGGGAATCATTTATTATACAACTACTTGTTTTCACCTCCAAGTAACACTTTTTTACGAATCAATCGACTGTCCACAGTTTATTTTTAGCATTTATCAAATTATCTTCAAACTGTAAACTGCACATTGTAAATTGGTGTAGAAATAATGGCAAATTCCCGAGTTGACGTAATCTAATTAGCATTTTGTTAATTCAAATCTCTATAACTCACAAACGCGACGTTCAAAACCAGAAATATTTTACCATTCAACCATTCAATGTACATAAAGTTGATTCTGAAAAGAACATTGTAGGGGTTATAGGCACTTTAAAGACATTAAAGGCTCCTATGAACCAACTAGTGACTACAAACCGTTCAGACCCGTCCCTCTCCAAGCCTATCTATATATATTAAAGTATTAAAGACATTAAAGACTCTTATGAACTAACTAGTGAATACAAACCGTTCAGACCCGCCCCTCTCCCAGCCTATCTATATATATTCAAGACATTAAAGGCTCCTATGAACCAACTAGTGAATACAAACCGTTCAGAACCGCGCCTCTCCTAGCCGATCTATATATATTAAAGGCATTAAAGGCTCCTATGAACCAACTAGGGAGTACAAACCGTTCAGACCCGCCCCTCTCCCAGCCTATCTATATATATTAAAGACATTAAAGGCTTCTATGAACCAACTAGTGAATACAAACCGCGTTCAGACCCACCCCTCTCCCAGCCTATCTATATATATTAAAGACATTAAAGGCTCCTATGAACCAACTAGTGAATACGAACCGTTCAGACCCGTCCATCTCCTAGCCTATCTATATATATTAAAGACATTAAAGGCTCCTATGAACCAACTAGTGAATACGAACCGTTCAGACCCGTCCATCTCCTAGCCTATCTATATATATTAAAAACATTAAAGGCTCCTATGAACCAACTAGTGAATAGGAACCGTTCAGACCCGCCCCTCTCCCAGACGTTTTGTTTCAAGCACAAAATACCTCGATGGACATGAAAATGAATAAACAGAGCATACCACCAGAACAGTTGTACTTTTGCCTTAAAATGTTTTAATAATCAGAACTCACCAAATATGGGAACCATGCATTGCACCACTGTACAATTTTTAGGTTGGTGGCATCCCGTCATATGTTAACTGTCAACTCAATTCATTCCTTTATGTCATTTATATTTGGCCGTTTTAGGAGTTATCCAGGGTGCATTTTCCGGGTAGTTTTGTGTTGCGGATGGTGTGAACTCAAAATGTCGTAAACCAAAAGATCCAAAAGACACTGAACATACCCACACCACAACACAAAAGCTAACCAACAATGGCTTCCGCAACACCAAGAAACACCCATTTCCGCGCCACGTGTGTGAGGTTCGCGCGAGAGGGAGATCAAGGTCTCTTTTGCGTGTACACCACGCACGAGAGAAGAGGGAGATCAAGGTCTCTTTTGCGTGTACACCACGCACGAGAGAACCCGTCGCGTCCCATACGATATTTGAAAAATTCTTGGCATTTTTGAAGACTAACTATAGACCAACATGAATGAAGGAGGGAGTAAGTGAAATGATAAGATAACACCAGTTTCGCAACAACTTTAACCATTTATTACACATATAACCGTGGCTACATTGGCAATATTTTGCTAACTGAACATATCGTAAAAAAACAGCGATCGTCTTATCCTCTGAGAGAATATGCATCCAGACTTTGATTATCTAAGCAATAACATAGAAGTGTAAAAGCATTGCCTAATACAAATGGTAACTGTAACAGTAAAGATGTGCATGTAACTTCACGAAATAAACCGAGTCATTGTTTACCAAAGAAAGAATCCACTCCACAATAAATATTTAAGAAAAACAAACAAAACAAAATCTCTTAATACAAACTAATTGTATCAAAAAATTGGACATGAGCTGCTCTAATGTAACAAAACAAAACACTATCTCAAAAAAGTAACAATTGTTATCCAAACCGCACCTGGACACAAAGAACATGAGCAACTGTCATTATGATTTGTTACAAATTTGACTTTTCATTAATTATTACATAAACCATGTAATGAACAGACTTTTATTAATACGAAATGATTTTGGAAGCGATTAAATTTAATATTGGTGTCAGGCTATTAGGGCATTTCCTGGGAGAATGTTTATGGTTTCATGTGATAAAATATTGTTTCTTTTTTAACGTTGCTTTAAAAACTTATCCAGATGCACAAACATTATAAGGTATCCAACTGTTCCTAAATGGAACCTTTTGATTATCACTGTACTTATTAAATACTGTAGGTTTATCTCTATCTTCACTATCTTTGCTTTTCATGAAGTAATTAACAAATTTTAAAGAGCTTCCAAAATAACATTCCCGGGAAATAATCTAACAATAGGAAGAACCTTCAAGGCTATCTCTTTTAAGAAATAAACGTGTAACTTAGAAGGTACCTACGAAATCTCTTGTTGCACTGCATGTGATTGGGAATATTGTTATGTTATCTCTATATTATACCTACTATTTATCTAAACAGCCTTGCAAAAAAGAAGGTAGATGGAAAATATGAACTAACAATACTGAGGTCCACTTTTCCTCCAAATTCTTAGATTATCACAATTAACACAACCTCAACACAACATGTCATATGGTTCTTCTAGGGCCAATAGTAAACTCCCATTTGACAATCACAAAAAACGTTTTGATAGGGTCAAGAAAAACTTAATCTTCTTCAGTTAAACATGTCATGTGATTTTCATAGTGTTCAAGAAGTAGCACCTCACTACTCATCTCCTCTTGACAAATCCAACAGCTATGCTTTTCATAATGGGATGATTGAGGAACTTGGACAGTAGAGGTTGGGGTTGATATGTTACGGATATTGTCACTGCTATTTACAGCATCCACGTGGGCTCTTGAACGGCTGCTGATCACTTTGGTACATGACCTTTCATGTGTCCGTTGATATGTTTTTAAGCTAAAACACTTGCCACATTGTTTACATTCATATGGCTTCTCCCCAGTGTGGATTGTTTCATGGTTCCGTAAATTTCCTGCTTGGTTAAAACATTTGCCACAGTGTTTACATTCATATGGCTTCTCCCCAGTGTGGATTATTTCATGTTTCCTCAGATTTTCTGCTCTGTTAAAACACTTGCCACAATGCTTACAATCATATGGCTTCTCCCCAGTGTGGATTCTTTCGTGTCTCCTTAGGTCTCCTGCTCTGTTAAAACATTTGCCACAGTGTTTACATTCATATGGCTTCTCCCCAGTGTGGATTATTTCGTGTCTCCTTAGGTCTCCTGCTTGGTTAAAACATTTGCCACAGTGTTTACATTCATATGGCTTCTCCCCAGTGTGGATTATTTCATGTGTCCTCAGAGTTTCTACTCTGTTAAAACACTTGCCACAATGTTTACATTCATATGGCTTCTCCCCAGTGTGGATGTTTTCATGTGTCCTCAGAGATCCTGCTCTATTAAAACACTTCCCACAGTGTTTACATTCATATGGCTTCTCCCCAGTGTGGATTATTTCATGTGTCCTCAGAGTTTCTACTCTGTTAAAACACTTGCCACAATGTTTACATTCATATGGCTTCTCCCCAGTGTGGATTCTTTCGTGTCTTCTTAGGTTTCCTGCTTGGTTAAAACATTTGCCACAGTGTTTACATTCATATGGCTTCTCCCCAGTGTGGATTATTTTATGTGTCCGTAGGCTTCCTGCTTGGCTAAAACACTTACCACAGTGTTTCCACTGATAACGGTTCTTAACTGAGGTGGTTTTCCCATGGAGCACTTCTTTTAGCATCATGTGTACCGTTTTGGTGCTCTTGTCAATTTATGCCTGCCAAATAAGATAATATTTTCTATTGGTTTATTTTTCTTGTAGATCACTCAAACGTTAGTAACAAATGTACTATTATCTTTAATAGTATATAGTTGTTTTAATAACATTCTGGATAACCTGGCAGAGGCATCACTCTCTTCCATTTATTTATTCTTTGGAATTGAGCTATCACTTTGTGTGATTTACTGCAAACCAAAGTGATGGTAATTGACATCAAGTTTTATTGTATCATTAAAAAATGTTTTGGACAAAGATGCGAAAATATGTCAAGTAAAAACTGAAAATAAACATCTAATGTTTGCAGTTCAAACAAAGAACTGTGTAACTCAGAACTCCTGTAAATGTCATTAGCATGTCTTATTATGGAGTCAAAACGATGCTCTTCCTGTCTTCTGTCTTCTATAGTGGGTACCACCTTCTAACGTACTGATCATCAACGCCCTCAATTAGCTACTGCATCAAATTGGTGCGATTTTCTCTTCATTTGGGCAGGAATGGGGAATTTGAATGAGTTTTCAAATTTCATGTTTTATGTTGCATGGGCAAAACCCGGTTTGTTCACAAGGTGAGGTATATTTAAAACTTTAGGTTAAAATGTAGATAATTTGGCTGATATGCAAAACACATGATGTCATTATTGTGTTGCTATGCTAAAAGCCACTCAGTGAAGTCTACTTTTTATCAAAAGTACCAATTAATCACTTGATTAAATGACTTCTCATATACATTCTTTTTCCTAATAAGATCCTTTTTATAAACACATTGTGGGTAAAATTGTCAAAAAATATTCCCAGGCTGAGATTTAGCACATGTAAGAATGTGGCTCACTTGTTGTTACTTGAAAATAATAAGTGGAACATGAAATTTAGTGTGAGTGAATGAACACTCCAATTGAGGTCAAGATACCAGATTTTACATAAATTAACATATGCAACCACAAATGTATAACAATTACACTAAACATCCAGGTATGAGAACCTAGTAGTTTAAGAACCTTTATGCTAAAATTGGTTATGTAGACCCCCAACACTGAGAACCTACATCTTGAAACAGGTTAATCTAACAACCAGAATGGACAGAAATGTCATACTAAGGACCAGCTGTGGGATTCAATAAACCAGAAGACCTACATGTAGAGTAGGGTCTGTGATTGTTACAAATGTAGTCACAACTAGCATAATATACATTTGTGATACAGAATCAAGGGACAACACCCATACTGGATTTGTTTTCTGACCAGCGACAAGCACTTTTTCTCTTAAACATAAAAGCATGTTTAGAAATCTACATTTTTGAAAACGCCAAACTTATAAGAACTATTTTAGGTCAACTTGAAAAAGTACTGGTTTCTTACATGTGGGTGTTCATTGTACATCATTTTCAGAGCTTAGTCTGTTTTCCTTTTTCATTCAGTGGTATGATTTGTGTAAAGACAATAACATTTATCATACAGACGTAATGTTGCCTTTTTTACCTTCTTTGTCTGAGTTATCAGTACATACCTCTGACTGAGGAGTGAGCTGTGCTAATAACCCCTTCACTGTACCAACCATTAACTGACCTTAGTTTCCCATAAAATTTGAAAATGACAATTAATGGCTACATAGCTCCACCAATACACGGGGAAAGGAAACTTATAAAAAGTAAAAAAAAAAATCCACCTTGTCTAATGATTATAAGGGATCAGGGGTTAAATTAACAAGTGCATTATTTTTTTTCTACCAGTTATCCACACAAGAGTCTTTTCTACCAGTTATCCATGGTAGTTTTTTCTACCAGTTATCCATACAATATGAAGTCAAAGTTTTACAGATGTAAATCAAGATAGAAATGACTCCTGTAATTTAAAATTATTTTGGCAATGAATGTATTTGAATATATACCAGTACTTTAAATTAATATTAACAATTTTTCTTTTGTTAATTATTTAAATTATTAATTAATCAATTGTATTTGCCTAAATTGATATTATGATCATACTTGTCCAATACTCTGACAAATTTATGCATAGCATTGTACTATAATACATTGTGCTGTATTGTGCCATTCTAGAATGTATGGATAAACTATTGTTATAGTCATATAATACAATACAATGCTATGCATAAATTTGTCAGAGTATTGGACAACCCTCATTATCATTGCTTTTTAATATTTATTGAATTGTTGTTAATAATTGAAGGCTTTCCTGCAAAAAGGGCCAGTATATCCCTGTTTGGGCCGATTTTCATTTTTTTGCAGGATCGAGCTAATTTTTGGCAGACTGACTTGTTTTGACATGACAAACATGGTTTTTTTGGATGATCTTTGCCTTTGCCTCGAGAAATCAATTTCTTTTATTTCTGGTTAAACAAAATTAAATTAAAAATTAAATTTCTTTTATTTCTGGTTAAACAATACGTTTGCAACGTTATGTCTTGAAAACGAGGCGCAAATCAACAAACAAAATTACAAAACGATGTTTGTCATGTCATGCTGTCATGTCATGTTTGTCTTTTTGCAGAAAGTCTACATTATATTGTTCATATTTATTATAATATAATTTATTATTGGTAATGTCATGTAATCCGGAAATAACCGATAGAGTTGAATTGTTTTAAC
This sequence comes from Dendrophyllia cribrosa, assembly GCA_024195265.1. Taxonomy (NCBI): domain Eukaryota; kingdom Metazoa; phylum Cnidaria; class Anthozoa; order Scleractinia; family Dendrophylliidae; genus Dendrophyllia; species Dendrophyllia cribrosa. Next base: position 33,579,617 of record JAJLRJ010000007.1, on the reverse strand, counting down.
AATTCTCAGAACATAGATGATCCACTAATGCTGAGGCTGACTCTCAGACAGTACGAGGTTACTCGCACTAACTCCCTCCCCTCCCTGTCTGATGTCTTTTGTTTGATGGCTTGTTCTTGATGTCATGTGACTGTTGAGTATTCTACCATTCAGAGTAAGTTCAGTCCCATTCTTGAAATTTGTAATGGAGAAAAAAAAACATCTAACAACCACTCTGATTGGTGGAAATGTTCAACAGACAGATGTCGTCAAGAACAAGCCCTTAAACAAAGGACATCAGACTGGGAGAAGAGGTAGTTAGAGCGAGCGACCTTGAAGAGTCTGAGAATAAGACTACAATGTACCTGACATTTTGATAAAATAACTTGAAAGACATCTCTCAATTTTCATGTGTGATTTCCAGAATTTCAGAATCAGAAAAATACATTAATCAATCCAGAATCAAGGCAAATAGATTATTTACATGTATAAATAATCTGAGATGTATGCGTCACCCTGGGATTAAATTGATTGTGTCTGGTTCAAGGGTGATGGAGGTTACTTGAAAAACTACATGTATGGCCTTAAGCATTTTCAAGCTGGCTAGCTTGGATGACTGCCATGACATAGCCCCTCCCCCCTAAAAACAGGTTAAGAACATTTTCAGGCTCAAATCACCCAAACAATTTTGAATTTTCAGTCCCGGATCAGTCTCAACTGAAAAATTATTTAACTAGTGAAATGTGCCTATTGAACTAGGGGATTGCTTGTTCAAGTTTCTATTTAATGGTCAGGCTACCATTTCCAGTTGAACAGTGGAATTGTCAGGGTCAGGGGAATTATTTTGGGTTATATGCCATATTGTTAATATAATTCTCCAACGGGAAACACATTTTTAATGGCATTCTTGAGTGGTAAACCCATTTCTAATAAAAGTCTTTTGGGGTCAATTCATTTTTATAGAATTCTTGGAAGTAATAATGAGAGACAAGTCCTCAACTGGGAGGTGCACATTTTAAATGCAATATCCCACAAGGTTAGGAAAGGTACATTTCACAAACAAATATGGCTCTAATATACTGATCAAATCAAGCCTTCTAAATCTCCCCCTCCCCTCCCCCCCGGCAACCCTGAGCATTTCGTAAATTATCATGCATGGTTCAATTCCTACAGTTACCATCCCCCCCCCCCCCCCCCCCCCCGGGCAATCCCCTGGACAAAGTCGGCCTTAGTGGCCCGGGGGTGGGGAATTTTGCAAGTTGTCTTGTCCCGGGGGTAGGGGGTGGGGATAATCTAGGTGCGCAAGGAATTATAGGGCAAAAATTTTGTCGAAGCACATGGCGGACGACATGACTCAACAAGCGGACTTCTTTGCTGGGAAATCCTTACAATTTGTTAACCCTATTCAGCCTGGGCTTTTTTTGAGTTCCTGAGCCTGGGGGAGAGGGGGGGGCTATGACAATGAAACCTAGAGAGTACATAGTACGTCCAAAACTGTCTCCTTTGCGGTCCGCACAATGGAACGATGACGTCATATGACGTAGTTATTAGGTATTTAGTTATATGGCCGCCATCTTGGATCCGCCATCTTGGATTTTTGAAATTTTTTGAAACCTCTTAAAAACCGTCCAAATTGACGCAAAATTAATCAAAATCAATAAATAAACGCTAAATGACGTAAAAATACAAAAGTTATACCAATAAACATTGTTTTTCTTCTTTCAAAGGTATAAATATGCAAATTTCAGAAAACATGGCTGTCAAAATCTTGTTGCCATGGAAGCATCAAGTCACGTGATCAAAAAATTGTCATATAAAATTGTTGCCAGATAAATTTTAGGAAAAGTCATAAAGTTTGATGGCGTTTGAATACATATTAAAGAAGTTATGAATGTTGAAAGTTAGCGCGGGCACTTTGTGCCCCCCTCCCCCAGGCCGAATAGGGTTAATATAATTGGCTGGAAGAAAATAATTTGGCAAAATTAAAGCCTGTATTGGAAGGAGTGTTGCCTGTCAGTGGATGATGTGAAGTGTTGGGAAAATCACATCTTCAGTACACGAAACCACCACAAGAGAGGAGCAATGAAAGCCAAAGAAACGCGAGCAAGGAAGAAAAACAATGGGAGAGATGCTTCCTGATCTTTGTAACCATACGAGTCTAGTCCAGTCCGTGTCTATTTTGTAAACTGTTCGGTGGATTTATATAATAAATATTTTTGTCTTCTTGAGAAACGGCGCAGCTTGCTGTTGAGTGTCCCGGGGGTGGGGAATTACCTCTTTCTTTGTGCCCAGGGGTGGGGATTAGGATACCAAGTGAAGAAAAAATGGCAAATCCCCGTGGGTGTGCCCGGGGGGAGGATGGTAACTGTAGGAATTGAACCATGCATTATGGGACATCTTTAGAAATGACACCTTAGGGCAGGGGTGAGGAGATTTTACATTTTGTGTTGGGTGGTTTTTCCAATCCAATTTTATGGTGGAATGCTACCCAGAGGATATGTAAGACGTTTTTTTAAAGGTCGAAGCTTGGCTTTTGTAACCGACTGGCTGAAGAACAAATGAATACAAATTAAAACTCTGCACGATCGAACTGGCTGCTTATGTGAGTAACCCAGAAAAATAGAACGACGCGTTGTATAAAACATTCGATGGGGCATTTAAACAAAGATTTTTGCCTGGGGAAAGAGAATTTGAATTCAAATCTCAAAAGTTCAAATGCCCGGGGGGATGCCTGGCAGGGATTTGATCGCTACATAAAAACATTTCTGTCAATTAAAGTGGCTGTTCTGTTGTCTCTGCCGATTATTCTCAACGCCCAAAATATTCTACTACGTCTAAGAAACACGGACCAGCTTGTCTTACCTTTACTAGAAGAAACCTTAACGTTTACTGGATCCTGAAATGATCTGAAATGCAACAAAACCAGTGTCACTTTCGTGTCGATTTGCGAGGTGTACACAAAATACTAGCACCCAGTCCACTCGCAACAAACACTAAATACTAGCAGCCAGTCCACTCGCAATAAATTTGAACCACACGACACCCACAATGTTAGTCAACTTACCGGTTTGTTTTCCCTGTAGCCTGGAGGATAAGTAACCAAAAATCACAATACTGTTGTGATAAAAGTATGAAACTTTGAGTATAACCTTTATCGTGTAAAAATTCATATGAAAGTGAGACCCCAGCTGGATCATGTCCTTAAGCAAAGTACTGTGGTTAACTACTGTAATGATACTTCATGACTTTCAAATTTATCGATGTACTTTCTATGTGGGCCAGAGAGGAGATGTAAGTTACACTTTGTTGATGTTACCAGTAGCGACTGAATGGTCGGAGTAAAGACAATGTTTTAACATTTGGTTGTGGAAAAGAATGAGATAAGGGTAATAAAGGAATTGGAATTTGCGTGCTTCATTCAAAGAACACACAGATGAAAATTTGGGTGCCCTTTAATTAATGCAAGGAAATGTAGTTACATATTATATATATAAGCAGTGTGAGCGCTGTCTATGCCAGACATCTTCGGGCCTGTATCCTTAGCTGTCCGCATTATCGTAACAGTTTTTTGGCGCGCGCCGACTGGGTTCTAAACACGCGCGAAACACGCGGAAAAAATACAACTTGACAGCAATAAAAGAAATGGCAACCGAATAGTGGTCAATAGTATTTTCTCATTTTCAAGTTTTCGTTCACTTGGCAGGCTGTTTATTTTACTGAGCTCGAAAAAAAACAAACACCGATTAACACGATCGACATTAACGCGGCGCCATGCATGTATACTGATTGACAACTAAAATAATTATCATTATTAAGGTTCAAAAATAAACTTTATTTCGAACCAGTTAAAATAATATATCATTCATAGGACTAGTTAGGTTTATAAGAGTTCATAAGACTAAGTTTTTAATATGCGTTATATACCCTCCCCCCAATCCCCGCCCCCGATCCCGAGAGATTGCCCGCAATTAAACTAACAGATCAGCTTAGCATTCCTCACTTCGCTCGGACAGCTTATTTATGGACTCGAAAAAACTGGTATTTGAGACCATCCCCTAATAACTACTCGGGATAACCTCCCTCAAACCCCGTAAGAGGGGGTTAAATGCGTTTTTTCCCGAGTCCGCCCGCAACGGCAAGCGAGACATAACCCATTGAAGAAATCCCTACACACCCATATAAAGGTGACAATGCCTCTCGGCAACGAAGCAATGACTGCCACCGCGTTTTTGAAAATGCGTGGGATTGAGTTGAAAGAAGGTGATGACTTATATGCAAAGAACAAAGGGACGTTAGAATACAATCCTTGCAGATATTGTGGTTTAAATTTCACACAAGGTCATTCTCTTGTTGAGCATCAAAAATACGCTTGTAAGAATCTGCGAACAGAACCACGGCCGAAAGAGCTTTGTCCCGGCTGCAATCGAGCAGTTTCTAAAACAACTGTTTACAGTCATTTAAGAAATGGTTGCCCTCCCGCGAAAAGAAACCCACTGGCGAATGTTGGTACAGCACGATATCTCCAATTGGACAAATCCCATCCCCTGTATATACCAAACCAACATGGCAGTGACGGCTCAAGAACTTGACTTCAATCCAAAGAATCAAGACTACTTCGGCGAATGGTTGCTGTCTTTTGGTGAATCCCATTGGGACTATTTACCAGACATGATCAAGGATTACATCCTTGAACTGGTTGAAAGGAGTATCCAGCGTGACTTGGCTGCCAAGGCCCTTCATAAACGCAGGATGAAATCTATATGCCTTTCAATAAAAAATCATTATCACTGGGGACACCTTTGCTATTTCCGTTTATTCACTTCACAAACATGTGATGAATGCCAAGAACACTTCTCGCCAGAAGTGAACATGGGTATGCACAGAGCCATTTGTCCTGGCATGCCGCCTTCTAGATGCATACAGCTGGCATTAATGTATACAGGCATCGGCAGTGATGACGAGGAAGATTATGACGGCCCAAGTGCTCACGAAAGTTTCTATGGCAGGGCTCACTCAACGTGATCCATCTTTTCAAGCATGATCTTCCAGTTTTGTTTGTGCTTCCACATTGATTTTTCTGGGACTTGCAGCAAGAAGTAATTAACAAGCCGTTGTGGCACTTTTATCGCATCCAAGATTTTGTGGGCTACAAAGGGCATGGAGATTCTTTTCGGTAGATATTCTTCGATAAATTTGAATGTCTCATTTGCATGATATATTTCATCATTGGACAAGCAGACGTGTTGTTCACAAATTTTCAGATGTTTGTTGAGATAGCTTTTGAAGTTGTAGTGTTTGGTGGTCATTCTTTTTTTGGTAATTGTGTAATCACCGCCATAGAGCTCGTTGTAATCGAAGGTCACACCATCCAGACGCTCTAAGAGTCCGCAGCCCTCACAGCAAAGTTCTGATGAAAACATCCTGAGGTTTAATTTGCCTTTGCAGTTTGGGCAAACTTTTATCCTTTCATTCACAAGGGTGAAAGGTGAGTGTTGGGGGTATTGTGCCTCGGGAGAAAGATACTCCTTGATGATATGAAGGCGTTCTGACAGGTTTGAACGCCGTATTTCCTTGGTGTAGTTTTCGAGTGAGCGTAGGAGGATAAATTTGTATTCTTTATCAAGCTCATCGAGTTTGGCTTTGTATTCGCCTTTAGTGTCCAAGGACCGAACATCAGCCAGTTGTTTAGCGAACTTCTCCATGGTTGTACACATCCGGGTTATGTATCCAATTGGGCGCAAAGGATTTTTCCCTCAAGATTTGTAAGTTAAAACCTGAATTTAATCTCTCAAATCTGACTTGGAGGCTGCAGCGAGAAGTATCTTTTTTTGAATTTCTTGTGTGACTTCCTTGCGAAGTTCCTTTTTGAGTTTCTCGAGGTCTGGCGCTTGTGTTTGAGTGCCAACGTTTTTTTTAGCCTTAACACCATCCCTGATTGCAGCTTTGAGTTCGTGATATTTTTCCACCTCACGAGTAATTATGGTGAATTCTGCATCACTGATCCTCTTGTCTTCCAGAGCCTTTGAGACCAGTTCATAGACAGAGTTGCGTTTAGCCAGGGCCAGTGTGTAGATATTCTCGTGTTTTGTCACTTTCCGTTCTAATCGCTTGTTAGCAGCTGTAAAGCCAACTGAGGACAGCCCACAGAGGGTCGCGACGCCGGCAAGTGCTGGACTTGCAATAATTCCGAACCCAGTCAATGCAGTGGCTAGGGCCCCTGATGAAAGCCCAACAGAAAGCGACCCAAGGCCAACCGCCGAGTAATGAACTAAGGTTTGGGTTCGTTTATATTTCTTTGCGACCTGACGGTAATGCTCGGCTTCGTCAGACAGTCCTTTAAGAAAGTCAGAGATTTTTTTGAGTCGGAAGTCTTCTGCATTGATTTGAGTGATCTCACGCATAGGGTATAGCTGTTGTGTCTCGCTGTATTCGGGGACCGATGGTAGCACATTGGCAGAACTCATGGTGTGGGTATATATATGATTTTAATTTATCTCGATTTCAAATTCCAAAGGCGCGTCATTGAAGTTAAAGAGGACACCATTTGCATCCCTCACTGACAGTGTTACGCTGTTTACATAATCACTAGATGAGACGTCACGCCAGACATTCTGTTGTGTTGTCTCGTAGAGAATTTTCTCAAAGGGCTTTCCACGAATATCAAACCGAGCCAAAACTGTCGAAGGCTTACCATTGAGGAGGTTTTGTTCTTTATCGACCAGATCACAGTGGATGAAGTAAGTGCTTGGTGCCCTTAAACGTTTGGCGAAAGTTATAAACATCAATACAGGTCTTATGCCAAACAATGCTGCCAGATTGTTACTAAGCGTCACACTGCTGCCGTTATTATGAATGACTATGGCTCCGTATGGCGCCTTTGTTTCGATTTTTAGATTTAAATTGCTGTTATAGGTTTTTAGGTTTTCAAATTCTTTCGCTAAACTCTCAAGAGTGTGATGTCCTGGAAGTAAGGTTGCGCCACGTGAACTATTAGTGGGGGTTGTTGGTGAAATCTTTGATTCTTCTTTCAAAGTATGCCACGAGTTGAAAATTGAGCAAGAGATGAGCCGATGTATCTCGGTTTCGGAAGCGAGTGGTCGAAATAGATCGTGTGAGGGTTCGAAGACGTGACAATTGTTAACACAACCATGATGGTGTATATAATTACACATTTTAAAATATAAATATATACAATCATGTTTGGCAGACGGCCCGGTGGATTTAATCCTAATTCAAATCTTGGCATAAACATCGGCGACCACAATTACGGGTCCCCACCTCCTTTTTATTCGCCTCCAAACGCCTATACCCATGTGGCGCCAAAGCCACACACAGATCCTGAAATGGCTTGGTTGAGTTCGCCGGAGGCTGCCAGGCTCTACGCCGCAGCCAAGGCAAAAGCAATTTCAGATTTCAAAAAGCGTTTCCCTAACGCCGATATGTCCCATTTTGAAGTGCAAGTAGAGTATGGTGACGACCACAAAACAGCCACAGGAGAAGTGCTTTACAAAAAGGCCCCTGGCTCATGGGCACTTATCACAGAAATGCCCCACAAAGATTGGACTGGCGCCAAAAGAGGCGCTCTTGGCCTTGTCTATGACGGGGGTTTCCCTTATCAGTTATCGTTGGGGAAACCAGAAAAGTCAATCCCAGCTGTTGATTTCTCCACCACAATAGACAAAGACATGATGATTGGCGCAATCTTGAACGACAAAGAGTAAAAGATTTACGTCACGCCAACTGATTATTTCACAACGAAATACAGAAATATCTTCAGGGACACACAGATTTCATTCACAACCGCGAAATACGTATACGGCCGAAAGTGGATGGGTGGCCCGCATATGAGCTTTTGGCCACAACAACTCTCTTTCGCACTGTGGTGTGCAACAACCGGCTGCGGGATCTCGCGTGACATTCTATTCGATAAGAACTCCAGTCTATCCCTAACCCCCCAGCTCCGGTCGTATTACCGGTTTCACGTTTATTTCACAACAAGGCGAATACTCTACCAGATGGGCGGGGAACAAAGCGTGAGTGCTTTGCCAGACGATCCCCCATTTAACCAGAAAGACAACAAGTATAACATCGACGCGTACAAGAAGATTTGCATCGAGTTCGGTATCGACCCCAGTTCTGACTGCCGTTACACATACGGCAAGAACCACGGTCTTGGGAATGTCTACATTTGGGCTTATGGAGAGGGCCCCATCTCTACCGATTACACCTATCCAGACCCTGATCTAGCTCTGTTCGATGATGAGCGTGTGACTGACGGAAAAGACCCCAACTTTCGCGCCAATGGAATATCTTTCGTTCGCAACGATCAAGGGGCGGACACCCAGTTCGAGCACTTTGTGCCAAATTACGCACAGGGGCTAACACAGCCAGGGCTCGCGCGTTTGAACCAATCAATCGAGGCCTTTGTGTACTGCATTCTTGGTTCACAAGCCAAAACCCGCAGCAGCATTATTTTTTTATTTTATTTTTTTTTTTTGCTCGTCACGCAACCTTTAAGAGCGCCTGTCCGTAAAAATCAGACAAATTTGAATTTTTTTGGCAAGTAATAAAAATTTGATTTCTTTTATATTTTAAAGTTAGATAGATTAAGGTATAACAAAAATCACTTGATACTTTTTTCGGCCAAATATCTTTTTATTTAAAAGAAAAATTCCAAAAACGAAAGTCCGTTAAAATCGCCATTTGAGGTGGAAAATTATTGCACAACTTTGACAGTCTCGCTTGCAAAAAAAAAGTAACGCTACGGCATTTAAAACATGAAAATCATATTTTGCAATCTTTAAATATCTAGTACAGAGATTTAGGGAATTATTTTGTTGTTCTTTGTTTGCAAAATAATTTTATTTCGAAGACATATATTTTACTTCTTTAAAAGTACCTCGTAAACAAAACAATTTTTCACCATGTGCTAAACCTTCAAACGGATTAAGTTTCTGTTGGTTAATTTTTATAAAGATGATCTCAAGATTGCCGTAAAAATTTCTTTGGGCAAATGATTCAGAGCGACGCGAGAGCATTTCAAACTTCGTTAAAATTAGAGTTATTTGACCTTACGAGGTCAACTATCAATTTGCGGGTCACACAAACATTTCACTTTCCACCACGTCTTAACACAAATAAGGTTAAAGTAGCCACATGGAAAAAATATTTTGAAATTTTCTTACCTTATTTGTTGTAGAAGACTTATCCAGAGATCATTTTCTTGCATTTTTTCACCGTTCATCGTATGTCCTTTAGTCTTGTTTACAACGTCCGATAAACGTCGGACGACAACAACGTAATATTAAATGGTCGGGTCAGCCAATCTTTGTTAAACTTTCGACACTTTTCAGTATCACGGCATCTATTCAAAGGGTTAATTACTTTTTGGAGCGTTCCTCGGTTTTGTAGTGCGCTAAAAGATTTGAAATGTTACTTTGAAGTACAAACAAAACCTGTCGGACGTTTGCTTTCAGTCTTTTTTCAGTTATGTCACGCAATGCAGTTTTGTTTGCATTTAAGGGGGTAGGGGTGCGGATAAGGCAATCAAATTGAAACACTTTTGCAAGTAAACAGAATAACTGTTTAGAAATATATTTCAGCACCATTTAATTTTCTTCGTTAGTAATATGTTCTAAAATATATTAATTGGTAGCAATAGCCTTTTGCGAGCAACGATTTTTAACTCCTCTCCCCAGCCTTGCTTTCCATATTCAATATTCATATTGGATGCTTTTTTCTCGTTTCCTCAATTTACGTTCTTACCATACGAGTCGAGGTGCCGTCTACTTGATGGAGCTGCCCCTGAAAGATGGGTGTACCAGGGCTTCTTGTGGATAGCATCATACATGTGATCTCTTTTTCACTATAAATTTCCAGTTGCGGATCCAGCTTGCTCATAAGGAGAGGGGGTGGGAGCGGGAGTGAAAATGGTTCTGAAAAAAGTTCGGTCCCTCGAGACTTTTTCTTCGCCAAAAAGGGATGGAAAGGGGCCGCTTCCCTAGATCCGCCACTGAACTTAATTCGACAACTTTAGTTTACAACTACTTCCTTTACATTTCAAGTAAACAACGCTGCTCGACATAAAATAAGTTCGATCACATCTTCAGGTCCGGTAAATTTCAAGACAGATTTGTGATTAGAGATGTCCTTTGTGCACGAAATGTCATAACCACAAACTCCACCAACAAAGGACTTAAACGAACAAGTGCCTTCCATTTTTGTGTAATACCTGGAACTGAACTCGAATCTTTGACGTACAAAAACATGCACTTTAGCGCCGCCATCAAGTAAACAAAGACACTAGGTAATTAGCATAACCAGGTAGTGTTTACTTTTTTGTCAACCGCATTATTTAAACAGCATTTATTTTTCTTCTCGACAATTGGCGATTACTCTATTTGACTTAGTAAGTTCTTCAATTTTCAGATATTCTCTCGTTATCAACTTTAAAATATGAGCAGGTTTCTAATTATTTTGCTACTGCCAAAAAAATACTTAGGTTTACTTAGTTTGTAACACCGACAATGGATTAGCCAAACATTAGTCCCATTGAGTCAAATTTTAAATTAAAGAAAATGCAACAAATGGTTCTGAATGAAGGCATGACAGGCTTCTTTTGGGGAATTGGGTTAGGTTAAAATCGGCGAGCGAAGCGAGGACTGGGGAAGAGGGAAGGGGCGACGAAGCCTGTGGACTCGCCTTTGATGCCGCCGTTCCGCCCCCTAGTAATTATCCTGCTATTATATTGTCAACAAGTTAATTAATAGGCTAAACACGACTCCCACTCTTCGCAAAAAAGTATTTAAAAAGCCTAACGTATAAAGCTTTCCCAGTAAGACTTCAGAGAGAATTGCGCCTTAAGATCACAGTTTAATATGAATTTGTTCTCTTCGATAATATTGACCTTTTGATTTCGGCGGATTGTAGTGTTTCCGGCCACGCGGTAATAGGCATCTTAGATCCGAGTCTCAAAAAGCCGTAGTCTATAATTCCACTGCAATGAAATCATGAATTATTTCAATAGTTTTTAGCTCCTTAGTAAGTTCTGCAGTTGAGTGGTGTGTCTCAATGGAGCTAGGATAAACCCCCGTTGATTTGGCATCCAACAGATAATCTGCAGCATGGTTGCTGTTTTGTAAATCCAGTCGGCAAAATTAAAAAAAATCCTGCTTTTTTGCCACAGACTTTTATAGACACAGCTTTTGCTCTTATTAAAGTCTCGGTATATGCGAAAAATTTCGCAAAGAATCGCTCAAAGCTTTCTCAAAATCGAGATCTGAAAATTGCATGCGAAGAGTCGCCTTGTTTGTTTATCATTTGAGCCAGCAAATGGAATAATTATGCAAATATAGGGCGCCAGGCATTTGAGATGTCAACGTGTGTCGTCAATCACCGCATACCTGTCAACAATAAGTGATCTGACCAATCAGCTCATGATACCAGACTCTGGTATCATGGAACGGCGGCATCAAAGGCGAGTCCACAGGCTTCGCCGCCCCTTCCCTCTTCCCCAGTCCGCGCTTGGCTCGCTTCGCTCGCCGATTTTAACCTAACCCAATTCCCCAAAAAGAAGCCTGTTCACAGGCTATAAATGGTCCCACGAACCACAGGTAACCCAAACTCACAGTAGGATTATTGACAAGTAGAAAACATCCAAATAAGTGCTCTTTTGAGGAGAGACAAAGAAAACATCAGTTGCAGTCAGTGTAACGGTTTGACAAACGTTTACATCACGAGTTGCATTGTACAAATTGATATCTTTTGGGGAATGCATGTGGCGAATTTTAGATTGATTTTCCCTTTTTCACATAATGTTTCATGAAGACAGTATCCTTCTGATAAAAAAAGAAAAAAAGAAAAACAATACGAAAAAAGAACAGAAATAGCTAAATACCACAGTGATCTTACAGGTGTAATTAGGTAAAAACTAGTGCTACTGCATTTCACACCTCGTTTTTACTTACTGTGCAACGGCGAATAAATAATCTTTCCGGAGTAGAACAATAGAGAATGAAGGCGCTTAAATGTGCTAACGTAACTGAAAAGTCTTTGTATTTTTTTTTCTCCGCTGCAAGAGTTTTAGACATAGATTCGGTGTTTTCAAGCCCTTTAGCCCTACCCCTACCCCGCTAAAATGCTGACCAATAGCTGCATTGCGTGACGACACAAATAATTGCTGTCACGATCACGGCTTAAACGGCCCGACATGTTTGTTCATTCAGTACTTCTCAAGCAGTGATTAAGTTTATCTATCCGTTAACTTCAACCGAAGAACATTCTACAAATGCTATAGCCTTTAAATAAGATGCCATAATGCTGAAATGTGTCGAAAGTTTAACAGAGGTTTGCGTGCGACCTTTCATGGCAGTCCGCGGCCGGCGTGCATCGGACATTACAAATGAACAAGACTAAAATACGATGAACAAAGAAGGGATTTATACACAAAAGTGGTCTCTGAATCTGTCTTCTACCGCAAACGAGGTAAGGAAATGTCAGTGTTTTTCAATGCGGCTATTTTAATTTCATAATGGGTTAACACAGAATCAGAAGTTTATAGAATATTTGTGTGACCCTTGCACCCGCAAATTGATTGTTGACCTCGTAGGGTCAAATAGCTCTAATTTTAACGAAGTTTGAAATGCTCTCGCGTCGCTCTGAATCATTTGCCCAAAGAAATTTTTACGGCAAGCTTGAGATCATCTTTATAAAAATTAACCAACAGAAACTTAATCCGTTTGAAGGTTTAGCACATGGTGAAAAATTGTTTTGTTTACGAGGTACTTTTAAAGAAGTGAAATGTATGTCTTCGAAATAAAATTATTTTGCAAACAAAGAACAACAGAATAATTCCCTAAATCACTCTACTAGATATCTAAAGATTGCAAAATATGATTTTCATGTTTTAAATGCCGTAGCGTTAGTTGTTTTTGCAAACGAGACTGTCAAAATTGTGCAATAATTTTCCGCCTTCAATGGCGATTTTAACGGAATTTTGTTTTCTGCATTTTTCTTTAAAATAAAAAGATATTTGGCCGAAAAAGGTAGTGATTTTTGTTATACCTTAACCTATCCAACGTTAAAATATCAAAAGAATCCAATTTTATCACTTGCCGCGATATGTTTGATATTTACAGACAGGCGCTCTTAATACTTTCTGGATGTTGTGTTTTGCAACCCTAACTCAGGTTTAAATCGCCTTTTGTGGCCATTTCAACTCGTTTGGGCTTTTTATCGATACAACTATCACGGATTCGTATGCGCGGCCCAGGCTCACTTCCCGGGGGGGGGGGGGTACTTCCTAGTAATGGGCTAATGGGGATGTGCCGCTGGATGGGGTCGCATTTTCACGACTGGATTGACTATAATTTTTTTTTTTTTTTTTTTTTTTTTTTTTTGCAGTAGGGATCATCAGGAATTTAATTTTTTTTTTTTCTTACAATACATCTACATCAAGTGCTAAACTTACGATACATGTACGTTACGTACTTATAATACATCTATATAACTTACTTACAATACATCTACATTACTTACTTACAATAAAAATGTGGAGCAGTTGTACATCGGTCAGGCAGGGGGATATGTACAGAGAATTGAGGTATAAACATGTATATAGTAGAAGAGAATAATTTACTTTAATACTGTACTCAAAAATTTCCACTTTGATGGTAGAGCGCACGTGCTTCCTGAGTTAATCTCAATGTCATAAATCGATTTAAGATAATGCTGAAAACCTTTTACATTAGGCACAATTCTTTTTCTTTTACTAATCCATATATAATTTCTTGCTAAAAGGCAGCAAAAATTGATCTGTGGATGATTTTTGGACGAGTCTGGCTTTAAACCAAGCGCGACAAGCATATCTATTGTATGATGTTCTGGAGTAATATTATGTAAAGTCAGAATTGCGGTTAAATTATGCCAGAAGGAGGCCACATTGGGACAAGACCAAAAGAGATGAAGTAATTTCTCAGGCTCCTCAGTACAAAAAGAGCAATTTGGGTTTTCTTCAATTCCAATTTTTGCAAGAAAGTCATTGGTTGCTATTCGTCTATGTAACAGTTTGTATTGAAATTCAAGGATTCTGGCACTTTTAGTGTATTTAGCGGCAAGTTGGTAAGCTTCTGGCCAGTTAATTAAGTCCATAGAATTCAAGTTGCAATCCCCGAGCCATTTCTCATGGTTACGGATTGGAGACATAATCTTTGTGGAGAGTAGCTTAGTATAAACGAGTTTACTTGCACGATGGCATTTAGCTAATTTTGCCGCGAAGTTTTCATAGTTACTATTGTCTATATTAACACAGTTGTTTTTACCCGTGTTCCAAAGGGATTTCAGAGCTGACAAAAGTCCGTTGTATTTCAATGGGCAGACGTTAAGGTTGTATTTGTACTGTAATTGAGCTAATGATAAAAAGTTATTGGAGCCGTCTTTCAAATGTTTCACTTTCGTAATACCACTTTCAAACCATTCTCGATAGAAGATAGGACGGCTACCAATTCTTACAAGTGAGTTGTACCATAGAGATTGTTCAAGAAATTGTTTCTCGGACGTTATATGTTCCTCGAAATTAACTTCCGACCAGATTGACAGTATCTCGTTTATGAAAGGACTCTTTAGCTTGAGATTCTCGACAGTGTCATTCCTGTTTAAGTTGCCTTCAAAAACTATGGTTCCTCCGTGTCTTTCAAGCTCAAGATCAAAGAAATATTTCCATTTTCCCTGGTTTTCTTTGTCCAGGTATTTTTTGATCCATGTAGCTTTTAGAGATTTGTTAAAGGATTGTATATCTATCATTTTAAGTCCCCCATTGGAATAATCATTAACAATTATATGGCGTTTGATTTTATCTCCTTTTCCATTCCAGAGAAATTCATAAAATAATTTGTTTACTTCCTTGATAACTTTTGCATTTGAATGTAAAGGAGAGAGTACATAGACGAGTTGTGAAGCAACTAAATTCTTTAGAACTGTTATTTTCCCAATTAAGGTAAGTCTGCGATATTTCCAGCAACTTAAAACATTTCGAACCTTATCTAGTTTTTCGCTATAGTTTAGAGATGCTGTTACTTCTGGGTCAATTGAAAACCAAACTCCTAAAGCTTTATTGGAAGAGGAGGCCGGGCGTTCGAAACGCAGAGAGTATTCCTCACCCATCTAGAGGAGGCCATAATACTGAACGACATCTCAACAAGCGTACAGCGTTACCAGCTTGCCATCCAAGCAACGAAAGTGCGCCTGGACTTTGCGACAGCACCCGGAAGCTGGCTCATGCCATCGCGCATGATTATCAACACAGAGAGCGTGATCGGGTATAACAACAATCTACAGGAGGCAACGCAAGGGATGAAGCTGAGCGTGAACAGTGGTGTTAATCTGGGCACAAAAAAAGCCTCCCTTCGCCACATGGACGGTGGACCGACAAAGATTAATCCACCAAACAGTCACCCATCAAACCCGATACATAAACAGGCCACACAGGCACAGGGCATCGCACCCAAACCAAGGGCCACACCCACACCACAACCAGACCCCACATCCACACCACAGCCCACGCCACAACCAACCCCCACACCAGCCCCACAGCCCGACTCACATCACGTCTCCAAGGCACTCGTTGCTGTGGGTGCGCTTGCTTTGGCAGGTCTTTTCGTTTTGGCGAGATAAGTGTTCAAGACTTCGAACGCTTGGTGATCCTTTCAACAAGGAAGGCCACCACGGCAAGGATGAGCAGCCAGGCGTGTTCCCCCAAAAAGGAGGTGACCGACCCAGCCGCTTTGAAGATGAAGCTCACAATTGAGCCAATGAGGCCAGGCAAAGCGCTTGCTGCCGTTTTGCCAAGCTCTTTAAGCCCATTTCCAATAGCCTTGGTGGCCCTTGCCAGGCCATTCAAGGTGGCGAGTACCACAGCGCTGATGGTTATTCCGGCTGCCAGAACAACAGCTTGCAGGGTCCATCCGTATTTCTTGAAGATTTCTCTAACCCTCTCTCTCAAAGACATGCTCCTTTCCCGCACCTCAATTTCTGTATTGATCATTACCACCTCTTCTTCACGTTCTGCAACTCGGGCTTCAGCGGCTTCTCTTTCAGAGGGGGAAGTGTCCTCAGCCTCTATCACGCGCTTGTCTTCAGCGTTCTGCCGTTCAAGATCTTCTTTGTTCTGTTTCAGTTCGTCCAGTGGTTTTATAGCGGCCTTTTTTGCTAAAAGTGCCTCAAAGTGTTCGTCTAAGGCCCTTTCGTCAAGTATGGTTTTGTCGATTTCTTTTCGTAGTTTGTCTGCTTCTTGGGAAGCTTTTTGTGCCTTTTCAAATTCTTCTCGTTTGGCTTTATGCTTATCTTCAAGATCTCTCTTTTCATTTTTCAGTTTTTGTATTGCATCATCATCCAGTGGCCCCTCTCCATTTTCCATTTCCTGAATCTTATTATCCTCCTTTCGGATTTCCTCTCTTAGGGCATCCATCTCGCTGCGAGTTTTTTGTATACCACTAGCCTTTTGTTCTAATTGTTTCCGTTGTTTTTGTTTGGCCTGCAGCTCTTTTCGTTTTGTTTCACGTGTAGCCTTTGTATCATTGAAGTCTTCATCCAAAGTCTTTCCGAGGGCCCTTTGGATCTCTTTGGGAAGAGAAGTGTTGAAAGTCTTTTGTGTATCCCCACGCGATTTTGTTAAAAGTTTATACCATTTCTCTTTTTCCCTCATACTCACCTCGATAATAGCACCTCCTGATTTGGTTGGCTTAGACATAAGTTTAACTTCCGATAGATCTGCATTTGGGTATTCATCACCAATTTCTTTCCATGCCGTGGATTCCATTAATGTCATGTCATCCATGGTCATCATTCGCCGGCCTTGAGTATCCCCTGTAATGAAAGAGGTTTCTTCAGTGCGGGAGCCTTGTTGCTCTGGGGGGAGTCTTGTTTTCATAGCCACTTGTTCACCAGCCGGGGTGGAATAAGCGCCTGGTTCAAAGGATTGCGTGGTGTTGGGGTCGGGGACATTGAGGCCATGGGCCAATGTCTCGTTGTATTCTTCTTCTGTCATACCATGTTGCTTCCATGGGGCTTCTTGCTGTTCTTCTTCTGGTATTTGTTTCCACTTGCTGTTAAAAACAGGCTCGCCCCATGAGTCGACATCATCATCGTCGTCATTCCCTGTGCCTTTTGGAAAGAAACGGTCTGTTTCTTTTGCATCAATTGGATCACCGCCTTCAGCTCCAGCCATGATGATATATAAATATAATTTAAAAAAATACAAATATATACCATGGCTGTGCAACCGAATCTACTTCCATCTCACAGTGAAAAGACACTGGGTGCCATGAAAGCAGAGCGAACCATCAAGCGTATTACATTCAATCCTTCTGAGGCCAATCCCGGTGAGACATTGTACGTCTCGGTGTCCAAGCTGGGCGGGCACGATGTCATTGTGTCCGGCTCACTAGCCCTGGTGTTCAACATCAACCTAACCAGCGGCCACGCAAACAACTTTCTTGTACAAAATGTTTCTCGGGCCCTGGTGGACAGATTCGTTGTAAAGTTTGCAGCCACCACTGTCCAGGACACGTTTGGGTACGACATCTACAAGATTTTCGAAGATCTCTTCCGATCAACCGATGAGCGGGAAAATATGCTTATGGAGGGCATCCAGAGTGTGGATTTGTGCAAGATCCGCTCTGGTGCTGGCGACAAGAAGACATCAAGTGTGGATGCGGAAACCAAGTATCGCATCAAGCTGGATCACCAAATCTTAACTGACCACGGTGTTATATATCCTCAAGCCCTGTATAACGATCTGGTCTTCGAACTGACCCTCGCACCAGCATCCCAAGTTGTCCGAGGCTCAGACACAAGCAAGCTCGTGTACAAGTTGGAAAACATCCAGCTGGAGTATGAGACGATCAGAAGTAAGAGTCTGGCCGACGAGGCAACAAGCACTTACACCAGTGGCAAGGAGTTCGCCTATGATCTCGTAATGCGAGATCGGGTGCATCCCTTCTCAAAAGGAGGTGACACTCGGCTGAATCTTAGGGTTAACCCACAGCGCCGGTCTCTCAAGGGCATCCTCTTGCTGTTCATCAACCCCTACACGGCTGGTGCCAGGGACTCTGAGAACTATTTCAATCCCGACATCACCAAAGTGAAGGTCACAGTCAACGGTGTTCCAAACAGGCTTTACAACGAGGGCATCAGTGGTACAGACATGTGGAATGAAATCTTCCGATACTTCAAACCACACACGCGCGGCAGGTCTAACATGAACTTGACCAAATATCTCACAGGCAACAAGTTTGGTCTCTGGATTGACCTGCGGGCCATGGGTGACACAGCCCTGCACGGCAACGGCCAACGGCTCGTCAACACACAGGATGGCGTGCAACTCGAGATCGAACGAAACGCCACAGGGTCGGGAAACTCACTCTGCCACATCTTCACCATCTCAGACTCACAGATGAACATCATGGACAAGCAGCTGGCCTCTGTACAATACTAAGAAAACGCATATATATACCATGGCCAAAAATCAACAAACAACAAGATCAACTTCTATCCCAAACCGGCTCCCCTGCCATCCCACGGATTCCTGTCACACTATAGAATGCAAAGACTTCTGGCAATGGCCCCCTCCCCGCCAGTTTGCAAACCAACTAATATAGGTGTTGGTTATGGACCCGAGAAAGCTGCCATTCAACGCACTAATCGTGGGCCCCACTAACTCTGGCAAGACACAGTATCCTCTCTCCCAACTGCGAGGCCCCTTTAGGGGTTATTTTGATCACATAGTTTTATTCTGCCCCACATTTGTCAAGAACAAGACATACGATGGCTTCGTGGACCGCGATCCACACATCTTCGTGATTGTCTGCCAGCGGCATGAAATCGAAGACTGGTTGAAGCTGGCGAGCTTCTTTTTCACATGCACCAATACTTTATTCATACTCGATGACTGCGCCGCCTCCAAAGATGTCAAAGGCCGCACGAGCCAGCTGGTCAATCTGGGGTTCAGCGCAAGGCATGACGGCATATCCGTGTGGGTCTTAACCCAGCAGATCACCAGCATTGCCAAGCCATATCGTGACAACATTGCAGCGATCGTGCTCTTTTACACACCCTCCAGCAAGACAACCAAAGCCATATTCGAAGACTATGCCGGAGAGCTCTTCCACGAGGAGTATAAAGAGTTTATCGCAAGGCTCAAATCCCGCAAGTTCTCCCACCTGGTTTTCTCTCTGAGATACCCGTATGGAATTGAGTACAAGGTTTAAACACATATATATACAAACCATGAATGTGCCAACCAGTCTACACAAGCTCACTGTGCTTTCACAGCTTTTGGATGAATTGCACAAACACACCCTTGATGCGCAAAACAAAATTATCAAAGCCGCTGGTGAGGAAGATCTGCGCCTCATGCTTCTCAACAGATATCCATTGCGGTTGAATTCTATGCCAGACACTATGGCGGGGCTTATACGAGAGCTTGAAACCCTTTTGGTCGACATCAAGAGAATTATCGAAAAATAAAAAACAAAACACATATGTATACCCTTGCTGATGGCACAAGCAGCTGAAGACCAGGCCGACTTGAACAATGTGTTGCAAATGCTGGAGGCCACCTCTGAAAACACACCTCCAACAGGGCTAGTTGGTGACAATAGCATTCCTGCTAAACGAGAGAAGCTGGCAATCCTTGTTTCAACTGGCAAAGCCAAAGAAGCTATCGGTGTGCAGCTCACACACGAGCATGTCAAGTGGTTGACAGACAAGGACGTTGAGAAGTACTGCAAACGGTACGAGGCCCACATAGGTAACAAGACAACTGAAGCCCTAGTTGATTCCGCCATCAAGCTCATATCCAAAGGCGTTGGCCTTGTGATACCGGTTGATGATATGACGGAAGTTGCAGAAAGAACTCAAGAACGACTACATCATCAACCAGGAGCTGTCAAATCTTGCTGGGGCTATTGCCGTGCGATGCGGGCGATTGCTAGCGTTTGCCAATGCTGCTCTCATAACAACAAAACACATCAAGTTTGCCCGAGAGCCTTATTTGATAGAATCAGAACCCCAACCCCAACCCACACATCCAACCAGAGACAGTGAAGGCTATCCGCTTGAGGGCCTTGATGAAGTTGGGCTGGGACCTGGGGTGACCTATCAGGAACCTTGAAGAAACCTGACAGCAACCTTGCAGCAACCTGACAGCACACTTATCACATCTTGTAAAAATAAAACTCACATATATACAGGATGACCACACCACTCGAGACGATATCTGAAGAAACTCAAACTCCAACTCCAACACCGGACCGTGTTACCTCTGAGACCCCGAAAACAAAGCCTGCAACAGAAAAGAACCCCGGCC
This sequence comes from Dendrophyllia cribrosa, assembly GCA_024195265.1. Classification (NCBI taxonomy): domain Eukaryota; kingdom Metazoa; phylum Cnidaria; class Anthozoa; order Scleractinia; family Dendrophylliidae; genus Dendrophyllia; species Dendrophyllia cribrosa. The sequence continues at coordinate 33,559,276 of JAJLRJ010000007.1, read as the reverse complement.
GTGTTGCTTCTGGCAAAAGGCTAGCAGAACGCAACCGCCTGGCCCGGGAAGCAAAGAAAAAGGCTGAAGCACAAAAGCCTGCACCCTCAACAAGTGAAAACAATTCTGCAACAAGTGGCGCAACAAGTGACACAACAAGTGACAGCAACAACAACTCAATCGTTTATATTCTGGGGGTTGGTGGGTTGATTGTCTCTGCTGCTGGTGTTTATTACCAGCGCGAAGCCATAATGCAAAGGCTTGGCCGCAAATCAAACACACCATCAACGCCAGCTGAAACTCCAGCAAACACCCCCGCTGCAACCCCGCTGCAACACCACCATCTCGAATTCCTGTAAGACAAGGAATTAAAAACATGGAATAAAAAAACATATATATATACTGACCATGAATCCTTTCCAAGCTTTGATGAATTCTGCTGCAATCGGAGGTGTGTTTCTTCTTTGGTTTGGACTTACTTCGGTCGCCTTTGATACAGTTTGCGGTTTAGCCCTGAATAGGCACAACAGACCCGAGCCCAGGCCCGAGCCCGAGTCTGAGTCAGAGTCAGAGGCCGAGTCTGAGCTCCGAGTTCGAGTCGAGGAGCCCCGAGTCCGATTCGAGGAGCCCCGAGTCCGAGTCGAGGAGCCCCGAGTCCGAGTCGAGGAGCTCCGAGTCGAGGAGCGCCGAGTCCGAACCCGAGGTCGAGGTCGAGGCCGAGGTAGAGGTCGAGTCTGAGTTAGAAAAATAAAAAAGCATATGTATACTGCACACAAACAATGTCTGACAATAAACTTGTGAAGTCTATCCTCGACGCCACAACAATCACTGGCCTTGTCGCTGGTATTGGTTGGATTGGGAAAAAGACCATCAAAGAGAACTTCACTGCCGACCCCAGTGCAAGCTTGATGAATTATGTCAAGTTCACAGCTGTCATGGCTGGCAGCATCGCGCTGAAGAAATATCTCGAGGACCAGAAAATCCTCCCAGACAACATGTAAAACCATATGTATACACAATGGCCTCGATTGCAATAATGGCTCTTGGCGCTGTTCTCAATGCGGCCGCTTTCACTGGTGGTAATTACCTCGCTAAATATCTGTCTGGTGATAACGGCAAGGCAGCAATGGATGAGAAAATCCGTCACGACCACGCGCTTGAACAATACCAAGCGGCTTACGCCAAATACCAGAAGGACCGCACCAAGCTCCTCGACTGGATTGCAGCCAACGATCGGATTAAACACCAAGCTAGCAAAAACGTTCAAACCACCGACCAAGCCCTGGTCTTGTATAACCAGATGCACCAAACACAACCAGATAAACAAATCAAAGACAACAAAGAGCCTCAGTTCTCAGACTTCTACAAGCCCAGTCCACAACAGCAGAATGGTGAACTTGTGTTCATTGGAGGCACCCTGCTTGCTGGTGGGTATGCGGCTTATCGCTTTCTTTAAACAAAACAACACAATACATGTATATACCACGCGCACCCCTATGGAGACCAAACTCTCAAAAATCTATTACAGTCCGAAAGGGTATTGGAAAGGGCTTGCCGCTGTGAAAAAGCTAGCTGCAGCAGCCAAGGTCTCTGATGATGTCGCAAAGAAATGGCTGGTCAAACAATCCCTTTGGCAAGTTTACCTCCCAGCGCCACGCGCTATCGCTCGGCCCAAGTTTGATGTCTCATCACCCAATGCAGTGCATCAAGCAGATCTTCTCTTCCTGCCCCACGACAAACTTCCCCACGGGAGAAAGGTTTACAAATACGCATTAACCCTTGTTGATGTGGTTAGCCGTTACAAAGCAGCAGAGCCTCTGACTTCGAAAGAGTCTGAAGAAGTATCAAGGGCATTTCAGAAGATTTACAGACGTGGGCCTTTGAAATGGCCTCAACTCTTGCAAGTTGACCCTGGGAAAGAGTTTATGGGGGCTGTGACTAAGGCCATGGAAAACAACAAAACGACCATTCGTCGCGGGCGGGTTGATATCCACAGAGACCAAGCAATTGTGGAGAGATTCAATCGCACCCTGGCTGAAAGGTTGTTTGGTTATCAGTATGCCGTTGAAATGAATATGCCCTCTGGCCGTTCGACTGCTTGGGTGAAAAGACTGCCAGATGTTGTCTCGGCCTTGAACAATGAAGTAACAAGACTCACTGGCAAGAAGCCAAAGGATGCAATCAAAGAGAAAGCAGTTTCTGCCAAGCCCGCGACTCCATATGCTAGGCCTGTTGGGGTGAATGAGAAGAAGCTCCCACCCCGGGTGAGTGTGAGATATCTTTATTACCCCGGTGAGCTGGAAGGGGGCGGGAGGCATGCGACTGATCCCATCTGGTCTTTGAAGGTCCACAACATTGAGAAGGTTGTCACCAAGCCGAATGAGCCAGTGGTTTATTATCTCTACGATGGCCCCAAGAGAGGGTTTGTTCGTGAAGAGTTGATGGTTGTGCCACCGGCCACTCAGTTACCCCCAGCTGGGTTGTGAAACTCGATCGGTTCTGTGTGGATGCCGTCTGGCAGCACCCAACGCTTGTCGTAATAAGCAGAAAGGCCCAGCTTGTGCTGCTCGTATGTGAACATGGCCCCGTTGTGCATTCGAAAGCCCCTGTTGGTGGCCATGTCCCTGCCCCCTTGCAGGGCTCTTTCGTACCTTTCCCAGCGAAGCTCGTTCTGCTTCTTGTTGACGCCCTTGGAGGACATCTTGGCCTTGCCGCTAGCCTCGTTTTCGACGTAATAACACTTGCTGCACAGGGCGATGGCCCGTGTGCCTTCCTTCTCAAGCTTGAACAAGCCAGGCTCTCTGCCGCTCCACTTGTCCCACGCCAACCAATTCTTCTTCTCCGCCTCGAATTGGGCGCGAAGTTCCGGGCGAACGGCCTCTTCCAGAGTGTCGTGCGCAAGAGCGAAGTACATGCTGTCCGTGTCCATCTGGATGAGCTCGAAGTCGCGCCTGTCGATGAAGTGATCTAGGAAGTCGTAATAGAACTCCAGCATGCGAAGCTTAGCAAGTTGGTACACAACAATGCCCACTTGAAAGGGGCGGTCGATTGTGACCTTTTGCTTGCGCAGCTCGATCTTGTAAGCATCTCCAATCTCTTCGAGGTCATCGAACAAGGGTGAGCGGAGATGCTTGTCGACCTCGTCCTCGTCAGTTGTGTACAACGTTCTTGTCTGGCGCTCCACAGCTTCGATGAACTTGCCGTAAGCACTGTTGCCAAGAAGCTTGAACACTTCATCAAGCAGGGCCTTATCCTTGTCAGCGTCTCCTTTCCTTTGAATGTCGGCGACCTCGCGAACGAACCAGTCGAAGAGCTTTTTGGGCATGTAATCGATCGTGCGGTAGACTGCCGTGATCTTGAGCCCCATGTTGAGATACCACTTCAAGAAGGGGTGCGTAGATCAGCATCTTTTTCGCTGACAACACACCCAGAAGCTTTTTCTGGTCGGGAAAGCGGGTTCGGCCACTTTCTTGGAGGTAATCGTGCATATGCTGTGGAACAAATGCGTCAGGCACTGCTTGGTTGATGAAGAGCGGTGGAAACTCTTCGAACTGCTCCCACAACTCTCGGGGGAATTCGATGTCCACTTCAGCAAACCCGAACCATCTGCCTGTATGCAGCTTCATTTCAAGAACTCTCGCTGCCTGCACCGGGGCATTGTAATGCACAACCTTCTCTTTACCACAGGGCATCTCCTGCAGCATCGTGCTTGGGTAAAGGGAGTTAGCATCGAACCCCACAATCCGTTTCGTGATGCGAGCTAAGGCGTATTTGTGAGAACGGATGCGGGTTTCGCCGCGCAAGTGTTTGCGGGTGAAGACCAGGCTTGGCCCGCCAACCACAGCCCCCTTCAGCATAGCGTAAGCTTCTGGGTCGGCGGCGTATAGTTCTGGAGCATTGCGCCCCCCTCTCAATGAACCTCGCAAGACGTATTGCATTGATACTCCTGGCAAGGAGACCGCGTCTTTGAAGATGTCCACCCCGAGGCCCGTGTAAAAGCCCTTCATCGTTTGGAGAGCTTCGAGGAAAGGAGCCACGTCTAGATTGTTGTAATACACCAGCCAGTCTCCGAATGTCTTCATGCCTTTCTCGTGGAAGATGCGATTGCATTCTTCGTGCTCCTTGGGAGAAAGAACGAAGGCGTTTTTGAGTTGTGAGTACCAGCACTCGTATGGAGGAAGCTCCGGGTAATCCAACTTGTCAGCGCTGTCAAACCACTCGTATGGGAGCCAAGACTTGGTCTGTGTTGCTCCATACGTCTTGACCCACTTGTCGTACGTGATGCCTGGGGCCAAATAATTCATGATGTCCAAGAACTTGTAGCTGGGAGTGTTGATGAACATGATGCGCCCCTCTTTCTCCGCGGCGAAAACCCCGTTCTCTTGAGCGAAATGAGAAACCAAGTACTTGCGGATAAGCTTGAGATCGTAATGGCCTGAGTTGAAGCCGACCACAGGCACTTGGTTGCACCATTTGTCGATGAGCTTGAGTTGCTTCTCAGGAAGATTCTCAAGGTCTGGGGGCATATATTTGCCAGCCACGTCCTCTCGGATGGCTGCGCTTCGCCGCTCCAGGGAGGCATAAAACAGCCCGATAAGCTCGTCAGGCTCTTTGGAGCTAATGTACTCAGGTTCAGGGTTCAACGTGTCGGCAATGGAGACTGAGATGGGCACATGCTCGCTTTCATAAGAGAGATCGTGTGTCGGACGAGCTGCCTTGGTCTTGTCCTGGTATGCTTCGAAGTCGTAGACGATCGCGTGGGGATATGTTTTGTTTATTTTCTGTGGGCAACGATCATTCCACCAGGGGGAAGGCCGTTCATGCTCCCACCTTTCCACCACGGTGTACCCAGCGTCTCGAAGCAACTGAGTTCGTTGCAGAGTCTTTTGGTAAGCAGCCATCCTTGTGATTGTGTTGCCCCTTCGATCAACATATACACCTTCGTCCCTCGTTCCCTCGGGGTAACATTCCTCGCAACCGTGCCAGAAACAACCGTGGAACTGGAAAACTGTCTTGCTTTCTGGGTGATAGCCGTCGACTGGGGCCCCACAAATATAGCTCTCACCGCCATGGCCGCATCTGTGATGGTGGATGTGAATACCACGTTGCTTCGCCTCCCACTCCAGCCAGCACACTGCCTTGACACCGAAACCGCCTTCTGGGTAAAAGGCTTTCTCAAAAGCTGACTCCGGAGGGAGGATACGTTTCCCGGGGCAGTCGATTTTGGTTTGGCCTCGATTACACGTCTTGGAGTGGCGAGTTAAATGACAAGCTTGTGTAAACCTCCCACCACACTCGCCACAAGTGTAATTGTTTGTGACTTTATTGATATTGGTGATCAAGAAGGAGTGGCCCTCATGAATACCGACAGTCATGATTGGAGTGCCCACCTTGTCGTAATTCACAGGGGTGTGAGATAAAATGAAGTCACCATTGGGGAGAACAAGATATGCGGCAATTCCTTGCTTGAAATGCCTTTCGATTTTGGAGAAGTGCCGCAAATTTAGCTGGCCTCGAAGCCCCGGATAAAATGCGAAGAAGCTTTCCGCGAGTTCCCTGGTTCTGCGAGTTGCACGATCTATACGAGCTCCTCGATGGACAGCCAAGCAACGAAAGAGAAAAAGATTGTCGTTGAAATTGTCAAGGGCAATAACTTCTCTTTTGTTGCGAATCCAATCAGGAAGCCGCCCGAGACCTATTTGCAAGGGTTGTCGATCCAACACGACTTTGACATCAAGCAGGGCAGTGCGTTCGTAAACCCATTTTGTGTCAGGTCTGTTGAGCCTTGCGTTTTGAAGACGAAGCTCTTCCTGGGCTTGCAGCCACTGTCGTGTCTCGGAAAGAGTGGCTAACCAACGACTGGTTTGGTTGTTTTGATAAAACATTCTCAACTCCTCGGTTTCAGTGCTTCGTAACTCGAATGTGAAGATTAACCTGATTGTGTGTCGTGTGTGAACATTTTGCTTGATTTTGTTCAAAATTCTGGCGACAAGAGAGTTTTCGAGATTGTTCACAAAGCGAAACCGGAATGTTCGTCTGCCATGTTCAACCCATTGATCAACCCGATCATAGAGTTGAACAAATTGTTGAAAATCTAGATCCGGGGGGTTGTTTTGAGGCTCGATCTCATCGGCAGGCTCGATCCTCTCGACATTTCGGGCCTGTTCGTCCAGCCAGGCAATCAGCTCACGTTGATTGGCATCACGCCGTCTTCGTTGCCGGGGTTGTGCCATATATAAAGGGGTTTTGAATTTCTTCAATTGGTGATGCCTCGCTTGCCGTTGCGGCCGGGCTCGGGAAAAAACGCATTTGACCCCCTCTTACGGGGTTTGAGGGCGGTTATCCGGAGTAGTTATTAGGGGATGGTCTCAAATACCAGTTTTTCGACCCCATAAATAAGCTGTCCGAGCGAAGTGAGGACAGCTTATTTATGGGGTCGAAAAACTGGTATTTGAGACATCCCCTAATAACTACTGAAATTCTCTTAATTTTTGTTCTCCACATAGTTTCGGTATAAATTTACAACAGTAATACCAATTGTTGTCGTTTAATGGGATAGGAGTAATTTATTTCATTTCCGTGTTCCGGTTTGATCTACGGTGTGGATTTTACTGTTTAAAAGTTGAAAATAGTCTTTTGTTTTCAGTTTTCTTAAATCAACTTTGGTAAGAGAATCCAAAAAGAATATTGTTGAATTGTTATTATAACTCGTTGTTGGAGAGGATTTTTGTTGTTGTGCTGTGGTCAAAAGATCTCTAGGGATTGCAATGATTATCTGTATCAATGTTCATTTAAACGAATCAGAACTGCATGGGCCCCACGATATTCGGAAAGCATGTAACATCAATATGCAATAGGCCATTTCCGAGTTACGTTATGCCTCGTTGTCAAAGTGAGGCTAGGTGCACAACCTTTCATATGAAAATGAGTTTATTTAAATGCAAATAAAACTCATTTTCATATGAAAGGTTGTGCACCTAGCCTCGCTTTCACAACGAGGCATAACGTAACTTGAAAATGGCCTATTGGTAGTTTTGTGATTAAGAAGTTCCTGTCGTCATATGTTTTCTCAGATTATATTCGCGTTTAATTTCACTTTATTCCATACCTTTATGTTCTTTATATTAGGCGGTTAATTTTTGGAGTGATCCAGCTAGTATGCAGTTTCCGCGAACCGAAATGAACTTTTTTTCTCCTGTGACCGCTACGCAAACTGGGCAGTTTTTATCGGTAAAATGATAAAAATAACTAACTGTGACTGATACGAATGGACGAAAGTGCGTGGGATAAGTAAAATGTTCATAATACGGAGCTAAGGATGGCCGGTCATTTGAACAACAGGTTTGTCCCAGACGATGGAAATTTTGAACAGCCGTCCACAGGAGCTGCCTTGGGATAATGTAAGTTCAAGCAACAAAGTATAGCTGCAAATTCCATGTAGTATATACCAGGGGCGTAGCCAGGACTTTTTCAGAGGTACGCACAATCACTGTCTTCAAACACTGCCCCTACCTCCTGCCCCCACCCTCAAGTCCCAAACCTTGCTTTTTTTTCGACTTTTCCTGGTACGCACGTGCGTACGTGCGTACAGGTAGCTACGCCCCTGTATACTATTGGACGATCTTATCTCCCAACAGAAAATTGGGCACGAACCTATTTCCAATAATGAATCTTAACAGTGATTGACTGTACAGTATGTCAGGAAAGAAATGTTGCTAGCATTTCAGCAGCTGTTAATGGGAGAAGCCTTATATGCGTGACAACTCAATAACACAACTCCATCAATTTTTGCTTGTCCTTCCATAACAACCGTCATACATTTCAAAATAGTGAACTTTAGATTTGAATACGAGTACGAGATTGAGTACGAGTACCACATTTGAATTTCAAGCCAGTCACATTCCCAGAGCTGCCGCTCCTTCCTGTTGCTGACCAGAAGATAGGAGACTTCAGGTATAAAATTGTGCTGATTAATGGTTATCTAGAGCAAGCGAACTAGGTTTGAAAAGTCGTACTCGTACTCAATCTCGTACTCGTAGTCCGATCTAAAGTTCGCCAATAACCCGACAGGCGCTGATTCTTTTTTTGTCTTTTTGTTCAGACATATTGTAATCGCGTGTTCCGGTAGCCTTAGTATGGTTCATGTAACTGTTAGCAATGACTCAACCGATCGCGCGAGGTGTTTTTTATCTATAAGCTACGTGTTATATGTTAGATGTTATATGATATAAACTTCAGTGAAATACAAGAATTTCTCCGACCGCATGTGAAGATATCTTGACTGTGAAGAGTGGGGAAGATGCCATATCTTCAAGGCAGTTACCATGTTTGTTTGCCTTGCGATTAAGGGTCTTGCTAAACATTTAAAATGTTCGGGAAATTTCGGAAAATGCATGATCGGAAACGTTCGTACAACCTTGGGATAGTATTTGGAGTATTCGGAGAATTTCAAAATCTTCGAAAAATCTTAGGAATATTGCTTAAAACTTCGTATTAGGGTCGTTTATATAATAAACACGAGAATTTAGTTTTATCGACTGAGTCGATAAGGTAAATTGACCACCGTAAAAAGATTCAAGTAGCTGACGTTTCGAGCGCTAGCCCGTCGTTGGAGCGAATCAAGGAATTGTGGGTAGTGTGTGGTTTTATATAGTAAGAGGTGGAGCTACGCTATTGGTGGAAATTTGGTGACGTGAAAAACAAATGTAAATTAGTTGAATGAAAAGCGTTCGTTGATTCCGTGGGGTTTGAGAGTGCCGATTTGAAAGATGATTTTTTTGTTCTAGGTTCGGGTTTGGTTCCGTGGTATTGATTAACAAATTTGTCTTCGACGTAGCCTACAAAAAGGTCAGCGTAGCTTGGTCCCATTTTGGTGCCCATGGCGACTCCATTTACTTGTTTGTAGTAGTTTTGGGAAAATGAAAAACAGTTAAGTGTCAAAACTAATTCAGCTAAGCGGAGCAGTGTTTCTGAGCTTGGGTTTTGAATGGAGCGCTGGTCGAAAAAATATTTTAGTGCTTGAAGTCCTTCGTCATTGGGGATGACGGTATATAAAGAGGTAATGTCCATAGTGAAAATTAATTTGTTTTCGCTGGGCAAACTGAGAACTCTACGGCCGCTACATCGATAATTGCATTGGCGCTACCTCTTCCAGTAAAGAGGAACTTAATCAATTTATAACTTCTGTCAAAACTTTTCATCCAGCTCTAAAATATACCTGGGAAATTTCCGAAACCTTAGTCGCTTTTCTTGACATTAATATTTCAATCAACGGTAACAGTTTATCCACAAGTGTGCACTACAAACCTACAGATTCCCACAGTTATCTGTTGCATTCATCCTCACATCCATCGCACGTTAAAAACGCCATTCCGTATTCTCAATTTCTCAGACTTCGACGTCTATGTAGTGATGACTCTGATTTTTCCAATAAGTCAGAAGAAATGTGCCAGTTTTTCAAGAGACGTGGGTACCCTGACTCTGTTGTTAACACGGGCCAACAACGTGCACAACAGATCGACAGACAATCAGCACTACAAACGTCACAGAAGGAAGAGAACGAGAGAATTCCATTCACCCTCACTTTCCACCCACACAACAACACAGTCAAAAGCATCATTTTAAACAATTTCAAATTACTCCAAAACGACCCCGAAACTGGCAGAATTTTTTCACAACCCCCACTAATTTCATTCAAACGTGACAAAAACATAGGCAACTTTCTAGTTACGAGCGCGCTGAAATCTGACGATGAACCGGGAACTTTTAAATGCACACGCACACGATGTAACACTTGTCCTTTCATTCACAACGCTGACAAAATAACAGGACCTAAACGATCTGTTAAAATCACTGATCGTTTTACATGCATCTCCGTAAATGTTATTTACTGCATAACATGTACTTTTTGCAAAAAGATATACATTGGCGAAACAGGGAGGAGACTGGGCGACCGTTTTCGTGAACATCTCCGAGACGTTGAAAAAAATGACAAAGACGCATCCAAACCAGTCGCGCGTCATTTTAATCTTACTAACCATTCTAAACAACACATGACAATCTGCGGCCTTTCCCTACACCAGGGCAACACAGAAAGCCGTAAAAACCTAGAACGAAAAATCATCTTTCAAATCGGCACTCTCAAACCCCACGGAATCAACGCGCGCTTTTCATTCAACTAATTTACATTTGTTTTTCACGTCACCAAATTTCCACCAATAGCGTAGCTCCACCTCTTACTATATAAAACCACACACTACCCACAATTCCTTGATTCGCTCCGACGAAGGGCTAGCGCTCGAAACGTCAGCTACTTGAATCTTTTTACGGTGGTCAATTTACCTTATCGACTCAGTCGATAAAACTAAATTCTCGTGTTTCATCCCCCCGCCGACGTAGCACCACTGACAGTTTCTCTAGAAACTAACCCCATTCATTTATATAATAAACATATTATTAAGATAATACACGGCTGCTTGGAGTTAGGAATTTTTTCTTCGAGTGTTCAATTCAGCTTACTCGTGAGATATCCAGTTGAACACTCGACATGCCAAAATATTGACCCCTCAGACAAGACATTTGCTCCGTGCGTGCGCGCTATTGTTTTGTTTTGGATTCCTATTGTTTTGGCTTTTGTTTTAGTTTTAAGAACGGTATGCATAGCTAATGAATGTATGGGGTTATACGGAAATATTTCCGATATCAATACTATACTATCTTACTCGTTTATTTAACCTTGAAGCGCGGGGTTTCCTTGCCAGCAGTAGTTGGTAGGGGATGGCTCAAATACCATTTTTTGCGCCGATTTCCAATTTGTTGCTCCGATAATCAATTTTTTCGAGCGAAGTGAGGAAAAATTGATTATCGGAGCAACAAATTGGAAATCGGCGCAAAAAATGGTATTTGAGATCCATCCCCTACCAACTACTCGGGAGCCTCGGCCCCAAACACCCGTAAGAGGGAGTCAAATGCGTTTTCCCCGAGCCCACCCGCAACGGCAAGCGAGGCATCACCAATTGAAGAAAGCCAAAACCTTTGTATATCGCACATTGTGACAATGGGGCGAGGAAGAAGCGGGCTAATTCTTGCTGGTAAGAAAAAACAAGATCTTCTTTATCGGCGCAACCACATAACATATTCTTTTGGAAGGGCTTCTAATGCAATGGTGAAGCCCAAGCCAAAAGAAAACATTATCCCTCCAGATATACTTAGAATTGCCGAATCATTAACTCCACAGCAACTTGCAGCACTTATTACCAATTGAAGAAACCATATAACCTTGTATATCGCGATGGCCAACGAAGCCATGACTGCCGTTGCGTTTTGGAAAATGCGTGGGATTGAGTTGAAAGAAGGTAATGACTTATATGCAAAGAACAAAGGGACGGTCGAATACAACCCTTGCAGACATTGCGGTTTAAACTTCACCCAAGGTCATTCTCTTGTTGAGCATCAAAAATACGCTTGTAAGAAGCTGCGAACAGAAAAACGACCGAAAGAGATTTGCCCCGGCTGCAATCGAGCAGTTTCTAAAACAACGGTTTACAGCCACTTAAGAAATGGTTGCCCTCCCGTGAAAAACAACCCTCGAGTTTTTATACGGCGAGAGGTTGTTCGAGATGTTTTTGCCGAGTCATATGTCAGACAGCATGAATTGAATGCCTGGCTTGACGAGCAAGAACAAGAACCATTTAAAAACAAAAACCTGGAGGCTCTCAACCCCTTACCCAGGATCCGAGATTTGAGCTTTGTTTCTGATTTCATCGAAGGCAAGTCATCACTCGCAGCTTTTCAAACAGAGTTGTGTGGTTATCACCAATTGAAAAAACATTCACCCTTCGTATACCAATGATGGCGACAACACAAGAGTTCATGAACTTACTCAAATCGAGACACACTGGTCTGAAACAAAAGAGTGCCGACTGGCTCTCAGCCAGACAAAATACAATTGGTGCATCAGAGATTTCTGCCTTGACAGGATCGTCGCCGTTTGAATCGCGGCACAGCTTGCTCATGAAGAAAATTCAGCCAACACATATGCTCAACAATGTGGCTTGTACCTGGGGCAATCTGTTTGAGCCGATTATACGCAAGTGTTTTGAACAAAAACATTCTGTTTCCGTTTTTGGTCACAGCATTTCTCTTAATCTGTCAAGCGAGCATCCTCTTTATCGAAAGGTCACTTGTAGCCCAGACGGATACTTTCTAGACAAAGATAACACATTAAATTTGTTAGAATTCAAGTGTCCGTTCAAGCGAAAAATAGCGATGAACAGAATCCCTAGCTATTATCGCGATCAGATACAAACAGGGCTTGCTTTGAGTGGTGACATGGTCTCCAAAGGCTTGTTTGTTGACGGCTATTTCAGAATGTGTTCTTTAAAACAGCTTGAACCAAGTTTAGCTCACAATTCTTTTCTCAACGCCGGGAGAACATACAAGACAAAAAATAAATCAACTCTTGCCTGGGGGGTCTGTTATCTATTCAGCAAAAAAAACATCAAGATCAATCAAGCCGAACTTATTGATCTTGGAGCAACACAATCAATTGCTTTGTTTAAACATGTCATGGGTTTAATTGCCACTAAAGAGATTTTGGTTTCATATGGCAAAATAAGAATGACGTTCACAGCCCGTGACGAAAATGCTGAATTTCTACGTTTAAACGCCATGAAAGAAGCGTTCTCTAACCCGCGTAGAGAAGGGCCAAAACCTGTTGCAATGTTCGCTTGGGAATTGCTCGATCTCACTAAAATTTGGGAGTTTAAAAAACCAGATTTCTTGAGGGAAATCCAAAGGTCTGTTGAATGTTTTCATGAAAACCTATCAAAATTGAAAGGAAGAATCAAAAATTATACTTACACCGAGGGCTCTGTCACAACTCCAAACACAGGCGATGACAAGGCCTTTTTGGAAGCCTTTTTAATGAAGCAAGCGGCAAAGCTTACTCCAGAGTTCTGAACGCATTATGCCATAAATATTCGTTTTTGATTATCATCGCATCAGACATCCATTGTTGTCTCAGGTAATTTATAATCACTCGTTGCGGGGCTTCAAGCGGTGTTATAATGTTCAGGATTTTGTAGATCACAAACGTATAAGGCATTCTCGGAAGCCGACCTTCTATTTGTTTGAAGACACGTTTCGTTTCATGGATTTGATCGAGAGTCAACTGTTCAGGCAGAATTTTTAGCTTTTTTATAAGTCGGTTAAAAGCATAACCAAACACGTAACTTCGTCCCGACCGAGGGCTTTGTCTGTGGAAATTGTTTTGCTGCGTACATGTCTGAGCATCATCGAGCACTTCCACACGGCCGCATCTTTTACAATAAAGTTCACAAGAATTGATTGATTGAAAAAAGGAGCCACCACAGTCATAACAAGACAGGAGTCTTCGGGCACAACGTTCAACCTCCCTGTCATTGTAATGTTTTTGCAGATATTGCTGCCCAATCTCTGCCAACCCCACATCTTCGCATAACTGATAAAGTTTTTCCGGCAGGCACAAGCGGTGTATTTCTTTTGTGTAATCGCTGCCGTATAGCGAGCGAAGGATGGCAAATTTGTGTTCTTTGTCAAGTTCATTGAGCCGTGCACCAAACTCAGTCATGGCTATATTTAGAGATTACAATTTTTCAATTGGGGGGTTTCCCGTGACTTCCGGTGTTGTGTCTAAAGGCCGTATTTAGAAAATTACGACTTTTCGAAGCTTCTCGGGCATACCGAAGCGCCCCACAAATACCGAAGCGCCCCAACTTTGTTGAAAAAAGTTTTTCTGGGGCGCTTCGGAATTTATTTTTTGAAAAAGTTTTTCTGGGGAGCTTCGGAATTTATTTTTTGAAAAAGTTTTTTTGGGGCGCTTCAGAATTTATTGGCGGGATTTTTCTTTCAAGATTTGTAGATTAAAACCTGAATTTAATCTCTCAAATCGGATTTGGAGGCTGCTGTGAGAAGACTTATCTTTTTTTGAAACTCTTGTTTGACTTCCTTGCGAAGTTCGTTTTTGAGTTTCTCGAGGTCTGGCGCTTGTGTTTGAGTGCCAACGTTTTTTTTAGCCTTAACACCATCCCTGATTGCAGCTTTGAGTTCGTGATATTTTTCAACCTCACGAGTAATTATGGCGAATTCTGCATCACTGATACTCTTGTCTTCCAGAGCCTTTGAGACCAGTTCATAGACAGAGTTGCGTTTAGCCAGGGCCAGTGTATAAATTTTCTCGTGTTTGGTCACTTTTCGCTCCAATCGCTTGTTAGCAGCTGTAAAGCCAACAGAGGATAGCCCACAGAGGGTCGCGACGCCGGCAAGTGCTGGACTTGCAAGAATTCCGAACCCAGTCAATGCAGTGGCTAGGGCCCCTGATGACAGTCCAACAGAAAGCGACCCAAGGCCAACCGCCGAGTAATGAACTAAGGCTTGGGTTCGTTTATATTTTTTTGCGACTTGTCTGTAATGCTCGGCTTCATCAGACAGCTCTTTAAGCAAGTCAGAGATCTTTTTGAGCCGGAAGTCTTCTGCATTAATTTGAGTGATTTCACGCATAGGGTATAGCTGTTGTGTCTCGCTGTATTCGGGGACCGATGGAAGCACATTAGCAGAACTCATGGCGTGGGGTATATATATGATTTTAATTTATCTCAACTTCAAATTCCAAAGGCGCGCCATTGAAGTTAAAGAGGTTGTCATCTTTATCCCTCACAGACAGCGTGATAGAGTTAACATAATCACTAGACGAGACGTCACGCAAGACGTTCTGTTGTGTTGTCTCGTAATGAACCTTCTCAAAGGCTTTTCCACGAATGTCGAAGCGTGCCAACACACTCGAAGGTTTGCCATTGAGCAAGTTCTGTTCTTTATCAACCAGATCACAGTGGATGAAGTAAGTGCTTGGTGCCGTTAAACGCTTGACGAAGGTTATTAGCATCAATACAGGTCTTATGCCAAGCAATTCTGCCAGATTATTACTTAACTTCACACTGCCGCTGTTATTTGTAATGACCATGGCCCCACATGGCCTGTTTGTTTCAATTGTCAGATTTAAACTTCTGTCAAAGTCTTTTAGGCTTTCAAAGTCTTTTGTTAAACTCTCAATAGTGTGATGCCCTGGAAGTAAGGTCGCCTCACGTGATGAACCATTAGGGGGAGGGGTTGCTGGTGAAATCTTTGCTTCTTCTTTCAAAGTATGCCAAGAGTTGAAAATTGAGCAAGAAACAAGACGGATATAACTCGGTTTCAGCAGTGGGTGCTCGAAGTAGATCGTGTGAGGATTCGAATGTGTGACGATTGTTAACACAACCATGATGGTGTATATAAGGACATTTTAAAATATAAATATATACAATCATGTTTGGCAGACGGCCTGGTGGATTTAATCCTAATTCAAATCTTGGCATCTCCATCGGCGGTCACAATTACGGACCCCCACCTCCTTTTAATTCAAAACTAAACGTCAATAGCCATCCTCGATATAAGCCACCACCCCCTGATCCTGAAATGGCTTGGTTGAGTTCGCCAGAGGCTGCCAAGCTCTCTGCCGCGGCCAAGGCCAAGGCAATTTCAGATTTCAAAAAGCGTTTCCCTCGCGCCGATATGTCCCATTTTGAAGTGCAAGTAGAGTATGGTGCCGACCACAAAACAGCCACAGGAGAAGTGCTTTACAAAAAGGCCCCCGGCTCCTGGGGGCTAATCACAGAAATGCCCCACAAAGATTGGACTGGCGCCGAAAGAGACGCTCTTGGCCTTGTCTATGATGGTGGTTTCCCTTATCAGTTATCGTTGGGGCAAAAAATGTCATCAATCCCGGCTATTGCTTTCGACACAACAATAGACAAAGACATGATGATTGGCGCAATCTTGAATGACAAAGAGCAAAGGATCTATGTCACGCCAACTGAGTATTTCACAACGAAATACAGAAATATCTTCAGGGACACGCAGATATCCTTCACAACCGCCAAATATGGCCGAAAGTGGATGGGTGGCCCTCATATGAGTTTTTGGCCGCAACAACTCTCCTTCGCGCTGTGGTGTGCAACAACCGGCTGTGGAATCTCGCGTGACATTCTCTTCGATAAGAACTCCAGTCTATCTCTAACCACACAGCTCCGGTCGTTTTACCGGTTTCACGTTTATTTCACAACAAGGCGAATACTCTACCAGATGGGCGGGGAACAAAGCGTGAGTGCTTTGCCAGACGACCCTCCATTTAACCAGAAAGACAACAAATACAACATCGACGCGTACAAGAAGCTTTGCATCGAGTTCGGTATCGACCCCAGTTCTGACTTCCGGTTCACACACGGGAAGAACCACGGTCTAGGGAATGTCTACATTTGGGCTTATGGAGAGGGCCCCATCTCTACAGATTACACTTATCCAGACTCTGATCTGGCTCTGTTCGATGATGAGCGCGTCACTGACAGAAAAGACTCCAATTATAAAGCCAATGGAATAACTTACGTCCGCAACGATCAAGGGGCGGACACCCAGTTCGAGCACTTTGTGCCAAATTACGCACAGGGGCTAACACAACCAGGGCTCGCGCGTATGAACCAATTAATCGAGGCCTTGGTGTACTGCATTCTTGGTTCACAAGCCAAAACCCGCAGCAGCATTATTGGAAGAGGAGGCCGGGCGTTCGAAACGCAGAGAGTATTCCTCACCCATCTAGAGGAGGCCATAATCCTGAACGACATCGCAACAAGCGTACAGCGTTACCAGCTTGCCATCCAAGCAACGAAAGTGCGCTTAGACTTTGCGACAGCACCCGGAAGCTGGCTCATGCCCTCGCGCATGATTATCAACACAGAGAGCGTGATCGGGTATAACAACAATCTACAGGAGGCAACGCAAGGGATGAAGCTGGGCGTGAACAGTGGTGTTAATCTGGGCACGAAAAAAGCCTCCCTTCGCCACATGGACGGTGGACCAACAAAGATTAATCCACCAAACAGCCACCCATCAAACCCGATACATACACAGGCTACACAGGCACAGGGCATCGCCCCCACACCCACACCCACAACCAACACACCAACCCCCACACCACAGCCAGCACCCGAGCCACAGCCCGACCCGCATCACGTCTCCAAGGCAGTCGTTGCTGTGGGTTTGGTTGCTTTGGCAGGGCTTTTCGTTTGGGCCAGATAAGTGTGTTCAAGACTTCCAACGCTTGGTGATCCTTTCAACAAGGAAGGCCACCACGGCAAGGATGAGCAGCCATGCGTGTTCGCCCAGAAAGGAGATGACCGACCCAGCCGTTTTGAAGATGAAGCTAACAATTGAGCCAATGAGGCCAGGCAAGGCGCTGGCTGCTTTTTTGCCAAGCTCTTTAAGCCCATTTCCAATAGCCTTGGTGGCCTTTGCTAGGCCGTTCAAGGTAGCGAGTACAACAGCGCTGATGGTGATGCCAGCTGCCAGAACAATAGCTTGCAGGGTCCACCCGTATTTCTTGAAGATTTCTCTGACTCTCTCTCTCAAAGACAGTGCTTGTTCCCTTTCTTGAACCTGTGGTCGGAGCCTTTCCAGCTCTTCTTCTCGCTCAGCAACCCGGGCTTCCGCTGCTTCTCTTTCAGAGGGAGAAGTGTTCTCATCCTCTATGACGCGTCTGTCCTCCTCGTTCTGTCGTTCAAGCTCGGCTTCTCTTTCGTTTAACTCATCAAGGGGTTTAGTTGAGTTTAGCCCTGCTTCAACTTCATTTCTTTCCTTCACCATAGCAGAAAGGCGTGTTCTGGCTTTGTCAACCTTTGCCTGTACTTGGGCGCGTTCTTTGTCTGTTCGTTTTTGTATTTTTTGCAGGGCCCCTAATTCTTTTTTCTGGTTTTCAAGATCTCGTTGAAGATTCTTTTCCACCCGTTTTAGGCGGTCTATTTCGTTTTGATTTTCAACTCTTGAACCGTGTTCCTGCTCCAGAGCCTCCCTCCTCGCTTGAATTTGCTCAATTTTGTTTCTGAGGTTTTGCTCCTCATTTTGTGCTTTTTGTAGTTCCAAAGCAACCCTTTTATCCTCTTTCCGTTGTTTTTGTATCTCCTTCAATCTTTGTCTTTCTTCCCTTATTGAGGCATCCGCTTCAGAGACCAGCTCTTCAGCGCTTGGGCCAAGGGATGTTTTAAACTTGTCTGTGAATGATTTAAGAAAGCTCCCATCTTGCTTGAAAATAAGAGATTCGCCGCCCTTTGGCCCAAAGGAAACGATTTTGCCCTCATTTGCTGGTTTTTTACCAAAACCAATTGGTCCTAATTTCGCGATGTCTAGTTTTGGAAACTTCTTTTTGATCCAGTCCAGGGCTTTATCGATTCTCTCTGCTTTTTCATTTCCGGCTAGGATTTCTCCAAGCAGAGGGGCGGTTAAAGAATCATCTGGCAGACCACTTTGTTCGCGAGGCATCGTATTCATTTCATGTTGTTCACCGCCATGGTATGGGGTGGATGCAGCGCCTGGTTGAAAAGGTGTTGTTGTGTCAACTTCTTGTTCGTCATCGTCGTCATCATCGTGGTCTATGTTCCAGTCAAGCCCTGTATTCTTATTCTCACCAGGTATATCATATCCGCCTTCAGCCATGATGATATATAAATATGAATTTTAAAAACACAAATATATACCCATGGCTGTGCAGCCGAACCAACTCCCATCACACAGTGAAAAGACACTGGGCGCCATGAAGGCAGAGCGAACCATCAAGCGCATCACATTTAACCCCTCTGAGGCTAATCCCGGCGAGACACTTTATGTCTCGGTGCCCAAGCTTGGCGAGCACGATGTTATTGTGTCCGGCTCGCTTGCCCTGGTGTTCAACATCAGCCTAGCCGGCGGTCATGCAAACAACTATCTCGTGCAAAATGTTTCTCGGACCCTGGTGGACAGGCTCGTTGTAAAGTTTGCCGCCACCACTGTCCAGGACACGGTTGTGTACGACATCTACAAGATCTTCGAAGATCTCTTCCGATCAACCGATGAGCGGGACAACATGCTTATGGATGGTATCCAGAGTGTTGATTTGTGCAAGATCCGCTCTGGTGCTGGCGACAAAAAGAGCTCAGGTGTGGATGCAGAGAACAAGCTTGAGACAATATACAAGAATAAGTATCACATCAAGCTGGATCACCAAATCTTAACTGACCACGGTGTTATATATCCTCAAGCACTGTATAACGATCTGGTCTTCGAACTAACCCTCGCCCCCGCAAACCAAGTTGTCCGAGGCTCAGACACAAGCAAGCTCGTGTACAAGTTGGAAAACATCCAGCTGGAGTATGAGACGATCAGAAGTAAGGAGCTGGCCGACGAAGCAACAAGCACTTACACTAGTGGCAAGGGATTCGCCTATGATCTGGTAATGCGAGATCGGGTGCATCCATTCTCAAAAAGTGGTGACACTCGGTTGAATCTTCGGGTTAACCCACAGCGCCGGTCTCTCAAGGGAATCCTCTTGCTGTTCATCAACCCCTACACAGCTGGTGCCCGGGACTCTGAGAACTATTTCAATCCCGACATCACCAAAGTGAAGGTCACAGTCAACGGTGTTCCAAACAGGCTTTACAACGAGGGCATCAGTGGTACAGACATGTGGAGAGAGTTAACCCGGCATTTTACCCCACACACGGACGGCAGGCCTAACATGAACTTGACCAAATATCTCACAGACAACAAGTTTGGTCTCTGGATTGACCTGCGGACCATGGCTGACACATCCCTGCACGGCGGTGGCCAACGGCTCGTCAACACACAGGATGGCGTGCAACTCGAGATCGAACGAAAGGGCACAGGCTCTGGAAACGCACTGTGCCACATCTTCACCATCTCAGACGCACAGATGAGCATCATGGGCAGGCAGCTGTAATCTGTACAGTACTAATATACCATGGCCACAAGAAACAAGATCAACTTTATTGCCAAGCCGGCTCCCCTGCCATCCACCAGATATCTGTCACACAATGAAATACAAAGACTTCTGGCAAAGACCCCCTCCCAGCCAGTTTGCAAACCAACTAATATAGGTGTTGGTTATGGACCCAAGAAAGCTGCCATTCAATGCACTAATCGTGGGTCCCACTAACTCTGGCAAGACACAGTATCTTCTCTCCCAACTGGTGGGCCCCTTTAGGGGTTGTTTTGATTACATCGTTTTATTCTGCCCCACATTTGTTAAGAACAAGACATACGATGGCTTCGTGGACCGCGATCCACACATCTTCGTGATTGTCTGCCAACAGCATGAAATCGAAGACTGGTCGAGGCTGGCGAGCTTCTTTTTCACATCCACCAATACTTTATTCATTCTCGATGACTGCGCCGCCTCTAAAGATGTCAAAGGCCGCACGGGCCAGCTGGTCAATCTTGGGTTCAGCGCAAGGCATGACGGCATATCCGTGTGGGTCTTGACCCAGCAGATAACCAGCATTGCCAAGCCATATCGTGATAACATTGCAGCGATTGTGCTCTTTTACACCCCATCCAGCAAGACAACCAAAGCCATATTCGAAGATTATGTCGGCGAGCTCTCCCACGAGGAGTACAAAGAGTTTATCGCAAGGCTAAAATTCCGCAAGTTCTCCCACCTGGTTTTCTCTTTGAGACACCCGTATGGAATTGAGTACAAGGTTTAAACACACACATATATACCATGAATGCGCCAACCAGTCTACACAAACTGTGTGTGCTTTCACAGCTTTTGGATGAATTGCACAAACACACACGAAAGGCGCAAAACAAAATTATCAAAGCCGCTGGCGAGGAAGATCTGCGCCTCATGCTTCTTAACAGATATCCATTGCGATTGAATTCTATGACAGACACCATGGCGGGGGTGGTAAGAGAGCTTGAAGCCCTTTTGCCAGACATCAAGAGAATTATTGAAAAATAAAAAACATATGTATACCCTGAATGGCAGAAGCTGCTGAAGACCAGGTCGTTTTTGACGAAGTAATGCAGATGCTAGAGGCCACCCCTGGTGCCGCACCTCCCACAGGGCTTGGAGATAATGACATTCCTGCCAAACGTGAGAAGCTGGCAATCCTTGTTTCAACTGGCAAGGCCAAAGAAGCTATCGGCGTGCAGCTCACACACGATCATGTCAAGAGGTTGTCAGACAAGGACGTTGACAAGTACTGCAAACGGTACGAGGCCTATGTTGGCAACAAGACAACCGAATCCCTTGTTGATTCTGGCATCATGCTCATATCCAAAGGCGTTGGAATGGTGGCCCCGGTTAAGGATGTGGTGGAGTTGCAGAAAGAACTCAAGAACGACTACATCATCAACCAGGAGTTGTCAAATCTTGCTGGGGCTATTGCCGTGCGATGTGGACGATGGCTGGCGCTTGCCAATGCTGCTCTCATCACAACAAAACACATCAAGTTTGAACGAGAGCCTGATCACAAGCCTGATTTGATAGAATTGGAACCCCAGCCCCCACCCACACATCCAACCAGAGACAGTGAAGGCTATCCACTTGAGGGACTTGATGAAGTTGGGTTGGGACCTGTGGCGACCTCTCAGCAACCTTGAAGAAACCTGGCAGCAACCTGTCAGCAACCTGGCAGCACACTTATCACATCTTGTAAAAATAAAAAATTCACATATATACAGAATGACCACACCACTCGAGACGATCCCTGAAGAAACTCCAACTCCAACTCCAACACCTGCACGGGTTACCTCTGAGGCCCCCAAAACAAAGCCTGCAACAGAAAAGAACCCCGGTCGTGTTGCTTCTGGCAAAAGGCTAGCAGAACGAAACCGCATGGCCCGGGAAGCAAAGAAAAAGGCCGAAACACAAAAGCCTGCACCCTCAGCAAGTGGCACAACAAGTGAAACAACAAGTGGTGCAACAAATGACACAACAAGTGACGCCAACAGCAACTCAATCGTTTATATTCTGGCGGTTGGTGGGTTGGTTGTCTCTGCTGCGGGTGTTTATTACCAACGCGAAGCCATAATGCAAAGGCTTGGGAGAAAATCAAACACACTAGCAAACGCACCACCAGCAAACACACCCGCTGCAACACCACCAGCAACACCCCCATCTCGAATTCCGGGACGACAAGGAATAAAAAATATGGAATAAAAAAACATATATATACTGACCATGGGTTTTTTCCGGGATGTGTTTGGTGCTGCTGTAATCGGAAGCGTGCTTGTTATTTGGTATGAAATTACCGTGACCTCCTTTGAAACAGTTTACCTCTTGTTAAGGGCCAGGCACAACGAGCTCGATGATGAGGCCGAGGCCCGACTCCTAGAGGCAGAGGCTCGAGGTCGAGAGGCCGAGGCCCGACTCCGAGAGGCCGAGGCCGAGGATTGAGATTGAACGAGACGACAAAGGCACAAAAGGTTCAGTCAGAAAAATAAAAAAATCATATGTATACTGGGCATAAACCATGACTGACAACAAGCTTGTGAAGTCTATCCTCGACGCCGCAACAATCACTGGCCTTGTCGCTGGTATTGGTTGGATTGGGAAAAAGACCGTCAAAGAGAACTTAACTGCCGATCCCAGTGCAAGCTTAATGAATTATGTCAAGTTCACAGCAGTCATGGCCGGCACCATCGCGCTGAAGAAATATCTCGAGGACCAGAAAATCCTCCCAGACTACTTGTAAAACCATATGTATACACAATGGCCTCGATTGCAATAATGGCTCTTGGTGCTGTTCTCAATGCAGCCGCTTTCACGGGCGGCAATTATCTCGCAAAATATCTGTCTGGTGATAATGGCAAGGCAGCAATGGATGAGAAAATCCGTCACGACCACGCCCTTGAACAATACCAAGCGGCTTACGCCAAATACCAGAAGGACCGCACCAAGCTCCTCGACTGGATTGCAGCCAATGATCGGAAGGAACACCAAGCTAGCAAAAACTTCCAAACCACTGACCAAGCCCTAGTCTTGTATAACCAGATGCACCAAACGCAACCAGATAAACAAATCAAAGACAACAAAGAGCCTGTCTTCTGGGACTTCTACAAGCCCAGCCCACAACAGAAGAATGGCGAACTTGCGTTCATTGGAGGCACCCTGCTTGCTGGTGGGTATGTGGCTTATCGCTTTCTTTAAAAAAATTAAAAAAAAATCCCATATATATACCATGGCTGTCCCCGCCTTTTCTAAAGAAGCGACATTTTTACCAGCATGCCCCTGGACAAGGCTCGCACCCATCCCGGAAGAGCATTATAAATTGGGTTACTTGCTCAGAACAGCCATAACGGCAGACCCTGAGGAATTAACTCAAGCGGTTCATGAATATTGTGAACTAGCCAGAAAAATTAATCCCGGGCGTTTCTTTGACGAAAATAAAGAATACAGAGAGATTGAAAAGCTGCGCAATTTATTTGCACAGCTTATCCTTGAGTCGAACACACCTCCGGCTGCATAAGACATGGGCGTCTTTCACCAATTCATAACTATATATACCCCCTATGGAGGCCAAACTCTCAAAGATCTATTACAGCCCGAAAGGCTACTGGAAAGGTCTTGCTGCTGTCAAAAAGCTAGCTGCAGCAGCCAAGGTCTCTGATGATGTCGCAAAGAAATGGCTGGTCAAACAAGCCCTTTGGCAAGTTTACCTCCCAGCGCCACGCCATATCCCTCGTCCCAAGTTTGATGTCTCATCACCCAATGCAGTGCATCAAGCAGATCTTCTCTTCCTGCCACACGACAAACTTCCACACGGGAGAAAGGTTTACAAATACGCATTAACCCTTGTGGATGTGGCTAGCCGATACAAAGCAGCAGAGCCTCTGACGTCGAAAGAGTCTGAAGAAGTCTCAAGGGCATTTCAGAAGATTTACAGACGTGGGCCTTTGAAATGGCCGCAACTCTTGCAAGTTGACCCTGGGAAAGAGTTTATGGGGGCTGTGACTAAGACAATGGAAAACAACAAAACAACCATTCGTCGTGGGCGAGTTGATATCCACAGAGACCAAGCAATTGTGGAGAGATTCAATCGCACCCTGGCTGAAAGGCTGTTTAGTTATCAGTATGCCGTTGAAATGAATATGCCCTCTGGCCGTTCGACTGCATGGGTCAAAAGACTGCCAGATGTTGTTTCAGCCTTGAACAATGAAGTAACAAGACTCACTGGCAAGAAGCCAAAGGATGCAATCAAAGAGAAAGCAATATCTTCCAAGCCTGCGACTCCATATGCTAGGCCTGTTGGGGTGAATGAGAAGAAGCTCCCTCCCCGGGTGAGTGTGAGATATTTGTATCAGCCCGGTGAGCTGGAAGGGGGCGGGAGGCGTGCGACTGATCCGATCTGGTCTTTGAAGGTCCACAACATTGAGAAGGTTGTCACCAAGCCAGATGCACCTGTCGTTTATTATCTCTACGACGGCCCTAAGAGAGGGTTTGTTCGTGAGGAGCTGATGGTTGTGCCGCCGGGCACTCAGTTGCCCCCAGCGAGGTTGTGAAACTCGATTGGTTCTGTGTGGATGCCGTCTGGAAGCACCCAACGCTTGTCGTAATAAGCAGAGAGGCCCAGCTTGTGCTGCTCGTAAGTGAACATGGCACCGTTGTGCATTCGGAAGCCCCTGTTGGTGGCCATGTCCCTGTGCCCCTCCAGGGCTCTTTCGTACCTTTCCCAGCGAAGCTAGTTCTGCTTCTTGTTGACGCCCTTGGAGGACATCTTGGCCTCGCCGCTAGGCTCGTTTTCGACATAATAACACTTGCTGCACAGGGCGATGGCCCGTGTGCCTTCCTTCTCAAGCTTGAACAAGCCAGGCTCTCTGCCGCTCCACTTGTCCCAAGCCAACCAATTCTTCTTCTCCGCCTCGAACTGGGTGCGAAGTTCCGGGCGAACGGCCTTTTCCAAAGTGTCGTGCGCAAGAGCGAAGTACATGCTGTCCGTGTCCATCTGGATGAGCTCGAAGTCGCGCCTGTCGATGAAGTAATCTAGGAAGTCGTAATAGAACTCCAGCATGCGAAGCTTGGCAAGTTGGTACACAACAATGCCCACTTGAAAGGGACGGTCGATTGTGACCTTTTGCTTGCGCAGCTCGATCTTGTAAGCATCTCCAATCTCTTCGAGGTCATCGAACAAGGGTGAGCGGAGATGCTTGTCGACCTCGTCCTCGTCAATTGTGTACAACGTTCTTGTCTGGCGCTCCACGGCTTCGATGAACTTGCCGTAAGCGCTGTTGCCAAGGAGCTTGAACACATCAGCAAGCAGGGCCTTCTCCCTGTCAGCGTCACCTTTCCTTCGGTTGTCGGCTACCTCGCGGACGAACCAGGCGAAGAGCTTTTTGGGCATGTAATCGATCGTGCGGTAGACTGCCGTGATCTTAAGTCCGATGTTGAGATACCACTTCAAGAGGGGTGCGTAGATCAGCATCTTTTTCGCTGACAACACCCCTAGAAGCTTTTTCTGGTCGGGAAAGTGGGTTCGGCCACTTTCTTGGAGGTAATCGTGCATATGCTGTGGAACAAATTCGTCAGGCACTGCTTGGTTGATGAAGAGCGGGGGAAACTCTTCGAACTGCTCCCACAACTCTTGGGGGACTTCGATGTGCACGTCCGCAAACCCGAACCATCCGCCTGTATGCAGCCTCAGATTCATTTCAAGAGCTCTCGCAGCCTGCTCCGGAGCATTGTAATGCACAACCTTCTCTTTACCACAGGGCATCCCCTGCAGCATCGTGCTTGGGTAAAGGGAGTTTGCATCGAACCCCACAATCCGTTTCGTGATGCGCGCTAAGTCGCCGTATTTGTGAGAACGTGTGCGGGTTTCGCCGCGCGCGTGTTTGCGGGTGAAGACCAGGCTTGGCCCGCCAACCACAGCCCCCTTCAGCATGGCGTAAGCTTCTGGACCGGGGGCGTATAGGGCTGGAGAATTGCGGCCTCTCAATGAACCTCGCAAGACGTATTGCATTGATACTCCTGGCAAGGAGACCGCGTCTTTGAAGATGTCCACCCCGAGACCCGTATAAAAGCCCTTCATCGTTTGGAGAGCTTCGAGGAAGGGAGACACGTCGAGATTGTTATAATGCTCAAGCCAGTCCCCGAATGTCTTCATACCTTGCTCGTGGAAGATGCGATTGCATTCTTCGTGCTCCTTGGGAGAAAGAACGAAGGCCTTTTTGAGTTGTGAGTACCAGCACTCGTATGGAGGAAGCCCCGGGTAATCCAGCTTGTCAGCGCTGTCAAACCACTCGTATGGAAGCCAGGACTTGGTCTGTGTCGCTCCATACGTCTTGACCCACTTGTCGTACGTGATGCCTTGGGCCGAATAATTCATGATGTCCAAGAACTTGTAGCTGGGAGTGTTGATGAACATGATGCGCCCCTCTTTCTCCGCGGCGAAGATCCCGTTCTCGCCAGCGAGATGAGTGACAAAGTACTTGCGGATAAGTTTGAGATCGTAATGGCCTGAGTTGAAGCCGACCACAGGCACTTGGTTGCACCATTTGCCGATGAGCGCCAGTTGCTTCTCAGGAAGATTCTCAAGGTCTGGGGGCATGTATTTTACAGCCACGTCTTCTCGGATGGCTGCGCTTCGCCGCTCCAGGGAGGCATAAAACAGTCTGATAAGCTCGTCAGGATCTTTGGAGCAAATGTACTCAGGCTCAGTGTTCAACGTGTCTGCAATGGAGACTGAGATGGGCACATGCTCGCTTTCATAAGAGAGAGCGTCTGTCGGCCGAGCTGCCTTGGTCTTGTCCTGGTACGCTTTGAAGTCATAGACGATCGCGTGGGGATATGTTTTGTTTATTTTCTGGGGGCAACGATCATTCCACCAGGGGGAAGGCCGTTCATGCTCCCACCTTTCCACCACGGTGTACCCAGCATCTCGAAGAAACTGAGTTCGTTGCAGAGTCTTTTGGTAAGCAATCGTCCTTGTGATTGTGTTGCCCCTTCGGTCAACATGAACCGCTTCGTCCCTCGTTCCCTCGGGGTAACATTCCTCGCAACCGTGCCAGTGACAACCGTGGAACTGAAAAACTGTCTTGCTTTCTGGGTGATAGCCGTCGACTGGAGCCCCACAGATATAGCTCTCACCACCATGGCCGCATCTGTGATGGTGGATGTGAATGCCGGCCTGCTTCGCCTCCCACTCCAACCAGCACACGCCCTTGACACCGAAACCTCGTTCTGGGTAAAAGGCTTTCTCAAAAGCTGACTCCGGAGGGAGGATACGTTTCCCGGGGCAGTCGATTTTGGTTTGACCACGAGTACACGTCTTGGAGTGGCGAGTTAAATGACAAGCTTGTGTGAACCTCCCGCCGCACTCGCCACAAGTGTTATTGTTTGTGACTTTATTGATGTTGGTGATCAAGAAGGAGTGGTCCTCATAAATACCAACAGTCATGGTTGGAGCGCCCACCTTGTTGTAATTCGCAGGGCTGTGAGATAAAGTGAAGTCACCATTGGGGTGAACAAGATATGCGGCAATTCCTTGCTTGAAATACTTTTCGATTTTAGACAAGTGCCTCAAATTTAGCTGACCTCGAAGCCCCGGATAAAAGGCGAAGAAGCTTTCCGCGAGTTCTCTAGATCTGCGAGTTGAACGATCTATACGAGCTCCTCGATGGACAGCCAAGCAACGAAAAAGACAAAGATTGTCGTTGAAAGTGTCAAGAGCAATGACTTCTCTTTTGTTGCGAATCCAATCAGGAAGACGGCCGAGGCCTATTTGCAAGGGTTGTCGGTCAAGAATGACTTTGACCTCAACCAGGGCGGTGCGTTCATAAACCCATTTGGTGTCAGGCCTTTTGAGTCTTGCGTTTTGAAGACGAAGCTCTTCCTGAGATTGCAACCACTGTCGTGTCTCGGAGAGAGTGGCTAGCCAAGGCCCGGTTTGATTGTTTTGATAAAAACTTCTCAACTCCTCGTTTTCAGTGTTTCGCAGCTTGACTATGGAGATTAACTTGATTGCGTGCCGTGTGTGAACATTTTGCTTGATTTTGTTCAAAATTCTGGCGACAAGAGAGTTTTCGAGCCCGTTTACAAACTGTAACGTGATTGTTCGTCTGCCATGTTCAATCTGTCGGTCAACCCGATCATAGATTTGAACAAATTGCTCAAAATCTAGCTCTGGCGGGTTGTTTTGAGGCTCGACCTCATCGGCAGGCTCGATCCGCTCGATATTTCCTGCCTGTTCGTCCAACCAGGCAATCAACTCACGTTGATCGTCATCACGCCGTCTTCGGCGTTGTGGCATTGCGTATATATAAGGGTTTTGGATTTCTTCAATTGGTGATGCCTCGCTTGCCGTTGCGGGTGGGCTCGGGAAAAACGCATTTGACTCCCTCTTACGGGTGTTTGGGGCCGAGGCTCCCGAGTAGTTGGTAGGGGATGGATCTCAAATACCATTTTTTGCGCCGATTTCCAATTTGTTGCTCCGATAATCAATTTTTTCGAGCGAAGTGAGGAAAAATTGATTATCGGAGCAACAAATTGGAAATCGGCGCAAAAAATGGTATTTGAGCCATCCCCTACCAACTACTCCAGCCGTGATTTCCGCCTTCTTTCTAATTTCCCTCGGTCTCACCGCAAGGTCATGCACTGACAGACGAGCAAGCGAACGTATTAAAACACGATGCCGACCAAAGGAAGCCACAATACACTCAGTCCAAGCATCGTGCGGCTGAAAAGTGCAAAATGACGGAAGTTTTTTCGCTCGAACAAAAAGTAAATTTCCCACCAAAATATTTACTAGAATCCAGTCTTTCCAAAACCGAGTGTGGATGTTGACATTGCCCCTGTTAAAAAGAGTTAGAACGCTTAAAGCGATGACCGCGCGGTCGAACTCCATACAGGCCTTTATTCGAAATTGCTCACTTCAAGGTCAAAATGACGGAACTTTTTTTTAAGTTATTAAAATATTTTAACGTTCCTAGATAGAATAATAACCATAGTACTGGAATCCGGGTGTGGATTTCAGAAAAGTAACTCAGAAATGCGCGAAATTTTGATTTTCCTTTCAAAAAATGACCTTTTTGCTATGATTTTAGGGTCAAATTGGGAGCCTGGCGACGAGTGAAAATACTATATAGGCAAATGTCACCCAATTTTTTTGCCATGAAAAATTTCATATCTCCATAGACACGTCTATAATCTTCTATATATATAACAAAATATAAACTGTGCGTTATATTATTCCAAATAAAATAAAAGGTTATATAAAATGAAATCTTAAAGCTTATTATGGGGTGCGCTTTAAACACAAGTTTGTGCATGGTTCTGTTCACACCTTAACTGTAAAAATCTGCAGAAATCCAAAATGTCCTCAAGCGTACATTTTGGATAGGTAACAAAAAGTCAAAACTGCTCAGTTCTGCCATACACTTGACACCAAACTCATACTGAACAGATACGTATCGGACACTTGTTCGGCTGCAAAATAATTTCCGCTTACAAAACCTGCAAGGATGGGTTAACTCAACCTCGTTCCCAGGGTCTTTCTTCTTCCCGCCCCCTGGAGCGAGAGAGGGGAGGGAAGAAGAGAGACCCTGGGAACGAGGTTGGGGTTAACTGAATTTGTCAGGATAGTAATTACAGTGCGAACAGAGCCTATCAATGCAATTTTTGTTACAATGTAAATAACGGCCGAGTGACACTATCTTTCGTTCTTGTCTGAATAATTGAATATAGCGTCGCTGTCATTCGGTAAAACGAAATATGTTCTTTCTCTTGTCTCATAGGCTTTTATCCAATAGAACTGTTCGTATTCTCGGTATTGAACTGGAACTAGCTTGCAGTCGAGGGTCATGCGGGACAATCTTTTCACATGCAAATATTTTTAATGATACTCTCCGCATGAGCCTCCATTGCAAGGTAGTCCCAGTTCAATACCGATAATACAAATATGGTCTATCAGACTCGACTTTCATCCGTTTAAGGGTGTCTGGTTTTCATTTACTCCTCCCAATGCGCGAAGAAACGCGGGCGTAGAAACGCGGGCGTAGAAACGCGGGCGTAGAAACGCGGGCGTAGAAAACGGCTCGATATCGAGCGTTATATGTAAAAAGAACATTCGCGCAAAGGCAGTCCTATATGCTGGCCTTAACACGAACTTCGTCGATAAAGACACCAAAATAAACGAACACAATATTCCCCTAGGATTGTTGTACTGAATGATGAAAAAGTTAATGATTTATATTTATTTCAACCAATCAGAAGTCACCAAATTTTAGAAGCATGCATCATCATTATGCGACCTAAGATTTGTTACCAAGGCGTCCTTATTGTCTATTTTCAATTTATTTCACGCTCAAAATATGTGTGCTAGCCCCAAGAAGGATCAAGGTAAGTCAAAGAGTAGAGTTCAGATCTTTGCGGTCTCCATGCACGGGCGAACAAAAACTAAAATCACACCCTATGCTACTCTTGTGCCGACAAGGCACAAAACCCAGACAAATCCAAAATTTCAAATTAATTATTGGAAAACCTGCGCACACTAGCAAAAACAAGGAAACATTTTTCACAACAACTAAAACGATTTATTGCCCACATAGATATGGCTACATTTGAATATATTCAGTTCTAACAAAACATCTTGCAACAAAGCAGCATAACCTCGTCTCCGAGACAGCAAAGAATGATAGCATATGCCATACATTAAGGTTTCTTTCTTTGCTACAATTCTTCAGTCCTTCTCTCTTTCGCTTGCTGGTTTTTACGTTCGGTTGTCGGTCACCTTGTCGTTCAGTGATTCATGGGTTCAGTTGTCCTGTCAAATGTTCTTCGATTTTCTGTGCGTCATTTTGGCTGCCCTTCCGTTCGTTAATTTTCGGTTTTCGATTTTGAGATGATCTGTTCGTGTCTTTTACTTTTTACAAAAACAAAGTTGGACCTTTTGCGGTATGTTTTAAATTGAAGATTTGCAACAGGTATTAAAACATTTAGGGTGAAACTCTAATGTTTTAATATCAGTCCTTCTCTCTGTTGATTGCGGGTTTTTGCGTTCGGTCGTTTGTTGCCTTGCCGTTCGGTGATTCATGCTTTCAGTTGTCCATTCAATCAGTTGTGCTCTAATTTTCTGTGCGTCATTTTGGCTGCTCTTCCGTTCGTTCTTTCTCGGTTTGCGGTTTTGAGTTTGGCTGTTCGTGTCTTTTTTACCTTGCGAGCAGTGAA
This sequence comes from Dendrophyllia cribrosa, assembly GCA_024195265.1. Classification (NCBI taxonomy): domain Eukaryota; kingdom Metazoa; phylum Cnidaria; class Anthozoa; order Scleractinia; family Dendrophylliidae; genus Dendrophyllia; species Dendrophyllia cribrosa. The sequence continues at coordinate 33,528,234 of JAJLRJ010000007.1, read as the reverse complement.
TTCTTCTACGCCGAGGTGCGCCGGACGAGAAAGTAACCACTGCAAGCATCCGTTAGTTCCTTTGATCGAGCCGCCGTGCTGCGCCATGGACGAATAAATTAACTTTGAACCGGTAAAAAATGTTTGCAAACTTGTTTAGCCTCTCGCGCATGCACCTTATCCACGTAACCGCTGCGTTTAAGCGAGCCCGCTACGCAACAATCAAAATAGCGTCCAAGGTGACGAAGACTTCTTTGTTATGCTTAGTAATCAAATCAATACGCACTACATTCCTCCGTGATTAATACATTTCGTTGTAATCTGCTATGCATCTATTATTGGCTGCGGCCGCACTTGGTGAGTTAACCGGGTTATTGTTTTAGAAACTCGGTTAAGGTAGCTCGACTTGTTTTTTTGGCGACACAACATCCCAACTTTGAACGGCTGATCCTTCACTGTCTGAGCTCGGTCAAGCAAGCTGCTTCACACATATACTAGAGATGAAATGAACTTTCCAAAAAAGTAGATTTGATTGACATCGGTGTTACCATAACAACGATCTGATGACGTCACGGTTTTTGCTTATTAGTAATTTTCTCAACATCTAGACCTAAACTTTTAAAATGACTGTATGGCGCTTATGGTCTAGATGTAAGTCTTCAAGACTGCAAAGTTTGAAAAAATTCTATGATAGCGTTTTTAAATAAAATTGGGTTGAATATTTCCATAAAAAATTTAAAGATTTGCATTACTTTCTGTTAATTCGTCGATGCCAGCGTTTTCCTGAGAAATTGAAACAGTATTTTCACCATATATTATTCATGTACCATAAAACTACACTCCTTGAAGGTTTCATCCTGTTTGGTCAATGGCGTTTTGGCGTTCTGCTCCACCGAACCCCCACCCAGTCTAACTCCCTACTCTCCCCTCCCCACCACACTCTCCCCTCCCCACCACCCCGTCTAACTCCCTGCCCTCCCCTCTCCTAGGCGTTCTGCTCCACCGAACCCCCACTCCGTCTGACTACCTACTCTCCCCTCCCCACCAACCCGTCTAGCTCCCTACTTTCCCCTCCCCCTCCCCTCCCCGTCTAACTCTCTTTCCCTAGGCGTTCTGCTCCACCGAACATCCACCCGGTTTAACTCCCTACTCTCCCCTCCCCACCACCCCGTCTACCTCCCCACCCTCCCCTCCCCCACCCGTCTAACTCCCTAACCTCCAATACCGTCTCCATGGGTGAGGTAGGTGACCGTTACATCTCGCGGGACCAATGTTATCAGCCTGTCGACCGATGGAGCGATCGACATTGTGTCCGACTGCTATAGCTCGTTTAACGCTTCGCGTATTCACGAGTTAAAAAACAGTATCTTAGTTAAACATATTTCATAGGGTTTTCATAGTGACATAATAATTATTATTGTTCCAGTACCTTAGTTAAACATATTTCATAGGGTTTTCATAGTCGTTCAATACGCTTTATATCCTCACTGTTATTTAGTTACACTCTTATAAGATTGTGACTGACAGCTTCAGTTAACTGTGTGACCTATCGTGGAGGAATGAAACCGACATTAATAATTTTGTTACTGATTAAATAGATTCCAAAAGTAACGACACAAAAAAGCCCTTACCATGAGTCATTGGCATAACCAAATACTTTGTGGGTACAGGTATTCCGTTGATTTTGAGAAATACATGCATAACTTGTTTCAATAAGCATAAACAGTTTGTAACTCAGAAATAGTACCTCTATAGTAAACTGACATAGCAAGACTGAATGGTTACACCAGGATAGATAAATTTTAATTGGGACATTAAAGGTTGTAATGAAATTGTTATAACAGCAGATTTCCTGTACTGGGGCAAATATTGAATCAATATTGAACCGGTGAAACTTGTAGATGTATTTGTTAACTGAAATTAGCTTAGCTGTCATTTGGTTAAACAGAAAGTGTTCTTTCTCATCTATCAGAGACGTACCAGATAGGTTTTTTATTTTTTAAGTTTTCCTTCATTGTGTCGATGGACAGAAACTCCAAATACCTTGATAGACACTAAAATAAACGAACAGAACTTACCACCAGAAGGGTGCAGTTTCCGTGCCACGTGTTTGTTAGGTTCGCGCGAAAGGGAGATTAAGGTCTCTTTTGCGTGTACACTACCCGCGCGAGAACCCGAAGTCGCGCATTTTACTACGCGCCTCTTACTTTTCCACAATTCTTGCAATTTTTGAAGAAAACCTATAGACCAACATGAATAAAGGAAAGTGCGAGGGATAAGTGAAATGTGTCTGCAAACTACCAAAAGCAAGGACACCAGTTTCGCAACAACTTTAACCATTTATTGCGCATATAACCGTGGCTTCATTGACAATTATTTTGCTAACTGAACATTTCGTAACGAAACAGCGATTGTCTTATCCTCCGAGAGAATATGCGTCCAAAGAGTTTGGAAAGCATTGCCTAATACAAATGGTAACTACAGCAGCAAAGATGTAAAGTTCACGTTGAAGAAATAATTTAAACCAAGTCATTGTTAACCAATGAAAGAATCCAATCCACAATAAATATTTAAGAACAACAAACAAAACAAAACCTCTTAATAAAAACTAATTGTATCAAAAATGGCATTTGTGAACATATTTTCTGGTCTATTTCTAATGTAACAAAACAAAACACTATCTTAATTAAGTAACAATTTTCATCAAATCCGCACCTGGGTACAATAACATCAGCAACTGTTATTCTGATTTGTTACAATTTGACTTTTCATTTAATGATTTCATTTTAAAAGCATGTAATGAAAAGACTTTTATTTATACGAAATGTTTTTGAAAGCGATTAAATTTGTAATATTGGTGTCAGGCTGTTATACTGTAAAAGTAGAATTTTTTTCAATATCGAATTCTCGGAAGTATTTGTATGGTTTCATACCATAAAAAGTTGTTTCTTTTTTAACGTTGCTTTAAAACCTCATCCAAATGCACAAACATTATAAGGTATCCAACTGTTCCTGAATGAAAACCTTTTGATTATCACTGTACTTATTAAATACTGTAGGTGTATCTGTATCTTCACTATCTTCGCTTTTCATTAAGTAATTAACAAAATTTAAAGAGCTTGCAAAATATCATTATGGGGAAATAATCTAACAACAGAAAGAACCATCAAATCTATCTCTAAAGTAATAAACGTGTAGCTCAAAAGATATTTACGAAACCTCTTGTTGCATTGCATGTGCTTGGAGAATATTGGTGTGTTATCTTTATATTCAACCTACACTTTATCAAAAAAAAGACAAAAAAATCTGAACAGCCTTGCAAAGCAAGCAGATAGAAAATATAAACTAACAATACTGAGGTCCACTTTTCCTCCAAATTCTTATTTTGACAACGTTGTATCACATTTGGTTTTCCTAGGGCCAATTGTAAACTCAAATTTGATAATCATGATATGTTTTTCAACATGAGCTGATTGAGAAACTTGGGGTTGATATGTTACTGATGTTGTCACTGCTATTTACAGCATCCACGTGGGCTCTTGAACGGCTGCTTATCACTGTGTTACATGACCAGGGCCGTAGCCAGTATGAGGCAAACCGAGGCACTTGCCTCAGTCATGATCCCAGTGTTTTGTTTGAACGTAGTCATCATAAAGACCCTTAATAGCTAGGCGGGGAATTTAACCATGGATATTGCCTCAGTCCTTATTTTTTTCTGGATACGGCCCTGATATTGACCTTTCATGTGTCCGTTGATAGGTTTTTTAGCTAAAACATTTGCCACAGTGTTAACATTCATATGGCTTCTCATCATTGTGGATGATTTTATGTCTCTTTAGGTCTCCCGCTTGGCTAAAACACTTGCCACAATGTTTACATTCATATGGCTTCTCCCCAGTGTGGATTCTATTTTGATTACATTGCATCACAACACAACCTCAACACTATATACCACATGGTTCTCCTATAGCCAATTGTAAACTCCCATTTGATAATCACAAAAAATCTTTTGATAGGATAAAGAAAAGATTAGTCTTCTTCAGTTACACATGTCATGTGATTTTCATAGTGTTTAAGAAGTAGGACCTCACTACCCATCTCCTCTTGACAAATCCAACAGCTATGCTTTTGAACATGAGCTGATTGAGGATCTTTGACAGTAGAGGTTGGGGTTGATATGTTACGGATATTGTCACTGCTATTTACAGCATCCACGTTGGCTCTTGAACGGCTGTTGATCACTTTGTTACATGACCTTTCATGTGTCCGTTGATATGTTTTTGAGCGAAAACACTTGCCACAGTGTTTACATTCATATGGCTTCTCCCCAGTGTGGATTATTCCATGTGTCCTCAGAGTTTCTGTTCTGTTAAAACGCTTGCCACAGCGTTTAACTTCATATGGCTTCTCCCCAGTGTGGATTCTTTTATGTGTATTCAGGTGTCCTGCTTGGTTAAAACGCTTGCCACAGCGTTTAACTTCATATGGCTTCTCCCCAGTGTGGATTCTTTTATGTGTATTCAGGTGTCCTGCTTGGTTAAAACGCTTGCCACAGCGTTCACATTCATATGGCTTCTCCCCAGTGTGGATTCTTTCGTGTCTTCTTAGATTTGCTGCTCTGTTGAAACACTTGCCACAATGCTTACAATCATATGGCTTCTCCCCAGTGTGGATTCTTTTATGTGTACTCAGGTGTCCTGCTTGGTTAAAACATTTGCCACAATGTTTACATTCATATGCCTTCTCCCCGGTGTGGATTCTTTTATGTTTGCTTAGATGTGCTGCATGGGTAAAACACTTGCCACAGTGTTTACAGTCAAATGGCTTCTCCCCAATGTGGATTCTTTTATGTCTACTTAGATGTCCTGCTTGGTTAAAACATTTGCCACAATGTTTACATTCATATGGCTCCTCCCCAGTGTGAATTTTTTGATGCCTCCTTAGAGTTCCTGCTTGGTTAAAACACTTGCCACAGCGTTCACATTCATATGGCTTCTCCCCAGTGTGGATTCTTTCGTGTCTTCTTAGATTTGCTGCTCTGTTGAAACACTTGCCACAATGCTTACAATCATATGGCTTCTCCCCAGTGTGGATTCTTTTATGTGTACTCAGGTGTCCTGCTTGGTTAAAACATTTGCCACAATGTTTACATTCATATGGCTCCTCCCCAGTGTGAATTTTTTGATGTCTCCTTAGAGTTCCTGCTTGGTTAAAACACTTGCCACAGCGTTCACATTCATATGGCTTCTCCCCAATGTGGATTCTTTCGTGTCTTCTTAGATTTGCTGCTCTGTTGAAACACTTGCCACAATGCTTACAATCATATGGCTTCTCCCCAGTGTGGATTCTTTTATGTGTACTCAGGTGTCCTGCTTGGTTAAAACATTTGCCACAATGTTTACATTCATATGGCTTCTCCCCGGTGTGGATTCTTTTATGTATGCTTAGGTATGCTGCATGGGTAAAACACTTGCCACAGTGTTTACAGTCAAATGGCGTCTCCCCAGTGTGGATTTTTTCATGGTACAGTAGATTTCCTACTCGGCTAAAACACTTTCCACAGTGTTTACATTCATATGGCTCCTCCCCAGTGTGAATTTTTTGATGTCTCCTTAGAGTTCCTGCTTGGTTAAAACACTTGCTAAAGTGTTTACATTCATATGGCTTCTCCCCAGTGTGGGTTATTTCATGTGTCCGTAGATTTCCTGCTTGGCTAAAACACTCACCACAGTGCTTACACTGATAACGGTTCTTAACTGAGAAGGTTTTCCCATTGAGAACTTCTTTTGGCATCATGTGTACCGTTTTGGTGCTCTTTCATGTAAATGACAGGTTGGCCAATTTAAACCAGGTTGTTTTTTTCTCCTCTCTTTACACTCAAGTTTATGCCTGCCAAATAAGATAGTATTTTGTATTGGTTAATTTTTCTTGTTGATCACTCAAACATTAGTAACAAATGTACCATTATCTTTATTAGTAAATAGTTGTTTTAATAACATTCTGGATAACCTGGCAGAGGCATTTCTCTCTTCTATTTATTTATTTTTTTGGAATTGAGCTATCACTGTGTGATTTACTGCAAACAAAATTGATAGTAAGTGATAATAACTTTAATTGTATCGTTAAAAATGTTTTGGACAAAGATGCGAAAATATGTCAAGTAAAAACTGAAAATGAACCTCTAATATTTGCAGTTCAAACAAAGAATTGTGCAGCTCAGAACTCCTTTAAATATGTCATGAGCATGTCTTAGATCAAGTCTCATATTGGAGTCAAAACAATGGTCTTCCTGACTTCTTACTTCTACATATAGAAGGTACCACCTTCTGAAAACCAGGAGACGAAAACGTACTGATCATGAACGCCCTCAATTAGCTACTGCATCAAGTGGGTGCGATTTTCTCGTCATTTGGGCAGGAATGGGGAATTTGAATAAGTTTTCTAATTTCGTGTTTTATGTTGCATGCGCAAAACCCGGTTTATTTACAAGGTGAGGTATTTTTAAAACTTTAGGTTAAAATGTAGATAATTTTGCTGATATGCATAACACATGATGTCATTATTGTGTTGCTAGGCTAAAACCCAATCGGTGAAGTCTACTTTTTATCAAAAGTACCAATTAAGTACTTGATTAAATGACTTCTCATATACACTCTTTTCCCTAATAAGATCCTTTTTATAAGCACATTGTAGGTAAAATTGTCAAAAAATATTCCCAGGCTAAGATTTAGCACATGTAAGAATGTGGCTCACTTGTTGTTACATTGAGAAAAAAAAGTGGAACATGAAATTTAGTGTGAGTAAATGAACACTCCAATAAATTTATTGAGGTCAAGATGCCAGATTTTACATACATTAACATATGCAACCACAAAAATATAACAATTACAGTAAACACCCAAGTATGAGAACCTAGTGGTTTAAGAACCTGAATGCTAAAGTTGGTCATGTAGACCCCCAAAACCGAGAACCTACATATTGAAACAGGTTAATCAACCAGAATGGACAGGAAATGTCATACTTAGGACCAGCTGTGGGATTTAATAAACCAAAGGACCTAGAGCAGGGTCTGTGTTTGTTACAAATGTAGTCACAACTAGCATAATATACATTTGTGATACAGAAGCAAGGGACAACACCCCTATTGAATTTGTTTTCTGACCCAGCGACAAGCACTTTTTCTCTCAAAAATAAGAGCCTGTTTAGGAACCTACATTTTTGAAAACGCCAAACTTAAAAGAACTATTTTAGGTCAACTTAAAAAAGTACTGGTTTCTTACATGTGGGTGTTCCAATGTACATCATTTTCAGAGCTTAGTCTGTTTTCCTTTTTCATTCAGTGGTATGATTTGTGTAAAGACAATAACATTTATCATACAGAAGTAATGTTGCCTTTTTTACTTTCTTTGTCTGAATTATCAGTATACATACCTCTGACTGAGGAGTGAGCTGTGCTAATAACCCCTTCACTGTACCAACCATTAACAGACCTTAATTTCCCATAGAATTTGAAAATGACAATTAATGGCTACATAGCTCCACCAACACATGGGGAAAGGAAACTTATAAAAATTTAAAAAATTTCGACCTTGTCTAATGATGATTATGAGGGATCAGGGGTTAAAGTAACAAGTGCATTATTTTTTTTTGTACTAGTTATCAACACCAATATACGATGTGAAGTCAAAGTTTTACAGATGTAAATCAAGATAGAAATGACTCCTGTAATTTGAAATTATTTAGGCAATGAATGTATTTAAATATATACCAGTTTTTTAAATTAATATTGACAATTTTTCTTTTGTTAATTATTTAAGTTATAAATTAATCAATGTGTATTTGTCTAAATTGATATTATCATCATACTTGTCCAATACTCTGACAAATTTATGCATAGCATTGAATTGTATTATATGACCATAACGATAGTTTAACAATACATTCTAGAATGGTACAATACAGCACAATGTATTACAGTACAATGCTATGCATAAATTTGTCAGAGTATTGGACAAGCCTCATTATCATTGCTTTTTAATTGAATTGTTGTTAATAATTGAAGGCGTTCCTGCAAAAAGGGCCTATATTGCTGTTTGGGCCGATTTTCATTTCTTGCAGGATCGAACTAATTTTTGGCAGACTGACTTGTTTTGACATGACAAACAGTTTTTTTTTTGGTTGATTTTTGCCATGTTCTCGAGAAATAAATTTCTTTTGTTTCTGGTAAAACAATACCTTTGTATGGCTTTCTAAAGATGCCGCCAAAATTTTTTTGAACATTATTTCTCGAAAATAAGGCGCAAATCAGCAAACAAAATTACAAAACGATGTTTGTCATGTCATGTTGTCATGTCATGTTTGTCTTTTTGCAGGAAAGCCTTCATTATATTGTTCATAGTTATTATTATATATTATTGGTAATGTCATGTAATCTGGAAATAACTAATACAGTTTTCTCAGAACATAGATGACCCACTAACGTTAAGCTTGACTCTCAGATAGTACAAGATTACTAACACTAACTCCCTCCCCTCCCTGTCTGATATCTTTTGTTTGACGGCTTGTTCTTGATGTCATGTGACTGTTGAGTATTCTGCCAATCAGAGTAAGTTCAGTCCCATTCTTGAAATTCCTAATGGCCGAGAAAAAAACATCTAACAACCACTCTGATTGGTGGAAATGGTCAGATGACGTCAAGAACAAGCCCTTAAACAAAGGACATCAGACGGGGAGAAGAGGGAGTTAGAGCGAGCGACCTTGGAAGTCTGAGAATAAGAGTACCTAACATTTTGATAAAATAACTTGAAAGACGTGTCTCAATTTTCACGTGTGATTTCCAGAATTTCAGAATCAGGAAAGGAGTCGGCAGGAGTTGTGTAATAAATCTCATATTAACCAAGCTTGTTTGGGACCGTACTGGGAGAATATCGGGCCTCGGTCTTTTGTGTACAGACCTCGCTGCGCTCGGTCCATACTGTCAAGACCTCGTGCCGGTATTCTTCAATAAGATATATATATGCCATATTGTTAATATAATTCTCCAAAGGAAAACACATTTTTAATGGCATTCTTGAGTGATGAACCCATTTCTAATAAAAGTCTGTAGGGGTTAATTCATTTTTATAGAATTCTTAGAAGTAATAATGAGAGTCCTCGACTGGGGGGTGCACATTTTAAATGCAATATCCCACAAGGGTAGGAAAGGTACATTTCACAAACAAATATGGCTCTAATATACTGATCAAATCAAACCTTCTAAATCTCCCCCCTACCCTCCCCGTCTGTCAACCGTGAGCATTTCATAAATTTTCATGCCCAGGAAGGTAGAAATTTGACATTAGCTTCTGTTTATGGGACATCTTTAGGGATGACACCTTAGGGGAGGGGTGAGGAGATTTTACATTTTGTGTTGGGTAGTTTTCCCAATCCAATTTTATGGTGGAATGCTGCCCAGAGGATATGTAATACGTTTTTTTAAGGTCAAAGCTTGGCTTTTGTAACCAACTGGCTGAAGAACAAATGACTACAAATTAAAACTCTGCACGAACTGGCTGCTTATGCGAGTAACCCAGAAAAATAGAAAGACGCGTTGTATAAAACCTTCGATGGGGCATTTAAACAAAGATTTTTTGCCTGGGGAAAGAGAATTTGAATTCAAATCTCAAAAGTTCAAATGCCCGGGGGACCCCCGGGGGATGCCTCATGGGAGGGATTTTGAAGGTTCGACTTGATCGCTACATACATTTCTGTAAATTAAAGTAGCTGTTCTGTTTTCTCTGCCGATTATTCTCAACGCCCAAAATATTCTAGTACGTCTAAGAAACACGGAACAGCTTGTCTTACCTTTACTAGAAGAAACCTTAACGTTTACTGGATCCTGCAATGATCTGAAATGCAACAAAACCATCGACTTTCGTGTCGATTTCCGAGGTGTACACAAAATACTAGCACCCAGTCTACTAGCAACAAACACTAAACACTAGCACCAAGTCCACTGGCAACAAACAATACATTTGAACCACGCGAAACCCACAATAGTTAAAATACAATGTTAAAGGGGCTATGTCGCGAGGGATCGTGTCTAAAAGTACACACAAGTGACCACGAGTGACCACGAGTGACCACGAGTGACCACGAATGACCACGAGTGACCACGAGTGACCACGAGTGACCACGAGTAAGAATTCATCAAAATATTTTCCTGACATCATAATGACGTCATTTTATCAAATAAAGTTAATAAACGCTATTTAACCGTAAATAAACCACTCCCGGAGGCTAAAACATATAAATAATTAAATAATTTACCATTATATGAATATGAATATATGAAAATCATATATTATGTGAACTGCGGATAAACATTAGTGAAATTTTATGATCGTCGCAGTGTGCTTTCAACTTAAGCAGTTGAAAAAGAAACCTGAAAAAATTCAGGCTTGAACGGGATTCGAACCCATGACCTTGCGATACGGTACAATGCTTTAATCCCAGTTCCTGCCAATTCAATTTTTGTTGACTTCCCCTCTTTGCGCTTTTTTCGGTTGCAAAATAGTAGGTAATATTGTTTTATGTTGGGGTGTCGGGGGGGGGGGTATGGGTGGTGTAATCTTCCCACCACCTGTACTCTTTTATTCCGGTTTCCTGTTCCCGCACGTCCTTTGCTCTTTTTTTTTGACTTGAATATGCTCCCTGCGCCTTCGCCGTCACATTTATTATCTTGTTCATCCCGTTTTGTATCTCTGCGCTTTCCGCTTTCTCTTTTTTCACCTCCCGGCCCGCCCCAATCCTTCCGGATTCGGGTCCATTTTCTGACGAAATAAGGAAGTATTGACATTCCAGCCGTACCTAAAATTTAAAAAACCATAGCATATTACAATGAACTATATTTTGCTTTACATCTTGCTGGAAGAGGGTAAATTACAAACATATTTATTGAAGTCTGAAAAAATTAGTGAAATAAAATTTGTGTCATAACGAAATGTTTTTTTATATCTATTTTAAGTAAAAACGTACAGTTTTCCGTCTGACGGTATAACGACTCCCGTTGAATTTCCCACGCTATTCAAATGGGCCAAATATTTTCGTGCACGACCAATACATTGCATTTGTAGTTGTTGTGTCTTTCATTTACTGCCGCGGTTTTATGTGTGCACGAGAGCGACTTAATACCCTCTTGACAGTTTATTTGTGGTCCCTCTTCTTCGCAAATTTAGTTGATTTTAATCCCTGTACTGCTACACCTTTGTAACGGAGTCAGTTGATTAACCTGTAAACGATTGTTAGCGGAGCCAGACGATTTACCTGTGGTACAACAGTGTTATTTTAGCCTTCGAAAGCTGACGGCTTTTGAATAAAAAAAAATGAACCAAAGAAGCGCCTACTCCCACAGGCTAGTGATGTTTGGATCTTGAATGTTTAGTCATTGAAATTGCCTAATTAACAATTGACCAGGATGACCGAGAGAGTGGTTATCTGAGGAATTAAGGCAAACCGAAAACATCAATCTTCCCTTTTGGTACAAATAAGAACGGGTGTGTGTGTGTGTGTGTGTGTGTGTGTGTGTGTGGGGGGGGGGGGGGGGGGGGGGGGGGGGAGTTGGTTGATTTCAAAAATATATATATCAAAATATCTTGCAAACAGACTTGGAGTGAAAAAATTCTTGCATAGAGTTTATGGTTTAACCAAGAATTTAGTAAAAAATTCGATCACATTAGACGGCTTGGAAATGTTTTTATGGCCTTTTTAACGCGTAACGCAATGTACGGTATTTTAAAATTATAAACACGGCTCGATATCTTTTAAAATAGTAATCCGCGATATGATGTGATGTTTAAGATCAAGATATTCTGTTCAGTAGAAATACGCAAATCAGATCCACTGACGACACATGACTCTGACCTTTAGCGCATAACCGTGTCCAGTTCTCTCCTATTTCAATTAAACAATGCGTATTTGTACTGTCACGCTAAGACATGAAATGAAAGACATAAAGACAAAAATTGGCGGGAACTGGGATTAAAGGGTACGGGTGGTGGTACCCCCCCCCCCCCCCCCCCCCCCCCCCCTACTTATTTAGGGACGGACCATTAGAAAAGTGATGGGGGGAGAAGGAGAAGTCCTATTGTAGTTGTTATTTAATATATTGTTATTATTGTTGTTATTATTGTTATTGTTGTTGTTATTATGGTTGTTATTATTGTTATATTGTTGTTATTTAATATATAAAAGCTGCCAAAGTGCCTATTGAAAATAGCGCTCTTGGCGTTTCAAAAATTCAAAACATTCTTGGGGCCTTCCTATACTATTATTTATAAATAGTATTTTTAAGGTGACAGGCCAAACACGACTCCCGCAAGTCGCAAAATGTGTAAAGAAGCCTTTTGAAATGCTTTCCCAAGAATGTCTACGAGATATTTGTTCCCTTTAGATCACCAATATAAAATTGTGACTAGTCACTATTATCTCTGTCTCAGTTTTGCATGCTCGATATGTATTGTATGACTCTTTGATGATCTTTGGGATAAAAATCTCTTAAGTGACAGGAGATTTTCATGCTGTGTAGCCATTTATGGAATTATTGTTTCTCTATGCCTTCGTTATGCTAGCTCTCTTGGCATATGTTAGGGCTTCTTTGGCTAACTTTTGTTGCAAGATATGTAGTGATCGGCTGCAGTTTTTGTTATTGTTATGAATATGCTAGGATCAGTCAATCTCTCAGCCCGTGCAGGGGCGTAGCTACCTGTACGCACGTACGCACGTACGCACGTACGCACGTACGCACGTACGCACGTGCGTACCTGAAAAAGTCGGGAAAAAAAAAAGATTTGGGACTTGAGGGTGGGGGAGGAGGTAGGGGGAGTGTTTGGAAATTGATTGTGCGTACCTCTGAAAAATTCCTGGCTACGCCCCTGCCGTGATTTAGTGTCAAAGTCTGCGGTGTGCAAGACTTGCGAGAAAGTGGATCTTTATCACGGATGTAGGCGTCTAAGATCAAAGTCTGAAGCTGCCGTGTCTCTATTGGAATCATGATTTCTTGCAGTTTATGTTTTACAGTGGCGGATCCAGGGGGAGGGTCGGGGGGGTCCGGACCCCCCTCCCCCCTCCCCCTTTCAGACCTGTGTCTCCCTTGTGGTTCATAAAAATAATAGAATAAAATTGTTTTATACGTAGTTGTTTCACCTCCACCAATTGACTGCTTGTCAATTTTTTGACTTAACAAACGCTTTTCGAGTTTCAGGAGTGCTGGAAATGGCGTTTCAGAGGGTAAAATTGGAAAAATTTCCGGGCAGGCATGAACCCGGACCCCCCCCCTTCAGAAATCCCTGGATCCGCCTCTGTTTTAGCTCCTTGTTTTATATATAGTACTGTTTCTGAGAAGTATTTCTTGGAGCTTGAAGAACCTCCGTTGTTTCATCATGGTGTTATTGCATCCCGACATGGCTTGAACAGATATGGTGATCTGTATTGAAAATCTCACGGACGCTAGTGAATTCTTACGTTTTTCTTATTAAGCAAGACTTGAGTTTCGGTTCTTAGGTGAAACTCATCAGTTGCTCCCATAAGTAACTGTCTCGCGGAATAATATGAAATTATTCCGTTGTACATGAAATGTTTGCCGCTTTTGTACTCTTGGGAAGGATCGAATGTTCCGTTTTCTCATTGGCTCGTTTAATTGAACCAATAGCATTGGTGTAGTTTCGATCCGACGTTAAGTTGTGTTTCTTTCTGAGGCTTTATTCTTAATTTCATAGCATGTATGATATTTTCTGACACAAAGAACAGTTCTTTTAGTGTTGTAGAGAGGAGGTCTCGTGTATGTCTCAATGAATTCAAGATACACTGCATATTTTTTCTACAACAGGCGTGTAATTCTTGTGTCAAGTTGTGTTTGCTTCATGCGTTCCATAATAGGATATAGTCTTGTGCAACGTAGCGGACTATTCCTAATATATATTTTTCAAATATACGTAATGGTCAAAAATGGTTTTTAAGTATTACACCTTTTTTTAATTAGTAAATGAAAAACAAAGCAATATTTGTCTGAAAAAAAAAATTCGTGCAGAGGGTTTCACCTGCAAAAAAAAAATCCTGCACAAGCAATGGGCGAAAAAAAAAATTCGTGCAAGCTGAAAATCCCCCATCCCCAACCCCCCCCCCCCCCCCCCCCCCCCCCCCCCCCCCCCCCCATCACTTTTCTAATGGTCCGTCCCTTACATATTTTAGCCTCCGGGAGTGATTTATTTACGGATAGCGTTTATTTAATAAAATGACGTCATTATGATGTCAGCAAAATATTTTGATGAATTCTTACTCGTGGTCACTCGTGGTCACTCGTGGTCATTCGTGGTCACTCGTGGTCATTCGTGGTCACTCGTGGTCACTCGTGGTCACTCGTGTGTACTTTTAGACACGATCGTCGCGAGGTGTTACGCAAGCTACAATCTTGAAAAACGTCCGGTGGCTGTTTTTCAAGTTTACGCCATCATCGTCAAATCCATTCAATCTTGCAGTGCTGTGTTCACCAAATGGTCTCAGATTTTTCACATATGTAAATAATCTATTTGTCTTGATTTTCGCCCGGTTATTTTTCTGATTCTGAAATCGTACGGCTAAATTTCTCAATATGTACGAGCAGCGATAGAAATCAGTTGACCATGGAATGTCATGGACGAAGGTTCTTCTTCTCTGTTGGCTAAATATAGTACACTTCAGCATATTAACATGGTACCAGAGTCTTCGCTTTGTACTTCTTTACCGCCACAGACAAACCTAACATTTTTCTGATTTTGTTTCGCTTGAGAAAAGAGCGATGAATTTGTTGGACTTAAATCAAAACAAGCAATAGCTCTTGCGTACGTGACCACTGGTTCCGTTTCGAGTCCTGTTTCGTATCAGCGAACAAAAGAATTTTGACAGATAAAAGTGTTAATTAAAGTTACTAAAATTAGGCGAAACCTCGCGACATAGCCCCTTTAAGGTTACAGTGTACCTTCAGATCGAAAATTTATTGAAAATTTTTTTTGGGCGTCAAAATAAAGTTTACAGAATGAACTTTCATCCAAAAAAAATTATCGAAAAATAGTGAAAATTGACGGAGAAATGACGGTATAACTTTTGTGGGCGGAGTTTGTTTATGAAGCGATATGTTTTTCTAAGCGCTGTTTTCTCAAAGTTAATTTTTCGCTTGTAGGGGACACTTTAAAGAGCTACAACTCAAATGGAATTTGTTCGATTTTCCTCAAATTTGGACAGAAGCTTGGCTAACATATAATCAACAAAAACATCTCGGCGAATTTCTTATTTCCGAAAACTTTTTCGTCAAGAGCCATTTCCGTGCGATCACTCCAACTTTTTTTCTCCCTTTTTCGAAAATATTCTGTAACTTTTCATTGCAATTGAATATGGGAAATCGCCGACACGTTTTTTTAGCGCTTCGTGTCCGAAAACCCGAGAACAAATCAAATTAGCAAAATACAATAATCGCTTTGAGTTATAGCGTTTTAAAGCTGATTCGGACGTTCGAATTTAGACGTCGTAAAAAATTCGACAATTCGTTTTCTTACCAAATGGTTTCCATATTTAGATAGTCAGCTTTATAAGATTTAATTTGATATTTGGGTTTAGGTATATTAAGTGTAATCTTAAGACGCTAGAGCTGTTATACTGGAGACACCCCCGAAGGTACACTGTAACCTTAATCGACTTACCGGTTTGTTTTCCCTGTAGCATGGAGAATAGCCTGCATTGCAGGCGTTTAATGATGGGGCGAAATTTCGAGGACGCGCGCGCGAGGGGAACACGCGGAGGGGAGAAAACGCCTGCAGCGGAGACCCTAGTTTTTCGTCTTTTACGCTCTCTGAGAGAGCGTGAAAGTCCCATTGGCTTAGAGCGCCCCTTGGGAATTTATCTGTCACCTTCATGCATAATCTGTCAGTCAATGGAAATTCGAGTCTTGTAAACAAAAAACACGTGCAGCGTGTTATCAGAAACAGATGACATGTCAGAAGAATTATTTGAATCGTGCTTGCACGAAGTTTTGACAGAGTTGGCGAATACTTTGAAAAGCATTGCGCCATCTTTTTGAGGGAAAAGATGTGATTGCAGTATTGTCAACTGGATTCGGAAAAAGTCTGATTTTCCAGCTAAAAGAGATCGCTATATCTCACAGTGTCTTCGCGGTCCGTGAGAGACAACGTGAAAAATCAAATTTAGAACCCGAGTTTCGTAATATCCTGTCTCGCGGTAATTCAAATACGGCTGTGGTCACGCTCGCTTATCTGAGATCAAAGATCTCTTAAAAAAAGATCGAAGATCAAATCGTAAAAGGCGATCTCATTCGCAGAAAAAACTGTGCGCTGAGTTGGGAGAGAAACCGACTAAATATTTCTTCCAACTCGAAAATAAGCGGCAGACACGCAACTCAATTACAGAGTTGCGTGTCAATAATTCAACTGTCACGTCCGACAAAAACATTCTCCGCGAATGTCGAGATTTTTACCGTACACTTTACTCTGTCGAGCCTGTTGATTTATCTAGTCAAGATTGGCTATTAGATCAACTGGACAAATCTCTGGCATCCGAAGACCAGGCGAAATGCGAAGGTGACCTCACACTCTCTGAATGTTATGAAGCCCTTTCACAGATGTCAACAGGCAAGTCACCGGGTGCCGATGGCTTTCCGGTTGAATTTTCCGATTCGCAACGTCGGGGAATCATCCAGCTCCTTTACAAGAGGGATGACCCTCTCGACCTGAAAAACCGGCGACCGATTTCGACATGCTATGAATTCACATCATGAAGTGGATTTTCCCGCAAAGATTCGGCTTCTTTCCGCGAAAAACTATCTTATTTCAATTCGCGGTTTCATGTCGTGAAACGATCTGGTTTCAATCTATATTTTTGACAGTTGATACAGCGCTGTCACGTAATTAAATTGGGGGCGTAAATGGAAAAAAATGGGTCTCCCCTGCAGGCGTTCCCCTTGCGCGCGCGCGTCCTCGAAGTTTTGCCCTATAAATAAACCGGCGCCTGCAATGCAGGCTACATGGAGAATAAACGACAAAAAATCACAAAATTGTAACAGGGGAGTATTCTGCTGCGCATACGCATTGCATCTTAGGGTGGATTTCCACTGTCGCGTAATTTTTACGTGCGTAAATATAATAAGAGACGATGTATGGACAGCTTGCGTAAAAGTTTACGCGAGCTGTTCATACACAGTCTCTTATTTTTATTTACGCACGTAAAAATTACGCGACAGTGGAAATCCACCCTAAGGCACTTGCCTTGTTTTGGTGATCAACATTCTCGTCCCCAGAGCTTTCGTTTCGTTTGGTCAGCGGAAGAAACGAAGGGCTCTGGTAACAGTGCCTTCCGGATGTCGAAAAATCCACGACATCCGTTAGCGCATGCCTAATGCATTAATGTACTATTGCGCTTGCTCAATGCCAAAAACCGGAAATAAAAACCCTTTCGTGTGTTCATTCTCGTCCCCAGAGCCCTCGTTTCGTTTGGTTGAGCTCTGAAGACGAGAATGTTGTGTTTGTGGAATGGCGTTCGAAAGGACTGTACAAGACTTAACAATTACAGGAAAACATCGCGCTAAAAAGGAAGAAGAAATGCTTTACGTGCTGCTGTTATTAAGAAGAAAGATTGTCTTTGTATTTTGCCTACTGGTTTTACTGTTAGAAATTCCTCGATAAGTCAACCGATTTCTTTCGTTTGGGAGCTGTGTATTTATCGTTTCGCCACTGAACGCTATCATATCCGATCAAATCAGTTGATGGGACAGCTAAGTTTGTTGATGGACACGCTGTGGTCATTGATTAGGCTTATTTCATCGAACAGTGGTAAGAAATTGTAACATGTGGCGTGACATGTTGTGACGTCACTGATTCCCCGTATCTAGCGAGTTGTTTAGAACCATGTGCTTGAAAGAAGAAGAGTTGTGATTTGAACTTCTGTTGTCCAGTTTTCTTCTTATTTAACCGGGAGGCATATTGATACAGAAATATCAAGGAATTTTTGTTTTGCATTCGTTTCATGTTATTTTAATTGGGCTTCGAGTGACCTTCGTTTCCCTAGATTTGTATTTCAAGTTGTAGCAAAGAGTACTACCTAATAAAGAAAATATAACTTGCTTACGAGAGTGCTGATAGCGTTGTTGTTGTTGTTATTTAAAATGGGTAACCTAGTGGTAATATTTCTTTTCACCCGTAGGCCTTCTTCAGGATTTCTGCCTCTCCTTTAATTAATACAGTAGTAGGGGGAGAGGCAGTCCAATACCCGTTTTCAAGTTCATGGAGAAGCTGGCCTCACGTGTTCGGCCAGCTTCTCCATGAACTTGAAAACGGGTATTTGACGTGCCTCCCCCCCTACTACTCTTATACCCCTCTCTCAACCCTCGTAAGAGGAGCCAAATGCGTTTTTCCCGAGCCCGCCCGCAACGGCAAGCGAGACATAACCAATTGAAGAAATCCAAAAACCTTGTATATACCACGATGGCACAACCCCGGCAACGAAGACGACGTGATGCCAATCAACGCGAGCTGATTGCCTGGCTGGACGAACAGGCACGAAATCTCGAGCGGATCGAGCCTGCCGACGATAATAATGCTGAGGTCGAGCCTCAAAACAATCCGCAGGAGCTAGATTTTGAACAACTTCTTCAAATCTATGATCGGGTTGACCGAGGGGTTGAACGCGGCAAACGAACACTCCGGTTCCGCTTTGTAAACGATCTCGAAAATTCTCTTGTCGCAAGAATTTTGAACAAAATCAAGCAAAATGTTCACACACGACACACAATCAATTTACGCTTCACATTCGAGTTACGAAACACTGAAACCGAGGAGTTGAGAATGTTTTATCAAAACAACCACAACAGTCGTTGGCTAGCCACTCTTTCCGAGACACGACAGTGGTTGCAAGCCCAGGAAGAGCTTCGTCTTCAAAACGCAAGACTCAACAGGCCTGACACCAAATGGGTTTACGAACGCACTGCCCTGCTTGATCTTAAAGTCGTGCTGGATCGACAACCCTTGCAAATAGGCCTCGGGCGGCTTCCTGATTGGATTCGCAACAAAAGAGAAGTCATTTCTCTTGACACTTTCAACGACAATCTTTGTCTCTTTCGTTGCTTGGCTGTCCATTGGGGAGCTCGTATAGATCGTTCTACTCGCAGAACCAGGGAACTCGCGGAAAGCTTCTTCGCAGTTTATCCGGGTCTTCGAGGCCAGCTAAATTTGCGACACTTCTCCAAAATCGAAAGGCATTTCAAGCAAGGAATTGCCGCATATCTTGTTCTTGCCAATGGTGACTTCATTTTATATCGCACTCCTGCTAATTACGACAAGGTGGGCACCATGACTGTCGGTATTCATGAGGGCCACTCCTTCTTGATCACCAATATCAATAAAGTCACAAAAAATTACACTTGCGGCGAGTGTGGTGGGAGGTTCACACGGGCTGATAACTTGAAGCGCCACTCCAAGACGTGTACTCGTGGCCAAACCAAAATCGACTGCCCGGGAAACGTGTCCTCCCTCCGGAGTCAGCTTTTGAGAAAGCCTTTTACCCAGAAGGCGGTTTCGGTGTCAAGGCAGTGTGCTGGCTGGAGTGGGAGGCTAAGCAGCGTAACATTCACATCCACCATCACAGATGCGGCCATGGTGGTGAGAGGTATATTTGTGGGGCTCCAGTCGATGGCTATCACCCAGAAAGCAAGACAGTTTTCCAGTTCCACGGTTGTTTCTGGCACGGTTGCGAGGAATGTTACCCCGAGGGAACGAGGGACGAAGGTGTATATGTTGACCGAAAGGGGCAACACAATCACAAGGATGGTTGCTTACCAAAGGACTCTGCAACGAACTCAGTTGCTTCGAGACGCTGGGTACAACGTGGTGGAAAGGTGGGAACACGAAAAGCCTTCCCCCTGGTGGAATGCCCGTTGCCCACAGAAAAGAAACAAAACATATCCCCACGCGATCGTCTATGACTTCGAAGCGTACCAGGACAAGACCAAGGCAGCTCGCCCGACACGCGATCTCTCTTATGAAAGCGAGCATGTGCCCATCTCAGTCTCCATTGCCGACACGTTGAACCCTGAGCCTGAGTACATTTGCTCCAAAGATCCTGACGAGCTCATCGGGCTGTTTTATGCCTCCCTGGGGAGGCGAAGCGCAGCTATCCGAGAGGATATGGCTGGCCAATATATGCCCCCAGACCTTGAGAATCTTCCTGAGAAGCAACTCAAGCTCATCGACAAATGGTGCAACCAAGTGCCTGTGGTCGGCTTCAACTCAGGCCATTACGATCTCAAGCTTATCCGCAAGTACTTTGTTTCTCATTTCGCTCAAGAGAACGGGGTCTTCGCCGCGGAGAAAGAGGGGCGCATCATGTTCATCAACACTCCCAGCTACAAGTTCTTGGACATCATGAATTATTTGGCCCCAGGCATCACGTACGACAAGTGGGTCAAGACGTATGGAGCGACACAGACCAAGTCCTGGCTCCCATACGAGTGGTTTGACAGCGCTGACAAGCTGGATTACCCGGGGCTTCCTCCATACGAGTGCTGGTACTCACAACTCAAAAACGCCTTCGTTCTTTCTCCCAAGGAGCACGAGGAATGCAATCGTATCTTCCACAAGAAAGGTATGAAGACATTCGGAGACTGGCTGGAGTATTACAACAATCTAGACGTGTCTCCCTTCCTCGAAGCTCTCCAAACGATGAAGGACTTTTACACGGGCCTCGGGGTTGACATCTTCAAAGACGCAGTCTCCTTGCCAGGAGTATCAATGCACTACATCTTGCGAGGCTCATTGAGAGGGGGGCGCAAGGCTCCAGAACTATACGCCCCCGGCCCAGAAGCGTACGCCATGCTGAAGGGGGCTGTGGTTGGCGGGCCAAGCCTGGTCTTCACCCGCAAACACGTGCGCGGCGAAACCCGCATCCGTTCTCACAAATACGACTTAGCCCGCATTACGAAACGGACTGTGGGGTTCGACGCTAACTCCCTGTACCCAAGCACGATGCTGCAAGAGATGCCCTGTGGTAAAGAGAAGGTTGTGCATTACAACGCCCCGGTGCTGGCAGCGAAATCTCTCGAAATGAATCGGCATACAGGCAGGTGGTTCGGGTTTGCGGAAGTGGACATCGAAGTCCCCCGAGAGTTGTGGGAGCAGTTCGAAGAGTTTCCACCGCTCTTCATCAACCAAGCAGTGCCTGACGAATTTGTTCCACAGCATATGCACGATTACCTCCAAGAAAGTGGCCGAACCCGCTTTCCCGACCAGAAAAAGCTTCTGGGTGTGTTGTCAGCGAAAAAGATGCTGATCTACGCCCTCCTCTTGAAATGGTATCTCAACATCGGACTCAAGATCACGGCAGTCTACCGCACGATCGATTACATACCCAAAAAGCTCTTGGACTGGTTCGTTCGCGAGGTAGCCGACTGTCGAAGGAAAGGCGACGCTGACAGGGAGAAGGCACTGCTTGCTGAAGTGTTCAAGCTCCTTGGCAACAGCGCTTACGGCAAGTTCATCGAAGCTGTGGAGCGCCAGACAAGAACGTTGTACACAACTGACGAGGACGAGGTCGACAAGAATCTCCGATCACCCTTGTTCGATGACCTCGAAGAGATTGGAGATGCTTACAAGATCGAGCTGCGCAAGCAAAAGGTCACAATCGACCGCCCTTTTCAAGTGGGGATTGTTGTGTACCAACTTGCCAAGCTCCGCATGCTGGAGTTCAATTACGACTTCCTAGATTACTTCATCGACAGGCGCGACTTCGAGCTCATCCAGATGGACACGGACAGCATGTACTTCGCTCTTGCGCACGACACTCTGGAAGAGGCCGTGCGCCCGGAACTTCGCGACCAGTTCGAGGCGGAGAAGAAGAATTGGTTGGCGTGGGACAAGTGGAGCGGTAGAGAGCCGGGCTTGTTCAAGCTTGAGAAGGAAGGCACACGGGCCATCGCCCTGTCCAGCAAGTGCTATTACGTAGAAAACGAGGCTAGCGGAGAGGCCAAGATGTCCTCCAAGGGCGTCAACAAGAAGCAGAACGAGCTTCGCTGGGAAAGGTACGAAAGTGCTCTGCAGGGGGACAGGGACATGGCCACCAACAGGGGCTTCCGAATGCACAACGGGGTCATGTTCACATACCAGCAGCACAAGCTGGGCCTTTCCGCTTATTACGACAAGCGTTGGGTGCTGCCAGACGGGTTCCACACAGAACCAATCGAGTTTCACAACCCAGCTGGGGGCAACTGAATGCCCGGGGGCACCACCATCAACTCCTCACGAACAAACCCTCTGTTAGGGCCGTCGTAGAGATGATACACGACAGGCGCATCCGGCTTGGTGACAACCTTCTCAATGTTGTGGAGTTCAAACACCAGATCGGATCGGTCGCACGCCTCCCACCCCCTTCTAGCTCGCCAGGATGATACAAATATCTCACACTCACCGGGGGTGGGAGCTTCTTCTCATTCACCCCCACAGGCCTAGCATATGGAGTCGCGGGCTTGGCTGATATTGCTTTCTCTTTGATTGCTTGAGCGGGCTTCTTGCCAGTGAGTCTTGTTACTTCATTGTTCAAGGCCGAGACAACCTCTGGCAGCCTTTTCACCCAAGAAGTCGAACGGCCAGAGGGCATATTCATTTCAACGGCATACTGATAACCAAACAGCCTTTCAGCCAGGGTTCTGTTGAATCTCTCCACAATTGCTTGGTCTCTGTGGATATCAACCCGCCCGCGACGAATGGTCGTTTTGTTGTTTTCCATGGTTTTTGTCACAGCCCCCATAAACTCTTTCCCAGGGTCAACTTGCAAGAGTTGAGGCCACTTCAAAGGTCTACGTCTATATATCCGTGCAAATGCTTTAGCCACCTCTTCAGACTCTTTCGAAGTTAAGGGCTCTGCTGCTTTGAAACGGCTAGCCACATCAACAAGGGTTAATGCGTATTTGTAAACCTTTCTCCCATGGGGAAGTTTGTCGTGGGGCAGGAAGAGAAGATCTGCTTGATGCACTGCATTGGGTGATGAGACATCAAACTTGGGCCGAGGGATATGGCGTGGCGCCGGCAGATATATTTGCCAAAGGAGTAGTGGGTAGAGAGGGAGTCAAATGCGGTTTTTGGAACTCATCAACAATTTTTCCTCACTTCGCTCGGAAAAATTGTTGATGAGTTCAAAAAACCGCATTTGACGTCCCTCTCTACCCACTACTCTGGATAACCGTCCTCAAACACCCGTAAGAGGGAGTCAAATGCGTTTTCCCCGAGCCCACCCGCAACGGCAAGCGAGGCATCACCAATTGAAGAAAACCACATACCCCCCCCCATATATGGCACAACCCCCTCAACGACCAAGCGGGGCATCACCAATTGAAGAAATTAAAAACCCTTATATATACGCAATGCCACAACCCCGGCGAAGACGGCGTGATGACGATCAACGCGAGCTGATTGCCTGGCTGGACGAACAGGCACGAAATCTCGAGAGGATTGAGCCTGCCGGCGAGATCGAGCCTCAAAACAACCCCCCGGATCTGGATTTTCAACAATTTGTTCAACTCTATGATCGGGTTGATCAATGGGTTGAACAAGGCAGACGAACATTCCGGTTTCGCTTTGTAAACAATCTCGAAAATTCTCTTGTCGCCAGAATTTTGAACAAAATCAAGCAACATTTCCACACACGACACTCAATCAGGTTAATCTTCACATTCGAGTTACGAAACACTGAAACCGAGGAGTTGAGAATGTTTTATCAAAACAACCACAACAGTCGTTGGCTATCCACTCTTTCCGAGACACGACAGTGGCTGCAAGCCCAGGAAGAGCTTCGTCTTCAAAACGCAAGACTCAACAGACCTGACACCAAATGGGTTTACGAGCGCACTGCCCTGCTTGATGTCAAAGTCGTGTTGGATCGGCAACCCTTGCAAATAGGGCTCGGGCGGCTTCCTGATTGGATTCGCAACAAAAAAGAAGTCATTGCTCTTGACACTTTCAACGACAATCTTTGTCTCTTTCGTTGCTTGGCTGTCCATCGAGGAGCTCATAAAAGGGACAACACTCGCAGATCCAGAGAACTCGCGGAAAGCTTCTTCGCAGTTTATCCGGGGCTTCGAGGCCAGCTAAATTTACAGCACTTCTCCAAAATCGAAAGGCATTTCAAGCAAGGAATTTCCGCATATCTTGTTCACCGCAATGGTGACTTCACTTTATTTCACACCCCTGTGAATTACGACAAGGTGGGCACTCCAACTATGACTGTCGGTATTCATGAGGGCCACTCCTTCTTGATCACCAATATCAATAAAGTCACAAACAATTACACTTGTGGCGAGTGCGGTGGGAGGTTCACACGGGCTGATAACTTGAAGCGCCACTCCAAGACGTGTACTCGTGGTCAAACCAAAATCGACTGCCCCGGGAAACGTATCCTCCCTCCAGAGTCAGCTTTTGAGAAAGCCTTTTACCCAGAAGGCGGTTTCGGTGTCAAGGGCGTGTGCTGGTTGGAGTGGGAGGCGAAGCAGGCCGACATTCACATCCACCATCACAGATGTGGTCATGGTGGTGAGAGCTATATCTGTGGGGCTCAAGTCGACGGCTATCACCCAGAAAACAAGACAGTTTTTCAGTTCCACGGTTGTCACTGGCACGGTTGCGAGGAATGTTACCCCGAGGGAACGAGGGACGAAGCGGTTCATGTTGACCGAAGGGGCAACACAATCACAAGGACGATTGCTTACCAAAAGACTCAGCAACGAACTCAGTTGCTTCGAGACGCTGGGTACACCGTGGTGGAAAGATGGGAGCATGAACGGCCTGCCCCCTGGTGGAATGATCGTTGCCCACAGAAAAGAAACAAAACATATCCCCACGCGATCGTCTTTGACTTCGAAGCGTACCAGGACAAGACCAAGGCAGCTCGTCCGACACACGATCTCTCTTATGAAAGCGAGCATGTGCCAATCTCAGTCTCCATTGCCGACACGTTGAACCCTGAGCCTGAGTACATTTGCTCCAAAGATCCTGACGAGCTTATCGGTCTGTTTTATGCCTCCCTGGAGCGGCGAAGCGCAGCTATCCGAGAGGACGTGGCTGTAAAATACATGCCCCCAGATCTTGAGAATCTTCCTGAGAAGCAACTCAAGCTCATCGAAAAATGGTGCAACCAAGTGCCTGTGGTCGGCTTCAACTCAGGCCATTACGATCTCAAACTTATCCGCAAGTACTTTGTCACTCATCTCGCTGGTGAGAACGAGGTCTTCGCTGCGGAGAAAGAGGGGCGCATCATGTTCATCAACACTCCCAGCTACAAGTTCTTGGACATCATGAATTATTTGGCCCCAGGCATCACGTACGACAAGTGGGTCAAGACGTATGGAGCGACACAGACCAAGTCCTGGCTTCCATACGAGTGGTTTGACAGCACTGACAAGCTGGATTTCCCGGGGCTTCCTCCATACGAGTGCTGGTACTCGCAACTCAAAAAAGCCTTTGTTCTTTCTCCCAAGGAGCACGAAGAATGCAATCGCATCTTCCACGAGAAAGGTATGAAGACATTCGGAGACTGGCTGGAGTATTACAACAATCTAGACGTGTCTCCCTTCCTCGTAGCTCTCCAAACGATGAAAGGCTTTTACACGGACCTCGGGGTGGACATCTTCAAAGACGCGGTCTTATTGCCAGGAGTATCAATGCAATACGTCTTGCGAGGTTCATTGAGAGGCCGCAATGCTCCAGCCCTATACGCCCCCGGGCCAGAAGCTTACGCCATGCTGAAGGGGGTTGTGGTTGGCGGGCCAAGCCTGGTCTTCACCCGCAAACACGTGCGAGGCGAAACCCGCATTCGTTCTCACAAACATGGCGACTTAGCTCGCATCACGAAACGGATTGTGGGGTTCGATGCTAACTCCCTTTACCCAAGCACGATGCTGCAGGAGATGCCCTGTGGTAAAGAGAAGGTTGTGCATTACAATGACCAGGTGCAGGCAGCGAGAGTTCTTGAAATTAAGCTGCATACAGGCGGCTGGTTCGGGTTTGCTGAAGTGGACATCGAAGTCCCCCGAGAGTTGTGGGAGCAGTTCGAAGAGTTTCCCCCTCTCTTCATCAACCAAGCAGTGCCTGACGAATTTGTTCCACAGCATATGCACGATTACCTCCAAGAAAGTGGCCGAACCCGCTTTCCCGACCAGAAAAAGCTTCTGGGTGTGTTGTCAGCGAAAAAGATGCTGATCTACGCCCCCCTCTTGAAGTGGTATCTCAACATCGGACTCAAGATCACGGCAGTCTACCGCACGCTCGATTACATACCCAAAAAGCTCTTCGACTGGTTCGTTCGCGAGGTCGCCGACAATCGAAGGAAAGGTGATGCTGACAGGGAGAAGGCACTGCTTGCTGAAGTGTTCAAGCTCCTTGGCAACAGCGCTTACGGCAAGTTCATCGAAGCTGTGGAGCGCCAGACAAGAACGTTGTACACAACTGACGAGGACAAGCTCGACAAGCATCTCCGCTCACCCTTGTTCGATGACCTCGAAGAGATTGGAGCTGCTTACAAGATCGAGCTGCGAAAGCAAAAGGTCACAATCGACCGCCCCTTTCAAGTGGGCATTGTTGTGTACCAACGTGCCAAGCTTCGCATGCTGGAGTTCTATTACGACTTCCTAGATTACTTCATCGACAGGCGCGACTTCGAGCTCATCCAGATGGACACGGACAGCATGTACTTCGCTCTTGCGCACGACACTCTGGAAGATGCCGTTCGCCCGGAACTTCTCGCCCAGTTCGAGGCGGAGAAGAAGAATTGGTTGTCGTGGGACAAGTGGAGCGGCAGAGAGCCGGGCTTGTTCAAGCCATCGCCCTATGCAGCAAGTGCTACCTCGTAGACAACGATTGCACCCCCAATAAAGAGCCCAAGATCTCCGCCAAGGGAGTGAACAAAAAGCAAAACGGGCTGGCGTGGAAAGAGCACGAGTCCCAGAGCCTAGCCAAAGTGGAGCAAGAGCTTCGCTGGGAAAGGTACGAAAGAGCCCTGCAAGGGGGCAGGGACATGGCCACCAACAGGGGCTTCCGAATGCACAACGGGGCCATGTTCACTTACGAGCAGCACAAGCTGGGCCTTTCTGCTTATTACGACAAGCGTTGGGTTCTGCCAGACGGCATCCACACAGAACCGATCGAGTTTCACAACCCAGCTGGGGGCAACTGAGTACCCGGTGGCACCACCATCAACTCCTCACGAACAAACCCTCTCTTAGGGCTGTCGTAGAGATAATAAACGACAGGTGCATCTGGCTTGGTGAAAACCTTCTCAATGTTGTGGACCTTCAAAGACCAGATGGGATCAGTCGCACGCTTCCCGCCCCCTTCCAGTTCACCGGGGTAATAAAGATATCTCACACTCACCCGGGGTGGGAGCTTCTTCTCATAGACCCCAACAGGCCTAGCATATGGAGTCGCAGGCTTGGAAGATATTGCTTTCTCTTTGATTGCTTGAGCGGGCTTCTTGCCAGTGAGTCTTGTTACTTCATTGTTCAAGGCCGAGACAACATCTGGCAGTCTTTTGACCCATGCAGTCGAACGGCCAGAGGGCATATTCATTTCAACGGCATACTGATAACCAAACAGCCTTTCAGCCAGGGTTCGGTTGAATCTCTCCACAATTGCTTGGTCTCTGTGGATATCAACCCGTCCGCGACGAATGGTCGTTTTGTTGTTTTCCATGGTCTTAGTCACAGCCCCCATAAACTCTTTCCCAGGGTCAACTTGCAAGAGTTGAGGCCATTTCAAAGGCCCACGTCTGTAAATCTTCTGAAATGCCCTTGAGACTTCTTCAGACTCTTTTGAAGTCAGTGGCTCTGCTGCTTTGTATCGGCTAGCCACATCCACAAGGGTTAATGTGTATTTGTAAACCTTTCTCCCGTGTGGAAGTTTGTCGTGTGGCAGGAAGAGAAGATCTGCTTGATGCACTGCATTGGGTGATGAGACATCAAACTTGGGACGAGGGATATGGCGTGGCGCTGGGAGGTAAACTTGCCAAAGGGCTTGTTTGACCAGCCATTTCTTTGCGACATCATCAGAGACCTTGGCCGCTGCAGCTAGCTTTTTTACAGCGGCAAGCCCTTTCCAATACCCTTTCGTGCTGTAATAGATCTTTGAGAGTTTCGCCTCCATAGGGGTATATATGTTTGTTTACAGAAAGCGATAAGCCGCATACCCACCCGCAAGCAGGGTGCCTCCAATGAACGCAAGTTCGCCATTCTTCTGTTGTGTACTGGGCTTGTAGAAGTCCGAGAACTGAGGTTCTTTGTTGTCTTTGATTTGTTTATCTGGTTGCGTTTGATGCATCTGGTTATACAAGACCAGGGCTTGGTCGGTGGTTTGGAAGTTTTTGCTAGCTTGGTGTTCCTTCCGATCGTTGGCTGCAATCCAGTCGAGGAGCTTGGTGCGGTCCTTCTGGTATTTGGCGTAAGCCGCTTGGTATTGTTCCAGGGCGTGGTCATGTCGGATTTTCTCATCCATTGCTGCCTTGCCGTTATCACCAGACAGATATTTTGCGAGATAATTGCCGCCCGTGAAAGCGGCCGCATTGAGAACAGCGCCAAGAGCCATTATTGCAATCGAGGCCATTGTGTATACATATGGTTTTACAAGTTGTCTGGGAGGATTTTCTGGTCCTCGAGATATTTCTTCAGTGCGATGGTGCCGGCCATGACGGCTGTGAACTTGACATAATTCATTAAGCTTGCACTGGGGTCGTCAGTTAAGTTCTCTTTGACGGTCTTTTTACCAATCCAACCAATAACAGCGACAAGGCCAGTGATTGTTGCGGCGTCGAGGATAGACTTCACAAGCTTGTTGTCAGACATGGTTTGTGTCCGGTATACATATGATTTTTTTTAATTTTCTGACTCAGACTCGACTTCCTCTCCCTCGACTTCGGGTTCGGACTCGAGGTCCATTGGCTAGGGTTCGGAATTCCTTGGCTCGAACTCGGACGAAATGGAATTGTGTCTCATCGTCCTCAGGCTCGGTCTCAGACTCAGACTCAGACTCGGACTCGGATTCGGGCTCGGGCTCTGGTCTGTTGTGCTTATTCAAGGCTATACCACAAACTGTTTCAAAGGCGGCAAAATTAAGTCCAACCCAAAGAAGAACCACACCTCCGATTGCAGCAGAATTCATCAAAGCTTGGAAAGGATTCATGGTGTCAGTATATATATGTTTTTTTATTCCATATTTTTAATTCCTTGTCTTACAGGAATTCGAGATGGGGATGTTGCTGGTGGTGTTGCAGCGGGTGTGTTTGCTGGTGGTGCGTTTGCTAGTGTGTTTGATTTTCTCCCAAGCCTTTGCATTATAGCTTCGCGCTGGTAATAAACACCAGCAGCAGAGACAATCAACCCACCAACCCCCAGAATATAAACGATTGAGTTGCTGTTGCTGCCACTTGTTGTGTCACTTGTTGCGCCACTTGTTGCAGAATTGTTTTCACTTGTTGAGGGTGCAGGCTTTTGTGCTTCGGCCTTTTTCTTTGCTTCCCGGGCCATGCGGTTGCGTTCTGCTAGCCTTTTGCCAGAAGCAACACGGCCGGGGTTTTTTTCTGTTGCAGGCTTTGTTTTCGGGGCCTCAGAGGTAACACGGTCAGGTGATGGTGTTGGAGTTGGAGTTTCTTCAGGGATCGTCTCGAGTGGTGCGGCCATCCTGTATATATGTGAATTTTTTAATTTATCTTGTGACCATGTGTGGTGCCAGGTTGCTGACAGGTTGCTGCCAGGTTTCTTCAAGGTTGGTGCGAGGTCGTCACAGGTTCCAACACAACTTCATCAAGACCCTCAAGTGGATAGCCTTCACTGTATCTGGTTGGATGTGTGGCTGGTGGCTGGGGTTCCAATTCTATCAAGTCAGGCTCTCGTTCAAACTTGATGTGTTTTGTTGTGATGAGAGCAGCATTGGCAAGTGCCAGCCATCGTCCGCATCGCACGGCAATAGCCCCAGCAAGATTTGACAGCTCCTGGTTGATGATGTAGTCGTTCTTGAGTTCTTTCTGCAACTCCACCACATCCTCAACTGGGGCCACCATTCCAACGCCTTTGGATATGAGCATGATGGCTGAATCAACTAGGGATTCGGTTGTCTTGTTGCCGATGTAGGCCTCGTACCGTTTGCAGTACTTGTCAACGTCCTTGTCTGACAACCTCTAGACATGATCGTGTGTGAGCTGCACGCCTATGGCTTCTTTGGCCTTGCCAGTTGAAACAAGGATTGCCAGCTTCTCACGTTTGGCAGGAATGTCATTGTCTCCAACTAGCCCTGTGGGAGGTGCGGCACCAGGGGTGGCCTCCAGCATCTGCATTATTTCGTTCAAGATGACCTGGTCTTCAGCTGCTTCTGCCATCAGGGGGTATACATATGTGTTTTTTATTTTTCAATAATTCTCTTGATGTCTGGCAAAAGGGCTTCAAGCTCACGTACCATCCCTGCCATGGTGTCTGGCATAGAATTCAACCGCAAGGGATATCTGGCCAGAAGCATTAGGCGCAGATCTTCCTCACCAGCGGCTTTGATAATTTTGTTTTGTACCTCAAGGGTGTGTTTGTGCAATTCATCCAAAAGCTGTGAAAGCACAGTGAGCTTGTGTAGGCTGGTTGGCGCATTCATGGTATATATGTGTGTTTAAATCTTGTACTCAATTCCATACGGGTGTCTCAAAGAGAAAACCAGGTGGGAGAACTTGCGGGATTTGAGCCTTGTGATAAACTCTTTGTACTCCTCGTGGGAGAGCTCGCCGGCATAATCTTCGAATATGGCTTTGGTTGTCTTGCTGGAGGGCGTGTAAAAGAGCACGATCGCTGCAATGTTATCACGATATGGCTTGGCAATGCTTGTGATCTGCTGGGTCAAGACCCACACGGATATGCCGTCATGCCTTGCGCTGAAC
Organism: Dendrophyllia cribrosa; assembly: GCA_024195265.1. NCBI lineage: Eukaryota > Metazoa > Cnidaria > Anthozoa > Scleractinia > Dendrophylliidae > Dendrophyllia > Dendrophyllia cribrosa. The sequence goes on along the minus strand of JAJLRJ010000007.1, from coordinate 33,497,292 downwards.
CCAAGATTGACCAGCTGGCCCGTGCGCCCTTTGACATCTTTGGAGGCGGCGCAGTCATCGAGAATGAATAAAGTGTTGGTGCATGTGAAAAAGAAGCTCGCCAGCCTCAACCAGTCTTCGATTTCGTGCTGTTGGCAGACAATCACGAAGATGTGTGGATCGCGGTCTACAAAGCCATCGTATGTCTTGTTCTTAACAAATGTGGGGCAGAATAAAACGATGTAATCAAAATAACCCCTAAAGGGCCCTCGCAGTTGGGAGAGAAGATACTGTGTCTTGCCAGAGTTAGTGGGCCCACGATTAGTGCATTGAATGGCAGCTTTCTTGGGTCCATACCCAACACCTATATTAGTTGGTTCGCAAACTGGCGGGGAGGGGGCCTTTGCCAGAAGTCTTTGTATTTCATTGTGTGATAATGGTCTGGTGGATGGCAGGGGAGCCGGCTTAGCATAGAAGTTGATCTTGTTTCTTGTGGCCATGGGCTTGTGGGATATATATATGCGTGTTGCGTTTACTTAGTACTGTACAGATTCCAGCTGCCTGCCCATGATGCTCATCTGTGCGTCTGAGAGGGTGAAGATGTGACAGAGTGCGTTTCCCGAGCCTGTACCGTTTCGTTCGATCTCGAGTTGCACGCCATCCTGTGTGTTGACGAGTCGTTGACCGCTGCCGTGCAGGGATGTGTCCCCCATGGACCGCAGGTCGACCCAGAGGCCAAACTTGTTGCCTGTGAGATATTTGGTGAGGTTCATGTTGGGCCTGCCGCGCGTGTGTGGGTTAAAGTGTCGGGTTACTTCACTCCACATGTCAGTACCACTGATGCCCTCATTGTAAAGCCTGTTTGGAACACCGTTGACTGTGACCTTCACTTTGGTGATGTCGGGGTTGAAATAGTTCTCAGAGTCCCGGGCACCTGCTGTGTAGGGGTTGATGAACAGCAAGAGGATGCCCTTGAGAGACCGGCGCTGTGGGTTAACCCGAAGATTCAGCCGAGTGTCACCACTTTTTGAGAATGGATGCACCCGATCTCGCATTACCAGGTCATAGGCGAATCCTTGCCACTGGTGTAAGTGCTTGTTGCCTCGTCGGCCAGCTCCTTACTTCTGATCGTCTCATACTCCAGCTGGATGTTTTCCAACTTGTACACGAGCTTGCTTGTGTCTGAGCCTCGGACAACTTGGTTTGCGGGGGCGAGGGTTAGTTCGAAGACCAGATCGTTATACAGTGCTTGAGGATATATGATTCCGTGATCAGTTAGAATCTGGTGATCCAGCTTGATGCGATACTTGTTTTTATATGTTGTCTCCAGTTTGTTCTCTGCATCCACGCCTGAGCTCTTCTTGTCGCCAGCACCAGAGCGGATCTTACACAAATCCACACTCTGGATGCCCTCCATAAGCATATTGTCCCGCTCGTCGATCGATTTGAATAAGTCTTCGAAGATCTTGTAGATGTCGTACCCAACCGTGTCCTGGGCCGTGGTGGCTGCAAACTTTACAACGAATCTGTCCACCAGGGCCCGAGAAACATTTTGTACAAGAAAGTTGTTTGCATGGCCGCCGGCTAGGGAGAGGTTGAATACCAGGGCAAGTGAGCCAGACACAATGACATCGTCAGTGCCCAGCTTGGGCACCGAGACGTACAGTGTCTCGCCGGGGTTAGCCTCAGAGGGGTTGAATGTGATGCGCTTGACGGTTCGTTCTGCTTTCATGGCGCCCAGTGTCTTTTCACTGTGAGATGGAAGTAGATTCGGTTGCACAGCCATGGGTATATATTTGTGTTTTTAAAATTATATTTATATATAATCATGGCTGAAGGCGGTTTTGATCCAGGAGATATGCCCGATAATCCTTGGGACTGGGACATAGACCACGATGATGACGATGACGACGAACAAGAAGTTGACACAACAACACCTTTTCAACCAGGCGGCATATCCACTCCATACCATGGCGGTGAGCAGCATGAAATGCATACAATGCCTCGCGAAGAAAGGCAACCTTATCGACCAGGTTCTGACAAATCCACTCCATACCATGGCAGTGAATCGCATGAACTGCATACATTACCTCGCGAAGAAAGCGGGCTGCCAGATGATTCTTTTACCGTCCCTCTGCTTGGAGACGTCTCAGAAGATTTTGTTGATAGAGCTAGAGACGATATCAAAAAACTATATCCAAACGCTGATTTTTCCAAAATGGACCCAATTGGCCTCGCTAAAAGAAGTGAAAATAAAAACAAAATTGTTTCTTTTGGCTCAAAAGGCGGCGAGACTGTAGTTTTTTATAAAGATCGTAGCAGCCTCCGTAAAGCCTTCACAAACAAGTTCGAAAAAGCTCTTGGCACAAGCGCCAAAGAGCTTCTCTCTAAAGCCAATGCATCAATAAGGGAAGAAAGACAAAGAGAGAAAGAGACACAAAAACAACGGAAGGAGAATGAAAGGGTTGCTGTGGAACTACAAAAAGCACAAAATGAGGAGCAAAACCTCAGAAACCGAATCAAGCAAGACCAAGCGAGGATTGACGCTCTGGAGCAGGAACACGGTTCAATCGTTGAAAATCAAGCCGAGATAGACCGCCTAAAACTACTTAAAAAGAATCGTCAACGAGATCTTGAAAACCAGAAAAAAGAAGTAGCGGCACTTCAAAAAATACATAAACAACGAGCCCAAGAGCAGGCAAAGGCGGACAAAGCGGACAAAGCAGCCAGAACACGCCTTTCTGCTAAGGTGAAGGAAAGAAATGAAGTTGAAGCAGGGCTAAACTCAACTAAACCCCTTGATGAGTTAAACGAAAGAGAAGTCGAGCTTGAACGACAGAACGCTGAAGACAAGCGCGTGATAGAGGATGAGAACACTTCTCCCTCTGAAAGAGAAGCAGCGGAAGACCGGATTACTGAGCGAGAAGAAGAGCTGGCAAGGCTCCGACCACAGGTTCAAGAAAGGGAACAAGCCCTGTCTTTGAGAGAGAGGGTCAGAGGAATCTTCAAGAAATACGGATGGACCCTGCAAGCGATTGTTCTGGCAGCTGGCATCACCATCAGCGCTGTTGTACTCGCCACCTTGAACGGCCTGGCAAAGGCCACCAAGGCTATTGGAAATGGGCTTAAAGAGCTTGGCAAAAAGGCAGCCAGCGCACTGCCTGGCCTCATTGGCACAATTGTGAGCTTCATCTTCAAAACGGCTGGGTCTGTCATCTCCTTTCTGGGCGAACACGCATGGCTGCTCATCCTTGCCGTGGTGGCCTTCCTTGTTGAAAGGATCACCAAGCGTGCGAAGTCTTGAACACTTATCTCAACCAAACGAAAAGGCCTGCCAAAGCAATCGCACCCACACCAACGACTGCCTTGGAGACGTGATGCGGGTCGGGCTGTGGGTCTGGTGCTGGCTGTGGTGTGGGGGTTGGTTGTGGTGTGGGCTGTGGTGTGGGTGTGGCCTTCGGTTTGGGTGCGATGCCCTGTGCCTGTGTGGCCTGGAGATGTATCGGGTTTGATGGGTGACTGTTTGGTGGATTAATCTTTGTTGGTCCACCGTCCATGTGGCGAAGGGAGGCTTTTTTTGTGCCCAGATTAACACCACTGTTCACGCCCAGCTTCATCCCTTGCGTTGCCTCCTGTAGATTGTTGTTATACCCGATCACGCTCTCTGTGTTGATAATCATGCGCGAGGGCATGAGCCAGCTTCCGGGTGCTGTCGCAAAGTCTAGGCGAACTTTCGTTGCTTGGATGGCAAGCTGGTAACGCTGCACGCTTGTTGCGATGTCGTTCAGGATTATGGCCTCCTCTAGATGGGTGAGGAAGACTCTCTGCGTTTCGAAAGCCCTGCCTCCTCTTCCAATGATGCTGCTGCGGGTTTTGGCTTGTGAACCAAGAATGCAGTACACAAAGGCCTCGATTGATTGGTTCATACGCGCGAGCCCTGGCTGTGTTAGCCCCTGTGCGTAATTTGGCACAAAGTGCTCGAACTGGGTATCCGCCCCTTGATCGTTACGAACGTAAGTTATTCCATTGGCTTTAAAGTTTGGGTCTTTTCTGTCAGTGACTCGCTCATCATCGAATAGAGCTAGATCAGAGTCTGGATAAGTGTAATCAGTAGATGTTGGGCCATCTCCATAAACCCAAATGTAGACATTCCCAAGTCCGTGGTTCTTGCCGTATGTGTAACGGAAGTCAGAACTGGGGTCGATACCGAACTCGATGCAAAGCTTCTTGTGCGCGTCGATGTTGTATTTGTTGTCTTTCTGGGAGAATGGGGGGTCGTCTGGTAAAGCACTCACGCTTTGTTCCCCACCCATCTGGTAGAGTATTCGCCTTGTTGTGAAATAAACGTGAAACCGGTAAAACGACCGGAGCTGTGTGGTTAGAGATAGACTTGAGTTCTTATCGAAGAGAATGTCACGCGAGATTCCACAGCCAGTTGTTGCACACCACAGGGCGAAGGAGAGTTGTTGTAGCCAAAAGCTCATATGGGGGCCACCCATCCACTTTCGGCCATATTTCGCGGTTGTGAAGGATATCTGTGTGTCCCTGAAGATATTTCTGTATTTCGTTGTGAAATACGCAGTTGGCGTGACATAGATCCTTTGCTCTTTGTCATTCAAGATTGCGCCAATCATCATGTCTTTGTCTATTGTTATGTCGAAAGCAATAGCCGGGATTGACTTTTCTGGTTGCCCCAACGATAACTGATAAGGGAAACCACCACCATAGACAAGGCCAAGAGCGTCTCTTTCGGCGCCAGTCCAATCTTTGTGGGGCATTTCTGTGATTAGCCCCCAGGAGCCAGGGGCCTTTCTGTAAAGCACTTCTCCTGTGGCTGTTTTGTGGTCGTCGCCAAACTCTACTTGCACTTCAAAGTGTGACATATCAGCGTGCGGGAAACGCTTTTTGAAGTCTGAGAGCGCCTTGGCCTTTGCCGCGGCAGAGAGCTTGGCAGCCTCTGGCGAACTCAACCAAGCCATTTCAGGATCAGGTGGTGGTGGCTTATATGGAGGATGGCTATTGACGTTTAGGTTTGAATTAAAAGGAGGTGGGGGCCCATAATTGTGGCCGCCGATGGAGATGCCAAGATTTGAATTAGGATTAAATCCACCAGGCCGTCTGCCAAACATGATTGTATATATTTATATTTTAAAATGTTCTTATATACTCGCATCTGTCATGGTTGTGTTAACAATCGTCACAAATTCGAATCCTCACACGATCTACTTCGAGCACCCACTGCCGAAACCGAGTTATATCCGTCTTGTTTCTTGCTCAATTTTCAACTCTTGGCATAATTTGAAAGAAGAAACAAAGATTTCACCAGCAAACCCTCCCCCTAATGGTTCATCACGTGAGGCGACCTTACTTCCAGGGCATCACACTATCGAGAGTTTAACAAAAGACTTTGAAAGCCTAAAAGACTTTGACAGAAGTTTAAATCTAACAATTGAAACAAACAGGCCATACGGGGTCATGGTCATTACGAATAACAGCAGTAGTGTGAAGTTAAGTAATAATCTGGCAGAATTGCTTGGCATAAGACCTGTATTGATGCTAATAACCTTCGTCAAGCGTTTAAGGGCACCAAGCACTTACTTCATCCACTGTGATCTGGTTGATAAAGAACAGAACTTGCTCAATGGCAAACCTTCTAGTGTGTTGGCTCGGTTTGATATTCGTGGAAAGGCTTTTGAGAAGGTTCATTACGAGACAACACAACAGAACGTCTTGCGTGACGTCTCGTCTGGCGAATTTGTTAACTCTATCACACTGTTAGTTAGGGATGAGAACAATAACCTCTTCAACCTCAATGGCGCGCCATTGGAATTTGAAGTTGAGTTAAATTAAAAAATCATATATATACCCCATGCCATGAGTTCTGCTAATGTGCTTCCATCGGCCCCCGAATACAGCCGTACACAAAAGATATACCCTGACCTTGGGATCACTCAAATTAATGCAGAAGACTTCCGGCTCAAAAAGATCTCTGACTTGCTTAAAGAGCTGTCTGACGAAGCCGAGCATTACCGTCAGGTCGCAAAGAAATACAAACGAACCCAATCATTAGTTCATTACTCGGCGGTTGGCCTTGGGTCGCTTTCTGTTGGGCTTTCATCAGGGGCCCTTGCAACTGCATTGACTGGGTTCGGAATAATTGCAAGTCCAGCACTTGCGGGCATCGCGACCCTCTGTGGACTGTCCTCTGTTGGCTTTACAGCTGCTAACAAGCGATTGGAGCGAAAAGTGACCAAACACGAGAATATCTACACACTGGCCCTGGCTAAACGCAACTCTGTCTATGAACTGGTTTCAAAGGCTCTGGAAGACAAGAGAATCAGTGATGCAGAATTCACCATAATTACTCGTGAGGTTGAAAAATATCACGAACTCAAAGCTGCAATCAGGGATGGTGTTAAGGCTAAAAAAAACGTTGGCACTCAAACACAAGCGCCAGACCTCGAGAAACTCAAAAACGAACTTCGCAAGGAAGTCAAACAAGAGTTTCAAAAAAAGATAAGTCTTCTCACCGCAGCCTCCAAATCCGATTTGAGAGATTAAATTCAGGTTTTAACCTCTACATTTCTAAGGATAAATCATTTGGGCCCAATTGAATACATAACCCGGCTGTGTACAACCATGGAGAAGTTCGCTAAACAACTGGCTGATGTTCAGTCCTTGGACACTAAAGGCGAATACAAAACCAAACTCGATGAGCTTGATAAAGAATACAAATTTATCCTCCTGCGCTCACTCGAAAACTACAACAAAGAAATACGGCGTTCAAACCTGTCAGAACGTCTTCATACCATCAAGGAGTATCTTTCTCCCGAGGAACAACCTCCACACTCACCTTTCACCCTTGTGAATGAAAGGACAAAATTTTGCCAAGACTGCAAAGGTAAATTAAACCTCAGGATGTTTTCATCAGAACTTTGCTGTGAGGACTGCGGGCTCTTAGAGCCTCTGGATGGGGTGACCTTCGATTACAGCGGGCTCTATGGTGGTGATTACACAATTACCAAAAAGAGAATGGCCACCAAACACTACAACTTCAAAAGCTATCTCAACAAACATCTGAAAATTTGTGAACACCACGTCTGCTTGTCCAATGATGAAATACAACATGCAAATGATTCTTTCAAATTCATCGAAGAATATCTGCCGAAAAGAATCTCCATGCCCTTTGTGGCCCACAAAATCTTGGATGCGATAAAAGGGCCACATCGGCTTGTCAATTACTTCTGGCTGCAAGTCCCAGAAAAATCAATGTGGAAGCACGAACAAAGCTGGAAGATCATGCTTGAAAAGATGGGTCACGTTGAGTGAGCAATGCCATAGAAACTTTCGTGAGCACTTGGACCATCATAATCTTCCTCTTCATCACTATCGATGCTCGTATTCAGCAATTCCAGCTGTAAGCATCTAGAAAGTGACATGCCAGGACAAATAGCTCTGTGCATACCCATGTCCACTTCTGACGAGAAGTATTCTTGGCATTCATCACATGTTTGTGAAGTGAATATAGGGAAATAGCAATCGTGTTGCCAGTGATAATGATTTTTTATTGCACGGCATACAGATTTCATCCTGCGTTGATGAAGGGCCCTGGCAGCCAAGTCACGCTGGACTTCTCTTTCAGCCAATTCAAGGATGTAATCTTTGATCATGTCTGCCAAATAGTCCCAACGGGATTCACCAAAAGCCAGTTGCTCCATTGGCTCAGTTGGTATATAGACTGCGATGATATTTCTCCAATTGGTTCAACTTTGAGAGTAAGAAGGATTCCGCAACTGCACTGTCATCACCAAAATTGTTTGGAACAGTTTTGACAGGGGCGGTTTGTTGGGTGCTTTTCTCTTCAGAGTGTTCTGTTATCTTTTTTCGAAGGCTTGCCAAGCTGTTATGAAAACGCTCTACTGACGTTTGAATATTGCTCAAAAAGTTTGGTTGCTTTAGCGCCCAAATCTCAGTTATATCCAGGAGCTTCCAGGCTAACACAGCCACTGGTTTAGGGCCTTCTGAACCCGCTGAAAACACTTCTTGCATATGGGTGTAACGCAAAAACTCCTCATCTTCGTCCTGTTTTCTAAACGACATCCTTACAGCTCCATAACAACACCATATGTCCTTCTCAGCAATGGAAGACATAATTCTCTCAAATAATTGTTTTGATTTGAGGGAACCAACATCGATGATTGCCTTTTGATTTCTTGTTATCATCCGTTTGCTAAATAAATAACAAACTCCCCAAGCAAGTGTTGTGTCGCCCTTCGTTTTGAACTTGTTTCCTCCGTTTAGAAACTGGTTGTGTGCCAGACTTGGTTCAAGCGTGTTTAAAGAGCACAATCTGAAATAACCGTCAACAAACAAGCCTTTGGAGACCATGTCGCCACTCAAAGCAAGCCCTGTTTGTATCTGATCGCTATAATAGCCAGGAATTCTGTTCATGGCTATTTTCCTCTTGAACGGACATTTAAACTCTAACAGAATAAAGCTGCCGTCTTTGTCTAGAAAATATCCGTCTGGGCTGCAAGTGACCTTTCGATAAAGTGGATGATCTCTTGCTAGATTAAGAGAGATGCTGTGGCCAAAAACGGAAACAGAATGTTTTTGCTCAAAATACTTGCGTATAATCGGCTCGAACAGATTGCCCCAAGCACAGGCTGCATTGTTGAGCATATGTGTTGGCTGTATTTTCTTTAAGAGCAAGCTGTGCCGTGATTCAAACGGCGACGATCCTGTCAAGGCAGAGATCTCTGATGCCCCGATGGAGTTTTGTCTGGCTCTCACCCAGTCGGCGCTCTTTTGTTTCAGCCCAGTGTTCCTCGATTTTAGAAAGTTCATGAACGCTTGGGTTGTCGCCATCATTGGTATATGAAGGATGAATGTTTTTTCAATTGGTGATAACCGCTCAACTCAGTTTGAAAAGCTGCGAGTGATGTCTTGCCTTCGATGAAATCCGAAACAAAGCTAGAATCTCGGATCCTGGGTAAGGGGTCGAGAGCCTCCAGGCTTATCTCTTCAAGACATTGTTGCTCTTGAGCGTCAAGCCATGCATTCAGTTCATGCTGTCTGACATATGACTCAGCAAAAACATCTCGAACAACCAAATCCGGCTCATATCTGAGAAAAGCTCGAGAATTTCTTTTCAAAGGAGGGCAACCATTTTTCAGATGTTTGTAAAAGGTTGGTTTAGAAACTGCTCGATTGCAGCCGGGACAAATCTCTTTCGGGCGTGGTTCTGTTCGCAGATTCTTGCAAGCGTATTTTTGATGCTCAACAAGAGAATGGCCTTGGGTGAAGTTTAAACCACAATGTCTGCAAGGGTTGTATTCGAACGTCCCTTTGTTCTTTGCATATAAGTCATCGCCTTCTTTCACCTCAATCCCCCTCATTTTCAAAAACGCAACAGCAGTCATTGCTTCGTTGGCGAATGGCATTGTCACGTTTATATGGGTAATGTGGTTTCTTCAATTGGTGATGCCTCGCTTGCCGTTGCGGGTGGGCTCGGGGAAAACGCATTTGACTCCCTCTTACGGGTGTTTGAGGACGGTTATCCAGAGTAGTGGGTAGAGAGGGACGTCAAATGCGGTTTTTTGAACTCATCAACAATTTTTCCGAGCGAAGTGAGGAAAAATTGTTGATGATACTAAAGGGCTAAAGGGCTTGTTTGACCAGCCATTTCTTTGCGACATCATCAGAGACCTTGGCCGCCGCAGCTAGCTTTTTCACAGCGGCAAGACCTTTCCAAAACCCTTTCGGACTGTAATAGATCTTTGAGAGTTTCGCCTCCATAGAGGGTGCGCGTGGTATGTATATACATGTATTGTTTTGTTTTGTTTACAGAAAGCGATAAGCCGCATACCCACCCGCAAGCAGAGTGCCTCCAATGAACACAAGTTCACCATTCTGCTGTTGTGGGCTGGGTTTGTAGAAGTCCGAGAACTGAGGCTCTTTGTAGTCCTTGATTTGTTTATCTGGTTGTGTTTGGTGCATCTGGTTATACAAGACCAGGGCTTGGTCGGTGGTTTGAAAGTTTTTGCTAGCTTGGTGTTTTTCCCGATCGTTGGCTGCAATCCAGTCGAGTAGCTTGGTGCGGTCCTTCTGGTATTTGGCGTAAGCCACTTGGTATTGTTCCAGGGCGTGGTCATGTCGGATTTTCTCATCCATTGCCGCCTTTTCGTTATCGCCAGACAGATATTTCGCGAGATAATTGCCGCCCGTGAAAGCTGCCGCATTAAGAACAGCGCCAAGGGCCATTATTGCAATCGAAGCCATTGTGGCCGTGTGTATACATATGGTTTTTACATGTTGTCTGGGAGGATTTTCTGATCCTCGAGATATTTCTTCAGAGCGATGCTGCCAGCCATGACGGCTGTGAACTTGACGTAGTTCATTAAGCTTGCACTGGGGTCGGCAGTGAAGTTTTCTTTGATGGTCTTTTTCCCAATCCAACCAATACCGGCGACAAGGACAGTGATTGTTGCGGCGTGGAGGATAGACTTCACAAGCTTGTTGTCAGACATGGTTTGTGTGCAGTATACATATGCTTTTTTATTTTTCTGACTCAGACTCGACCTCGGCCTCGGCCTCTGGGCTCCTCGACCTCGGCCTCTGACTCGGACTCGGTCTCGGGCTCGGTCTCGGGCTCGGTCTCGGGGCTCGGGGCTCGTTGTGCCTGTTCATTGCCAATCTGTAAACTGTTTGAAAGGCAGCCACGTTAAATCCAGCCCAAAAAAGAAGCACACCTCCGATTGCAGCAGTATTCATCATAACCTGGAAAGGATCCATGGTGCAGTATACATATGATTTTTTATTTTTATTCCATTTTTTTAATTCCTTGTCTTACCGGAATTCGAGATGGGGGTGGTGCAGCGGGTGTGTTTGCTGGTGGTGCAGCGGGTGTGGCTTGTGGTGTGTTTGCTGTTGGTGTGTTTGATTTGCGTCCAAGTCTTTGCATTATAGCTTCGCGTTGGTAATAAACACCAGCAAGAGAGACAGCCAACCCTCCAAACCCCAGAATATAAAAGATTGAGTTGCTGTTGCTGTCACTTGTTGTGTCACTTGGTGCACCACTTGTTGCAGAATTGTTTTCACTTGTTGAGGGTGCAGGCTTTTGCGCTTCGGCCTTTTTCTTTGCTTCACGGGCCAAGCGGTTGCGTTTTGCTAGCTTTTTGCCAGAAGCAACGCGGCCGGGGTTCTTTTCTGTTGCGGGCTTTGTTTTCGGGGTCTCAGGGGTAACACGTGCAGGCGTTGGAGTTGGAGTTGGAGTTGGAGTTTGAGTTTCTTCAGGGATCGTCTCGAGTGGTGTGGCCATAATGGGTATATATATATGATATTATTTTTTACAAGATGTGATAAGTGTGCTGACAGGTTGCTGTCAGGTTCCAGCCAGGTTCCTTCAAGGTTCCTGCGAGGTTACCCCAGGTCCCAGCCCAACTTCATCAAAGCCCTCAAGTGGATAGCCTTCACTGTCTCTGGTTGGATGTGTGGGTTGGGGTTCAGGCTCTCGTTCAAACTTGATGTGTTTTGTTATGATGAGAGCAGCATTGGCAAGCGCCAGCCATCGTCCGCATCGCATCGCAAGAGCCCCAGCAAGATTTGACAGCTCCTGGTTCATGGTGTAGTCGTTCTTGAGTTCTTGCTGCAACTCATTGAGATCATCAACCGGGATCACCAGGCCAACGCCTTTGGTCACGAGCTTGATGGCGGAATCAACTAGGGATTCGGTTGTCTTGCCGACGTAGGCCTCGTACCTTTTGCAGTACTTCTCAACGTCCTTGTCTGACAACCGCTTGACATGATCGTGTGTGAGCTGCACGCCGATAGCTTCTTTGGCCTTGCCGGTTGAAACAAGGATTGCCAGCTTCTCACGTTTGGCAGGAATGCCATTGTCACCAACTATCCCTGTTGGAGGTGCGGTATCAGGGGTGGCCTCCAGCATCTGCATTACTTCGTTCAAGTCGACCTGGTCTTCAGCTGCTTCTGCCATCATCAGGGTATATATATGTGTTTTTATTTTTCAATAATTCTCTTGATGTCGGGCAAAAGCGTTTCAAGCTCTCGTATAATCCCCGCCATGGTGTCTGGCATAGAATTCAACTGCAATGGATATCTGTTGAGAAGCATGAGGCGCAGATCTTCCTCACCGGCGGCTTTGATAATTTTGTTTTGCGCATCAAGTGTGTGTTTGTGCAATTCATCCAAAAGCTGTGAAAGCACAGTGAGCTTGTGTAGGCTGGTTGGCGCATTCATGGCATGTATATATATGTGTTTAAACCTTGTACTCAATTCCATACGGGTGCCTCAGAGAGAAAACCAGGTGGGAGAACTTGCGGGATTTGAGCCTTGCAATAAGCTCTTTGTACTCCTCATGGGAGAGCTCGCCGGCATAGTCTTCGAAGATGGCCTTGGTGGTCTTGCTGGAGGGCGTGTAAAAGAGCACGATCGCTGCAATGTTATCACGATATGGCTTGGCAATGCTGGTGATTTGCTGGGTCAAGACCCACACGGATATGCCGTCATGCCTTGCGCTGAACCCCAGATTGACCAGCTGACTCGTGCGGCCTTTGACATCTTTGGAGGCGGCGCAGTCATCGAGAATGAATAAAGTGTTGGTGCATGTGAAAAAGAAGCTCGCCAGCTTCAACCAGTCTTCGATTTCATGCTGTTGGCAAACAATCACGAAGATGTGCGGATCGCGGTCCACGAAGCCATCGTATGTCTTGTTCTTTACAAATGTGGGGCAGAATAAAACGATGTAATCAAAACAACCCCTAAAGGGGCCTCGCAGAAGTCTTTGTATTTCATTGTGTGATAATGGCCCGGTGGATGGCAGGGGAGCCGGCTTGGCATAGAAGTTGATCTTGTTTGTGGCCATGGGCTTGTGGTATCTAATATGTTCGTGTGTTGTGCGTTGCGTGTGTTGTGCGTGCGTTGTGTACGTGTGTTGTGCGTGTTTACCTAGTACTGTACAGAATGTAGCTGCTTGTCCATGATGTTCATCTGTGAGTCTGAGATGGTGAAGATGTGGCAGAGTGCGTTTCCCGAGCCTGTGCCGTTTCGTTCGATCTCGAGTTGCACGCCATCCTGTGTGTCGACGAGCCGTTGGCCGTTGCCGTGCAGGGCTGTGTCGGCCATGGACCGCAGGTCAATCCAGAGACCAAACTTGTTGCCTGTGAGATATTTGATCAAGTTCATGTTAGGCCTGCCTCGCGCGTGTGGTTTGAAGTATCGGAAGATTTCATTCCACATGTCAGCACCACTGATGCCGTCGTTGTAGATCCTGTTTGGAACACCGTTGACTGTGACCTTCACTTTGGTGATGTCGGGGTTGAAATAGTTCTCAGAGTCCCTGGCACCAGCCGTGTAGGGGTTGATGAACAGCAAGAGGATGCCCTTGAGAGATTTGCGCTGTGGGTTAACCCGAAGATTCAGCCGAGTGTCACCACTTTTTGAGAAGGGATGCACCCGATCTCGCATTACCAGGTCATAAGCGAATTCCTTACCGCTAGTGTAAGAGCTTGTTGCTTCGTCGGCCAGCTCATTACTTCTGATTGTCTCATACTCCAGCTGGATGTTTTCCAGCTTGTACACGAGCTTGCTTGTGTCTTTGCCATGGACAACTTGGTTTGCGGGGGCAAGGGTTAGTTCGAAGACCAGATCGTTATATAACGCTTGAGGGTATATGATTCCGTGATCAGTTAAGATTTGGTGATCCAGCTTGATGCGATACTTATTCTTGTATATTGTCTCCAGCTTGGTTTCCGCATCCACGCTTGAGGTCTTCTTGTCGCCAGCACCAGAGCGAATCTTACACAAATCGACACTCTGGATGCCCTCCATAAGCATATTTTCCCGCTCATCGGTTGATTTGAATAGGTCTTCGAAGATCTTGTAGATGTCGTACCCAACCGTGTCCTGGACAGTGGTGGCGGCAAACTTTACAACGAACCTGTCCACCAGAGCCCGAGAAACATTTTGCACGAGATAATTGTTAGCGTGGCCGCCGGAGAGATTGATGTTAAACACCAGTGCAAGTGAGCCGGAGACGATTACATCGTGCTCGCCCAGCTTAGGCACCGAGACGTACAGTGTCTCGCCGGGGTTGGCCTCAGAAGGGTTGAATGTGATGCGCTTAACGGTTCGCTCTGCCTTCATGGCGCCCAATGTCTTTTCACTGTGAGATGGATGTAAATTCGGTTGCACAGCCATGGTATATATTTGTGTTTTTAAAATTTATATTTATATATCATCATGGCAGAAGGCGGATATGATATACCTGGTGAGAATGAGAATACAGGGCTTGACTGGAACATAGACCACGATGATGACGACGACGACGAACAAGAAGTTGACACAACAACACCTTTTCAACCAGGTGCTGCATCCACCCCATATCATGGTGGTGAACAGCATGAAATGCATACAATGCCTCGCGAACAAAGTGGGTTAGTTCCTGACATCCCTAATCTTAGTGACTTCACACATGAAGAAGACAAACAAAAAATGATTGATAGAGCTAGGGACTGGATAAGAAGGCGCTTTCCAAAAGTAGCCTACGACAGATTAGGCCCAATTGGTTACGATAAAAAACCAGGAAATGAAGGCAGAATGGTTTCCTTTGGGGAAAAAGGTGGCGAAACTCCCACTTTCAAGAAAGATGGGTCGGGCCTTCTTAAAGCATTCACAGACAGGTTCAAAGATTCTCTTGGCCCAAGGGCTGAAGAGCTTGTCTCTGAAGACAATGCATCAATAAGAGAAGAAAGACAAAGATTGCAGGAGGCAGAAAAACAACTGAAGGAGAATGAAAGGGTTGCTGTTGAACAACAACAAGCAACAAATGAGGTGCAAAACCTCAGAAACAGAATTGAGCAAACTCAAGCGAGGGTGGAGGCTCTGGAGCAGGAACACGGTTCAAGCGTTGAAAATCAAGCCGAGATAGACCGCCTAAAACTGGTGAAAAAGAATCTTCAACGAGATCTTGAAAACCAGAAAAAAGAATTAGGGGCCCTGCAAAAAATACAAAAACAACGAGCCCAAGAACAGTCAAAGGCGGACAAAATCAGAACACGCCTTTCTGCTATGGTGAAGGAAAGAAATGAAGTCGAAGGAGGGCTAAACTCAACTAAACCCCTTGATGAGTTAAACGAAAGAGAAGCCGAGCTTGAACGACAGAACGCTGAAGACAAGCGCGTCATAGAGGATGAGAACACGTCTCCCTCTGAAAGAGAAGCCGCGGAAGCCCGGGTTGCTGAGCGAGAAGAAGAACTGGCAAGGCTCCGACCACAGGTTGAGGTGTGTGAACAAGCCCTGTCTTTGAGAGAGAGGGTTAGAGAAATCTTCAAGAAATACGGATGGACCCTGCAAGCTGTTGTTCTGGCAGCTGGCATCACCATCAGCGCTGTTGTACTCGCCACCTTGAACGGCCTGGCAAAGGCCACCAAGGCTATTGGAAATGGGCTTAAAGAGCTTGGCAAAAAGACAGCCAACGCCCTGCCTGGCCTCATTGGCTCAATTGTGAGCTTCATCTTCAAAGCGGCTGGGTCGGTCATCTCCTTTCTGGGTGAACATGCCTGGCTGCTCATCCTTGCCGTGGTGGCCTTTCTTGTTGAAAGGATCACCAAGCGTGCGAAGTCTTGAACACTTATCTCGACCAAACGAAAAGGCCTGCCAAAGCAAGCGCACCCACAGCAATGAGTACCTTGTTTACGTGATGTGAGTCGGGCTGTGGTGTGGGTGTGGGGGTTGGGGTTGGTGGTGTGGGCTGTGGTGTGGGTGTGGTGGCTGGTGTGGGTGTTGGGGCTGGTTGTGGTTTGGGCGCGATGCCCTGTGCCTGTGTGGCCTGTTTATGTATCGGGTTTGATGGGTGACTGTTTGGTGGATTAATCTTTGTCGGCCCACCGTCCATGAGACGAAGGGAGGCTTTTTTTGTGCCTAGATTAACACCACTGTTTACGCCCAGCTTCATCCCTTGCGTTGCCTCCTGTAGATTGTTGTTATACCCGATCACACTCTCTGTGTTGATAATCATGCGCGATGGCATGAGCCAGCTTCCGGGTGCTGTCGCAAAGTCTAAGCGCACTTTCGTTGCTTGAATGGCAAGCTGGTATCGCTGTACGCTTGTTGCGATGTCGTTCAGTATTATGGCCTCCTCTAGATGGGTGAGGAAGACTCTCTGCGTTTCGAACGCCCGGCCTCCTCTTCCAATTATGCTGCTGCGGGTTTTGGCTTGTGAACCAAGAATGCAGTACACAAAGGCCTCGATTGATTGGTTCATACGCGCGAGCCCTGGCTGTGTTAGCCCCTGTGAGTAATTTGGCACAAAGTGCTCGAACTGGGTTTCAGCCCCTTGGTCGTTGCGGAGGAAAGATATTCCATTGGCGCGAAAGTTGGGGTCTTTTCTGTCAGTCACGCGCTCATCATTGAACAGAGCTAGATCGGGATCTGGATAGGTGTAATCGGTAGAAATGTTGCCACCCCCGTATTCCCAAATGTAGACATTCCCAAGACCGTGGTTCTTGCCGTATGTGTAACGGAAGTCAGAACTGGGGTCGATACCGAACTCTATGCAAATCTTCTTGTACGCGTCGATGTTGTACTTGTTGTCTTTCTGGTTGAATGGGGGGTCGTCTGGCAAAGCACTCACGCTTTGTTCCCCACCCATCTTGTAGAGTATTCGCCTTGTTGTGAAATAAACGTGAAACCGGTAAAACGACCGGAGCTGGGGGGTTAGGGATAAACTGGAGTTCTTATCGAAGAGAATGTCACGCGAGATTCCGCAGCCGGTTGTTGCACACCACAGTGCGAAGGAGAGTTGTTGTGGCCAAAAACTCATATGCGGCCCGCCCATCCACTTTCTACCGTATTTCGCGGTTGTGAATGAAATCTGCGTGTCCCTGAAGATATTTCTGTATTTCGTTGTGAAATAATCAGTTGGCGTGACGTAAATCTTTTGCGACTCATCATTTAATATTGCGCCAATCATCATGTCTTTGTCTATTGTGGTGGAGAAATCAACAGCTGGGATTGATAACATTTGTTGCCCCAACGATAACTGATAAGGGAAACCCCCGTCATAATGAAGGCCAAGAGCATCTCTCATGGCTTGAGTCCAATCTTTGTGGGGCATTTCTGTAACGAGCGCCCATGAGCCAGGGCCCTTTTTGTAAAGCACTTCCCCTGTGGCGGTTTTGTGGTCGTCGCCAAAATCTACTTGCACTTCAAAGTGGGACATATCAGCGCGCGGGAAACGCTTTTTGAAGTCTGAGATCGCCTTGGCCTTGGCCGCGGCAGAGAGCCTGTCAGCCTCCGGCGAACTCAACCAAACCATTTCAGGATCTGTGTGTGGCTTTGGCTTTACATGGCTATAGGCGTTTGGAGGCGAATAAAAAGGGGGTGGGGGTCCGTAATTGTGGCCGCCGATGTTTATACCAAGATTTGAATTAGGATTAAATCCACCGGGCCGTCTGCCAAACATGATTGTATATAATTACTTTTTTAAAATGTTTATTATATACAACAATCATGGTTGTGTTAACAATCGTCACACTTTCGAACCCTCACACGATCTATTTCGATCACCCACTTCCGAAACCGAGTTATATCCGTCTTGTCTCTTGCTCAATTTTCAACTCAAGGAATACTTTGAAGCAAAGAGGAGAGATAACATTGTTTACAAATGGCAGTAAAGAAGGATCTGTCATGAGACTTCTCCCAGGCCATTACACTCTTAAGTCTTTGGCAAAAGAATTAGAAAACGTATTCGGTGGTTCAAATGTTAATTACAAATTAGCAACTGAGACAAACACGCCACTGGGGTCGATGATCATTTTCAAAGAATACCAAGAAGAGGTTAAACTAGACCGTGATCTATCTGAATTGCTTGGTATAAGTCCTAAATTGCTGTGGCCATCAACTTTCGTCAAGCGTTTAAGGGCACCAAGCACTTACTTCATCCACTGTGATCTGGTTGATAAAGAACAAAACCTCCTCAATGGTAAGCCTTCGACAGTTTTGGCTCGGTTTGATGTTCGTGGAAAGCCCTTTGAGAAGGTGTTTTACGAAACCACACAGCAGAACGTCTTGCGTGACGTCTCGTCTGGCGATTATGTAAATAGCATATCGCTGTCAGTGAGGGATGAGAACAATGACCTCTTCAACTTCAATGACGCGCCTTTGGAATTTGAAGTTGAGATAAATTAAAAATATATATATATACCCACGCCATGAGTTCTGCCAATGTGCTTCCATCGGCTCCGGAATACCGCCATACAGAAAAGCTCTACCCAGTTTTGCCAAATGGTGAGATCACTCAAATTAATGCAGAAGACTTCCGTCTTAAAAAGATCTCTGACTTGCTTAAGGAACTGTCTGACGAAGCCAAACACTACAGACAAGTCGCAAAGAAATACAAACGGGCCCAATCTTTAGTTCATTACTCGGCGGTTGGGCTTGGGTCGCTTTCTGTTGGGTTGTCATCAGGGGCCCTTGCCACTGCATTGACTGGGTTCGGAATTGTTGCAAGTCCAGCACTTGCCGACGTTGCGACCCTCTGTGGGCTGTCCTCTGTTGGCTTTACAGCTGCTAACAAGCGATTAGAGCGGAAAGTGACTAAACACGAGAAGATCTGTACACTGACCCTGGCTAAACGAAACACTGTCAATGAGCTAATCTCAAAAGCTCTGGAAGACAAGAGGATCAGTGATACAGAATTCACCATAATTACTCGTGAGGTGGAAAAATATCACGAACTCAAAGCTGCAATCAGAGATGGTGTGAAGACCTCAAAAGACGTTGGCACTCAAACACAAGCGCCAGACCTCGAGAAACTCAAAAAGGAACTTCGCAAGGAAGTCAAACAAGAATTTCAAAAAAAGATACTTCTCGCCGCGGCATCCAAGTCCGATTTGAGAGACTAAATTCAGGTTTTAATCTACAAATCTTGAGGGAAAAATCTCGCCACACATAGGCCAATAATTCCGAAGCGCCCCCAAAAAAATTTCAAAAAATAAATTCCGAAGCGTTCCGTTTTATTTTTTTCAAAAAAATAAATTCCGAAGCGCCCCAGAAAAACTTTTTTCAACAAAGTTGGGGCGCTTCGGTATTTGTGGGGCGCTTCGGTATGTTCAAGAAGCTTCGAAAAGTTGTAATTTTCTAAATACGGCCTTTATACAACAATACCGGAAATCACGGGAAACCCCCAATTAAAAAATTGTAATCTCTAAATATAAACATGACTGAGTTTGACGTACGGCTCAATGAACTTGACAAAGAACATCCTTCGCTCGCTATACGGCAGCGATTACAGAAAAGAAATACACCGCTTGTGCCTGCCGGAAAAACTTTATCAGTTATGCGAAGATATGGGGTTGGCAGAGATTGGGAAGCAATATCTACAAAAACATTACAAAGACATGCAGCTTGAACGCTGGGCCCGAAGACGCCTGTCTTGTTATGACTGCGGTGGCTCATTTTTGCAATCAATCGATTCTTGTGAACTTTATTGTAAAAGATGCGGCCGTGTGGAAGTGCTCGATGATGCTCCGGCATGTACACATCAAAACAATTTCCACAGACCAAGCCATCAGTCGGGACGAAGTTATGCGTTTGGTTATGCTTTGAACCGGCTTATCAAGAAGCTCAAATTTCTGCCTGTGCAGTTGACTCTCGATCAAATCCATGAAACGAAACGTATCTTCAAACAAATAGAAGATCGGCTTCCGAAAATATCTTATACGTTTGTGATCTACAAAATCCTGGACACTATAACACCGCTTGAAGCCCCGCAACGAGCGATTGTAAATTGCCTGAGACAACGGATGTCAAATGCTATGATAATCAAAAACGAACATTTATGGGATAATGCATTCAGAACTCTGGAGTAAGCATTGCCGCTTGCTCCATTAGAAAGGCTTCCAAAACGGCCTTGTCATCGCCTGTGTTTGGAGTTGTGGTAGAGTCCTCGGTGAAAGTATAATTTCTGATTCTTCCTTTCAATTTTGATAAATTCTCATGAAAGCATTCAACCGATCTTTGAATGTCCCTCAAGAAATCTGGTTTTTTAAACTCCCAAATTTCAGTGAGATCGAGCAATTTCCAAGCGAACATTGCGACAGGTTTCGGCCATTCTCTACGCGGATTAGAGAACGCTTCTTTCATAGAGTTTAAACGTAAAAATTCAACATTTTCGTCACGGTCTGTGAACGCCATTCGTATTTTGCCATAAGAAACCCAAACATCTTCAGTGGCTATTAAACCCATGACATGTTCAAACAAAGCAATGGTTTGTGATGCCCCAAGGTCAATAAGTTCGGCTTGATTTCTCTTGATGTTTTGTTTGCTGAATAGATAACAGACCCCCCAGGCAAGAGTTGAATTGTTTTTTGTCTTGTATGTTTTCCCGGCGTTGAGAAAAGAATTGTGGGCTAAACTTGAACCAATCTGGTTTAAAGAACACATTCTGAAATAGCCGTCAACAAACAAGCCTTTGGAGACCATGTCACCACTCAAAGCAAGCCCTGTTTGTATCTGATCGCTATAATAGCTAGGACTTCTGTTCATAGCTATTTTTCGCTTGAACGGACATTTAAACTCTAACAGAACAAAGTTGCCGTCTTTATCCATGAAATAGCCGTCTGGGCTACAAGTGACCTTTCGATAAAGCGGATGCTCTCTTGCTAGATTAAGAGATATGCTGTGACCAAAAACGGAAACAGAATGTTTTTGCTCAAAATACTTGCGAATAAGCGGCTCGAACAGATTGCCCCAGGTACAAGCCACATTGTTGAGCATATCTGTTGGCTGTATCTTCTTCATGAGCAAGCTGTGCCGTGATTCAAACGGCGACGATCCTGTCAAGGCAGAAATCTCTGATGCACCGATGGAGTTTTGTCTGGCTCTCACCCAGTCGGCGCTCTTTTGTTTCAGACCAGTGTTTCTCGATTTGAGAAAGTTCATGAGCGCTTGTGTTGTCATGATTGTTATACGAACGGTGTGTATTTTTCAATTCGTAATAAGCAGCCACTAGCCAAGCCAATATAAAGGTGAATTACCGTCTGGGGCATCATTGTCTTCATCACTGTCACTGTCACTGACATCCTTAATGTCTGTAAACAGTAATAGCCTCGCCATTTCTCTATAAGGTGATATACCAGGACAAATGGCTCGGTGTCTGCTCATGTCAGCTTCTGGTGAGAATAGTTATTGGCATTTATCACATGTTTGTGAAGTAAATGCTTGATGGAAATAGCAACAGTTGTGCCAGTGATAATGGTTTTTTATGGAATGGCATATGGATTTCATCTTGTGTTGATGAATTTCCCTTGCTGCCAAGTCATGCCGACGGCTAATTTCGACAATGTCAACGAGATACTCTTGGAACAGACCTGGCAAGTAATCCCAACTTGCTTCACCAGAAGACATCAACCATTTACCGAAGTAGTCTTGGTTCCTTGGATTGAAGTCAAGACCTTTAAGACTTTGTGCCATTTCCATGTTAGTGGGTATATACCAAGGGTAGGGATTTCTTCAATCGGTTATGTCTCGCTTGCTGTTGCGGGCGGGCTCGGGAAAAACGCATTTGGCTCCTCTTACGGGGTTTGAGAGAGGGGTATAAGAGTAGTAGGGGGGGGGGGGGAGGCACGTCAAATACCCGTTTTCAAGTTCATGGAGAAGCTGGCCGAACACGTGAGGCCAGCTTCTCCATGAACTTGAAAACGGGTATTGGACTGCCTCTCCCCCTACTACTAATACTCGTCCCTATTGCAAGCAACATACTTCTTTGATATTCGTGGCGGCTTATAGCTTCGTCTTGCAAGACACATACTGATTTTTCGGAAACGAATCGCTCATATTTAGCGACAATCAGATCCCATTATACTTTGAAATTTAGCAGCCGTATCTTTACTTGCTAAACCAAAAAAAAATGGGTGACATTGGTCGTTGAATGCGTTGAAATTAAAACGTTGATTTTGTTGATGTAGTCATAGGACTTCAACATCTGAAATTCAACCGGAAGTAAAACCTTATGCGTAGAGGCGTAAAATTTTTTACCTTGTTGCGCATTCATTTTTAAACGGCCAATCAAAAAATTCAAATTTTTGTCCGTTACCAGAGCTACACGAGACGCAATTTAAAAAACACCGTGGAGCTCTGGGGACGAGAATGGGTGATCAATGGCGGAGAAAGATTACCGAGTGTGTCAAAACGTGCGCCAGTTGTGCACCGTAAAAGGATTTTATACACTCAACAATCCAAGAAATAGCTAAATGGGCTTTTGATGTGTAATTGTGGCTGGAATCAGCGAGTGAAAAAACACAGTTGAGTTCTAAATTGCTAAACAAATATGCAAAGCTGCTACCCATTTACGGGACTGACACCAGCACGTTGTGGCTTGCTTGGGTTTTTCGAGGTGGATATCTGATATATAACGAAGCTACTGCTCCAAAACCCTGTCTTATGGTAAGTTTTAGTTCTCTTGTTTGTTCATAACATATAAGAATGTAAATCGGTGGTTCTCTTTCAGAGAAATCCAGCTCGAAAATTTTACGATGTTATGTGTGAAACCTTATTTTAGACTTAGTTGACAGTGAATTTCCCGTAATCGTAGAAAGAGTATCACTGTTCGGACATTAGAACTAGTTTTATCGTCCTTTCCTTCTTTGTTTTTTGTGGGTTTTATTAGCCCCAAAATCGGTTAAAATATTTCGATGCTTTCTTGAAAGTATGACCACACTTTTGCTAGGCATAGTCTCTGGTAAAATTCTTATTAAATTTCACACTCGACTAGCGTTGATGAAAATTCAATACGCGTATCGAACTCATTTCTAAGTATTTCTTTTTATTTCAAAGTAATCGGCGGCATATTTTCGGGAATATTGCCTGCTACATTAAGCCTAGAATTTCTTAGCTAATGAATATTTATTAATATGTATTGTGAAAAATCTAGGAAGTGTATCACATAAGTATTTCTATCATGCTGAGCCTCACTAATGCTATTATCATCCTGTCATATTGAATAAGCTGGCAAAATCGGACAAGACATTATAAAACTTGTTTGTATTTAGCTGTTTTTTTGTCACATTGTTACATGTGATGTATTAGAAGTGATAATTAATATATTAACTTAGTTAAGTTGATTTAACTATTTTAAACATCATATGAGCAGACAAAATTAGTTATTCACAACTACAGTAAAAACCGGCATATAAGAACCTGAAAATTAAGAACATGCTAGGATAAGATTAGCCATTTTAAGTACCATTTTATTAGAACTTTGCAGTAAATGTATGTATATAATAAAATTGTAAGTGTTGAGGCTAACCGTAAAAAAGTAGGTTCTTATACAGGTTTTTACTGTACTACACTAATATTGGCCCCTTATATGCTGCTTCCCCAGTCACGCAAACACGTATATTCAAGAAAGAGAACAAAGCTGTCTATTTGTTCATAGCTTGCTATGACCAGCAATCCTCCTTGGTTACCATGAGAATGGCTTTCAAACAATGAAACTTTCTGTTCCCTGCTGCTAAAACACAACAGCATTGACTTATCTGGTGGTGCAAAAATAATAGCACATTTATTGCCAGATGAGATTGTCATGAGTACCAGTTTGTCTTTGAGACAGGCTTTTTAAGTTTTCCTTCATTATGTCGATGGACAGAAAATGCGCTGGAAAACCTCCAAATACCTTGATAGACACTAAAATAAATGAACAGAACATACACAAGAATAGTTGTACCGATTGCCTTAAAACTTATGAATAATCAACCTACCCAATCAGAACTCACCAAATATGGGAAGCATGCATTGCACCACTGTATAATGTTTAGGTTGGATATTTGGTGGCTTCCCGTCATGTGTTTTCTCAGATTATCTCGGCGTTTACTTTCACCTCATTCCATTCCTTTATGTCCTTTATATTTGGCAGTTTTAGGAGTGATCCAGGGTGCAGTTTCCGCGCCACATGTGTTAAGTTCGCGCGAAACAAAGATTAAGGTCTTTTTGGCGTGTACACTACAGCAGCAAAGATGTAAAAGTTCACGTTGACGAAATAATATAAACCGAGTCATTGTTAACCAATGAAAGCATCCAATCCACAATAAATATTTAAGAACAACAAACAAAACAAAACCTCTTAATAAAAACTAATTGTATCAAAATTCACATTTGTAAACATATTTTCTGGTCCATTTCTAATGTAACAAAACAAAACACTATCCTAATTAAGTAACAATTTTCATCAAAACCGCACCTGGGTACCAATAAAGTGAGCAACTGTCATTCCAATTTGTTACAAATTTGACTTTTCATTTAATGATTTCATTAAACATGTAATGAAAAGACTTATTAATACGAAATGTTTTTGAAAGCGATTAAATTTGTAATATTGGTGTCAGGCTGTTATACTGTACAAGTAGACGTTTTTTCAATATCAATTCTCGGGAGAATTTTTATGGTTTCATACGATGAAAAATTGTTTCTTTTTAACGTTGCTTTAAAACCTCATCCAAATGCACAAACATTATAAGGTATCCAACTGTTCCTGAATGAAAACCTTTAAATTATCACTGTACTTATTAAATACTGTAGGTTTATCTGTATCTTCACTATCTTTGCTTTTCATTAAGTAATTAACAAATTTTAAAGAGCTTGCAAAATATCATGATGGGAAAATAATCTAATAACAAAAAGAACCTTCAAAGCTATCTCTTTTAAGTAATAAACGTGTAGCTCAGAAGGTACTTACAAAACCTCTTGTTGCATTGCATATGCTTGGCGAATATTGTTGTGTTATCTCTATTATACCTTCTATTTATCAAAAAAGGCAAAAACTCTAAACAGCCTTGCAAAACAAGTAGATGACAAATATAAACTAACAATACTGAGGTCCACTTTTCCTCCAAATTCTTATTTTGATTATCACAATTAACACAACCTCAACACAACATGTCATATGGTTCTTCTAGGGCCAATTGTAAACTCCCATTTGACAATCACAAAAAACCTTTTGATAGGGTTAAGAAAAAATTATGAAAAAACTTTTTTAAATGTTATTTTAAAGTGCCAAAGTTTTTGAATAAGTTCCAAACGTTTCGGGCTTTGCCCTTCTTCAGTGGAAATATGTTCGTTGAGAAATACGCCACGACATCTAAAGTTTAAATGATTGTTTCTTGCATGCGCGCGCGCGACCTTCAGAAGAAACGAAAGTTAGTATTTAGGCCGCGCGGTTGACAGGTACCAAGTTGGAAAATAAGGATACCAACCACGCGCTCCAGATCTTTAACGGTTTTCAATTCCACAACGCTGACGACGGCCAACGCTTCCTCTATACCATGGACATCAAATCTTTATACACCGTGATCCCACACCACAGTGGCCTGGAAGCGTTGACCTACTTTCTAGACAAACGCACCGTTCTCGATCCACCTACAGCCACACTTACACGCCTTGCTGAACTTGTGCTTACCCTAAATGCCTTCACTTTCAATGGCGAATTTTACCATCAAACAGGGGGAGTCGCCATGGGCAGTAAGATGGACCCTAACTATGCGTGCCTTTTCGTGGGATATGTCGAAGACCAAATCATGCGACAATACACCGGCTTCATACCTCAACTCCACAAGCGATACATTGATGATATCGTAGGGGTCGCGAATTGCAACCGCGTTCAACTGGAAGAATACATTGATTTTGTTTCCAACTTTCACCCTGCACTTCAATTCACACATTCTATCTCTGAAACCGAACTGCCTTTCCTTGATATCAATTTACGCATTTCTGGCAATCGAATCTCTACTTCCATCTACTACAAGCCCACAGATACCCACAGTTATCTTCACCACCAGTCATCACATCCTCGACACTGCAAAGAAAGCCTACCTCACAGTCAGCTCTTACGCCTTCGACGCCTCTGCTCTGACGACGCCGACTTTCTAGCAAGAGCACACGAAATGGCCTCTTTCTTTGAAAGGCGTGGTTACAATGCACACACTCTCCAACATGATCTTGAGGAAATCCGACATGTCACACAGACCGACGCCCTCAAACGGAACACCTTGGCGGATGAAAAGGAGAGCAGGATTCCTTTGGTTCTTACTTACCATCCTCTGAACAACAGAATCAAACGGATTTTGCTCGACAACTTCAGCATCATATCGAACGACCCTGAAACCAAGGAAATATTTCCTCAGCCACCAATGATCGCTTATCGCCGAGATCAAAACCTACGAAACGTCTTGGTCCACACGTCCGACACAAATCAAGCTACTTCGCCCGCAGGTTCTGCTCCTTGTCGACACCCCCGCTGCCGTACCTGTAACCACATCTTAAATGACACTACTCTACTAGCTCCAAAAAGGTCCTTCATCATCAGAGAGTCCTTTACCTGTCTGTCATCTGGCCTTATATACTGCATCTCCTGCCGTCGCTGCTCTGCCATTTACATCGGCGAAACTGGGCGCACTCTTAGGGAACGGTTTGGCGAACATCTCAGGAGTATTACCAAGAGTGCACCTGGTTTTCCAGTCGCAGAGCACTTCAGTTCCAATGGACACTCTGCGGATGACGTGCAGGTTTGCGGCGTCAAGCTCTGCGGCGGAAACAAGCAAAGGAAACGGCAGGAGATGCGTCTTATTTTCCAACTTGGTACCTGTCAACCGCGCGGCCTAAATACTAACTTTCGTTTCTTCTGAAGGTCGCGCGCGCATGCAAGAAACAATCATTTAAACTTTAGATGTCGTGGCGTATTTCTCAACGAACATATTTCCACTGAAGAAGGGCAATGCCCGAAACGTTTGGAACTTATTCAAAAACTTTGGCACTTTAAAATAACATTTAAAAACGTTTTTTCATGAAATCCAAGTGCCACGCAGCCACCGAACTTATTTTTTAAGAAAAAATTAGTCTACTTCAGTGACATATATCATGTGATTTTCATAGTGTTCAATAAGTAGAACCTCACTACTCATCTCCTCTTGACAAATCCAACAGCTATGCTTTTCAACATGAGCTGATTGGGGAACTTGGACAGTAGAGTTTGGGGTTGATATGTTACTGATATTGTCACTGCTATTTACAGAATCCACGTAGGCTCTTGAACGGCTGCTGAGCACTTTGTTACATGACCTTTCATGTGTCCGTTGATATATTTTTGAGCTAAAACACTTGCCACATTGTTTACATTCATATGGCTTCTCCCGAGTGTGGATTTTTTGATGTGCCCTTAGAGTTCCTGCTTGGGTAAAACACTTGCCACAGTGTTTACATTCATATGGCTTCTCCCCAGTGTGGATTCTTTCATGTGTCCTTAGGTGTCCTGTTCCATTGAAACACTTGCCACAATGTTTACAATCATATGGCTTCTCCCCAGTGTGGACTCTTTTATGTATCCTTAGAGTTCCTGCTGTGTTAAAACACTTGCCACAGTGTTTACATTCAAATGGCTTCTCCCGAGTGTGGATTTTTTGATGTGCCCTTAGAGTTCCTGCTTGGGTAAAACACTTGCCACAGTGTTTACATTCATATGGCTTCTCCCCAGTGTGGATTCTTTCATGTGTCCTTAGGTGTCCTGTTCCATTGAAACACTTGCCACAATGTTTACAATCATATGGCTTCTCCCCAGTGTGGATTCTTTCGTGTGTCCTTAGGTTTCCTGCCGTGTTAAAATACTTGCCACAGTGTTTACATTCATATGGCTTCTCTCCAGTGTGGATTCTGTCGTGTATCCTTAGTTGCCCTGTTGTGTTGAAACACTTGCCACAATGCTTACATTCATATGGCTTCTCCCCAGTGTGGATTCTTTCATGTGTCCTTAGGTGTTCGGTTCTGTTGAAACACTTGCCACAATGTTTACAATCAATCATATGGCTTCTCTTATAATATCCTTTTATACTGACACAGTTCGATATTATATAAAATTAAACGTAATGACTTCTGAAGAATGCAATAAAAACGTTCACGGCGAGATTTGAACTCGATGTCACGATGTCATTATTGTGTTGCTATGGTAAAACCCACTCAGTGAAGTCTACTTTTATTAAAAGTACCAATTATTTACTTGATTAAATGACTTCTAATATACACTCTTTTCCTAATAAGAACCTTTTTATAAGCACATGGGTAAAATTGGCAAAAACCATTCCGAAGCTGTGATTAGGTACATGTAAGAATGTGGATGACTTGTTGTTACATTGAGAAAAAAAGTGGAACATGAAATTTAGTGTGAGTGAATGAACACTCCAATTGAGGTCAAGATGCCAGATTTTACATAAATTAGCATATGCAACCACAGATGTATAACAATTACACTAAACACCCAGGTATGAGAACCTAGTGGTTTAAGAACCTACAAGCTAAAATTGGTCATGTAGACCCCCAAAACTGAGAACCTACATCTTGAAACAGGTTAATCAACCAGAATGGACAGGAAATGTCATACTAAGGGCCTGCTGTGGGATTCAACAAACCAGAGGACCTAGAGCAGGGTCTGTGTTTGTTACAAAATCAAATGTAGTCATAACAGGCATAATATACATTTATGACACTACTGAAGTTGTTTTCTGACCAGTGACATGCATGCAATCTTTCTCTTAAAAATAAGAGCCTGTTTAGGAACCTACATTTTTGAAAACACCAAACTGAACTTATAAGAACCATTTTAGGTCAACTTGAAAAAGTACTGTTTTCTTACATGTGGGTGTTCATTATACATCATTTGCAGAGCTTAGTCTGTTTTCCTTTTTCATTTAGAGGGCATTTGTCTTTTTTTAAATAATGTCGCAAATGCTCCACGGGATTGGGGCTTCTGGAAGAGTGCATGGGACAAGATAAAAACTTTACTTTAATGATTAATGATGGAAGCAAATATAATAATTTATTGTTCACAAATCAGAGAAATGGATCATTATTCGTGCTAGGAGGTCTTTCATTTTATCTCAGTATAAGTTATATCCCTGATCCGCTTCTTTATTCGTTTCAGATATTTATGTTATGTTTACAGAAAACTTTTGACTCCAATAATTTCCTGTCGATTCTCATTGTTATTTGGCTCTTACTCATTTATTCTAATGAATTTTGATTTTGATTTTTCGAAATTTTCAAGTTAAGTTGCCACTGAATTTTAAAAAAAGCCAGATTTTTCTGTTGCAACATATCCTGATGGAAAGACACCAGTGCCATGAATGTTGGCAAATAAGACGTCAACATAAAAATTTGCTGCGATACTATCTTCTGTAGCACTTGAAAAGACACATGTACTAGCCGGCCGGTTTTGAAAATTGTGTGAAACTTATTTTCAAAATGTAAGCCTGAAATCGAAAATGAATGCGTTCGGTCTGTTGCTCCGGTTCACTTGAAAAGTGTGGGACCCAAACAACGTTTATCAACTCAGTTTATATATTTTTATATTGGGGGGCAATCAGGAAATTAAAAATAATCACAGAAGCATGTACGACTTTTACAATCCAAAAGATAACGTTGTTTGACAATGCCCCACCCCCGGGGGGTGGGTGGGGGGGGGGGGGGGGGCTGTTTTAGCAAATGCATGGAATTGACGGGGCCATAAGTTTATTACCCAGAAAAATAGAAAGACGCGTTGCACAAAACCATGGATGGGGCATTTGAACAACGATTTTTGGCTAGGGGAAGGGAATTTGAATTCAAATCTCAAAAGTTCAAATGCCCGAGGGATGCCTGGGAGGAATTTTGAAGGTTCGATTTCATCGTTACATAAAAACATTTCCGGCAATTAAAGTGGCTGTTCTGTTGTCTCTTCCGATTATTCTCCACGCCCAAAATATTCTAGTACGTCTAATGCATGGTTCAATTCCTACAGTTACCACCCCCCTCCCCCCCCCCCCCCCCCCGGGCAACCCCCGGGACAAAGACTGCCGTTGTGGCCCGGGGGTGCGGAATTTTGCAAGTAGTCTTGTCCCGGGGGTAGGGGGTGGGGATAATCTAAGTGCGCAAGGAATTATGGGGCGAAAATTTCGTCGAAGCACATGGCGGACGACGTGACTCAACAAGCGGACTTCTTTGCTGAGAAATCCTTACAATTTGTTAGTAATTGGCTGGAAGAAAACAATTTGGCAAAGTTAAAGCTTGTATTTGAAGGAGTGTTGCCTGCCAGTGGATGATGTGAAGTGTTGGGAAGAACACATCCTCAGTACACGAAACAATAGTCTGTCTACAGACCGATTTATTTTTAGCCCAGCGTGAGCGAAGCGACCCCGTGCGAGTGCGAGCGCCAAAGAAACGCGAGCAGTGGGAGAGATGCTTCCTGATCTTTGTAGCCATACGAGTCTAGTCCAGTCCATGTTTATTTTGTAAACTGTTCGTTGGATCGATTTATATAATAAATATTTCTGTCTTCTTGAGAAACGGTGCAGCTTGCTGTTGAATGTCCCGGAGGTGGGGAATTACCTCTTTCTTTGTGGGAATAGGACGCCAAGAGAAGAAAAAATGGCAAATCCCCGGGGTATGCCCGGGGGGGGGGGGGGGGGGGATGGTAACTGTAGGAATTGAACCATGCATAAGAAACACGGACCAGCTTGTCTTACCTTTACTAGAAGAAACCTTCACGTTTACTGGATACTGAAATGATTCAAAATGCAACAAAACCCGTGTCACTTTTGTGTCGATTTGCGAGGTGCACACATTCTCGTCCCCAGAGCCCTCTTAACGGCCTCTTAACCGCCGGAGCCTAAGTAAGAGGACCGAGTGGCTCTGGGGACATAGGATTTGATTGGCTAGTCTCAAAACAATAAAATCTAAAACGGACGTAAAACTTCTAGGCTACAAACAGGTCGAGTAATATAAGTGATCATTTTCTGCAGAATTCGGTCGAAAAATTGCTTTGTAGCTTGCATTTAAACTGTCGGAAGGTATTGGCTTGGGGCGCTTATACTTGGGAATCACTATATGCTGATTTTACAAGAAGTTCGATCGAGGATTCCTTTGGCTGGACCTTGCCAACATAACAACAACACCAACAAACTTCACCGTCCCACCAGGGATTATCAATTACAGCCGGGTTCTGACAAAACGTTAGTCTCCCACGTTAGTCTCTGCGTGGGAGACTAAAAAAAAGGTTGACCACGGTCTGCTGACCACCTACTGGTCCCCTACTGACCCCCTATAAAATTAATAGGATAAATCAGAAATGATATAAATAAGGAAATAAATAAATAAACTTACCAGCCTTTTCTAAGATGACGGAAGATTGATAACAGCAATGGATTTCACAAAAGGCCAAGTTTCGGATTCGAAACCTGATGACGCCCAAAGCCTCGTGAAGCAGAAACAAAAACGCCATTTGAGAAAGAGATTGGTTTTCGCGTTGTTTTGGAAAATAGGTTTCCTGATAGAAGAGTACAACTGTTTGAAATTGCTCCTGCTTTTAAGTGTCTTATACCCTCTTGGTCAGTAGTAAGTATCTGACCAAGAAGCCTGAGGACTTGGTACAAGATTGGATTAATAGATACATGACAGTTGACCGTGGTAAAAAAAATAGTCATCTCATAAATTTGTTTATAATGCTGAGAAGAGTTTTTGCACCTCCTCCCTTTACTGCCAGACGACCAGACACAAAATCTGTTCCGTAGATACCCTATACAAATCACCATACAAATTGTTTAGCATTCCACACATATCAAAATTTAACCCGCAGTGGCATGGGGTTTTCACCAGTCGCGAATCTGTTTTCAACGTCAAGAACTTTTCAAATTCAAAGAAAACCAGATGAGACTAAATAATATGTCTGATGTGTCGTGATGAAAGAAAACATGTTGTGATTCGAAACGTGAGCATTTGATTACTTCTTCGGAAAACCGAGTCTGCTGATGTTTCATTATTATTATGTCTGCTGATGTTTATATAGCCCCAAATGAGACAGCAAATGTTGCAACAGACGACCACGAAGCCCTGTTAAAAAAACGACAAATTCTACAAAACTCCGTATTCGTTTTGGGCCGCACCATTTCCGCCGAAAGGAGAGACTTGTTCAGGTTTTTTTCAGGTTTGCACATTGACCATACTCGTGCTACCCATTTTTTTTTTTACATTTTGGCCTCCTCCCTAGGCCTCAAGACTAAACAAGCGAAACGAGGCCAATCTTCTTTTTAGCACAGCAGTGTAAGATGCGAGAGTTATACATGTACGTCGAGAACGGAGAAGACTCCAAAGCAATAAGACCAAACATCAGCCACACAACTCGTAATTTTAAAAACTGTTTAATCGCTGCATATTTCGCGCGTAACTTGTTGCTTTGAACGTGGCCCTCTTTAACCGGTCGGTCTGAAGTGGTAGGGACAGAATTGATCTTTTTTGTTGGCGTAGAATCTTATTAACATAGGTGAAATCATAAGTTCTTATCTTTCTCTTAGGAATAAATGCGGTGAAATCTCATTAAAATTGGGCTTACCAACAGGTTTGTCAACCAGTTTGACAAGTAGGGACAGAATTGATCTCTTTTGTTGGCGTAGAATCTTATTAACATAGGTGAAATCATAAGTTCTTATCTTTTTCTTAGGAATAAATGCGGTGAAATCTCATTAAAATTGGGCTTACCAACAGGTTTGTCAACCAGTTTGACAGGTTTTAGTTATTTTAGGAAAATTGTAATATTGTTCTTTGCAACCGGTTTTATTTGATCCACGAGGTCACAGTTGTTTTGATTGGAGATATACAGGATGCTACGAGATCCTTCAGGGCCTGCTACCCTATAAAGGAAACGGGCTCAACGTTAATACAACAAAAATCGTCCTTCGCTCGTTAACAATTCCCAAGACCCGCTCTCAGCTGATCGTAACTAAGTTGGTGGGAGCTACAAGGTATCTGATAATATAAATGTCGTGGGTTAAAAATTACACCACGTTATTAAAACCACTTTCTTTGCACCCCCGGTGTCACAGTCAATTGAAATCCCTATTTCGCTAGTGGATTTCAGCGTCGAAACGTTTAGTTTCGCTCCAAAACTTCGCTCGAGTGTAGAGCGACGCTGTTCTTTCTATGGGTGAAGTGAAACCAGCAAACCAAAATTCGCTAAAATGTCGATTAGAGGCCATAAAACTGTCAAGAAACAACAGATAATTTGAACACTTTAATGGCTGTTTAACTATAATTTACTCCGATAAAATCCCATACAAATCCTTACGTTTTTGTTGTGGAAGATCCAAATAGAATAGCAAAAGCTATCCTTCATTTAAAAGGATTAAAAGCCACCATTATGGTTGAGACTATACTGAATAATTGTTTCCCTTCGAAGTATTCTTTAAAGAAAAAACAGTACAATAAGTAAAAATGTAATAAACCAATTTAATAATTAATACCATTAATAAATGTTCTACAGTGGTGTTGTCCAACTTTCACTAAACACTTCTTGAAAACATCTGTTTTGTTTAACAGTCCACGAGAGTTTAATAATGGACATCTTTCATAAGTACGTTACACGCTTCATCTGGTACAGAATACAACAAGATGGTTCATTTCCCTGGGTTGGGTTCCAAAGTAGTTGGAAATAGGTAATTTATTTCTCCATATCCTGAAAATGCATTAAATAAAGGTATATTCATTAGATATATCTATCTATAATTATTTATAACTAAAGGTTTGCTGAAGAACTTCAGCAAACTTATAATCTTGGGTTTTGGATTTTAACAAGATTATCAGTCAGCAATGCGTCGTGTACAATTTTCAATGTGGTTCATGCGATATGGACTATGTTGGTTATACTAACCGATATCTACACCAACGTGTTGCAGAGCATAGCTCCTTAAAGTCTTCAATTGGAAAACACATGCACGAGGAGCACGGAATGTTAAAACCGAATTTGAATAACAACTTTTCGGTACTCAAAGTGCCGAAACAAATTCGATTATCTCATTTACGAAATGCTGATAATCAAAGAACGCCAACCAACATTGAACATGCAAACAGATTCCATCCGCGCGAAGTTATTCATATAACATGCACAAAAAGTGTCGATTATGTTTTCACTCATTTATATTCTTATCCACCTCGATATTTTCACTCTTTACCTTGAAAATGATGTTAGAAACATCGAAACGTCGGACAACTATAATTTTTTATATAATTATTTATGACTATTAAAACTAAATTCAATTTAAAAACGGGTTGGACATGCCCACAAATGGCCGTTTTTATGCTACAGACGTTAATATCGTCTGAGACGTTAAAGTCTAAATAAGCCAGACGGATTTAACGTCTGACGACTTTAACGTCTTCTTTTAAGTGCGTCGTTCAGACGCACTTAACAGACGACTTTAACGTCTCAGACGTTAACTGCGTCTAGTATAAAAACGGAACGGCCTTAACGAGGACAAATTTAGCCCTATTTGTATATTTCGTGCTCTTAAAATTTATTTGGGGACGACTTTAGTCGTGTCCAGTTACTTCCGAGAATAGTTTTTTTTAGCAATTCCTGTTTTTCTCTGTGGCCATCTACTTTAATGCGTCCCGTTTTTACACCAGACGCATTTAACGTCTGAGACGTTAATTGCGTCAAGACGACTTTAACGTCTCTAGCATAAAAACGGCCAATGGCCGTATTTATACTAGAGACGACCTTAGCGAGTAGACGACCAAAGCGGCTAAGGTCGTCTAGTATAAATTCGAGAAAAAGGGAAGACGGCTTAGCCATCTGAAATTAAGGGCGTCTGATCGATGACCTTAACGCGTAAGGACGTCGTAAGGTCGTCCGAATTTACACTAGACGACCTTAACTAAAAGTGTTAAGGTCGTCTGGACGACGTAGCCGTCTTCTAGTATAAATACGGCCAATGTTTATAAATGAATTAGGACAATATTATTTGTCTTTAAAGTAGAGCATCAGAAAAAAGGATGTTTGCTTATAATTAATTTCCTTCTCACAACGTCTCATTTACCAAGTGGATAGGTAAATATGAATGAGAAAACTAAACACTACATGTAATTAAGTTAAATGCTAGCTAGTGAAAATTATGCTACACTGATGTTATCGGGTTTTCGCTTACTACAAAATAAATGAGAAGGATGCTCTTTCCACTGAGCTATGAGAGACTCCTGGTGAGCTAGGCCACATACTACTAGGATCAGCCATGTTAAAAGCATCATATGAGATGATAACTATGGAAAGATTGTAAATGTTAAGCTCGGTAATGAAATGAGAAAGATCATGTTCTTCATGTCGCGAGCATGGGACAAAGTAAAAATATTCTTTAAAAGTGTCCTTGCCAAATTTTCCACCTATCCCCAATTTTCCAGTCTGTATATAGCCCCCTCCCCCATCTTGCCATCAGCTTAAGCATACAATGAATGCTCCAGCAAAAACATTCACCTCATGAAATGTACCTTGTTGTTACTTGACTGCACGAAGTTGCATTCTTCCGTCTCCCAAAGCTTTTACTAATGTCATGTTTTTATCCTCAGTAAGACTTCACTAAGTGCAAGATTTTATTGGAATGATAAGACAGGAATCCTTCCACAGTACAACTGTGTTCATCTGCAAAAGGACATCTGAACAATGCACCGGGAAAATTCCAAACCAATGCTGAAAGGTGAAAGGGCAAAGACTGCAGTACTTACTAAATCCAGAATGTTCATAAACAGGGGGGAAACTGAAAAAAGGGTTGGGTCTGGAGTAAAAACGGTTGAAAATTGTTTTCCCTTTACAGTAGGCCTTATTTCTTTGGCACAATATGAAGGATTTCCTAGCCACACCCTAGATCTGCCATTGGACTGTGCCAGTCCTAGATGTGTGCCTGGAATTGGAGTGGATTATGCTAATACATGCTCTGCACTGCAGTCTGAGTAGCGTGAATCTTAAGAATGGACTTTTTGGGTGATTGTTCAGATTTCCTTCAACAGGAAAACACAGTGCGGTTATGGCACGAAATTTTCATGTGCTTTCAGCCTTTTCAAATTCTCTTTCTTTTCTTTTTTGGAACCGATGAAGTAGCTGACCCTCCAGGATTTAGCTGATGAAAAAAATAAAAGAACTTAGTGCTTTGAACAAATACAGGTAGCTGTCACCAAGCATTGGAAAATACCTGCAAGTAAGTCACAATCTGGTTTTGGTTTCACTTCTGATTGTTTGAGAAAGTGGCATAAAACTTTTGACCCAAGCACGCGTAGCAATGCAAAACCAACTGAAGCAAGTGTGAAATTACTTTTGCCACTCAATTGAAAACCGTTCCAATGTTGGACATTTTCATAAATGCTACATGCTACCGTCAATGCCCTTTTATAGACTCCTACCTCAACAACTTGTATATTTTGTACAGGAGGGGGTGAGTCTTCATGTGCTCTTGACAACTGTAAGGGAGCAGAAATGTAGTGACTATTTGCTTTACAATAATGTAAAATAATAGTATAAAAAAAAATCATAATTTCTTCCTAGTGCACATGCATCAATGTATAGTACTATACAGTACAGTACAGTACCGTACAGCACAGCACAGCAAAGTACAGTATACAGAAGAGTACAGTGCAGTGCAGTACTATACAGTACAGTACAGTACCGTACTGTACCGTACAGCACAGCACAGCACAGCACAGCAAAGTAGACCAGAACAGTGCAGTGCAGTGCAGTACAGTACAAAGATAGTATTTAAGATGCTTTTTGGAATTTAATCAAAACCCTGTAAACAGTGCTTTGTGTGTTTTGATGTTATGTTAGGTAGTTCATGTTTTATGGAAAATGACAAGCCATTATTTAAAAAACTAGCTAAAACAAAAAAATATATACTAGTATCTCAGGAAAAAAGGTTATCACTAAAAACATATAAATTATGACCTTGAGATCATGCATACGAGGAATGTTATGAGGCTGTGTCTGCATGTATCTGCCATAAATCACATAATAATAATTGTTCTTTTTGTTTGATGCAATATACCTGTTACGTTCTTATTCCATTTTAACTACGCTTGTAGCTATAGTCCGGCAGCCAGATGCTGATTTTTACCATAAGCTTGCAAATGGGTCCATACAATGTTTTAATGCATATTCTTTTAGTCTTAGGTATTGCCTTTCATAATCCGATTGATGACATCCCATAATCTTTGGGCATTTCGAGATATCAAGCAATCATTTTTCCCTGCATAGACATATGTATGCATAGAATTGGGCACCATGTGGCGAAAGTTGTAAGCCGAGTTTTATGTGTTATTTTTAGATTCTAGGTGTTTTTATTAACAAAAATAGATGATGAGGTGCAAAAAAAAAAATGAAATAACGCAAACAAAACCGGTAATAACCGAATTTGAAGAATTTTGGGAATGGACACTAGGACCCAGGAACCCTCGGTTTTTCAAATCCAAGATGGCGGCCTCCATGCTGTTCTGTCAGAACTGTAAGTATATCTGCAAAATAAATACAATATCTTGCCTAAAACACTTACTGTTTTTATTGAATTGAGATTCAGAGTGATAAATATCGTTATTTTAATTGTTTTTACCGTGTTTTGAAACAAAAATCCCTGTTTAATTTGACGTTTTTAATTTGAAATTGCTCTAACGATGAATCAACATTTGCCGATTTTTTTTCTGCTTAAAAAACCCAATATCTTAGCTGTAACACTTGTTTTATTATTGAATTGAGTCTCAGAGTAATAAATGTCGACGTTTTTATTGTTTCAATCGGGGTTTAAAATCAAAATTATTGTTTATTTTGTCAGTTTTTTTTCTGAAAGAGTTCGAAACAATAATAATGTATTCATCATTTTTATCCTTGTAGCTTGCATAAAGCCGTGATTAGAATGGAGTGCATTTTTAAGAGCAAATTTGATTGTGACGGCAAGACGGATAGAACACATGCCAGCCCTGCTCGTATTGAAACAATCATACGCTTTAGCAAAGAGTACAAGGATTCTATACATATAGAGCTTGAAGAGAAGCTAAGAAAAAACCCTGAGTTAATCATAGATGTCCATAGGAGTTGTGTCTCCACGTATACCTCCCAACAACATTTGAAAAGACACCAAAAACGGGAGAGTACCAGCAGTATTCCAGCAAACCAGCCCTCTAAAACGCGTCGTTCCCATCTGCAATATTTTAGATTCAAAGAACAATGTATCTTTTGTGGTGATGAGTGTGACTTGTCAAAAGACAAAAAACATCCAGATCGCTGGAGGAAAGCAGCACTTTGTCAGACAGACTATGCCAGGCCTGGCAAAAAGGTGTTCAAACAATCAATCTTAGATGTTTGCACAAAACGTAATGATGATATAGCCGATCAAGTGAGAATCCGGGTTGAAGGTGCTTTAAGTGATTTGCATGCAGCTGATGCTAGATATCATGTGGACTGCATGACAAACTTCATGTCTCCTAGGTCAGTTTCTGCTGCACAGAATGTATCAAGGGAAGCCGAGGATACAGATCCGGCATTTGATCAGGTTATTGATGAGATGATGAAAGATAGATCTCGCTTGTGGAATTCCATTGAATTGTACCATCAATATCAGTTATTTGGAGGGAAAACGTTACTGCGAAGGTCCTTTCTTAAGAAGATTCAAGATCAATTAATGGGTGATATCGTTGTCCTCACCTCACCTGGATTGTCAAGTTTGGTCGTCTTTAGAAATAGTGCATCATCTGCGCTTCATCTTGCCAGTGACACAGAAGACCAGCAAGATGATGTCATAATTACTAGGCTTGCAAAAGTCATTTGCGATGAAGTGAAGCAGGTCAAATCAGACAAATCTCGGTATGATATCAGAATAGCCAAGGAAGATATGGCGACGTCAGTCAGTCAAACGCTGATGAACCTTTTAGCAGCAATAACAGACAACTTGGATAACACTCTTCCCGCACTTCTCATTGGCAACATTG
Organism: Dendrophyllia cribrosa; assembly: GCA_024195265.1. Taxonomy (NCBI): domain Eukaryota; kingdom Metazoa; phylum Cnidaria; class Anthozoa; order Scleractinia; family Dendrophylliidae; genus Dendrophyllia; species Dendrophyllia cribrosa. The sequence continues at coordinate 33,458,487 of JAJLRJ010000007.1, read as the reverse complement.
TCACCAGTGTTTCATCTAACAAGCCCACACATCTGCAAATAGCACTCGGAAATTTGATGAGGGACTCAAAGTCCCTCTTGAACAAACTGTACCAGTTCAGGGTAACCTGTTCATATGACGAGATACTACGCTTTAAGAAGTCTGCAGCTCTTGCAGTGACAAAGGACACCAAGTTGAGTGGGATTGAGGACGGGAGTATGGGGCTCATCCAAGCTGTGGCTGATAACTTTGACGCTGATATCTCCTCCCAAAATGGAAAGACGACGACACACTCACTTACCATGCTTATGACCCAGCCTGCGAATGAAACTAGTAACGCCAACGACGACAATACCATCGCCAGGATAAGTAAGCCTGAAAAGTCTCAAGTTATAGACTTTGACATACCGGTGCACCGCAATCAGGGTCCAAAGACAGTACCGAAAAAGATTCATTAAAGGGCGTTCTTCCACTTAAGGTCCTTTGCAGCTCTATCATTTCTGAACGAAGAGCCAGAGAACTGGATGTATCGTTTTTAAATGACGTTATCAACAATGAAACATGCCCAGAATACAATGCCTATAACACCAAGGTAACTAGAGATCAAGGAGTATCAATGCAGCCAAAGACGAAGGCAGTGTATCTACCTCTGATCGACATGACACCATCCGACCCAGATACCATGATGACAGCACTCCACGAGGCAAAGCGGCTAACCAAGGAAAGAGGCCAGAAGAATGCGATTTTCACTAGTGATCAACAACTCTACAAAGTTGCTGTGGAAGTGAAGTGGGCTTACCCAAATGGGTTTGAGGATGTCATTATACGTCTTGGAGGAATGCACATGATGATGAGCTTTGTTGGTGCAGTTGGCACTCTTATGGAAGGATCTGGACTCGCAGAGGTTATGGAGTCAACATTTGCAGGAGTAAACAAAATGTTGTCTGGTAAGAAATTCCCACAGAATGTCAGAGCGATGAGGTTAGTTGCAGAAGAGCTACTTAGAGGAATCATGAATGATGGCAACGATGTCACTACCATGGAGGAGCTGATAGCGCGACTTGAGCAAGCTGCGAGTGCAAGCAGAACCTCTAAGCTGTGGGTCAACTGCTTTATCAAGCCTGTTTTCATTATGATGTTGTATGTGCGAGCTGAAAGAGAGGGTGACTGGCCTCTGCATTTGGCAGCTGTAAAGCAAATGCTACCACATTTTTTCGCGTCTGCTCATGTTAACTACGCTCGATATGGCCTTTACTATCTACGATCAATGGAAACTTTGGGAGAAGAAGAACTTTCGAAGTTCATGAAAGGAGAGCACGTGATGCACCATGTTCCTGGGCTGTGGAATGGCATTTGGAGCGACATGTTTATCGAGACCACTTTCATGCGCTATGGCCATGGACCCGGGGGGATTATCGGAATAACCCTGAAGCCTGAGACGCTCAAGACGTGGGCCCTTGGTCTGCGCATCTGCTCTCGTTTGGAGCAGGACATCACAGACATAGTTGGAAATGAGCAAGAAAGAATGCAGGAAACACACAAAGAGGAGACAAAGGCAAGAATAGTATCAGATAGTGCGGATCGAGGAAGCGTTCGAGAGAAGTTGACCCTGAGCATTGATCCACTGGATGCCACATCACATCCACCAACCATCGTGAATATTGTGACAGGTCAAGTGTCAGATGGCTCAGTTAACTGCCAAGACTCAGTTGAAATTGGCACTACCCAAATGAAGGAGTTTGAAATGAGCTGGCCAGAGGGGTTCAGAAGTACTATCAAAAAGAAAGTCAAGACTGTCGCAGAAAGCAACAAGAAGTGCATTACAGTTGGATCGAAGAAAGTATTCGACACTTCAGTGATATACAGCAGAGTAATAGGAATACAAGCAAGTTCTAGAGACATCGACATTCAGGATGTACTTAGCCACTATGAGCTGTCTCCGGTGCCAACGTCCATGTTTCACGACTCTGGAACAATGAGGATCTGCAAAGGTAATTCTGACTTGAAAAGCAGTCTCGCAAAGGAAGTATCATCACGACGTAGTGCATCAGAGGTTGGGTCAGTTGTGCTGGATGGCTCGGCTGTCTTGTGGGTTGTGCACTGGCCTGCTAAGGGTACCATCGTTGATTACGTCAACAACTTCAAGGAGTACCTATCGAAGAAACTGCTTGAAGTAGATGTTTTCTTGATCTTTGATCGATATCTCGAGTACAGCACCAAGAGCACCACAAGAGATGGAAGGTCATGTCAGGCCAGCAGGGTGTATCAACTAACAGAGACCACACCTCTTCCCTCACAGAAGGCGGTTCTTACTGTATCTGCCAACAAGAAGCAGCTGATGTCCACCATTTGCCAGAACATAATCAAGGATACCACGTTCCATTGCAAATACACGATGAGTCACAAGCTAGTGATTACAGGAAGCGAAGATACGCCAACAGAAATCCACCAATGCGCTATCATCACAAGGCAGGACATTGCGACATCACATGAAGAAGCCGATAACATCATCGCTCAACAGGCCATCATGTGTGCGAAGACCCAGCCTAGCTGTACTGTGGCTGTGCTTGCTGATGATACAGATGTTTTTATCCTTCTGCTGTACCACTACTTGATGGAGCGCTTGTCTTGTGATATGTTTATGGGCTCGCCCATCCAACAAAGATCCCTAATCGACATCAAGGCCACTGTTCAAGCTCATCGTGCAATCATACCTGGCCTACCAGCAGCACATGCTCTGTCTGGATGCGACACTGTTCCTACATTATTCGGTATTGGTAAAGGGACTGTATTGAAGAATCTTGTTGCTGCTCCAAGCTCGTTGTCAAAGCTGGGATGCTTAGATACACCACTACCTGAGGTCATTCACCAAGCCACAATGTTCATCGGTAGTTGCTACAGTAACAAAGTGAACGAGAAGACCATGTCTGATATACGATACAAGATATGGGCAGCGAAGTTTGGAAACGCGGCATCATCTGCCCCAGAGATCCAATCACTGCCTCCTACCTCGGAAGCCTTTGCGGAAAATGTAAAGAGATCCCATTTACAAACCTACATATGGAAGACCGCATTGGCCTTGGATCCACCTGAAGTTGATCCAACCGAGTATGGCTACACAAGGCACGAGCCATCAAAGTCACTACTACCTACGACAGTACCAGAAGGTGTGTCATTGGCACCATATGAGATCATGGACTTGATCAAGTGCAACTGTGGTGACGATACACCTTGTAGGAACATGAGATGCAGGTGCAGCCGCAACAAGTTACTGTGTACTCTTTTCTGTAGATGCAATGGTGAGAATGATTGCCAGAACGAGCTTACCAAGACCGTAGGCGCACCAAGGGAGGTCGTTGAGTGACTATTTACATGAAATCATGCACTGTTGTTAAGCCGGATTTAAAACAAACTTTAGTATTGTTAATCAAATAGTTAGAATTAGCTTAATCACTGAAAGTAGGAAAAAGACTTCCAAGGACCTTCGGTTAAACTCATTATCAGCGTAAGTGACCTGTGCAGATCTATAGTGAAATAAATATAACGTCATCATCAAAAGTCTCTCTGTTATTCTCAATTAGTGAAGCAAGTGCTCAAGAAACTTTTAATACGGAATTGAAAAAAAAAAACGAGGAAAACCAAAGTAAATCTGATATATTTGTCGCCTATCACCTATGACGTCATCAGTCCCTAACCCCCCCCCCCTCCTTCCCCCTTACTCACTCATAATGTGCACTATGCTAAAAATGTATTCCAAATGCAATATTTATTACATTTTAATGGCAAAAGAGCAAAAAACAAGTCAGAAAGTCTAATATTCTAACCCCATCTATATGTATGACGTCATAAATAGATACCCCACCCCTCCCCCCTGTAAATCAAGATGCCCAACAGATATGAAGTGTCATCACTCGGATTATTTCTAAAGGGCATAATTCTTATCAGAATTTGCAATAAAACATCGTATGGACGCATTTGCAAGGTTCTTGTGGCCTGCTGCCGGACTACTACAACGTGTTAAAAGTAAAGTGAACCAATTCAAATATTTTAAGCATGTGCGCAATAGGCTGTCATACAGGGATAAATAGTGTAACTTCATGACTACAGTGTCATGAGTATGTCAATGATCATTGTCTTTATTGCATTTTTTAGAACAATGCTTGGTTGTGAACAATAAGGTTAAGTTTTTTTTTAAAAAAGTTTGTTAAGTCTTATTTCTTAGTAATTACAGTAAAATAAAAACAAAATAGATAAAAAACAACACTGAAAGCTGAGATTAACGAAATCAACTTAATTAAGTCAACTCTCTGCGCACAGACGTATCCGATTTCCTTGCTCCCCGCGGAAAACAGAGCAAGGAAATCGGATACGTCTGCGTGCAGGCTAGGCATTCTGGTGAATAGAAAATTGGAAAAAGAAAACATTCCTGATATATATAGTTGGTAGCACATTTGTGTGGCATGTCTTATACCTTTTATTTCAGATTTAAACATTTGACATCCTTCTTGGGTGTCACAAAATCACCCAGGAAGGAAAACTTTGTTTTCAGTCGTACATGTACATGACAATATGACTGTATTTACTGGAGAACTACATGGCAGGCGAAAAAATAAAAGCCATGCTGAAGACATACGTAGTTATAAGGAAACTTACAATTTTATTTTTCATTAATAAATAATAATACATTTTTATGTGCGAACTTGCCTTGTGCATTCTATTTCTGATAGAAAGTGTAGTCTTGTCAAGGGAATCATCGCCTGTCTGGAAAAACCAAAGATATGGGTACCAGTTATATAAAAATCTAAAGGTGGCTGGGTGAAGACAAGTCTGAAATAAACTTTTGGAAAATAGTTACCATTAAAATATATATTGGGACACTGTTGTTAGGTGTCATCATGGATAATGTTGAACCTTCCTTAAGGAACCACACAAAATGCAAAGCCAAGGTGATCGCTTACGGGAGGTGGTTGCTTACGGGAGGTGATCGTATACGAGAGGCCACACCACAGGGGGTCTTAACTTTGAATCATTGCACCTGCAGTAATTTTAATTTACACAGCACCTAGCTATCTGGGACGAAACTCAAATTCAAGTTGAATCTATAGTGACATTCAAATATTGTCGAGTGGTCATTTACCATGGGTTAAAAGCAATAGAAAAATTCAAATCACCAGCATTGAAAGTACATGTAGTCCTGGTCACTTACGAGAGGTGATTGCTTATGAAAGGTTCCGACTGTAATGATTTGACTGGAAGAAATTTGGTATTGTGAAAAAGTGGTTACTTAGGAGAGGTACATGTACATGTAGTTGCCTATGCGAGGTGGTCGCCATTGAGGTTCAACTGTAGTGCTATCCATGGTCTTGCAAGTCCCAAGTTAAAACAATTGTAGACCTACCCAAAACTATCCATATACAGCTGTAACGGCACCGACAAAACAACCCAAAGCTATTGAATGAGCTACTGTACATAGCCCTTCTTCAAGGTGCTCTATTGTACAAGGTAAATTACAATGCTTGTGAACCAGTCTTTCACGCATGTCACATCCAAAAATTCCAGCCTGGTATGAGCTCAGCTCGGGTTAAAAATTGAACTCATTCACAAAATCGATACATGCAATCCTAACCATTTTAACGCGACTTCATAAAACTTGCCAAGCAACCCAGCCCTTAAAATTCAGGAATGCAATAAAACATAATTATTGAATATATGAATAGCAAAATATCTTATTTTAAATAATTATTTCTTCACTTAAACATGGACCCGTGCTATAAAAGGGATAGCTCCGCCCCCTTTGTCACACCATCACTGCTTCAACGGCTAATCAAAGATGGCTAACACTGCGAACAACACGGAGGAAGACCGTTGCCCCCAAAAATTGGTCTAATTCTACCTTCACCAGCTCAATCTTGTATAGAATTTATCTTTCACGAAAATAAAACTAATAACATTATTTGAATTTATGTGCCTTTTAGCATGAATATAATATTTTAGCTTGCCAAATTTGAATTTCGTGCCGGTAACGGTTCTCCATTGGCGAGCGGATGCACGTGATGTTGACAGTTCGGTGTCAAGTGTGAAATGACTGGCGGCTTGGCCAGGCCAAGGTTCCTTTTATAGCGCGGGTCCGTGTTTAAGTAAAGAGCAGTATTTAATTGTGTCAAAAGTAAAATTTCCAATTGTTTTTTTTTTTGCATTGCTATACTTTCTGATTGGCAAAAAAATATCATGCCACTTAATTCTGAACCAATCAACCAATAAGACTGACTTGTTTGTGTACATGATTTCCCCCTGTACCTGATGTTGGCTTATTACAGTACATTGTCTACATTGCATTATCACTTGGATTGACTGCCATGCTGTGTTTGGCCATCGTAAATACTTTCATTTATTTTGGTTTTGCACTCAATTGAAAACCGTTTTTTTTTTAATGCTACATGTAGGTAATATTTTATTTATTAAACAAAACTGGAATAAATTGTTACCAAGGAAGCCTTGTTTGAAGGAGCACTGAAAAGAAGAAACAGAAAATTATACAAAATCTACAGTTAGTTAACATGATAGTTAGTCAATTGCCCTTATTAATACCTCAGTTTATCATGGTACGTCTGTTTATTATGCTGTACTCAGTACTACTGTCTTCGAGTCTACATTATAGAATGAAATCATACTTAGATGAAAGACAATTCAAATGAAACCTATAAAGCAGCTGTATGTACATCTACAGCGTTACTTCATGTAACAGTTTTCCCCCCAGTGGTAGATCATCTATGGGAGGCCAGCCCCACCCCTAGGGGGGACTCCCATTTTATTTTTTTAGGGATCAAAATTTGTAGATTCCGCATTGGTACCACTTACATGTAGGATGCTTAAATTGAAAATGACCTCTGTTAGAATTATCCTTTTAGGGTATTGAGCCAAAAAATATGACAACAATAAACTGTTTTTTATTGTAACAGTTGTCTTATTCATGACTCATTGATAAAAGGGTAAAATTGACTTATAGCTCCCCACAAAATTTGTCAGCCAACTGTCTGTAGTGTCGGCCGACAGTTCATTAACAGTTTACCGACAGATACTTTTCAACAGACCACAACTCATACAAATAACCTGGCTTTAATGAAGAAAAGACATTTAATACCGGTTCCACTTGTCTTACCTTGTTAAGTTTGAGCACAAATAACCTGGGTTTATTTATCGAAGAAAAGTACCCAATAAAGGTAGGTTTAGACAGAAGCGGAGTTTTATTTTTTTTGTCAGAAATGATGTTGGGTGCACCACCGCTTACCAATAGATTACCAACAAGTAACCAACAGGTCACCGGCAGTCGGCCAACAAGCGGCCCAATGTCGGCTGAAATTTTTAACTGAAAACTAGCGAAACTGTCAGTAAACAGTCAGCCGACTGTTGGCTGTTTGTTGGCAGACATCTGTTGGCCGTTTGTCGGCTGACTGTTGGTTGTCTATCAGTCACTGTATTCGTCAATAATTATTTTACGGATAAAAGAGTGCACATTCCATTTATACATGTACCTCTTAGGGGTAATAATATATTTGAGCCATGCCCATCAAACAAGGTCCTGTATGGAGTCCCCCCAGGACCCGTGGACCCCATCTTCATTCTGAACCATCTTCACTCTGTGTTCCTTTCTCATCCCCCCCCCCTCCCTTCACATCAACAGCAAATCTGGGTCCACCACTGTTCTTTTTGGTGCTGTTAGCTTACAATGTATTTTCAGCATTTTGAAATTTAACTATTTTTAATAATTTCAGACCACTCACCCCTCTTCAGGCTGTGGTCCAATCATGACTTGCGACATGTACACAGTATATGGCTTTCTAGGTCTACTGTCTTCACTTGTCTTAGAATCGTCATGTACAGATGACTCTGTAGGGGGAGGTGGGGGTGGGGGTGGTGGTGGTGGAGGGGGAGGGGGAGGAGGTAAATTTTGCATGTATGCTGGAAGTGTTGCATGGGCTGATGGCACCCGAGGTAAGTCCCAAGGGGGTGGAGGTGGAAGGTATTGGAATGGATAAAAATGCTGTGGGGGTGGTGGTAGGTTTGGGTAATCATAAGGGGACCTTGAATGCAGTGTGTATTCATTGGAATTTGCATGGTATAATGAGCCTGAATTTGTTTCCGTATTGTGGGTTGATTGTACATGTAGTCTTTGGTTGTCACAAGATGGTTCAGAAATGGTTTTGTTTTCTTCTGTGGGTGTCGTGAGTGAAGGCTTCACAGTAGGACAGTCTTTGGTCAAAGATTTCTTCTGTTGTTCCCCAAAAAGCTCTGCAAACAGGTGCAAATGTATACTAATGAATGATTTTTATTTTTATAGTCTTTATTCCACAGCAAGGAGGTAACAAGGTACATAATTGACTACCATAAACTACTGCTAATAAGCCCCCCTGGTTATAGGCCCATCTACCGGTAAACAACAAAAAAAAATACATCTGACTATAAGCCCCCCCCCCCCCTCCTCCCTGGATATAACCCCCCCCCCCCCCCCCCCCCCGGATATAAGCCCCCCTCTAGTTTTCCTTGTTTTATTGCTATTAAGCACTCTCACAGAACTCTGTACCATTTCAAACAGAAAATTAGGAAAAAATTATTGCGGAACAACAAGTTTATTACTACCTTAATTTTTATTATCTATTTAAACTATAACTATCTTTATATAACTATAACTTAATCTTGTACATGTATCTATATTATGACGTCTTAAAGCTTAATTTAAAAATAGTAAATGAAAAACGTATTTCGATCAACACTGCTGTAGCTCGTTTCGAAAGTTTTTTTATTCTAGTTATAAGCACCCTCAGATTCACAGCTGTAACACTTCATACAGTGGTGTACATGTAATTACAGGTGTTACAGCTGCTTACGGGTTCAACTGAGAACAGTCTGTTACCCCTTTAACAAACAATAAGGTGGTGAAATTACCACAAGAACCCTAAAAAATGGGTAATCAAAAACTTATAAATCACAAGTAGACGTGGTGGTTTTTCATGTTGAATACTCACCTCTTGTCTTCTTTGCAATGACTTTTCTTCTTTCCTGAAGTTTCTCTCTTGTATCATCAACTGTTTCAAACTCTGGAGCGTAACAAACATGTAAAATGCCTCCAAAAAATGACCTGTTGTCCAACTTCTTCTTAGCAACTCTAAAAGGAATCATACAAGCATTTAAGTTTTAGCTCAAGGTGAATCATACAGAAAAATAAAACAACAACCAAACAAGAAAACTGCCTAAAAAACTCAAACGTACAATGTAACACTTCATCTCTTACATTGTACGCTCACAATCACTACTGACAGTAACAAATAAGGCATAAAGGGGAGGAAGCGAAGGGGTCAAGAGAATGGAGAACACATTTTCCTTTCACTGGTTTTGCCCATCCCATCCCCCTCCCCTCCACATGGCTAAAAATTATCTCTGTGTTGCATTATTTATTAAAGAGCTTATTATGTTGTAAATATAATACAATCATAATTTTTTATATGTTTCAAGTATTAGTCTACTTGAAACTACTTAAAACATTTTAACCATTATAATAGTACAACATACATATAAAGTAATTATACAGAAGGAAGTGTTTGACCACACCTACACCAAAAACCAAGAAGAGAGCTGAAATCACAACTGTACAGTGTATAGCTTATCAAAGTGGATGGCGGTGCAGCCCCGTCAAAATGTGCTGGCAGCTGGTGATTTCTCCACCAGCAGTAAATTACACTGTATCTGCCACCTACTTTAATACAGTGAACTTTAATTACTAATAACAAGAATGCATGCCTGGGAACATATCTCTCATGCCCTTGCTGCCTATACATGTACTACTGCATATGTACCCCTGTACTATTGCAAAATGTTTTAACAGGGCTGGGGATGAATCATGAAGTGTTTGATAAATTAATCACATTCTAAAAAATAACTTGCTTTGTACATGTACAGGAAAAAATTAAGAACCTGAACCATGGTGTTTCCTAAAGAACTTCAGAAAATTTCAACTGTAAAAAGGTTTTCTATTACATGTATTAACCATATAATTTTATTGTTTTTCATTGCTACAACAAAAAATCATGTGATACCGACATTCAGCTTTGTTAACAAGTTACATCCTCAGAATTGAGTCCCAAAAAATTAATATCATACCTGTACATGTACAACATACCTAGCAGAATTTATCCTTTGAAACTTAATCCAGTAAACCTCAGTGAAAGGCTCAGCAGGATAATTGTCAAGGATACGATATCTGTTTGAATAAGACATATAAGTGCAATGATACAATGTATGCGATAATTATATGACACACCTGTACTTCAGATCCGACTGCTTCAAAATAAGACATTAAAATAATGCACAGTCATGTAAACTAATGAGACATGAAATGCTATTACATGTACTTCCAGTAGAACTTACTACATGTACTTCTGGATGCATGGAATAATTACTGTATGTGCGAACTTCATCAAGTGTTTGTCTAAACAGTTTGTTGAACATGCATGTACATGTATATACATAGAATACCTGAAAGGCTGAGGGCATTACTGCACTATGTCAAATTACACATTTTTTCATGTACATGTAAGGTCTATGAATTGTGTTTTTGAGCCAGTTGGAAAGCACTTTATAATTTAATTTTGACACTCGGTATCATTTGTACACAATTACAGGGGCGGATCCAGGATTTTGAAATGGGGGGTGAAATTCACCTCAAAAAAGATATCAGAGAAATAAAATTTTATTTATTTGAGAAATACTTTAGAAAAAAGAAAGAAAGGGTCTCAGAAAAGGGGGTGAAAATTCACCCATTTCACCCCCCCTGGATCCGCCCCTGAATTATTAGTTACTGCTGGTCATGTAAGCACCATAGAAAGCCCCCCATGAAGAGATGTGATCCATTGGGGCAGACAGAAAATTAATATAGGACTAGAGATTCCAACCTTTTGTTGTGAGGGCAACTCATTTGTATAATTGAAAGACCATAGCTTAGTCTGTTGTACATCATTTTCTCTCCACCATTGGTGTGTCATGTCTTCTTGTGGGAGACTATTTAATTTTCACACTTGCTTGCATGATCACATGCTCAACAACATGTTCATGTACCCCTCAGTCTGACACTGTTTTTATTCCTTTAATCTCAATATAAAAATATAAATTAGCCTTTGTTGTCCCCATACATTTATTTAAGCAGTAACGAGGAGAGGTTGTTAAAAAATCAAGATAATTACTTTTGAGTGTTCATAAATTTCCCTGATTCTCATAACCTTTCTAATAATATTATTGATGAAGGAGAAATTTGATGCTGATCACTATTTCATTAAATTATCAGGGTTTTGTAGTTCAATTGAACAACAATGTGCAGATACATGTACAGTGTATGGCTGTGATGAGGAGGCACATCATGGTCTACAATCATGTAGTGTTGGTGGTTCGAGCTTTGATCTCTGACATTGTGTTGTTTCCTTATTAAGGAAACTTTTCCCCACTGAGCACACTATGTCTATACTAGTTGTTATTGAACTAGCATGAGGTCTGCATTGGAAAAATATTGGTTGTCAATTCTTTTTTTTTTTTTGCAAGTATTTCCCAATACTGTATATGGACCGAACAAGCTAGTTCAATAAAGTTTTTATATAAATTATTGTCATGGATCTGATCTTTTAAAATGTTGCTATTAAATCGATGCATCTGTTCTCGGCAAACGCGTGCACCAAAGTTAAGCATAAAATGATACATTTTTCAGGACACTTGTGTAACAGTTTAACCGAAATTACATGTATCTGCCAAACATGAAAAAAAAAATTGTTTCTACTTAACAAAAAAGTTTTTCTTTGTTTATTGTTTCATAAAAATTAATGGATTTTGCGAAATTACTTCGCGAGCGGTCCATCTTAGCAGTCCGTAAGCAAAAATTCGGACCACTAATTAAGGGAACCAATCAGAATGCTCCTTTTCATCACGGACCAGTTCAGCCATAAAATAAATACACACATATATGTTGTGGTTCAAATTTTTCTTTGGTTTAAAAATTTTCAAACCAGTTTAGTTTTTATTTTCCTTTGTCTCAGATTCATTATCATATTCTGAGACAAAGGAAAACAAAAATCAAACTGGTTTGAAAATTTTTAAACAAAAGAAAAAATTGAACCACAACATATACAATATACAAAATGTCTTCAATCTGAACCTTTTCACAACTTACTCCTCAATTGCTCCATATAGTGCAAAACACTCCAGTAATTCTTTTACAGCACCCACAGCAGGCACACCTTGAACCAGAACGTACTTAGATTCCAAATTTATTGTATAAACCTTGAAAACATATACAAGTAAGAGTCTTTAATACATGAAACTTCTTTAATTCAGATGCATTCACCTACTGTAATAACACTTAACATCATTATTCCTTTCTTTTATAAATTTTTATCAAATGAATGAGTAGTTTATTCATAAAAGATTTTCCTGTTACTACAGTACCACTTAGAGATAAGCGAATCACACACACGTAAACCATGCACACGTTTAACGCGTATATGCAATTTTCCATATGCGTCTAAATGCGCGCATGTTGTGCGTGCATTTTTATTTTGTAATTCATTACCATAAATTTGCTTTGTTTGGTATTGTTGTGCTAAAGGAAAGAAATCTCTCCGTGAAAAAGCAACAGCCGACAAGCACGAGATTTGCATATAATTTATGAAAAGAACAGTGAACACTATTATATTTTGAATCTTGCTCGATTCTCAAATACCGGAGATATATAATGTCTTGAATCTGTCAAATATTTTAATTTTAGTATCTGTCTTCATTTTATACCCAGTCTGCAGTCTGCATTTTATAGGGTCATGGCTCATGTACGACGACCTGACTGATGTCATAACACCTAATACAATATAACCTGATACAATACAATACAACCTAACACTACCCAACACATTACATCACAATACAGTTGTCGCACATGAGCCATGACCCATTTTATACCTTAACCTAGTCTGCATTTTACAATACCCAGCTGCAGTCTGTCCAGTGCTGCATTTTGTACTGACCAATGAAAACATCCAGGATTCTTGGAACATTTTAGCTTCCTTGTCCTGGGGGTTCTTTAATTAGCCCTTCTAGAATGAGGTTGACTCTATTCTCTATTTTCGAATTGCCCATAATACACTTTGTTTGCCCCCCAAATTTCGCACAAACTATTGTTTTGAAATGCTCTTGGGAATATGCAGTCCTCCCAAGAGCATTTACAAACAGTAGTTTATGCAAAATTTTGGGGGCAAACAAAGTGTATTATGGGCAATTCGAAAAAAGAGAATAGATGATTTTTAAAAGCATGTGTATCATGATCAGTCAAATCCAAGTGCACAAAAAGGTCAAATGACAAATGGCCAGGGGTAATTGCCAGAGGGGATGGTTTCTCTTGGATTTGACTGACACACCATAGCTTTAAAAAATATGGACGTTTCGGTAGCGTACTGCTGCCTTCTTCAGCGAATAAAACTGTAAATGGCGTCCTTGATGATGTATATAAGACTTCTTAAATGAAATAACCGTATTGTGATGAATGAAGTAAACAATAAAAGAAATAAAGTACACAAGCAAGGGTGAATAAATTAATGACAAAGTAGAAATAATAAATTAAATATTCTAAAAATTCTTGAGGTTTTTATAAAAATGTTAGGAAAAGAAATGACTGTTCATTAATAGAATCGGCGTCACGAACGGCCTACATGTAGCTAGAATTTACATGTACAGAACGCAATACCAACTAAATCAAATGAAGTATGGTAAATATGGAAAAACAAACCTTAACTGCTCTCTCCCATTGAGCTTCTCGATATTTCGGTCGATTATAGCTTAACGATGCTTGCTTGTGATGCTTCTTTACGGAGGAAACTTCTGCATTCTGTTTAGGAGACTTGCTCTCTTCGTCCGCCATGTTGGCACACAATGTGACGATTACGTGACGTAAACTTTCAACAAAAGTTTTCCCGCTGCAAAGATCGCGGATAAGAAAACTGCGCGACAAACGTGGACGGAAAGATAATATATTTATATTGATTCCTTTTAAAATATATTTAAGTTATTATTTTAGATTTTGCTATCTTTTTAAAATGACCGCAAAGAAGAAGAAGCAGGCTTCCAGCCAGCAAGCTCATAAGTCAAGCAATGGATCCAATTCCCAGCCAAAATCAACGGGGCGAATCAAGTTTTTAAAAGCAAAACACAAAGAAGATAGCGGGAAAATTGATTCTTCATCTGCACTCATCCCATTTTCGAAATATGGCGTTGGATATGCTGCGATTGTACTTATAATCGGTTTGTGGATTATTCTGTTAATTATACGCTAGATCATTGGTTTAGCACTAAATTTATTGGCTATTAAACATCATTTGAGCTACATGTATAGAGTACATGTATTTACACTGTACGTTATTAAAAATAAAAGCTTTCTTTTTGTTTTGTATCCAACAGCTGCCAGTTTCGGAATTTTTCAAAGGTAAGCTACCAAACGTTAGCCTTAAATTTAAAAAGAAACGAATCTGCTAAATAATATTAATAAGCTAAGACCGAATAATAACTGCGGGTTTTAAAGAATTGGAAAATTTATACAATGTACTTTTGCAGAATATAATTTGATCAAAGAGCTGACCAGTTGTTTAATTTATCTTTATCAATGAATGTGTTTTGTCTTCAGCTACCACGTGTCCAGAATGTTTGAGAACGAGCGATTTTTCTCACACTTGTCTGCCTTAGAGAGGGAATTGTCTTTTAGAACTGAAATGGTAAGCTGTTTTTTCCCTAATTAAATTCATAAAAATACTATAATAAGTGAAAGTCTTATTGTTTGGTATAACGTTCACGTGTCAACAGTTAACAGGAAACAGTTGAGAGTAATTTGTTCAGCTGAAAGCAGATGCAATTATGATTGTTGTTTCTGCAACTGGTTCCATTTGTTCGAAATAACAATAAAGAAACTATTACACCTGTAAAGATGATTTTGTTTAAGAACTATTCTAATAATAATTTATAAAATAGTATATATTTTTTAGTTACATGCACTCCATAATTAGTAAAATAAATGTATATTTATTATTTTTTCTACCATGTAATTGTAATTAACATATTTTTTTCTCTATAAACAGTTCTTGGCTTAATTAAGTCCCAAATTTATATGAAAGATGATGGTTTTAATTTTATTTTAAATCATTATTGGATATCTCTATAATTTTTACTTATACAAAATGTATAGAGCAGGTTTCATGTGAGTGTCGTAAGTCAGTTATGCTAATTTCCCTTCATATTGGGGCCTAACTAAGACAGCTGGTAGAAGACATACATGTAATAACAGTAGATTTATTTTGAAAATTCTCACAACATTTAAATTTAAGGTAAAATTTCTAATATTTTTTTATGTTAGATAGTTGTAATTTATAATATTTTTTCACATCTAATTTTTGCCAATACATGCATTGTAGTTTATAAGTGCAGTTGAAGCTCCCATAAGTGACCACCCTCAGAATTTGAAAAAGATGGTCGCAACTAGAACTGGTGGCTTGAGAGAATTCATTTCAGATGGTAGGCAACCACTCCCTAAAAAGGTAGAAGTTGGTCGCCTACAAGAGCTTGCATCATGTCAAAGGGAGCATTTAATTACAGAGTTTGACTGAGATTAAAAACAGGGCTACCCAGAGGTGGTGATCACTGAGGGGAGCTGGTTGTTTACAAGAGTGGTCACAAGGGAAGCTACTGTGGACTGTAACATAATTATGATGAGCTGCTAGTGTCCCGGGGGGGGGGGGGGGGAACTCCCCTATAAAAATGACGGGGGTGCTCGTCGGAAATTTTCGAAAAACACCCTAAAAGGTACCAGAATCTTGTTTGATGGGCATGGCTCAAAATAATTTTTACCCCTAAGAGGTACCAATTCAAAAACAACACATGTCATATTCTGTCGTATTTTTTGGCTCATACCCTAAAAGGTACCGCAATAACTCTAACAGTAGTTATTTCAGATTTTAGTACCCTAAGCGGTACCAATCAACAAATTTGGACCCCTAAAACGTACGACAAGCACCCCCATCATTTTTATATGGGAGTCCCCCCCCCCGGGTTAGTGTTGTAAACCATTCTCACTGCCAAAACAGCCACTAACTGCCCACGCGGAATTAAGATATGGGAGCCCAAAATTTAGCTTAGGCAGAGGGTAGCAAGACAGTGAGAAAGGGAAGCAAACGTTGCCGAAGGGGAGGCGGGAGGGTAAAATATCCTACACTGCGAAACAGACCGCGTAACGTGGCGAATGAGGCAGAAAGAACAGAATAAATTACTTAAATAGGCAAGCGAGATCCCTGGGGGGCTACCGGGTAATTAGTTCTATTCACAGAAGGCGTCTGGAGTCGGAGAAAATTCTGCGTGGGCCAGCATCGCGGGAATTTTAGCAGTGAGAATAGTAAACCATTCTCACTGCCAAAACAGCCACTAACTGCCCACGCGGAATTAAGATATGGGAGTCTAAAATTTAGCAAAGACCTTCAGTCGAAAAACAGCAGACGAAACACCACAGAAAAGTCCATACAAGCGACTTTAATGAACACCCCTCCAAAACTCAGAAACACCCAAGCAAGGGAGTCAAAGAAAATCCGTAATCATAACTAAATCCTGGGGAAGGGTACACATTACAGGAGGGTAGTGGTCCGGCCCAGCTAACGGGATTTCTCTACCAATCGCACTATTGCATAGGTCGAGGATGGGCTTTAACCCGCTAAGAGCCAAAGTAAACGGGGCAGGGGAACAAACCTGAGGTAAAAACAAAGAAAAAACTGGCAAAAGGAAAAGAGGGGGGAACCCCAAACCGGGAGGGAAAATTACCCCCCAGCCAAGCCGGACCAGGAACCCATCCTAAGACAGGTTATAGGGCGTGATTAAGATTACCCTTCCGGTCGCGGCAAGGAGGAGGGTGAGGGGACGGAGGTAGCACCCAGGGATGGGAAACGTGGACCCGGGGTATATAAAGGTAAGCAAAACACAAGAGCAAACTTTCTCGCTCGACGCACGAGCAAGCTTCCCTCGCTCGACACACGAGCAAAATTTTTCCGCTCGACCCACGAGCCAACTTGTCTTGCTCGACACACGAGCAAACTCTTCTCACTCGACACACGAGCAAACTTTTCTTGCTCGACAGACGAGCAAACTCTTATCGCTCGACACACGAGCAAACTTTTCCAGCTCGACACACGAGCAAACTTTTCCCGCTCGACACACGAGCAAACTTTTCTCCCTCGACTCACGAGCAAACTGTTCTCGCTTGACACACGAGCAAACTTTTACAGCTCGACACACGAGCAAACTTTTACAGCTCGACACACGAGCAAACTTTTACAGCTCGACACACGAGCAAACTTTCCTCGCTCGACACACGAGCAAACTTTCCTCGCTCGACACACGAGCAAACTCTCGCTCGACACACGAGCAAACTTTCCCCACACTAGACACGAACAAACGTAAACGTAGGCGTACGAGTAACCGTTATGATCGACTCACGAGGAGCTATAACACTCGACAGGCGAGCGAACCAGTGCTAAACACACGAGGAGCTAAAACGCTCGGCATCCGAGCAAACTTAAGCACTCGACACACGAGCAGTAAACACGCACGACACACGCAGAAATCCTAAAACGCAACAGCTGGGTAGCCGTTATACCCAAACGCACGAGAAAACGCGCACGTTAGAAACACGAGCAACTATGAAGTGCGACACACGAGCAACCTACGCTCGACACATGAACAAAAAACTTACATAATACGCATGGCAAACTACGCTATGAACACAAGAGCGGCTAAAACACCAAGCACGTGGGCAGCTAACATAAAGGCCAACTACAACACGAGAGCTGAGCGCATGAGATTAAAAACAAAAATAGGAAAAGGCAAAGGCAAAGAAGCAGCCAGACTGCGCGTGAGGCCGGTAATGGTAAAAGTTAACAACAAAGCGACAAAATAGTAAGACCGACACGTGAGAAAAACCGAAGAACAGGGAGCGGCAAGACAAAGTGGAAGCGAACACTAGCCGGGAAGGAAAAAAGGTCCTAATAGGCTTACAAAAAGGCAAAGAAAGAGCGGACCAAAAATACCTCATGAACCTGTCCGTAAGCGTGTTCGGGACCTTGCGAAACAGGGATTTCGAGAGCTACTGCTGGAAGAGGCCGTGGTGGAGGAAATGCTCGCCTTGTAGAACGGCCAAGGCCGCGGGCCAGGTTCGACTGGGGCAGCCATGGAGAAGGAGAAAAGGCTTCAGCGACGTAGGAAATAGCACTAAAATATCCTACACTGCGAAACAGACCGCGTAACTTGGCGAAAGAGGCAGAAAGAACAGAATAAATTACTTAAATAGGCAAGCGAGATCCCTGGGGGGCTACCGGGTAATTAGTTCTATTCACAGAAGGTGTCTGGAGTCGGAGAAAATTCCGCGCAGGCCAGCATCGCGGGAATTTTAGCAGTGAGAATAGGGTTATATTTGTATAGAGGATTTCAGAGAGGGACTGGGTAAGAACAGGACATTGATTAGTGAATAAGCCCCACTATAAATTAAAGATTTTATTGTATGCTTATTTTCCATTTTTTTTTTTCATTTCACAACAGGGTCTTTACTACTCATACTATAAAACTATTGTGGAGGCGCCCACATTTTTTGAAGGTGTTAATGCTGTTATGAACTGCAATGTAACAGAATATCCAGATACCATAAACACCCTTAAAAGATTTAACTTATATCCTGAGGTAAGTTCTCAATCACAATCATAACTGTACTGTAAAAAATAATAAAGATAGTTATCAGTTTTTTCCTGCCATTTTGAAAATTTTTAATATAGAATTAAACATCCTCCTTGACAAAATACTGAGCCGTAGTCAGATGTTTGTTCTGTAGGTTGCAGCCTTTGTAGTTTGAGCCTGTATCTCTTCATATTGTTATAGTTTAACTTTGACAATACACTTTGCTCCTCTTTAGTTTGTTTTTGTCCACCCGGTGGGGGGCGAGGGGGGGGGGGGGGGGGGGGGTACTCCCCCAAAATACCTATACGGGTATGGGCTGCCCAACAGGGTCGTGACTTTGGGACTCCTGATCTAGAATAGGGTATCCATTTTAGAGACATTTCCTAGAACAGGGTATAATATTTCGAACGCACGAAAGCTTCAAATTATAAGCAGCCAAATTCTTTCTAAAACGGGGTTCAAATTTGGAGACCCAGGTGGCACATACCCACCCAAAACATACTCGTGTACCCCCCTGGGATACACCATTGGGACCAGCTTTATCTGTCCACCCAATTAGGGAGATGTCCATCTTATAGGGAGTTTAGTAACAGATGAACAAGTGAAAAACGGCCAGAACTAGCCAATGATAATAATATTGATGTCCGTTTTAGAGAGGCATATGCCTTACAGGGGTGTCCATCTGAATAGAGTTGCCCTTGTCCATACATATTGTCCAGGACATGCAGAATTTTATTAATGTGGTGGAAAAAGAAGTTGAGCCATTTTCAGCATGGTGTTCTGACTGATTGCCTTTACCTTAATTAGTTTACATGCATCTTTATGCAAAATAAGAGTATTAGGATCAGTTGACAAATGAATATTCATGTAACAGTATATTAAAAAATGCGTACATACATGTATCTGAAATGTTCATTGTGTTGTAAGCTATCAGATTTCAATTGACCCATTAATCCCAAATATCAAAAATACAAATTCTTGTTTCTTGTTCCTATACATTTCTTATATAGCAGTTGTAGGGGGGGGGGGGGGGGGGTTAAAATACAAAGAGAATTCATCTTGAGTGATCATGTCCTTAATTCTCATGACCTCTTTGATTGATTAAGCATTGACATGAGAAGGAGAAATTTGATGCTGATCAAGACAGATCTGTGACAAACGAAAGTCCTCAATAGCCCAATTTCAATACATTAAAATTCAACTTGAAACAAAAGACATCACTATGAAGCTTAGGGAAAAGATAGCAGGGATTTGTATGGTTTATTCCCCTAAGCCTCGTAGTGATGTCTTTTGTTTCAAGTTGAATTTTAATATATCCATATTGGGCTATTAATACAATATATGCAGCTTCTTACCATTATATGATCTCACATGTCATTGGTTAAAATATAAATCAACATCACAGATGTACAATCATGTACAAAATACTTTTTTGCCACAATGAAATCGTAGTCTTTAAAATTTGAATTAATTATTATGACAGTACAATTTATTATTTATCATAAAATTTGAGAATGTCTATTAAATGAAATTATTACATTATAACTATAAATTTATAAATATATAATAAATAAATAAACTTTTCACACTTAACAGTCATGTGACTGACAATCATGTGGCCCTTGAATTCCAGATAGAATTCCACTGGGCCACAGTGGTGGGTCAGCCTCTCACCACTACGCCATCCTTGCCGCCCCCCCCCCCCCCCCAACCCTAACCCTAACCCTCCCCCTTCCCCCCTTCCCCCCTTCCCCCTCCTCCCGGCTAACAAATTGCTGGAAAATTCACTTCTAGTAGTGTAAGAGGATTTTGTGTTAACGTACAAGCACACTAAGTCTAGCACTGCATGACTATATAGTAAGTTACCTAGTACAAAAATTATTTAGTAGCTAATAAATCTGTTCTTGAAGGTTGTCTTAGGATTTTCTTTTCGTGTCTATGATTGGTTAACTACAAGCATGAACATTCACACCAAGACTTGCTACACTGTTAACCGGGGCTATAACTTACCCCCAGTACAAAGCTGTGAAGGTTAGTGGTACACTTGACATCAAGTTAAAGGCCCAGCATCACCCATTCGGCTTTGCGGTCGTTTGTTTTTGTTTTCAAATGACAAGCTCGCTCGAGATTGGCTCTTTTGGGAATTTTTGACTGTGTTAAATTTAATTGTCGAGACTTTGGGCGCGCAATGCATTTTGGGTGATACTGGGCCTTTGCATACTAGAAAGTTTACATTATCCACTGATGCCACAATCAATCCTTACAGACCCCTCCATAAAAAATTAATGATAATAAGGACATGCCATGTACACCTATTATTATGCACAGTTCACTGACTAATGGCCAGTGGAAGATTTAACCAAAATTCATATAAAATCCTCCTCTATAATACATTGTACATTGTACAGACACCTCAATAATTTATGGAATGATGTACAGTTGTGTCTCTCTCTTGGATTCTATATATTTATTACATTGTAAATTGAAATTTGTCAGACATAGTACATGGCTGTACTTTGCATTGCTTTGTAAATGAAATGTCTTTTACATGTAAATAATCCAGTTGTTAAAATTGTGTGCTTAGTGGCAATTTTAAATTTAAGTTTTAGTAAATTAAAATAAAAGAGTATCAAGAATGCATGTACTTACAGTACATGTACATGTATAGTCTAATGTGCTACAATTTTAAAGGAATGTACACAAGCTTATTGTTTATAAGTGACTTTCTAAAAGTCATGTGATTTATTTTCCCAGATTAAAGTTTTGAAATTGTTCATTTATTTATTATAATGATTCTGATATTTTCTATTTATTTATATTATGCCATAATGGTTTATTTCAGGTATGGGGGAGCTATCATTTTTCTATGTTTATGCTATCTTTTATCTCAATGGACTCATGATGTCTATGTTCTTCTTGCTCTGCTTTTATCTCAGGTAAGAAATATACATGATGAACATGTACATGTAGATGTTGTGGTTCAATTTTTTCTTTGGTTTAAAAATTTTAAAACCAGTTTGATTTTTGTTTTCCTTTGTCTCAGAATATGATAATGAACATGAGACAAAGGAAAATAAAAACTAAACTGGTTTGAAAATTTTTAAACCAAAGAAAAATTTGAACCACAACATAGATATACTTTTCACATACATCCATTGGTTTATTTGTTTCAGATGGTTAGCCACCCCTGGAACCCCCTAGCTACGTCCCTGGTCTGTCTGTCTGTCTGTCTGCCTGTCTGACTGTCTCTCAGTCAGTCAACAGTTAATTTTGTTGATGTTCAGTGTTGTTTATCACGCTGTTATTACCTAATCTGATAATTTTTTATAATGATATAAAAAACACTAGTTTATTGTTCTTCATTTTCAGTGGCAGTATTCTTGGTGGACTTATCGGTACTCTATCTTACTTCTACAATCATGGAGAGGTAAGATTAGTCAAAAATTAATGTATTCCTAATCAATTTTATTTTATTTGTTTCAAACTACTGTACATGTAAGGGAATAATGAGATTTCTTAATATACAAGTCATTTTAACACTTCAAGCCATTGTCGTACAGTAGGCAATCTAACTACAGCTTATTTTGTTTTAGTTGTCTTAAATCGTTTAGACTCGGTAAAAAAAAAACAACAACAAGAATATGATTAATATTCACAAGAACTTCATCAAGACTGCCACTAGTTTTTAACCTGTGAATTTATAAGCGCATGCATAATGAAATTCACTTACTCACTCCTTCCATCAGCTGTAAACTTAGTGATGTAATGCTTTGTTACGAATGCGTTTCGTAACAAGAACAGCGTGAATCCAGCAATAACAATTATAACTAATTTGTTGTAAACGAATATAAACAACAATATTCTTAAAGATGTTTCGCATTTGGAGTCTTTAATGCAACATTAAAATCAATCTAAAAGGATCTTTCAACCGAAACATGTTTTAATGCATATCTACAGTGTACCTTGAAGTAATTAAATTTAGTCTTATTGAAGTCAGTGATCATGATGGCCGGGTGGTTTAGCGCGGGGAATGACAGTAGGAAGGCCCGAGGTTCAAGTCTCGCTCAGGACCTTTTTCTTCATCTTTCTCTTAATTTTCTTCTTTCTTCTTCGGACTGGACAGTGATATACTGTATTTTTCTTTTTGCGTTTCTCAAAAATCCTTACATTTAATTTTAATATTGAACCGTGTCAGTGGGAAAACATATAACAAGCTTACCGCATTACGTGTTAGCATTTCTTATTCACGGGTTGGCTCTCAGGAGCCTTTGATTGAAGTAGCCGGGAAATGAAAAAAGTATAGATATAAAAAAAAAGTAAACAGTAGAACTTTTAGTAGCATTGCCGTATTTGTCTATGAAAGTAGTTGGGGCTCAGAACTGTAGAAGCCCGTGGAAAAATCCACGGCTCTTATTAACAGCCCTGCTTCATGCACAGTATAAATTATCATGTACAATGCACTAGTTTATTAGGTTAACCTTTAAAATTTTCTTACATTTATCCCAATAAATCTTATAAACTTTAGCACATGCATTCCTTTCTATGCACAGAGCACCAGAGTTATGTGGACTCCACCACTGAGAGAAAGCTTTTCATATCCATTTCTTGTGTTCCAACTTCTGGCTGTGACCCTAACAATTAAGTATGTAAACCCACAATAATATTAGTTTATTAAAGGGAGGGTTTCACGATTTGGCGCATGTGCAAGATATGACGTAACACGTTTAATTTCATTGTTTAGACCAATCGGTAGTGAGTAGATAACTCCGGCGGGAAATTTGCCCGTGAAAATGTCGCGGTCAGACAGCTGAATGAATGGATGATTATACATACCCATGTGGGCCATGAAAGCCACCAGAGCGTAGAATAAATCCTTCAGGTCAAAGGTTTTATTCAGTGTTGACTTCGTCGGTGTTATTCGTTGAAATTTACTGTAAGTTTTGGTCATCCTTCGCTTTGTTTGGACTAACTGTAGTATATAAAATGAGTAAGAAAGCAAATAAAGCATTTTAATCTGTGCACATGTGCCGAACCGTGAAACCATCCCTTTAAAATATAGTAATGATAATAAAATTAATAATTACACTTAATTATTATTTAACCCATTGACACCTGAACCGCCCGTAACCGCCCGTACAAGACTCCACTGCTTTAAAAAGTTGTAACTTTCTCAATCGTGCGAACATTGCCTTAACTAGCAGTTGTGAGCATTGACTAGAAAGTCTTTCAAATTGAGATACCCAATAAACACAAAAAAGTCAGCGATTTTTGCAGAATATCAGCGTTTGAATTTGGACAATAACAAAAATTACCGTTTTTAACGTCATAGAAAAAAAAACAAAAATCACGTTTTTGCCTTATTAGTTTTTTTTTTATTCAAATCATCGTGGCAAACCCAAAAGTCAACATTTACAGCAAAATTCAGTCCTAGTCCTAGCTTAGCAGTGAATTTTTTTGCTCTTATTCGTTGCTCGGGCCTAGCTACAGCTTCTTATACTAGTGCATACTCACCTTGCCTCGATTTTCAACATCACCACCGCACTGCATGCTGGGAAAAAGCCAAAAATTTTGACAGCGTTCCATTCTTTCCCCACACATTTCATATTTATACTAAGTCCACAGCCACTCCGACCCACCGCCGAAATTTCGCGCTTGTTGTATTCTCCTGTGGTCGCAACTTCCAAAATATGCCGCGGTAGGTCGAGAAATTCATCCAGAGTCGAGTCCCAAAGCCACTTCGTTTCCAGGCGGCTATTTTTCCAGTTCAACGAGCAACGAGCCAAATTCGTAAACGAAGTACAACACCTAACTCGCTTCATTGAGAAGTGGACTCAGAACTACCTCCAAGCTTAATGATGCTTACCAGGCAGCTACTAAAGATGAAAAATGGCTGTGAACTTACCAAAAATCGTAGATAATTCATATTGGACCCTTTATTGCAAATCAACCAAGCAAAATGAGATCGTCACAATGACGTTTCCAGTAAACTCGAGCCTTCAGTGTTTTAGAACAGCAGCACTTTCAATGGTAACTCCAAATATGAAGTCACGAAATCCTATGGGGCGTGTGTATGCAGAAAATCACTCAAAAACGTAAAAATCCTCAGGTGTGAATGGGTTAATTATTTATTTTATTAATTATTTATTGTATAATTATTAAAGTTTTATTTGGCAATTTTGTTTCCAGGTTTTTCTCATACAAACACTGTATTTTATGATCTGTTTGCCCCGTTTTCAAAATGTCACATTCTGTTCGGAAATGTCTAATACATGCATGTACAGCACTGTAGCTGGTACTCAGGGCATTCATTGTGTTAATTTTGCTATTGAATTCACTGTCATCATCATTTTCTGTACAAGAGGTGGGGAAATAATATACAGTGTAAGGCAGGATTCATTTATCAATCAATTAATCACTCAATATTATTATTGTCAATCAGTCAACTATATGCATAATTAGTTCAATTATAAAAGTGAATTTTCTGTAAGAAAAATACCATTAATTATTTTTCAACAATTATGTAATTGATAAATTATACCAACAGCTTAACCCTTGGAATGTTTCTTCTTAGATCCCCTAAGGCTGATTGGCGACACCTAATATTAGTTGCCATAACAACAAGCTTATTTATGATTCCTTGGCAGGTATGAAAAAAAGAACTATCTTGTCTTGCATTGTCTGTGACATCTTGTTCCTGTTTAGAAATTCTATTTTTATTATTTCATTTTTTTTGTCAAAATATTATTATTAAAATAAAATACACAGTTAGTCACATCTGAATAATGAATTATGTTTCTTATTATTTTTTCTTTAATTTTCAGTTTGCCCAGTTTGCATTACTGACACAGGTATTTGTATTTTTGTACATGTACTATTGTTACACCCTCCTCAAAAACACACTCCCAGTCACTGAAAGATAAAAAAAAATCCCTAGATTGGGTCTATGAGGTGGGAGTGTTTATTTATTTGATGACAATTTAAGTGTACCTGACTTGTCTTTTAGTCATTGATTCTTGAATTAATAAATACTGTAACACTATATTTTTCCTTCCTCTGGCATTTATTTGAAGAATAGTTCAGCTGTATATTGTATTGGAAACACCTCACTTTTGCACTGATGGAAATTACAATACTATAAAAATTAATGGTTAACTAACTGAAACTTTAGTGTGTGACTGTTTTAACTAACAGTAAGCAATATTTTGTTGTAGACATGTGCTTTATTTGGATTGTACTTTCTTCGGTTTATCACATCACACAAACTGTGTACCATTCTGTGTGGTCTGCTGGTATGTTGAAACAAATTATTGTAAAACTTCTACATGCAACCATCATTTGTATAAATTTGTTTACCAAATAAGTTTAGTACATACTAATGACTCCCATATAAAAATGACAGGGGTGCTTGTCAGAAATTTTTGAAAAACACCCTAAATGTTACCAGAATCTTGTTTGATGGGTGTGGTACAAATTAATTTTTACCCCTTAGAGGTATCAATTCTAAACCAACACATGGCATATTCTGTCTTATTTTTCAGCTTTTATATAGTTACACTTAAAGGTACCGTGATCATTCTAACCGTGGTCATTTTAGATTTAAGTACCCTAAGTGGTACCAATATGTAAATTTTGACCCCTAAAAGGTAGGACGAGCACCCCCATCATTTTTATATGGGAGTCCCCCCCCCCCCCCCCCCCCCCCCCCTTAGGACCAAACATTTCATAGCCTGGAGTCTTACGTTTTCAACTTTGGACTCTGCTCTGTTTTCTGGCCTCCTTATGATTTTGTAAACATCAAGCTTGTATTTGCATGACAAGTATTCAAAATATCTTGCAGGTGGGGCATGTACTGAATTTTATAATTCAGTTTGGAAACTCCATGCTTCTCAGGTAAAGAACTTTTTATTCTCAGGTGTTATGCACAACTGTCTCCTAGTAGTTTTGAAAACAAAGACCATGAGATTTAAAGGAAATCGTGGGCAGTAAAACTTTGTTCTAGACTAGTATACACTGTTTAAGCTGAAAAGATCCTTCATTTTGGAAGGCCATTTCTCTTATGAGTGCAAACTGTATACATGTCTGAGAAGACAATAATTGTTTTGAAGATTATCAATTGAAATGATTTGTTGAATCCTTATACATGTATCAAACATATCCAGGAACTCAGTTTATTAAATTAGTTTTTCAGTGCTCTTCTTCCGGTAGTTCTTAGTGTTCAGTGATAAGTTATGTCATTTAAACAGCTGCCTTTCAAGCTTGGTATGTTACATACATACATGTACATTTGTATTTAGTATTTAATTCCATCTTTATGTATATTTTGTAAGTAACAATGTGTGTAAGAATTAGGCAATCCTCTATTGTTCTGCGGCATTTCGCTTTCCCCACATACGATTGTTTAGATTTTCTTACTGAGAATGCATCAACCTATGGACAACACGTTTTTGAAGTACTGAAACTTTATTTTAAAGCTATATTTCTTTTGTGTTACAAGATTTTATCCAATCATGAGACTCCAAAAAAATGGCCAAGAAAGACTTCTAATTTTCCATGTTTCACACATAGAAATTTTGCTGCATTAAAACTCAGAATAGTTTTCACCAAAAGGGAATCAATAAGTAAACTAGAGAGAAATAAATGCGCTACCTGATGAAGTGATAGTAGATTTTCATGTTTTAGCCAATGAGGTGGACCGTTTCAACAATACCACAATTAACACCTTTCTGCATTCCTTGCCGTTGGGTTGCCTAGTTCTTACCAGGACCATTACTTAAATTATAATTTATGTTGCAGACATTTGTATGTTACTGTATAATTATGTGAATACATAATACTAAATATATTATGTATTGTCACACACAACAGGAATTGTACAACATGCCATTTAGACTAAATCATTCAAATTAAAACTTATCTAATCTGATGTATTGTTTGTTTTATTGATAGTTCATTCTTCTTGTCAGCTCTTGTTACAACTTTAGTGAGTATAACAAGACATACACGTTTTTATGTTGCTCTTCCTGTAACACCCTTTATCACATTTATTAATTGCAGGTTAAGATGAGAATTATGTGTTTCTAATGTCCAAGATATTTATCTTATAATGTACTGTGTATCTGCAAGGATTATTATGTTTAATGAAAGTAACCTCTTACTCTATACAGAGAATTATAATCTTACAATGCATCATCTGCCTGTGACAATGAATAGCAAAGAACTGATTATATATGTTTTTTCATTATTGTTTTTCCCTTTGTTACTTCAGATCATCGCCAAACTTGAACCTGTCATTTACAAACTGCCTAATCAGCTTTTTATTTGGGTACGTTAATAGGTCTACCTTATTCTTAAATGGCAACTGATTTACTATTCTTTTATATGTTTTGTTACTAGTTAATTCCCATGCATATTGTGCATGTATGTGTGTTTTTTTTTTATGTTTACTGTGGCACCATTTCCTCGTTGACAATTTTCTTGTATGTATTTTTATTAATCTGTTCATTTGCAAAATATACAGATTGGTATTGCAAGCAGCAACTTCTTTAGGCCCCATGTATTACTTTTTCAAAAGCCTTCGTTTTCATTTCACCAATAATTTTTCCAGGTTATTTTTGTCGTTTTCACCTGGCTCCACTGTTTTTTTTTTTGGTGCGATTTTGCGTATCGCTCACACTGAAACGATCGCAAATAACTTAGTAGTGTGGACAATAGGCTAAAACATATAAAAAAGGGTGTGTTTTCTAATAAAAAAGGGGCATTAGTAATTATAAAGGAATTCATAGTTAGTATGTAGATCACCAGCAGAAAATTATTTACCTCACTAATTCACCAGCAAAGTAAAGAACATTGAAACATGAAACTGTTGAATACATGGTCATTGATTGAACAATTCATAAGTACTGTTGTGGATATTTTCAGGCTGCACAAGGTGTTTTGTTCCTTGCTGGGACTATAGGAATCAAGATTGCAATAGCAAAAATGCTTGGAATTGCAGATGATGTAAGTTAGAAAAAGAAAAACTCTTTTTTGTATTAATAAGTACACAAATGGTGGAATATGTGGTTGTGCCAAAATTGAAGTTTGCTGGGCTTCAAAGAAGGAAGTCAGTTCAGATTCCAACTATCCTTTTCATAGCGACCTTAAAGTTCGCTGGTGAATTAATTCATAAGGCTAAATTATGGAAGGGACGCCCGTCTTACTTTACAAAGAAAGGTGATGTAAGTTTTAGCCCGCAAACCAGCCTGACTTGTTTCGTAAAGTTAGACTTTTATGGCTTAGATTTCTATGCCAGCAAAATTTTAATCTTTAATGCAAACATTGCGCGCATAAAATAGCTTACCGGGCCCGGAAAGTTATCGGGACTTTCGAGAAATGGGCCCCTGACCAGTGTCAGTTATTTGACTGAAGGGAGTAAATTTTTGCGGAGGATTATTGTGCGAAAGTTTTGTTTTGCGAATCAACGGCAAAATCGCAAGGGTCGCGAAAGTGAGATCCTGGAAAAATTTCATGCTACGCGGTAGTTTGTCTTCATTTAACATGCAAACACTAGTAGTACATGCATTTATTTTTAATTCATTTTTCAGGCTCACATTACAAGCATCTTGCGCTCCAAGTTTACTAACTTCAGGAATTTTGACACTTCCTTGTACACATGTGCTCCTGAGTTTGACTTCGTAGATCCAGAGGTATGTTTTAAATTAACGTAGAATTTCGAAAATAACTGCCCCCGATAATAACGACTTCTCTACAGTAACGTTGTGTTGTTGCCTTGGTTTATTCAAAAGTGCACAAATATGTAGAATGTAGACAAAAGAGAAAGTCCTGAAATAAACCAGCTGTCAACAAATAATACGGCAATGAAACTTTGGAAGACGAATGCAAAAGTCCCCTATACTTTTAATTGTATTTCGCGCCCTTAAAATGATTCAATGCACTTGAAATTTGCAGAGATAGTGCATTACATGTACAACTTTAGATCAAAAGATTTTAAAAAAATTTCATCGACTAGTTTTTAAATAAACGCTTCCCTAACAAAAGTGTTACTTCTGTGAGTAGAATGAGCATATTTAAGACATTGCTTCCGATCACATCAACTGAAATCTAGTGAAGCAAACAGGATGAAATCTTCAAGGAATGTAGTTTTATGGCACATGAATAATATATGGTGAAAATGTTGTTTCAATTTGTCAGGAAAATGCTGGCATCGACGAAATAACAGAAAGTAATGCGAATTTTAAAATTTTTGATGGAAAATATTCAACACAATTTTATTCGAAAACGCTCTCATAGAATTTTTTCAAACTTTGCAGTCTTGAAGACATACATCTAGACTATAAGAGGCATACAGTCGTGACTCTTATTTGTGAAAAAATATTGATTTATATTGCTAAGTATTAAAATCCATTCTTGCAGACTCCTGGAAAGTTGACCAAGACCTTGGTGTTACCGGCTGCAGTTGTTTCTATTACTGTCGTGCTCATCAAGGTGAAGTTATATACATGTATATGATTGTTTTGCATCAAAAAATGAAACATCAAAATGTACACTTCTTATACAATAACATTCATGTAGCACTGCCTGAATATTCGTTTCAGATACTTGAAAATGAGTGGAAAGCTTGGAGGGCTTCAAAAGATAAACCAGACAAAGCCAAAGTATCAGACTCAGAATCGGATGAAGAAGAAGCTGTTGAACGGAAGTAAGATTACTAAATCATACAAACTATAGTTTTCACTACAGCATGAGATTTTTGAGGACGTTTTATTGTACGGATTGGGTTCCATTCAACGTCATTCAACGTCAACAGCAATTTAAAACCAAAACCAAAATAATCACTCTGGCCAATCACAACAGGCGCGAATCCAATTAACCAATCAGAACTCAAAGAAAATTCATGTAGCTGACGCCAAGCGCGGGAAAACGCGTGCGAGGAAGTCACGATTGGTTTTTCTGATTGGTTAAGAAAGTGGCGCGAGATTCTTTAGCCAATCACAAAGCGTAGCAATGCAAAACCAAAGCAATCGCGAACTTACTTTCGACACTCGATTAAACTATATTTGCTCTATTATTCCAAGTAATTTATAATTATACATGTACATAGATAAGGCGAACACATTCCTAAATTAAAGTACATTTTATTTTATCTTGTACAGGAAGGAAGTCAATCTGAAACGTTATGCAGAGGTAACTGTTTACATTTTCTCACATCCTGTTTTTTTTCCTGATGAAACCTCTACGAGGAAGAGTTTAAAATAATATCACCTGGTGTATCGTTTAAAACAAATTTGTTATTTTATGATAAACAAGTGAACTTACAACATGTCATTGTTACCGGCCAAGTCGCGAATATTATCACAATTTAAAGTGCACATGAAGTGAAATTTCACTACCATCTTTTTCGGTAATCTGAAAATGGGTGTTTTAAGAATTATTTTGATGGGAATATAAGTCACTTGAAGTGGTGGGAACATATTTTAACAAGCGACACAAGTTGGGCATATTAGACAAGGACATGGGTTCAAGTGACATCATCAGTGTATTTACAACTGAGCGCTTCACTCGTTTTACGGTGGAGTTTTGGCAATTAACTCGTGGAAGGATTATTTCGATTAAACATGGCTGAAAGCGACGCGTATTTTAGCTCCGGGTTCGTCCCCTTCTCCGCCATGTTTTGTTGTGATCGCGCTCAAAATGTTGCAAATTCGCTCAAAATGTTGCAAATTCGTGCAACTCGTGTGCACTTTAACCCTTTTATCAAGCTCATCTTCATAATTATGGTGGCCTTTTAATTCATCCCTGGACGCTCTAGCGTTTCGTGAAAATTTTTTTGCACTCTGTCCGTTTTCTTTCCTTTATAATCAAGTTGGAGACACAGGCACTTACTGTAACTCTGAGTGTTTATTAAATTGTGCCTTAAATACTATTTATGAGAAAGGAAAGGTTTTTAGAATGATAAAAAAATACCCTTAAATGTAAAAAAAGTTTAAATTTAAAAAACGGAAAATACCGCCGGTATTTTCTGGTAACATTTTCACCGCCTTCTATTACGCGTTAGCCCAACATTGAGAGATGTATTCTTATTTGACTCGTTGCGTCGGTTGTTTGTCCATTTTAGGATTACAAAATACGAACTGTCCGTATTGCTGACCCCCGAAAATAGTAGATAGGAAAGAAGGGTTCTGGCACACTCCTCGGCCGCCCCTTTTTAGCACAAATCATTATTCTTTCCACTTTTCCGCTACTTTTAGCACTAACTCTGAATTTGCACGTGCGCGCACGAAAATTGTTCCAAATTCACATATCCCGACTCTCCAAAAATCATTAAAAAGTCTGCTAAATTTTTAGCATAATTCACTTATCTCTGCAAAAAATCAACACAAATTCCATAAAAAATTCGATCAAATTCCATCTCATCCAAAAAAGTCCCACAAAATTCACCAGAATTCCATCTTTTTTGACAAAGAGCGGCCTCAGAGTTGCGCCAGAACCCTTCTTTCCTATCTACTTGTGGTGGGTGAATGAGGGATAAAACTTTTCTCCCAAAATGATTTCAGGAAAAAAATATTTTATTTCAAAATGATTTCAGGAAAAAAATATTTTATTTCAAAATGATTTCAGGAAAAAAATATTTTATTTCAAAAAGTTTTCAGGAAAAAAATATTTTATTTCAAAAAGTTTTCAGGAAAAATATTTTTCTCCCAAAAAGTTTTCAGGAAAAATATTTTTTATTTCAAAATGATTTCAGGAAAAATATTTTTTTATTTCAAAAAGTTTTCAGGAAAAATATTTTTTTATTTCAAAAAGTTTTCAGGAAAAATATTTTTTTATTTCAAAAAGTTTTCAGGAAAAATATTTTTTTATTTCAAAAAGTTTTCAGGAAAAATATTTTTTCTCCCAAAAACTTTTCTCCCAAAAAGTTTTCAGGAAAAAGATTTTTTATTTCAAAAAGTTTTCAGGAAAAAGATTTTTTATTTCAAAAAGTTTTCAGGAAAAATATTTTTTCTCCCAAAAACTTTTCTCCCAAAAAGTTTTCAGGAAAAATATTTTTTATTTCAAAAAGTTTTCAGGAAAAATATTTTTTATTTCAAAAAGTTTTCAGGAAAAATATTTTTTATTTCAAAAAGTTTTCAGGAAAAAGATTTTTTATTTCAAAAAGTTTTCAGGAAAAATATTTTTTATTTCAAAAAGTTTTCAGGAAAAATATTTTTGAAATCAAAAAAAAGTTTTCAGGAAAAAGATTTTTTATTTCAAAAACTTTTCAGGAAAAAAATATTTTTCTCCCAAAAAGTTTTCAGGAAAAATATTTTTTCTCCCAAAAAGTTTTCAGGAAAAAGATTTCTCCCAAAAAGTTTTCAGGAAAAAGATTTCTCCCAAAAAGATTTCAGGAAAAAGATTTTTGACTTCAAAAAGATTTCAGGAAAAAGATTTTTGATTTCAAAACGATTTCAGTAAAAAGATTTTGATTTCAAAAGTTTTCTCCCAAAAAGATTTTTGATTTCAAAAAGATTTCAGGAAAAAGATTTTGATTTCAAAAGTTTTCTCCCAAAAAGATTTTTGATTTCAAAAGTTTTCTCCCAAAAAGATTTTTGATTTCAAAAAGATTTCAGGAGAAAGATTTTTGATTTCAAAAAGATTTCAGGAAAAAGATTTTTGATTTCAAAAAGATTTCAGGAAAAAGATTTTTGATTTCAAAAAGTTTTCAGGAAAAAGATTTTTGATTTCAAAAAGTTTTCTCCCAAAAAGTTTTCAGGAAAAAGATTTTTTATTTCAAAAAGTTTTCTCCCAAAAAGATTTTTTATTTCAAAAAGTTTTCTCCCAAAAAGATTTTTTATTTCAAAAAGTTTTCTCCCAAAAAGATTTCAGGAGAAAAGATTTCAGGAAAAAGATTTTTGATTTCAAAAGTTTTCTCCCAAAAAGTTTTCAGGAAAAAGATTTTTGATTTCAAAAAGTTTTCAGGAAAAAAGATTTTTGATTTCAAAAAGTTTTCTCCCAAAAAGATTTCAGGAAAAAAGATTTTTGATTTCAAAAACTTTTCTCCCAAAAAGTTTTCAGGAAAAAGATTTTTGATTTCAAAAAGTTTTCTCCCAAAAAGATTTCAGGAAAAAAGATTTTTGATTTCAAAAAGATTTCAGGAAAAAAGATTTTTGATTTCAAAAAGATTTCTCCCAAAAAGATTTTTCCACGAGGAAGTGATATCTATTAAAAATTTTAATCTTGTAACTCAAAATGGATGATGAAAGCGAGCGAAGCGACCTCACCTGCTCAGAGGATGAATCGATAAGCGAAGATGAAACCCCAACAACATCTGATGAGGAATTTATTATCTCTGATTCAGAGATGGAAGAAGCAGAGCAAAATGAAGAAGAGGAAGACACAATTGAACTCCTCTTTGAATCATTCATCAATCTCCAAGAGGAATACAAGATTCTCAAAAATGAACTCCAAAAACAAAGTGATCTCCTCTGGGAAATCCACCGGGAATTGAAGGCAAGAGTTGTTATTTCATAAATATGAATGTGAAACATTCATATTTTCTAAGATAGCTTTTCCACATCACTCAGCGGAACCCAAGAATTGAATTTATCGGGATATCCTTTCCACTTAACTAAAGCTTTCTTTTTCTTCTGGTCCCGGCGAAGAACCTTTTCAATGCGAAAAATATCTTGCGTTGTCCTTTGGAGTTCCGCCTCGTAAAATGATCCAGTTATTTTTTCTCCCAACAGATCGAGTAATTTATACGTCGGAGGATTTGTGTTTAAAACCTCATCAACGACAAATATCTCCTCTGTCCAGTTCGGGGTGAAACCTTTGTCGAATATCTTTCGTTTGTATTTTGATATTCTAACCCTGTCGCCGATCTTGAATTTTGCTGGGTTGTGTTTTGCATAAATCATGTCTCCGAAAAGATTAGCGAAAACCTTTTTCTCATTTTTCCGTTCGCTGGCCTGCGCTGGGGTCATCCGAATGCTCGAATGAAAACGGTGATTATATTGATCCACTAACTCATCTAGTTTGTCAAAAAACACCGTATTATTGTTAGCGCTAAACATCTGGAAGAGTCGTTCCTTCATCGTCTTGTTCCAACGTTCAACCACAGATGACTTTTCTTCATTCTCTGTGGTATACAATTTTATCCCATTCTTATTCAGGAGATCCTTCATAGTTCCATTGAAAAATTCACTTCCTTTATCAGTCCAAAGCATCTTCGGTTTTCGCTCCCTGAATATGGATCGGAAAGCATCAGCCACTGTTTGTCCTCGCTTATCTTTCAGGGGGCGAATCCAACCGAACTTTGAGAAGACATCGATCACCATCAGGAGATATCTTATTCCTTTGTTCCACCTCGAATATTTCCCCATCTCGACCAAATCAGCCGCCCAAATGTTGTCAACGCCATATGCAATAACTCTTCTCTTTGGAAATCTTCTCCTGATTGGCTGGTGAAGTTCATTTGCCAGATTTTGAGTCCAGCCTTCACTCAAAATCTTTTCCCGTTTTTTGGGGCACCCAAACCAAGTTTTTGTTTTGCATCGATTACATTTCTCGCCAAAGCATGACCCCACTGTCTTTCTTTCCAGGGAATGGAATCCAAAGCGGCAACCATTTTCCTGTCTGCTTTATTTTTACATTTGCGTGGATTGATTTTCTTTGCGCAAACTGAATAATCCACATCATGTTGCATAGCAACTGCGTCTGTTTTTCCTGTGGGTTGTTGCCAGATTTCGAGAATCTTTCCCTTTTCATCGAATCTGACTTGCTTTTCCAATGGGTTATAAGGACCAGTGAAGTTATGTCCGGGGAGAGTGAAACCGCTTCGCGGTTTGGGTAATTTCCCAATTAAAGCATGCACATCCAATCCACTTCCATCCAAATCAGCTCGATCTGTTTTATATTTTCTGTTTGGTCTTATCGCTGTGGACAGTTGATTCAGCATATCGGAAGAGGTTTTGGCAAGAAATGGTTTCATCTTGTCCAAAGCAAAATCCAATGCTTTTTTCTGAGTGTTTTTGTTTCGCAACAATTCACTGGCTCCATAACGACCCATTTCAACTGTTTTTTTTCCCGAGCCAGGGAAGAGCATGAGCAACGCCAGTCAATGCTAATTCACCAAAGCCCCCACCTTGTGAGGGCAGACTCAGTTTCCCGAGGGCTTTGCCTTCACAAATCTTGTCTTTTTGATTTCACAGGAAGCGCAATGGCAAAACCACATCTTTCTTCCATTTTTTGCGGTCATGGTTCCAGATGGCCCAACACATTCAGTTTGTTTTTTCTCCTTCACGCAATATGACTTCATTTTCAATCGAAATATTCTTTTATGAATCTTTCATTTTGCGTCGTATCAGTCAAACTGAGAGGTTTGAGAATATCATAGAAATCTTTCCCCTGCGACCATTGATGGAGGAAGAAGAGGCAATAATACCCGCAAAGGACACTGTTGATATTTTGATACTGACTTGTGTTCCAGATCACCGGTTTGGAACTTTTGTATTCTTTGGGAAATCCCATTCCAAAAGAGTCAAAATACCACGTGAATTTTTTCCCCGGAGCACAACAAACCCAATGAGTTCCTGCATTTTCAAGTGAATCAAGATTGATGATGCAGGGGCTGTGTTTTTGTGGCATGAATTGATCTCTCGCAAAGATGCCTTTGAAATTAGGAATCCTCAGATATTCAATCCACTTCAACAGATCAATATTTGACAGCGGTTTAATTACAAATTTAGGCCTCACAATATTGCCCCGAGAATTGGGATGTTGTTGAATGGGCTGTTCGTCCCTAACAGAAGTCCTTTGCCCTTTTTTGATTTTTTTTTTCCCATTCCAACAGGGTTTCGTCTCCAGTTACCAATAAATGGGGGAGGATACGCTCCCAATCTTGGAGCTCCTTTTCCTTTTGGTCGGCCAACGCGCGGCGCTCCTTTTCCTTTTGGTCGGCCAACGCGTGGCGCACCTTTTCCAAACAAATTCTTTACCATGTCAAGTGCCAATGGGATTCCAATGGATGCCAACACACTTCCCAACAATCCACCAGACTGTTTTGCGGATGGTTTCATCACCAACTGTCCTCCTGATTTAAGGGCAACCAAAATGTCCTGTTTCTGTTTATTTGTCAACAAATGTTTATTGTCAATCAGTTTCTGAATTTTATCTTGGGGGATGAGAAACCCACCCACCTGACCACCACCACCGCCTTTTCCACTTATTGCTTTGACGACTTGACTTGCTCCTTCACTCGCCAAACCAGCCAATGCTGACAGCCCAAGTGTTTTACCAAGGGTGGGTGCCAATGTTTTCACAAAAGGAACAATAGCAGAAAGAAGACTTCCACCCTGCCTCATCACCTTTTTGATTTGCGTTTTCGACACCTTGATTTCAACTCCCTTTCCCAAAGCCGCAGCTTTGCCAATTCGTTTTATTTGATTTGCCGTGAGCATCAGCTCATCACTTCCGCTTGTTTGATTGCCACCCAATCTCAGGGTGATAGGGCTGTTTGTTCGGAATGCTCTTCCAAGCTTGTTTTTTTGTCCTTCAGATAAATTTACTTTATATGGGTGATATGTTGTCATTTTAAATGATAACATATGTTTTTTGCTCGCTCACAGCCCTCACACAATGACCAGCTCATTTCCAATTTTATCAATTTTCACCATTTCTTCATAGAGAACTATCGCATGTACATTGAAGTTTGCAGCTGCATCTGCGCTCAATCGATATCTGAATATCAACTGCTTGGGATCTCTTGTTGGTTTTTCAGTTTGATAAGTCAGATCGAAATAAATCAATGGGAAAAGAGAATTGAAATTAGCCAGATTCAGCTGTGTTCCAGTGTTAAAATCATTTTTCCGCATTGCATAAGCCATGACATCCTGGAATATTCTTACTTTGCTTTCACTGTCATACTCTGTTTCCGGGTAGAAAACACCATTTCCATATTCCAATCGACAGTTCAACAAAGATGAGTTGTTATTTGCCTCATTCAGCTTAAAAGTGTCCATCAGATATGGGTTATCTTCTGCACGGTCATCATTGGGTGGATTGGTTCTTTTCAGCCAGACAAAAATATGCCTCACATTGTCAATGCTCGCTGAGATCTGGAAAAATCCTGATGACTGCGAGGGAGCAGATTGCTGATACATTTCCCTCAGATATTTCCATTGTGTTTCTTTCAGGAATGAGCTGACAAATTTGTCAGCGAGAGAATCTTTAGGAGTCAGCCTGGGAACCCAAAGCAGAAATCGATTCACAACAACTCTTCCAGCATCAACGCCGTTTGCCATATGAATGAGTTCCCCATCAGCATTGAGGGCTATCTCAAATTGAAGCTGCATGGGTACAAGCATCTTATCTTCCAACTCTTCGAAAAAGGAAAAACGATTCAGAGGAATAATCACGTTGATGTTCTTTGCACCACCATTTCCATTGTCTTGAACTGCTTGAGATTGCAACCTCCTCGCTTCAAATCCAGCATTTCCAACAGCTGTTGTTCTAGTCGTATCCAAATACCAGAAACTGTTCTTGGCGACTGATCTGCTGAAGTCATCGGAGTATTCTAACAAATTCTTTGCAAAACAGACCTTGTGCAGATTATCAGTATCATAAACAATCTTTGCTGAAGATCTAATCTTTATGTGCTTAATCAGGGAATGAGCGCCATTGATCACTGTGATCCTGTCAGCTGCTGCATACCCAGCACCATCCGCCAGTTTTTGGAGTTGAAACTGCACCTCGAAATAAGCATTATACCAATCGTAAAATGCAGATCGGTCATTAATTGTGAATTTATAACCACCTTTGTCTTGAGGTTGTCCATTAGCTGGAGCTCTGATTGTGTCATCCAGCTGGAAGCGCACTAATTCATTTCTTTGAAGATATTCATTCGATCGAAAAGCCATTTTATATTCTTTTTTTTCTTTTTCGGATTCCCTGTCCAGAGATCAACCTGTTCAATATATCATCAGAACTTTCTCCCTGCGGTCGCGCTCCGGAGGTTGACGCAGTGGTTGATTGTGGTCGAGCTGGTTGTTTTTTCCTCCCAATTCTCATATTTCCCAGTTTTTTCATAATCAAATCACCAGATTTTTCAGCTGCTTTTTTACCAAGTTTATCTCCAGCGTGAGAAATACCTGATTCCAATGCTTTTTTCGCAATGGGTTTAGCGAATTTCTTGAAAACGGCTGATGCCACTGCTCTCATTGGGCGAAAAATATTATCCACAATAGCACCAGATCCTTTGTGCCGATAAACAAACCGCCCCAATTTGGGGTGATAATAACGAGAGAACTCATATGATTTCATTTTATTACCTTTTTCAATAAAAGTGAGAACGCTGTATCAGCTCCATTCAAATCAACAACTCGCCTTCGGCCATCGGTGATATAGATTCGAATGGAGCTTATTGTGTTTTTATTCACAGGGTTGAATGTTACTCTCATGGGCTCCAACGTGAAACTATATGATGGCTTCAGAACAGATGTTGAAAAGGAGAAGATGATATCACTCTCTGCTCCATCAACAAGCGAATCACTTGTTAAATCACAATGAACGTTTAACATATCAGTATCTTGACTGAGGTTTGGAACTCTGGGGCCAATGTTGAATTTATCCTTCAGAATCTTTTTCTCAAAACCAACGAGATCGCTGAAGTTGGATTGGGTGAGATCAAGCTGATAATTTTCTGCCAGTGTGATTGTTACTCTGAAGGTTGTTGTATTAAAAGCAAGATTGATTGGGAAAATGTCATCTTTTCCAGGTTCTTTCACCACTGTTGCTTCTTGAATAAAGTTATTCATCCCCTCATATTCCCAAACTCCAGCTGGGAAGGTGATATCGGAAAATGTTTTCCCACCGTCGGAGCTGAACCTGATCAGTTGATTCTTGCGTCCAGCATTGATGTTATACCACGTAAAACTCATATTGATGACTCTGTTAAGCCCAACAACATATTGTTCATTTGGATCCAAAGCAATGGGTCGATAGAATTGTGTTGTGAAATTTTCTGGTTTGTTTCCGCCTGTCTTGACGGAAAAGGAGGATAAAACAATTTCTCTTTCGATTTCCATTTTAAGGTTTGAAATAGTTTTTGTAGAGCTTCTCATGCTGGGATCTATTGATGACCCCCTCTTTCAGGAGAAGATCGAGAATTGCAACTCCAGTATTTCTGATGCCAACGTTTGTATTCCCAGCAAGAATGGAGCCAATGATGACCTCAAGTTTCTGGAGAAGATCTTTGGGATTGGAGAAAAAACGAACATTTCCACCTTTTCGGTCGCTCCGCTCCCAAGCTTTCCGCTTTCTCTTGACTCCCGAACCTTTCAATGTTGTCGCTTTCCTTTTGTAATGCTTTATGTATTCATTCAGAGCTTTGAATGAACGATCTATACTTTGATGTTGCCAATTCTTTTGCTCTTCAGTTATTTCCCCTTTCTTGAATTTTTTAGTGAAAGATGATTTATACCCTTTCAATTGATTTCTTCTGAAGTTTGCAATGTTCACAAGATTAATGAGATATTGGATTTTCTTCGCTGATGAGACATTTGGTTCACTGAGAGTTTTCTCTGCAGTATCATAATTCGTGAGGTCCAAGCTATCCAATATCTGATTGTCTTCATCTCCTTTTTCCTCTTCCTCTTCATCACCCGATTCCAGAGCATAATCAACAGATTCATCGGCTTCGTATTCAGGTGGATCTTCCCCTATCTCTTTCAC
The DNA here is from genome assembly GCA_024195265.1 of Dendrophyllia cribrosa. Taxonomy (NCBI): domain Eukaryota; kingdom Metazoa; phylum Cnidaria; class Anthozoa; order Scleractinia; family Dendrophylliidae; genus Dendrophyllia; species Dendrophyllia cribrosa. The sequence goes on along the minus strand of JAJLRJ010000007.1, from coordinate 33,418,023 downwards.
AACTTCTTCATATGTTGGAGGAGCTTGTGGAATTTGTTTCGTTGTTTGGGATGTAACGGTCTCATCAAACAAGCCACCCACATCCATATCTTCAAATGGGTCGACTTCTGGGTAATAATCAATCTCTGGTTTTTCTCCAACGACTTGTTTTTTCCTCCGAATTGGCAAAGCTGGCTGCCTCAAATTCGATGCCACAACTTCATCCAGTTTCGATGTGACTGACTTGAACATTTTTTCAAGTCCGATTTGACTTGTCTCTTCACCCAACTTTTTCTGGGTGATAGCATTGTGAACTAAATTAATTTTTCGTCCCAAAGCAGATTTGCTTTTTGCAAGTTGTTGCCATTTCAATAAACTCATTTTATGTCTCACAAATACAAATTTGGGATGTAGAACATGATGTTGAACATGATGTTGAACATAATAAAATGAAGATTCCAAATTATGATTGCCATGACCCAATCACAAATTTCGCGCAGCTTCATCCCTTCATGCCGGATCGAGCTTTCAGAATGTTGATCTGCGGCCCTTCAGGATCGGGGAAAACAAATGTTCTTCTGGATATGATCCTCTGCCCGCTGCTCTTCTACGATAAAATTTATCTCTATGCAAAAAATCTTGACCAAACCAAATATCAACACCTGTTGAAAACATTTCGTCCAATCAGCAAAGAAGCTGGGTATGATGTTGTGGAGGCATCCCCGGATGAAATCATCCCAGTTTCTGAATTATCTGGGGCGAATCAAAAGCTGGTTGTTTTCGATGATTTTGTTTGCGAAAAGAATCAAAAACCACTGGTTGATTATTTTATCCAAGGCAGGCACCGGAATTGTTCTGTCATCTATCTTTCACAAAGCTATTTCCAAACACCAAAAGATATCCGCCTGAATTGCTCACATTTTTGCATCTTTGAATTCCCCAGCAACAAAGAAATTACCGCGATCTGCAGGGAGAATAACATCACCAAAGAAGATTATCTGAAAGCAACGCATGATCCGTTTTCTTTCCTCTATGTGGATAAGCCGAGGAAATTCATTGCCAAAAACTTTGATGAAAGACTTTAAAATGAGCTATTCAAATGGATTGCTTTCTGAAACAACAAGCACTTCCCGAGGGGGTCGAGATGGAAGAGATGGATTGCCAGGAGTTGGTTTTAAACTGACATCCACAGGGGATTATGACATGTCAAACAGAAAACTGGTCAATGTCGCTGAAGGAACAGCAAATGGTGATGCAGTCACAAAACACCAAGTTGACACGCTAGACAGAAGTGTGGAAACCAAACTGATTCAACTGAGAGCAGATTCTTTGCAGGTTGATGGATCCTCCCATATGACTGGAGATCTGGATCTCAGGGGAAAGAAACTGATTCTTCCTGGAGAGATTGACATGGATCGGAAACTGATCACAAATCTAGCCGTTGATGAATCCAATGATCTTTCCGCGGTGAATATGGTGACGCTGAAGAAGTTCCACCCAAATGCTCCAGCACATACTCATGAAGTAACGAAAGACATTGATTTGAAAGAACTTTTCAATGTTGTCAAATCAAAGCAACAAACTTATGCTGATTTATCGGCGAACTATAACAATCTGATCTCCTATGATGACGCAAAGAATGTTTTTCTCAGTCGGAAAGAAACATTCCCAATGGAAACAAGTCTTGATATGGGAAACCAATTTGTTTATAACGTGAAAGATCCAACAGCAATCGATCAAGCAGCCAATAAAAAATATGTTGATCAACATATCACACAACTTTCCTCATCACTCACTTATTTAGCCTCAGATACTCTTTCTCTTTCCGGAGGAACAATGACTGGGGAATTGGATATGGGAGGAGAAAAACTTGTTGGTCTTCCCGATCCAAAAACATCCAATGAAGCAACATCAAAACAATATGTCGATACACAGTTAAATAACAAGACAGTAGCTCTGGCAGTGGAACTGATCAAAACAGAAACTGAGCTTAAAAAATATGTCAATGAATCGCATATATCTTCAACCTCCCACTTGAAGGATGAATTCCGGTATTTGATGGAGGATGTGGGTGAATCCAGAGCTGAACATAATATGACAGTGACTGGTTTATCTGATTTTGCAAGTTCTCCTCATCAGATCAATAAGAAGGCGTATGATTTGAAAATAACAAAAGATGTTTTTAATGAATACTCTGGGAGACTTGGTTTCCATATGTTGAAGCTTCCAGAAGGGGAATATACGATTTGCATTGAATTCTTCCCCGCTTCCATGACGGGTGTGAGCGTTGACGTTGTTTCGACCAGCTTGAATATCAATCAACAATCAACGAAGAAGTTTTCCAACTATTCTCGATCAATCATTCACATGCATAAATGGCAGATTACTCCCCCTGAATTCATCTATCTGGATCTGAAATGGCAAGGAACAGCATCATCAGCTGTTCAAGGTCCAGCAAATCTGAATATTTATGGCGTCAAAGGTTCTCAATCAGATGTGCCAAGTTCTGTTTATGATGCTCCTTTCGTTTATGAAAATCAGACGATGACTATGCAAACTGATTTAGATATGAATGGTCATCAACTAATCGGAAATAAATCATCTTTTTTCTTGAGTGGGCATCTGGGTCAGCCAGCATTATATATCAAATTTAATGGGGATGATGATGATTTGTTGATTCCCATTGATTGTACCTTAAAGTCAATTGTTACTTATGCTACGCATTGAGGCTACCCATCTTATCCACCCATCAGCGTTGAAATTGCAAAAAGAACCTTCACATCACCCAAAGACGGCAGAACACAAACCATACCGATTAATCTCCCATTGAAGGCATTGGATTCTATTCAGGTCAGGCCCTTCACCACAAACCCTCCCACAGCTTTTAGTTACCGGGTTTCTTTATTGTTTGAAGTCTAAAAAATGAGCATCAAAAGAATTAAATCTTTACGACTAAGCTGTGATCAGCGAAGGCAGAGCATCTTCAATTTCAACCACATTAACCCCAACATTGAGAAAGAAGAACTGGAAGAGATCAAACAACTCTTCCGATTCTATCACAAAAGATTTTGGTGTTTGAAAAGAGCTCACAAACATTTCAAAAAGATGAATTTGTTTGTGAATTTAACATCTTCCGCTCTTGTTGCGATTGGAGCGATTGCTGGAGGAGTGACAATGAATCCTGTGATTTTGGGAGTGATTTCAGGTGCAGGATTGGTTGTCAAAACAGGGAATGAAATGAAGAAATATGGAAACAAAATTGAAATGACAAAGTTCGCGTTCACAACTTACGAGAAAACTCTGACTGATCTGCGTTTTGCTTTGAGAAGTGGAAAATTCATTCGAAATGAATTCCTTCCAGCAATGGAGGTGGTTGATGGGATTGTTATTGATTTGGGATTGGATTTGGAGAAGTTTGAGAAGAAATATGATTTGTTGTTTGAGTGATCTCATATCACATTCCCAAGCGATGAGGGTTCCATAAACAGTTCAACAATTTCTGATGCTGAGAACTCACCGTATTCAAAATCATCTCCATTAAAATCATATTCGTGAACATATTAATTAAGTCCTCTGGGTGTTCACCTCTTTCTTGAGTTTCTAGAATAATTTCTATCGCTAAATCATCCAGAAATCCGAGATTCATCAATTCTATAACATAATCACTGTCTTCCATCGTTCTTTCGAAAAATTTCGTTCTTTTCAAAATTTGGGAAATTCACATCCACCGATTTCAACTTGATTAAAACAGATCGAAGTGAAATGGAAAAAGTTTGGAGCAAGCTGTGGACTGACAGAAAAGGCAACATCTCAGTTCCATTCTCAAAATTTGGTGAAGGGGAAGTTGGACAAAGAAAATCCATTCGTTTCGATCCCCATGACCACATTGGAGAAAAACTGACAGGACATGTCATCCTCCGCATTTCACGCATCTTTTGTGGAAATTGTCAATCAATCACATGCTCAATCAATTCTTGTTTTGTAACAAAATTCCATGGAAACGTTTCAGCGTTTGATGACTTTGAAGATGAAGAAGAAGAGGATTGATTTTTCATTTCTTGGAAATGAAAATTCAAACTTTTTCAATGAGGTCTACAAGGTCTTTATCATTTGCAAAAACTGAAGCGTGATTTATGGTTGATTTTGGCCATGATTTCTTTTTTGTCTTTTGAATGATTTTTGTATCCCTTTGATTTTCCCTCAATCTATCAATAAGGAAATCAAATTCAGGAGATTTCCATGTGATGCGGTGAGAGATCTCCTCCGAATCAAGGAAATGGTTTTTCTTCCTGAGAATTTGATTGAAAAAAACTGTGTTTGAAATTCCAAACTTTTCTATTTCATCACAATCAAAAATATCTTCTCCATCAACTTGAGGAAAGGGTTCATCTGTAATTTCTTCCTGAATGAAGAAAACTTTTTTGTCTGATTTTCTGGTGAACTTTTTGTTTTCTGAATTGTTTTTGATGAACCTCCAAATGGTGGAATTCGGAATGCCAGTTTTTTCTGATGCTTCTTTGAATGTGAAAAAAATCTGCTTTTCTTTTCCTTCTTCCTGGATTGAAAACTTCATTTTGAATGAAAACATTTTTTTTTCTTTTTCATTCAAAATGTCAACTTTAAAAGAATTGAGAGATCGTGCACGTTCGGAAGGAATGGTTGGATTCTCCAGGATGAAAAAAGCTGATCTGGAAAAAGAGTTGCAAAACCCACAGAGAAAAATCATCAAGAAAACATCTTTTCCCGCGGTGAAATCAGCTGTTCAAAAAGTTCTTCCAGAAAGAGTATCGACAGTTGTTGAGTCATCCATTGATTCAATGAATTCCTGGTTTGGAAAGATGAAAAAAAGAGTTGATTGGAATCTGAAGGAAAGAGCCCGGGAAAAACTTTTGAAGTTGAACGCGAAGATTGGAGAAATGCTGAAGAGACCTGAGTTTGATATTGAAGAAAAACCGGGGTTGGGTGGATCGACTTTTGTTGTCAAGGGAAAAGAAGGATATTCCGCAGAAGGATTCTTGAAGAACGTGAAAGGAAATGTGGTTGAAATTCTGAAGAAACATTTTGGGTTCAAAGTGAAAATGGTTTTGGTTTGCAGAATGATTTCTCATGATTTGGCACAGGGAACAGCCATTGAAAATGATGCCTTCTTTTCTTCCCTGGTTGAAGAAGTTTTTGAGGGAACTGACTTGGAAAAATTGCTGAGAGAAATGAATGAGAGGATGTTGGAAAACATGCGGAATTTCCAAAGGGGAAGAAGCAACTGGAGATTCTTGCGAGTTGAAAGATTGGAAATCCATCTGGATGAAATGACTGTTGGAAAATTCATTCCACTTCCTGATTGGCTTGCTGCAAAAAAAGCAATAACAAACATGAAAAATGAAAATGATGATGAGTGCTTCAAGTGGTGCATTGGAAGATGGAAAAATCCAGTGGAGAAAAATCCACAAAGAATCACTCCTTTGTTGAGAAAACAATGCGAGGAATTCAATTGGGAAGGAATTTCATTCCCCATTTCATGGAGAGACATTGACAGATTTGAAAGACAAAATAACATTTCTGTGAATGTCTTGGGGATTGTTGATGGGAAACAAATCGTGACTTTGAGAAAAGCAAGGGAAAAGAAAGAGAATCATGTGATTCTTTTCAAACTGAAAAGCGAAGAAAATGAACATTTCACTTTGGTGAAGAATTTAAATCGATTGTGGTTTGGAGAAGATTCAAAAAACAAAAACCAAAGGCATGTTTGTGATGGTTGTCTCAATTCATTCAACTCCAAAGAAACACTCGATGTTCATCAAGAATTTTGCATGGATGATGGAGTGAAAGCTGTTCTCCCTCCAGAAAAATCAATCATGAAATTCAAGAAAGTTCAATGCACAACAACCGTTCCCTTTGTCATCTACGCTGATTTTGAGTCGATTTTGGAGAAAACAGAAAAGAAAATTGGGGAAAAAACAGAGCAAATTCAGCATCATGTTCCCTGCAGCTTTTGTTTTCTTCCTGTGAGTCAAGTTGGGGTTGATTTCTCCCCAGTTTTCTTTCGTGGAAAAGAAGGAGATGATGTTGGGAGAGAGTTTCTGGTGAAATTAGTTGATCAGGTGAAATGGATTCTGAATGATGTGCGAAGACCAATGCTGAAAAAAAATTGGAAGAGAATTCTTTGGAAGAAAGGAGAAAAGGAAGCATTTAAGAAAACTGATATTTGTTGGCTTTGCAGGAAAAAGATTGAGGAAAAAAAAGTTGCTGATCATTGTCATCTGACTGGGGAATTTCGCGGAGCTGCTCATGAATATTGTAATCTGCAAGCGAAAGTGCCAGATTTCACTCCGGTTTTTATTCATAATCTTGATGGATATGATTCCCATCTTTTCATCAAAAACATGGGAAATGAATTTGGGGAGATTGATGCAATCCCAAACAATGACGAAAAATGTTTCTTTCTCCCTGAAAATTGTTTGGGGAACATTTGAAGATGAAGAGGGAAAAAAACATGATTTGAAACATGAGATTCGCTTTGTTGACTCCCTGAAATTTATGAATTCTTCTTTGGCAAATCTTGTTGGAAATTTGGGAAAAAATGATTTGCATTGCTTAAAAAGATTTTTCCCAGATGATGTTGATGTTGATTTGCTTTCCAGAAAAGGAGTTTTTCCCTATGAATTCATGGATTCATTTGAGAAATTTAATTGTGAACTTCCTGGGAAAGATGCTTTTTTCTCCCAGTTGTCTGGAGAAGGAATTTCAGATGAAGATTTTGCTCATGCTGAAAATGTCTGGAGAAAATTTGGGATGTTGGACATGGGAGAATATCATGATCTCTATTTGAAGACGGATGTTTTTCTCCTGACAGATGTGGTGGAAAATTTTAGGAAAGTTTTGTTGGAAAACTATCTGTTGGACCCCGCATGGTTTTTGACTGCCCCCTCTTTCTTTTGGGATGCTATGTTGAAGATGACAGGAGTTGAGTTGGAATTGATTTGTGAAGGAGATGTGGAAATGTTTCGGTTTTTTGAAAGGCAAATTCGTGGAGGAGTTTCCACAGTCTTTCACAGATTTTCTCAGGCAAACAACAAATTTATGGAAGATTTTGATCCTTCCCAACCATCAAAGTTCATCGTTTATCTCGATGCAAATTCCCTTTATCCAACTGCGATGGTGCAACCACTCCCTGTGGGAGGATTTGAATGGTTGAGTGAAGGGGTTTTGAAGAAATGGGAGAAGATTATTGATGAAGAAGGTTTTGGATGTGTTTTGGAAGTTGACTTGGAATATCCAGATGAAAATCATGATTTCCACAATGATTTTCCTTTAGCGCCTGAACTCCTGGAAGTTGGGGGATTCAAAAAGTTAATTCCCAACTTGATGGATAAAGAAAAAATGATTTTGGATGGAAGGAGTCTGAGACTCTTTCTTTCCCTGGGAATGAAACTGAAAAAGATTTGGAGGGGAATTGGATTCAGAAATGAAGCTTTCATGAAACCTTTCATTGAATGGAATACGAAACTGAGAACAGCAGCCAAAAATGATTTTGAGAAAGATCTTTTCAAACTGGCAAGCAATGCTGTTTACGGGAAAACCATGGAAAATGTGCGAAACAGAATTGACATGAAACTGGTGAATGATAGGAAGAAAAAAGCAAACTTGGTGAAAAAAATCAACTTCAAACACGCAGCCAAGTTTGGAGATAAAGTGGCTGCTGTTCATATGAGGAAAACAAAAGTCGTTTTGAACAAACCAATCTTTGTTGGAGCAGCAATTCTTGATCTCTCCAAAATTCACATGTTCAAATTTCATTATGGTTATGTGAAGAAAAAGTGGGAGAGTGTGAAAGTTCTCTATTCTGATACAGATTCCCTGATTTTGGAGATTGAGACGGATGATTTCTTCGCTGACACTGCTGGAGATGTTGAGAAATGGTTTGACACATCTGGATATCCGAAAGATCATTTCGCTGTGAAAAATGGCTTTCCCGTTGGGAAAAACAAGAAAATTTTAGGAATGTTTAAAGATGAAGCAGGAGGAAAAATCATTCGTGAATTTGTTGGATTGAGACCAAAATGTTATTCCATCAAGATGGATGAGGGAAAAGGAATCAAGAAAGCAAAGGGAACAAAAAAGAATGTGGTTAAAAATAGGATTTCACATGAAGATTTTGTGCGCGTTCTTCATGGTGAAAAATTTCCTCCAATGAAAAATGTTTCTCTCCGATCACATCTGCATGAGATTTTCACTGAGCAGATTTTGAAAGTGGCTTTGAGTGCTGATGATGACAAGAGAGTTGTGATGGATGATGGAGTGAACACTTTAGCTATTGGTCATTGGAGATTGAAATGAATTTTTCCTCCTCCAATTCAGAGGGATAAAAAGTGGTTGATGAAGAAAAACAGCTTCTTTTCCCAATTGAAATGAACTTTTTATTTTTTTTCAAAAATCTTTTTTGGGAGAAATCAAAAATCTTTTTCCTGAAATCTTTTTGGGAGAAAAATATTTTTCCTGAAAACTTTTTGGGAGAAAAAATCTTTTTCCTGAAAACTTTTTGGGAGAAAAAATATTTTTCCTGAAAACTTTTTGGGAGAAAAATATTTTTTTCCTGAAACGTTTTTGGGAGAAAAAATCTTTTTCCTGAAAACTTTTTGAAATCAAAAATCTTTTTCCTGAAAACTTTTTGGGAGAAATCTTTTTCCTGAAATCTTTTTGGGAGAAAACTTTTTCCTGAAATCTTTTTGGGAGAAAACTTTTTCCTGAAATCTTTTTGGGAGAAATCTTTTTCCTGAAAACTTTTTGGGAGAAATCTTTTTCCTGAAAACTTTTTGGGAGAAAAATATTTTTCCTGAAAACTTTTTGGGAGAAAAAATATTTTTTTCCTGAAAAGTTTTTGAAATAAAAAATATTTTTCCTGAAAACTTTTTTTTGATTTCAAAAATATTTTTCCTGAAAACTTTTTGAAATAAAAAATATTTTTCCTGAAAACTTTTTGAAATAAAAAATCTTTTTCCTGAAAACTTTTTGAAATAAAAAATATTTTTCCTGAAAACTTTTTGAAATAAAAAATATTTTTCCTGAAAACTTTTTGGGAGAAAAGTTTTTGGGAGAAAAAATATTTTTCCTGAAAACTTTTTGAAATAAAAAATCTTTTTCCTGAAAACTTTTTGAAATAAAAAATCTTTTTCCTGAAAACTTTTTGGGAGAAAAGTTTTTGGGAGAAAAAATATTTTTCCTGAAAACTTTTTGAAATAAAAAAATATTTTTCCTGAAAACTTTTTGAAATAAAAAAATATTTTTCCTGAAAACTTTTTGAAATAAAAAAATATTTTTCCTGAAAACTTTTTGAAATAAAAAATCTTTTTGGGAGAAAACTTTTTGAAATAAAAAATATTTTTCCTGAAAACTTTTTGAAATAAAAAAATTTTTTTCCTGAAATCATTTTGAAATAAAAAATATTTTTCCTGAAAACTTTTTGGGAGAAAAATATTTTTCCTGAAAACTTTTTGAAATAAAATATTTTTTTCCTGAAAACTTTTTGAAATAAAATATTTTTTTCCTGAAATCATTTTGAAATAAAATATTTTTTTCCTGAAATCATTTTGAAATAAAATATTTTTTTCCTGAAATCATTTTGGGAGAAAAGTTTTATCCCTCATTCACCCACCACAAGTAGATAGGAAAGAAGGGTTCTGGCGCAACTCTGAGGCCGCTCTTTGTCAAAAAAGATGGAATTCTGGTGAATTTTGTGGGACTTTTTTGGATGAGATGGAATTTGATCGAATTTTTTATGGAATTTGTGTTGATTTTTTGCAGAGATAAGTGAATTATGCTAAAAATTTAGCAGACTTTTTAATGATTTTTGGAGAGTCGGGATATGTGAATTTGGAACAATTTTCGTGCGCGCACGTGCAAATTCAGAGTTAGTGCTAAAAGTAGCGGAAAAGTGGAAAGAATAATGATTTGTGCTAAAAAGGGGCGGCTGAGGAGTGTGCCAGAACCCTTCTTTCCTATCTACTGAAAATAACTCCCTCCCCCGGAATTAAGCCCCCCTAGAAAAAAAGAAAACCTGAAAATAAAGACCCCTTTCCTATAATAAGGTTAGTGCATACTAATATGTAGCTCTGTTATCACTAGAAAGTTTGGAATCTGAGTGTGAGACATCTTGAGCTGGCTTTTCATTGAAAATCTTTTCGAACGAAAATCACAACCAGTTTATAATCCCTACCCTTTACACGATGTCAAATTCTTCTTGAAAAAATAAGCTCCATTAGTTATCCCCTTTAGTTGTATACTTTCTTAATTTTGTGGCATATTTCCACTGCAGCATTTCTACCACCTGTTGCAGTCACTTGCTTTCATTGTCATGGCAATCATCATAATGCGACTGAAGTTGTTTGGAACACCGGCGCTCTGCGTCATGGCTTCACTCTTAGCTTCTAGACAGGTAACATTGGCACCCTATCTTTTAGAGCATTTTTCAATTGAGTGTCGTTAAACCAAAACCAAAGTAATTACTTTGGCCAATCACAACATGCACAGGCTCGATCAAAGGAACTAACGGATGCTCGCAGTGGTTTCTCTCTCGTTCGGCGTAGCTCGGCGTAGGAGAATCCACTGCTCGCAGGGTGGATTGTTCGATGAAGTGACGCGAGATTATTAGCCAATTACAAAGCGTAGCAATGCAAAAGCAAAGCAAATTGCAAAGTTAATTTCGACACAATTGAAAACCGCTCTATGTAGCCGAGTATTTTATGCCGGGATTTCGTTTATTCTTTCAACACTATGTAAACCTTGATGAAGTCTCGGGCACCATGAACAAATAAAATTACTCGGCAAATATTTCACATCTAATGATACATAATGACAACACGGTATGCGGAGCATCGTTGTAATTGGACGTCTTGATGCTCTCAACAATCTACGGCGTAAACCCTGTTACTGCTTGTTAAATACAGCATGGTCTAGAGGTGGACGTTGAAGGACTAAAGCCCTGTTGTTAGAAAACAAATACGAACTAAAACGACTGCAAATATTACTCTCTTCAGATTGGACATTGGGGAAAGATGACTTTCGTATAACAATTAATTCATTTCGGTGAAAACCAACCATACCAAGCGAAGCTACAATCGGCGTCAAGTGAGAGACTGTCCAGAACGACTTTTCCTACCTTTTTAAACTTCTGCTATAAGTTATCCACTCCTACGCGCTATAGTATCTCGCCAATTTTGTCGCCAATTGTAGCTCAATGTAACATGTTTTGATTTGATTTTCAGTTGTTCGGTTTTGTTTGTGACAAAAGGAAACACCAAGCCGCAGTTATTGTTCTTATCGCCGCTATGTCTGTGCAAGGAATAATGAACCTTAAAGGACAGTTTGTAAGTGTTTTAAAATTCTATGTTCCAAAACATTTATGTCCACAATCTGTAAATTTATTATATGACCCGTACGGCCCTGCGAACCTTTTCCTTGCAAAACCATTATTGAAAGTCCCGAATGAGGGCCGTACGCATTTGCGCGAGCAGGGCCGGAAAAAGGCGTACGGCCCTACTACAAAAGCGGACGGCCTCGCGCGTTAAAATTTCAAGTAATTTTGTATCCAAATTGGTCATATGATAAAATACTTATTGACTAAGTTAGGTCGGGCCGGATGGGAAAATACTTGGCTCTCTTGTCATGGCGCACGGACCTCGCTGCGCTCGGTCCGTATGCCATGACCTCGAGCCAAATATTTTCCCATCCGGCCCTCCGACTTAGTCAATAAGTACATAATAATGTTCAAATTTATGTGTTCTTAATGTTATTTAACTGTGCCTTGATCGTAAGCCCTGGCTGAACTTTCGACTTTCGAGCGCAGTTACACAGCTTAAAAATCGATACGAATCCCATATAATAACTGTACATTTTTGCGTGTTCAGCTGTCAACTAATATGGCGTCTAACACCGCTATAACAAGTCTTTATATGCCATCTTGCAAAGGAACTGCCATGTGGTCAAACGAGTTGTTAATAACAGTTTAATTCATTTCAACTTCAGGCAACGCAAGGAGAATATAACAACCCAGAACAGGAAGCGTTGGTGAGTCATCAGAGTGTCATCAAAATCTTATTTCTTCTTACAGTGCTAATGCACTGCAGTGCATCGCTTAGCCTGCGTAGCAGGCGCGGGTTTATTTTCAGTCAACGCAGATGAAAATTGCTTGCGGTGGTTGCAAATTGCTCCGAGCAAATTGTCAATCAAAATACCAATGTTACGACGGAAGTTTGCAAATTGCACGCAAAAGACGAGACTATTATAACTATATTATATTTATTCCTACTACGTACTTTGCGGTGTACACTGTAGCTCTTAAGTGCTAGATACAGGCCTGTTGTTGAAAGCTTTCGTACGTTAACGTAGGGACCCTTTTCTTTTGCAATCTGTTCTATTCTTAGTGTTCATTATCTCGTGAATACGCGAGGCGTTGAACGAGATATAGTAAACGGGGACAGATTCACTGGTTCCGTCATTTGTAAAGTTATTTAATTCCCCAGTGTACTACGTGTCAAAAGATGATTGCTGTAATTGAATAAGTGGCGTGACTCTGAGTAGAAAGGAGGTTTACAGAGGCTTTGCGTGAAATTTCTGTGAGAATTTCTGACTGCCGGGCATTATTTTAGTCTATTGAAGACCGTGCCCGGCTGCCGGGCATATAACCACTTACCGCAGTGACGCCGCTGCTGATTTCCCTTCCGTAAACGGTCGATGCCATTTTTAACGGTCGATGCCATCATTAGCATCATTAGTAACCAAGCCTTTTGTAATGGTCGATGCTATTTCTCTCTAGTTTATGCCTGGATTGGGACGAAAATAGGCTATCATTATTAGATAAAATTGGGCCTTGGTAAAGCGATTATTAGATCTAAGCTAGATTCGCGGTTAGGTAAGATTTAGGGTTAGGGTGACCCGTTATTGATATATATTAAGAAAAGCTTTTTTATAATTAAATTTTTCTTGGGTTTGCCGGATCAACCCAGTGGTCTAGTGGTAAAGGAGAGATGTTAGCATGCAGAGGTTCCGGGTTCGATTCTTGGTAATTAATTGCAGTTTTCTTTTTCTGATAGAAAAAATAATTCTAAAATTGGTGAAAATTTTTCTAAGTGTCGCTAAAATGGCACCGACCGTTTACGAAAGGGAAATTTGCGACGCCGCTAAAAGTCAAGTTAAGGATTATTAAAGTGCCCCTGTGATCAAATTTTTTATTTTGATTTTTTTACATTTTCGTGTACTATTAGACTTTCTTACTCATCTTGCCAAATTTCAATCCATTACGAACATCAGAAGTCATTTTATTTTAACATTTATTTCCGAGAATTTACGGCCGCCATTAATCAACCTTGTTCCAAGGCTTGGTTGCGAATGGGAGAAAGTGACGTCAAAGGCTCAAACATACCTCACGAGTTAAAATTATAATAACATTCAGCATAGAAAATTGCACGAAGAACAAGTCCAAAGTTTTTGTTGCTTTTTATTCGCGTGATTTTCAATACTTATTGTTATTTTAATTTCAACCCGTGAGTTATTTTTGAGCCTTTGACGTCACTTTCTCCCATTCGCAACCAAGCCTTGGAACAAGGTTGATTAATGGCGGCCGTAAATTCTCGGAAATAAATGTTAAAATAAAATGACTTCTGATGTTCGTAATGGATTGAAATTTGGCAAGATTAGCAAGAAAGTCTAATTATACACGAAAATGTTAAAAAAATGAAAATAAAAAATTTGATCATAGGGGCACTTTAAAAGCTTGAAACTAAAAGAACAACTAAAATTAACCTTACGTTGTTTCGTATTCACGAGATGGCTCTTAAAGCCCTTTGATTGTGGTTCTGGCACTACTTATGTACATATAGACAAAAATAGTAATAATTTTTTTTTCCTGTTCAGATTGATTGGATCAATTCAAAGACGCCGAAAAGTGAGTTGTAATAATTTTATGCGATGGTTAGACGTGTTTTTTTCTAAGAAAGAAGGCAGGGGGAGAGGTCAAAACACTTGACTTCAACCGCTGGGGCCCTGGGGTCATTTGTTGGTTAAATTTTTTTCCTGTTACTCTGAGGAACACTCTAATTTGTATAAAAGACATGTTAGTTTCAAAAACTTGTAAACCCTTCTGGGCTATTTACGGATTTTGCAATAGAGGGAAATTGTCATTACGTCGTTGTCTGTTTGTTTCCAGGCCACCTAAGAGCGAGTCATCTTAAATAAAGCACGTGGCGTCACAATGCGCTACTTTCTCGGATTCGTGTTAAGTACATTTCGCCATCAAAGATTTCACGGGCAAACTCACCGATGGTGTTTTGCGTAAACAGCCTCACGTAGTCATCACAACATATCTCTACATCTCCACAGTGGTGTTCATGGGTTATTTGTTCGCGTTATTGAATCCCATCCACCGTTAGTTTTGGGATAAATTAGAGCGTGAACGTCGAGCTTTAGATTTGAAATAACAGAGTTTACATTAAAATCAATTGCATCCACGACTAAACTGTTGGGTGTCTGTGTTTTCGTTTTCAAATAGGCTCTGTTTTCGCTGGAGCCATGCCGACTATGGCCACGGTAAAACTCTGCACGGGAAGAGCTATTGTTAACCATCCTCACTATGAAGACGTTGGTATAAGGTATAACTAAATTATACACGATAACCCAAGATTGTAACGACATACAGCTATTTCAATTAACGTTTTCTAATGTATTAAGGCCCGTTTACACGGGCGATTTTTTGTGCAATTTTTGTCGCACTGGTCGATGCAAATTTTGTCGCGCGCAAGTTGCATCTTCAAATTGCATGTGTAAACGGCGGCGGTTTCAGTGCGATTTGGGCGCGATTAGTCGCGCGATGTCGCAGAGGTTTTGAACATGTTCGAAACCTGATGCGACTTGGCGGCGATGTTTGTGAAATCACAGCAAATCAAAGCAAATGTCGCACCCGAATCGCACAGGAAATCGCCGCTAGTTTACACTGGCGACAAACTCGCATGTGTAAACGGGCCTTTAGAAGCATTAAGCTCACGCGGCCAGACGGAAAGATGTTATTTGTAAATCTGTGTGGGTTAGGCGAATTAAAGAAAATGTCTTACGTGTTTAAAGCGTTTGTCTCCGTGTTTTTAAACGGTAGCGGGGGCGCGATGATGTAGTGGTTAGCGCGTTGGTCTTCAGATCTGCAGGTCTGCAGTCTTCCGTCGTGTTGTTTCCTTAGACAAGAAACTTTGCTCCGCACTGTTTCCCTCCACCCAGATGTAAAACAGGTATTGGCGACATAGTACTGATTAAGAGCTGTATTTGTAAGGGGAACAGCTCAAAAAGCATAATACTGAATACGATGTTGTAATGATTCTGGATTGCCGTTCTTTTATTGCAGAGAAAGGACTCACAAAGTTTACCAAATCTTTAGTCGCAAACCGCCCACTGTTGTCTGGGAAACCTTGAATTCAATGCAAGTAACTCACGTCATAGTTGACACGCAGTGGTGCAGAGGCAGACCAAAGTAAGCCGTGCACTTATTACAGAACTAATAACTACGTCTTCTGTTCTTTTTGAACAGTGATGTGCCCTCTACTAGTATTAGAACTGAAGGTATAGAAGACAAGGCCAACATCACTCAGTGCCCTATAATGCGATCATGGGAACTGAGGCAGTCTCATATTTTCCTTTGAGAAGGCTCTACAATTTGGGTTTCGTCAATTGTTGTACGCGAATCCGCGAGCTGTGAGCCGGCAGCTCTGATTTTTGGGTTCTTTCTGTGTATACCGGAGCACAGATGACGTAAAACAAAAGGAACAAAGAACGACAATAACACTAATGCAAAACAAGACCAAAAATACAATACCTCACAAACAATAGAACACAATGAGTACCGGTACACGCAGAAAGACCCCAATTTTTGAATCCCTCGCAAGTGAATTTTGTGCAAGGCATAATTTTGGTAATCACCTCAAACATCTCCAAACTACGTCTTTGATAAGCCTCGTAAGTCGCTCGCGTAATACACTAGCGCGAAACCCAAATGTGAGGGTCTGCTCGCGCAAGACACTCGCGCGAAACCCAAATGCGAGGGACTGCTCGCGTAATACACTCGCGCGAAACCCAAATGCGAGGGACTGCTCGCGTAAGACACTCGCGCGAAACCCAAATGCGAGTGACTGCTCGCAGGCCACATATACCTCGTTAGCAGGCAGAAGAAGAAGCCAAGAGACCTGGGATCGTAGTTTCCATTCTTCTCAATCTATGAGTACAGCTCAGTGTCATTACAAAGAAAGGTTCATACCTCAGTGATATCGCTATAAATGAAGGAAGTTATATGGCTTCAACAAAACCTTCAGGATTATCCTAATCTTCACACTATAGGCATAACCACAAACTATCTCGTGTTGAAGCATTGAGCGTATAACATAATACCAAAAAAGGGGTGGTTAATAATATTAAAGTTAACATGTATACGTTATTTTGCTTCCAATGAGAAGATCATTCCAACACCATTTTGGTGGCAACATTTATCACACTCAACGAAGACTTCGGTCTCCATTGTCTCCCCAGTCTCCTCTTATTTTCCCTGCTCATTTGCGCGCCGGTTTTAGCTGCTACCCGGCTTCATAATCATAACGCCTGGAACAGGCTGTCAAAGTTTTCTGACCTGTTTTCTTTCTGTGTCTTTACAGGCCTGGGTGTGGTATGGTGGACATCTGGGACTTAGAAGACGAAGAAAACAGAAATCGACCGAGCTGTTGTAACGCTCTGGAACAAAATCCGTTGCCTTTTAAAAAGGTGTTTAGCAACGACAAATATTACGTTTTTCAACTCCATCACAGTTGATAAGCTTAGAAAACATTCAAGGTTTAGATTTAAATTAAGATCTAAATGAAGACATGTGCTTTTATATCGCGTACATTTCCTTGTGCATGTGGTGTAATTAGAGTTAGAAATTTATAATTCAAATAAAGTCTTAAAACATGTAGAGAGAACTTGGACTTTTGTCAACCTAGCTTTTCAATACTTTCGTACTTGAAATTTCTCAAAACAGTTGCCAACGGGAATTTCAACCGCTCAGAGCGATTTTAGTATGGCCTTGAAAAACGTCAGTAGTTGAAAGAATCAATACAAGCTTTGCTCGTTGTCCCGCTAAAATATCCCTAATATGACGTTGAAATGATTACGCGTTAACACAACCAAAACAACAAACGACTTGAAGAAAGCAATTTGATTTGTTTAGCGAAAGGAGGCAAACACGCGCGGCATTTGGTTGGTTTAGCGACGCGCAAAGCAAAGCAAACGGATAATGAGATAAAACGGCAGCTATTCTCTTTGACGTCAGTCGTAGTGACCTGATTTTTCTCAGTTTACATACGAACCTTTCGTTTCAATGGTTACACTTTAGGATTTCATCCACAGACTCAAAAGTTAGGAACACCTCGCACAGCATAATAAACAGTACACGCAAGGTGCTGCCCAATAGCTTTCCTTTGAATGGTCACACTGAAGGATTTTATCCACAGTTGGAATCACCTAGTACAGCGTAATAAACAACAAAACGGGAATGTAGTCTGCAGTTGCTTTCGTTTGACCGGTTACCGTTTATTATATCATTCGACTATGACGTCATTTTATCTCTACCTTGGGGAAATAGAACACGCCACGCAAAATATCCGAGCGTATTACACAGTAGATTGCCGTATTACACCTACGCATCCCAGTATCAAGACAAGCCATTTTACTCATTGCTCGCATGTTTTCTCGTCCCTGTGGGGCTCGAAAAAATACTACGCAACTCGTAAAATATCCAAAACTTGGCACCACCTGGTGCAGCAAAATAAATAGTACCAAAGCAAAGTGCTGCTCAGTAGCCTTTATTTGAATGGTTACACGTTTAATAGGATTTATCCACCGACTTTAACGTTAGAACCATTTTGATCAAAACAAACTCAAAAGGTAGAACCACCTTGTATATCATATTGTAAAATTCATTAATAATTCATAAGGGTACTAACAAATAAAAATGAGCCATTCCAATCACATGGTTACCTGTAAATCAGATACAACTCACTAGTGAGTTGTATCTGAAATGTAAATTAGATACAACCACTAGTGAGTTGTATCTGGAGTGTAAATTAGATACAACCACTTGTGAGTTGTATCTGGAATGTGAATTTCACAAGTTGTTTACTACATTCGCGTCCGTGTTGTATCGGCACTATACATTCACTCGGCTGCGCCTCGTGATTGTATAGGCCGATACAACACTCCCGCTCATGTAGTAAACATTACATAAACAGCACCACCGGAAAGGACTGCTCAGCTACTTTGCATTAGCTTAAATAGTTGAACATTAGGATATAGAAGCTGAAAGGGTAAACGTTTTATATAGATTTCTAAACGACCCTTTCATTTTAAAATCCCATGGGAATTTGGCCATGACTGACCCGATTCACATTTTCAAATACCAACCTTCAAAATTCTAGGTGTTTCATGTTAAAAATTTAGTTACAGACGGCATGCGATAGACCGCGATAAGTTCATGTGGGAATCATGCACCGATAAAATTTAAAACACTGGGTAGTTATGTAATATACAATAACTGAAGATAAAGCGTGCACTCTGATTGGTCGATAACTATTGACTATTGCACGGGTAAACCACTTGGAAAATGTAGTTATATCAATTAAAAGCAATAGACCACACATTTCAATGGTGTATCAGTGCAATAATCTACTTGGAATGTTGGAATAACATTCCACCTACTTTCGCTCCGCATGAACGAGCACCTGATCGCAGGTTACTTGGGTTTGTGAAAGTTTAAAGGGAAATTTCTTTTATTTGGCTTGAGAAAAACCGGATTCGTCCAAAAAGCCGTTGACACAATGAAACATTTTAATCCGGGTACCAAAACTTAATAAAGGAACCGGATTCGCGAAAATCTGGTTACTTTTCCTCTGGTGTAAGCTTAGCCTTAGTGTTCGAAAAATTCCGCTATGAGTGTCAAACTTTCTTTTAAATCGTGACGCCGAAAACAAAGGGCGAGCAGACAGGAGGGCAGTCAAATGTGAAAATGAATAATTAGTCAGAATGATATTTAAACTTGTACTACATTTACGCTCACACGATTCCTTTAAATTACACTGTTTCACATGGGTGGGTCTGAAAACACAAAGCACTTCAATAACAGGCATGATTTAAAACAGCTAACAGTAAAATGATGCTAAGTTACATTACTGTTATAAAGTGAGCTGTCTTGAATAATTGAGCTTATGTAAAGTGTAGGACTCTATCAACGTTAACGACTTACTCGGTCAGTAATAGCCAATGATCTCAAGAAGCACAATGTTTGCTAGTGTGTCCTTTTTCACAATGAACTGATTGTATTTCTAACTTTTAAGTCAACAAGTAACAGAGCTACTATTGTTAAGTTCTATAAATGTTTGCATAGGAGTCTAACTCGAGAAAAAAACTCGTTTTCGTGTCTATTTTTATCAATGTTGTGTCATAGACTCCTAACTCTATAGGTACAGGTATCGTGGTTAATTCAGCCGCATCTCAAAAGATTGAACTGAGTGTTACTGTTCGCGTTAGCATGGATACATTCCACAGATTGCCTATATTCTGCATGGTAGTCATGGCTTTGGCGTTACGAAGTCGTTCTCAAGGTGAGTTGCTGTAAATCATTTAAATTATAATTAGTGCTTTTTTGTATCATATTAAAGAAATCCACTTCCCTGAAATAATACTGACGATAACTATTTACATAAACGTACAGATTCACGCTTTGAAGTTTTTTGTTTCCATGCTTTCCTTTAAGATATAAAAACGCCTAAAACCTCTTACATTGTAAACATTATTTTCCATATAAATTTTTTCGATCGCTCGGCTGCCTGTTCGTTATTCGTTTCCCATATTTTTTCCTTCATAAACCGCAAATGCTGATAGTATCCTGCGGTGCTTTCCGATCGAGGCACGAACTGCCGAGAGAAAACAATTCCGCATTCGCAACTTCCGGGCCCACAGCCGACGTTATTGGAAGAGGACAATAACTTATACGATCAAATAGAGCTTTTCTGGACCCTGTGTTAATAGTAGCCGCATTATATTGAGTCGATTCTCGGGTATATGGAAACACCTATCATGTACCGACTGATTCATATTTACTTGTGCCTTTTTTATGAGAATGACTTATTTCCTGATATATGCTTACTTTTCTTTTTCTTACAAACAATGTTAACAAAATAATCCATCCTATGTACTTTTGTTCAAGGATTTTCTTCGCGGTTAGGCTCTATTTTTGTTTCCCTTGGTAAACCATTCCCCGCGCGAAACGCGAAACGAAAATATTTTAGCGAGCAACCACACTAAGAGAAATAACAGGACATAAGGGCGCTGCTAAATTTGGGCTTGATCGCAGGCTACAAATCTCCATTATTTCATTTCTAAGGAAGGCTTATGCTAATTTTAAAAAATGCCTAGCATTAGTTATTCGTTGTTTCGTTGATTATATTTTTTCCTTATAATATTACCGACGTTTTTATATAGGCTAAAGGCACTATGTTTATACTGATAAGATATTGCCTCACTTTTCAGGGGTCTGTCCAGAAAACTGGGTCTACCTGCAGGGGTCCTGCTACAAGTTCACCACAAAGACCTTAGATTTCAACGTAGCAAAAGCGGCCTGCAAAGCAGAAGGAGCTACGCTTGCATTGGTAAAATCAAAAGCCCAAAATCAAGCAATCATTTCCAGATTGTCAAAACCTGAAACATACATTGGTTTGTACAGGGACCCTAAAGATCCTTCAAAGTGGCTGTGGGTGGATGGAACACGTGCGGAAAGCTCTTATACAAACTGGGATAGAGGACAACCAAATAATAAACAAGCAAACATTGAAGACTGTGTCTCTATACTTAGATCTGGGTTTTGGCACGATACTTCTTGCAACCCTGCAAGTGAGTACCGTGCCGTTTGTGAAACCGAAGGTTAGTCTCACGCGGTTATATTTTATGTGATTTGGTCCTGTTTGTTTTTTAGATACAATGTTACAAACGTGAAAATTTTCTTATCTTAGGAGTTATTCCTAAATTTTTAAGGCCTCGAACCTTTTTAAACGACTATTTTATAGCGTTGTTCTAATTCTGAGACTACTTGCAACACTAGTAATATTACTAAGTGACATGCATGCCACACGAAACGAAACTAAGTAACTCTATAATGAAAAACGAAAAATCGTCCTGTTATAACGAAACTATTTCTGTAAGGTTATTTCTAAATTTTTAAGGCCTCGAACCTTTTTAAACGACTATTTTATAGCGTTGTTCTAATTCTAAGACTACTTCGAACACTAGTAATATTACTAAGTGACATGCATGCCACACGAAACGAAACTAAGTAACTCTATAATGAAAATCGAAAAAGCGTCCTGTCATAACGAAACTATTTCTGTAAGATAGCCACAAGTTATTATTTTTTTCTGTCGGTTTTATCGTTCAGCTGTACCAAAAGGACCCAAAGCCTTGTATTTTACCAGTGGTGCTGAATGGATCACATGTCATTTTAGGGATGGTTGCAATGATGTTATAGTTTTAACTGTACGAAACACCCATAAGTGTATAATTACGTAAAGCTAGCCATTGATTAAAGTGTGCCAGTATACAAGGCATGGCAAGGAAAATCGAAGAAAAAGGATATATGCATGTAACATAAAACTGAGAAACAATCTGAGTATTGTTGTTATTTAGCTCCGACACTTTTCGTTTTGGAAAAGCATGTGATACATAGATATCTCCTGGAAAACAACTTTGAGCTGAGATTATAATTTGATCTGGTATGTTATCAGTGTAGGCAAGTGTGTAGGCTGCTGCATGCGAAAATAAGACAATCAAAGGTTTAGCTTAAAGGAAACATGGGTTTTTGTTACCTCTCGTCGTGGTAGTTTCCTCGCAGCCAATCATTTAAAAGTTTTGATGGTTTAAAACTTTGCTTCTGACAAATGGAGGATCATACTAATGCCGTTCATTTCCTTTATGCGCACTTTAGACTTATGAATTTTTTTTTTCTATTCCCTTGTTATGTTTCAGCGAAGTGTCAAAAGCTTTCTCTGGGGAGTGGTGTGCGTGTTTCGCCTTCTGATTGCGTGTCGTCCAATCAAGCTTATGGAACAACTTGTTCTTTTTCGTGCTCAAGTGGATACCAATTTAACGGACCTTCATCTATTCAGTGTAGAAAGGGTGGATCCTGGAGTCGAAAGACAAGTACTATGAGCTGTCTAGGTAAGAGTGACATGCCACGACGTATAGTTCGCGTGCAAACCAGTGACCAATAATTTTATATAAATTCTTCTTTCTCACTCTCTTGTGTTGTTCTATTTCTAAGTCTATTGTGTTGTTCAATGGAATAACACAATACTGAATAGAACAACGCATATAACACAAAATGCTGGGAGTAACCCTGTGATGGACTAGCATCCCATCCAGGGTTGAGTAGCAATACTCTTATATGCTTCATGCTAAGGAAACCGGGTTAGTTAAGCTCCCGTGGAGTTGGATACCTGTGGCTCGTATGCGACTTTACCTACGTTACTTGATATAAACAAACCCATTTAAAGAAGTTGGTTGATTTTAATTTTAGTGGTCAAGTGCCCAGCTCTCACCATCAGTGGATTCGTGAAAACAGCACCATACAGTTGTGCGACATCACAGATGAAATTCAACACCAATTGCTCGTTTTCATGTCCACAGGGATACCAACTGCAAGGTCCTTCTTATAAGCAGTGTGGGGCAGGTGGTCAGTGGTCAAAGAGTGGAAAGAAAGTTTCATGCATTGGTTAGTTTCATGATATATATATTTTTTAATGTGATAGACCGCATTTCCCCTAAAAGCGCCTCCTTTGATTATTAATTTAGCACCTCTCCTCGGTTACAATACAGCATCTAACATTGTGGCTGGTTTATTGATGGTTAAAACAAAACGTTTCCAAGGAACATGTTATCTTCATGTTATCTTCATGTTATCTTCATGTTATCTTCACTGAACAGTACCAACAGCAGATCGATTGATCATTGCAATCTTTTTGTGGAAATCACATGCGATCAAAAAGCGGAACCAATCATGCGTCTTAACTGCACGCTTTGGTCTGTTAAATAACTCAAGCTTCCATTTCAGATATTAACGAGTGTGCTGTGTCCAATGGCGGCTGCAGTCACAAGTGTGTAAATACTGCGGGAGGTTACAAATGTGAATGTCCCGACCCAGAACTGAGCCTAGCACCAGATAACAAGAGTTGCCAAGGTAAATATCAAATGCTACTACAATAATTGTAATTTCACACAATAGCGATATTTTTTAACCTTGTTGTCTGTGTGTCCTTGTCATTAGTGGCCACACACACACACACAATTTCTGAAGATTTTTTTGTCTTCATTTGCAACACCCTTTTACTTCTGTTATAATTTTGACATTCATTTTGTACCAATATCCCGCTGAGGTCTTTCCATCTTTCAAGGACCTTTTCCTGTCACGACACTATTCCCAACAATGCGTGACTGATACTTTTGTTTGCCTTGTATGACTTTAATTAATATAATAATTGTTATTACTTTTTGTATCCAGTGTAGATGAAGTCAGGAAACTGCCACAAATATATTTTAACCTCTGTTTGCTTAAAACGTATCCATACAATTAATTTTTCTTGTCGGCTGAAGAACTTTCATTTTAACTTATGTTTAGCTCCAGGTGTTAATGTCCAGTGTAACAGCGAAAATATGACCATCATCATCCCCAAGCCACTCCTCCGTGGTATGGACCGTGAGCATTTTCGACTCCTGGACACCACATGCAAAGCTACAGAAACAGGCGCATACTTCTCGCTCACCACACCGCTGACTAGCTGTAACACAACAAGCAGGCACGCACCGACAGCTATCGTCTATTCCAATGCAGTTTTGGAAATCCCCGTAGCTGCTGAGGATGTCGTAACACGCGTGCGTGAAGTAGAAATACAATTCAGTTGTTTTTATTCCAAATATGGCGTGGTGTCATCAGTTGGTTGGAAACCAAATGACAGAAAACTTGTGTTCAGCGATGTTGGCGATGGTAACTTTACTCTATCTCTTGATATGTTTCCAGACAAAAGATTCGTGAGTCCTTACATGAAGTCAGATTTCCCGGTTGCAGTTGTGTTGCGTAAGCGTCTCTTCTTTGAAGTATCAGTGGCTTCAGATGACAAGCAGCTATCAATCAGAGCAGCTCGATGTTTTGCCACTCCCAGTCTGGATCAGAAGAATCCTTTGAAGTACGAGTTTATTAGCAACGGGTAGGTAAAGTTATATATTACAGTCAAACCTCTATTAAGCGGTCCCCTATTAAGGTGGCTCCGTTGTTATTTCGGGCGCAATCGTCTATGACAAACTTTGTCTCATAACTTTTCCGGCTCTAAAGCGATGCTTCTAAAACTTTGCGAAAACTTACAGCTATAATCTAGCAATAATATGATAGAATTCGATTTTAATGGGAAAATATATCTTTAGTGATAATCGGGCTTAAATGAACCCCACTTTTTGAACAAAATCGCACCCTGTGAAAAATTTTGCTGTTATATTTGTGTTAAATTTCTGGAATCAGCTTACATTGACTTAATACATATCCTTACCAAGTTTCAGGAAAATCGTTGGAGCAGAAATGCGGAAGAATTAACGCCATCAAAATTTAGGCCCAAAATTCTCTTAAAATTTTAAATACTTCATGCTCTTTGACTAAACAATCTACGAACCCAAATTTCTGAGAGAAGCCTTCCCAATGCTTGCTAATTCTGAATTACAAGCCGATTGCAAATCGTGCGAACCGTTAAAAAGTATTCACTAGTTCTGTAAATATTATAAAATGCTCCTAAACCTGCTCAAATTTCCAATGCTGCGTTTTCCATCACTTTTCGAAAATTGTCCTGCAGTTTGGTGTCAAACTCCTTCGCATGAATTTCAAGGTACTGCAATACTTTTACATCGATTACTTTTTGCTTAGAAGGGCTTGCAATTGGAGAAATAGTTGTTGGAATTATAAGCTGCTCCGCATCTGAGCTCATTGCATGCTAAATTTTAGAACACCTTTATTACGCGGTCAACCTCTATTAAACGGCCAAGGTGACCGCTTTACCCTCGGACGTACAAGGCGCGGGGAGGGGGGGGGGGGGGGGGGGGGGGGGGGGGGGGAGGGGAGGAGGAGGGGGGTGGGCTTAAGGTTTTTCTCCGATTTTTTCAAGGCCATTTATTGTTAATGCAATTTTGAAGGCAAGGACCAACGTAACAAAACAGAAGCACCGGATCCAAATTGAGGATCTAATCAGCTATAAATAATAGTAATAAACGAAAAAAGGCAAGGCTGATTCGACAGTGAAGGAATATAAAAATGTAATTTATCCAATATTTCAAAAGGCACGGCCTTTCTTCTTCAGGGTATTACAAATAATGACTATGGGTAAACTAGGACGTTACAATTTAAATTTGAGTATGGCGTGCAATATGATGTCACCCTATACATACCAAACGTGCTATTCCTTTTAGCTTAGCCCTCAGACTTCGCCGCATTTGCTCCACTGACGATACCTTCAAACTACGTACTGATCAACTCACTATATATCTTACCAAACGGGGTTACAATCGTCATTTCATCAAACAGGAAATACGACGCGTACACAACATCACGCGAACCGAGGCACTTAGACCTAAGGACAGTTCCACACTCGACCAACCAGAACGTGTCCCCTTTGTCATCACTTATAACCCAGCCCTTCGTTCCATTTCATCCATTATTCAAAAGCACTTCAGCATCCTAGCCTCATCCCCTCGTTGTTATAATGTCTTCAAAGCTGCCCCTATTGTAGCTTTTAGACGTAGTAACAACCTTAGTAATTTCCTAGTTAAAGCCAAACTACGCAGCCTCACACAAACCCATCCACCTCTGGGTTCATATCCATATGGAAAAAACTGTTTAACATGTTCCTACATATCTGACGGGCAAACAACCTATACATTTAATTCTACAGGTGAAACTAGACTCATCACTCAACACATCGACTGCAACTCTAAAAACGTCATCTACATGATACAATGCAATCGTTGCCACAAACAGTACATTGGTGAAACCAAACGACGACTTAAGGACCGTTTTAACAAACACCGCAGAACAGTTGACAACCCAGCTAACATATCTAAGCATATCTACAGTATCAGAACATTTCCTCACTAGCGACCATTCAGCTAAAGACATAACACTCATTCCACTCGAACTTATTCATTCTAATCGTGACGCTGTACGCAAAGCAAGAGAAGCATATCTCATCGATAGAGGTAACACTCTTGAACCTCTAGGAATTAATAAAAAAGATGAAATGTAATACCTTTATTTCCGTTTATATCTACTTCTATATGTTGCATGTTCTTCTTTTTTCATCTCTTTTGTAACGGTTTTTTAAGCTTTAAATCTTCAACGGTTACTTTTCCATTGTATTATATGTTATCATAGCATCATATTGCACGCTATACTCAAATTTAAATTGTAACGTCCTAGTTCACCCATAGTCATTATTTGTAATACCCTGAAGAAGAAAGGCCGTGCCTTTTGAAATATTGGATAAATAACATTTTTATATTCCTTCACTGACGAATCAGCCTTGCTTTTTTTCGTTTATTACATTTATTGTTAGCACATTCCGTCTTCAGTAGCTGTTCGTTTATCCTTGCCCTACATTTTGGTAAAGTTTGCCGATAATCGGTTACTATGGTAACGAGATATGACGTCATAAGCAGCATGAGGTCGAGCCATTTTTAATGCGTGTTTTTCACCTTTTTTCGTATAAAACGCTACCAAAAGCAGGAAAATATTTTCCTGTATCACATTTCGTAACTCTAGCAAAAATTATTTGCAATTTTCGCATTTTTCCGATAAAGGGATATTTTTTGTAAAATCCAAGATGGTGGCCATTTTTGCGGCCATTTTGTATGACGTCACAGATCCCGGCAGCTCCATAACCCATAATATTTACCTTATCTTGTAGAGCACATCACAGGTTATCAAAAAATCCAATGGGAGGGGGGTTACAACTACACCCCCCACCCTTGTACTACGGTGGGGGTATAATTTTTGCGTGTACGTCCGAGGGTTAATAGAAGTTTGACTGTATTTGAAAGTTTTTGCCTGTGAGCGGCAGTGAGCCCTGTAGTAACTGCTTTTACAAGCAACTAAGTTCCGTTTGTTTGTTACCTACATCTGTAAAGTTTACTTATAAACCAAAAAAATTAGGCTAAGCCAAAGACGAAACAGTTGTCACTTGAAATTACACGCTTTACCTTCTACTGTATTGCATTCAATGTTGAATTGGAAATGGCAACTTGAAAAAAAAAATAACTGGGTGACTGTTAAGAAACTTTCAAAAAGAAACCCCTTGACTTTTTGTTTCCTGGTTATTGCTATGTTTGTATTTTAATCTGGTTTTATATACAGCTATTAATTGATAAAAAAAAAAATGTCTCTTTCTTAGATGCCCAACTGACACAACTTTGAAATATCATTCCGCGCCTGCAGTTAGTGCCCAGCGGTTTAGCCTGGAGGCCTTCAAATTCATTGCTGACCATCCATTTGTCTTTGTTCACTGTCACGTGATCGTATGCAATGCTACCAACCCAGGTTCCAAGTGCGCTAAACGCTGTTCGTTAAGTGGCCGAGGAAGACGTGAAGTGAGCGATCACGTGACTGATGTATATTCCTTGGCCCAGGGCCCTCTCCACCTGGCACGCGAGAAACGAGAGGAAAAGCACAGTAGTGGCCTGGATAAGAATAGTATGTAGACTGTGGACTTCAGCTGAATGTCATTGCAATTATATGTAGATATGCTCATATATGCTCATTCTTCTGTAGTGGTACACCAAAATATGGATCGTTTGAATCCGTTTTTAAAATCTAATTTGGAAATGAATTGAAGTTATACGACGTAACATAATTATTGTCACTTGTAAAAATGTCATAACCAGTTCTCTCTCTCTCTCTCTCTCTCTCTCTCTCTCTCTCTCTCTCTCTCTCTCTCTCTCTCTCTTTAGGTTCCAGTGCTACCTTTATGATGGTTCTTTTTGTGATGTGCGCTGCTGTTTTGGCGGGAACAGCGGTGATGATCTTTAAGAGGTCACGTGAGTCTGTTGGGTATACTGTGCTTGCCAATGGTGATCAGAACTAACGGCAAGCTCAACAACAACAACAACAAAAACAACAACAACAACTTCAATAACAACCGGACTGGACAAAACTGAAAGGGACTCGAGCTTGAGATATTCAAATCTGCCGCCAACAAAGTTGATGCTGATGACTCTCCTTTGGCTTTTCAGTAAATATTTTGCTAGGAAATGAATTGAAGGTATTTTTGAATACGCCGAAAGACAATGATTTTGTTTCTCTGAACTGACCCAATCGATGTAGTTTTGAGGTCTACATAGTAGTGAACTTTACACCGTGAACCTGAATTTGAAACAACTGCCCACTTTTGTAAAATATTGTTTAACTAAACGTATGCTTTCCTTTGATAGCATTTTTCTAACTCTAAATCTAAATCTAAATCGAATACTGTATTAAACTCTCGTATGGGAAATGATTTTAGCTTCTGTGTTACGATCCGATAAGCCACCTGAAAAGGTTGAATTTGAGAACTAATCTATAAGCGGCCTTATTTGAATATCACAGCTCAAGAAGCCCAATAATTGTATATTTTTAGTGGTCTCAAAAAGTCAACTTTTACCTTTGAATGCTATCTACTTTGTTTACTTGTTAAGTGAAAGGAACATTGGGATATCTTTCTCCTGTCTTATTTATCAAATAGCTGAGAACACCTATTGAATGGTAGACATTTCTGCCAGATTCCTAATCCATGAGTACCGAGAGTGTCTTGATCTGATATTTAAAAAGAAAGCCAGGGATACTAACCAGACTAAAGGAAAGCAAAAAAATGATTAACAAGACAAGAAGCATAAAGAGACTTTTTAAAACAATAATTTTATGAAGGGTCCAGTCAAGCTATTAATGTGAACATAGCGAGATCAGAATTAGCATTAAGTGCCAAACTATTAAGATAAATGGCGAATGCTTTTAAAACCTAGGAAATTAGGGACTGTGCAATAATTATCGGGGAGGGGGGGTTGGAAAACGAGAGGGGGGGGGGGGGGGGGGCATGAAGTAAAATCAAAGCAAGGACAGGGGGGGCTCAAATTAAAATAAGTCACTAAAGAGGAGGGGGGGCTTAACATTTTATTTCAAGTGTTTATAGTTCTCACTGAAAGACATAATGATCTGTTCTGTGGCTGAACTGCAATTTCAATCTGTTGCAATACGATTATCTATTCTTCTCTATCTCTATAATATAGAGACGAATATTGTGATAAAGCGTTTCTGGCTTTTTAAATTTGAATAGCCCAATTTCGATAAATTAAAATTCAACTTGAAAGAAGACCACTGCGAGGCTTAGGGGAATGATAGTAAGGATTTATATGGTTTATTTCCCTAAGCCTCGTAGTGTTGTCTTTTGTTTCAAGTTAATTTTTAATACATCGAAATTGTGCTATTGTCAACAACATTTGAACAGTAGAATATAGTTATATACCAGTGCGAATATTTTGCCCTGGTGAAAATATTTTGCTCCAGTTCAAATATTTTGCACTGGTTCAAAATAAATTTGAACCAGTGCAGACAAAATTGTACCAAAATCATAATTTCACTACAACATAGATAATTGTATTGCAACAGATTGAAGATGTACCTCAACCAGCATGGTCTTAAGGTGGTCAGACATGAGGGGTTATGTAGCAGGGACATGTCGCAGTGACAGGTAGCAGCGACAAAAATTTGTGTAGTACACATCGAGGGACATGTAGCAGGGAGTGTAGCGGAGACATGTAACAGGGAAAAATTCATAGCGCTGGCACACCACATGAAAATGTCGCGGGGACATGTCTCAGGGACATGTTGCAGCGACACGTCCCCTCGTGTGAACTGATGCTATCATAATTGTGTAACAAAAAATTTTGGGGGCATTTTGTCCCCCGCGACGTGTCCCATGAAGTTCAACAAGTTGAAGGGGGGGGGGGGGGGGGTTATACAAAATTTCTGACTGATCAGAGGGGGGGGGGGGGGGGGGGCAATAACCAAATTCAGTTCTTTTGAAGGGGGGTATTACCTAATATTTTCCTACTTGAAGCCCATTTTCCGGCCCCCCCCCCTCCTGATAATTATTGCACAGTCCCTTAATTTGTGGACTTGTTAGGGACAACCAACGAGCTAAGTTCACCAAAGGCTTTAGAAAGTCATGATTAAATGTCGGATGCCTTAGCTTGAAATTCAACAGGCCGAAAGTATTAGGAACAAAATCCTTTTCTCCAAAGCTATTTGCCTTCTTGTCTTTCTTTTGTTGTATATGAAAGGTACCCCTTTCATATACCTTTCATTGAAAATGGTACTCCTTTCATGTCGCCTTTACGTGCGTCTGTTTGATATGTTTTGAAAGCCCCTTTTTATAACAATTAATTGGCAGTTTTCCCTACCTTTTTTATGCTTCAACTCGTGTTTTCGCTACCATTTCCTATTCTTCGTGAAATCCCTACCCATTCACATACTTCAACTCGTGAAATCCCGACCCTTTCATATACCTCCAGCCTAAAAAAGGTACCCCTTTCGGGCGGAGCATCCCCGTATAGCCCATTATAGGGAGTACCCCCCCGGGTGTTGAGTGCCCCTGACTTGTAAATCACCGTTTGACCATAGTCGCTGATAAGGTCGGTACGACATAAAATGACAGCTATTTTTCTACACTTGACCAAGTAAAGAAACAATGTAGTTTTCTTAAGCAAAATTCATTTTTTGAGGCTGTTAAGAATTTTACCTGTTACATTATTACCGGATTGTCGAAATGGTCTCGTTTAATTAAGGGGCTCTGATTTGTGCACGTTTAAAAAGATGTAGAAATTAAAACGTTATGATTTTCATAACTAATAATTATAACTAGGTCATAGTTATTGCGCGAAGAGGCGCAAAACCTTTACGTTGGGTGAGAGATAAAGCAACTGAATTCTGGCAAAATTATTGTTTACGTTGTTTTAACTGGTTGACCAACTAACTGGTCGGTGCAGCGACGAAATATTTTCCACGTGATCATGAAGAACACTTTAAAAACTAGAGAAAATATTGTGCAAGAAAGGCAATGTTCATGCTCGTGTTTGTTATACAATATCGCCGAAAGTATTATAAGTAGTCTGATATGGTGTAGGGTGTTGTTTATCACGGGGTCAATAAAATGAAATGAAAAGAAATGGATGATACTTACTCAGCGTGCCTATCATATCAAGGCGCTGTACATGCTTTTGTGAAAATCAGACCCGACGTCAGCTTATGAAGGTGCTACCAGTCCATCGTTGGCCTCATTCTCCGACCGTTTCCGTGATGTGGCCTTAGCCATAGCCTTTTCACTTACTACGGTTGAAGCAAGGGGGGAGTTATGTAGTCTTCTCATGTATTTCGTCAATCTATACGTTTCGCACGTCGGCATATTGGGCTAAAAAATACCCTCTGCTCGCAGGGTATCACGAGTAACTGTGTGAAGCTCATGGCAACGCTGAATAAACTGGTTCGAGATGAAAAAAAGTTTTGGGCACGAAATTGCTTTCTATTTTGTTGGAGTGATACTGTCCATTGTTCGATCGTAATTCAATTATATTGCTTTAAGGTGACCTTTAATATACACAAAAATACGATGTCTAGCTTGCAACGTTCTTTTCTTGAAAATGGCAAAATTGTCATCTTTAAACACTTAAGAATCCCATTTTGAAAGAATTTCACTAAATTTGCATGTAAACAAGTGAACCATCGGATAATTGAACAGTGGTATATACTTTTTCCATAGTTATGGCCCTAGCAACTATTGTTTACATTAGTTAAATGCTCATAAAACGTGCTAATTGAATGCAATCAGCCCACTCCCCCCCGCCTATAATTGACCTAGAATCCATTGTCTTAACCTTAAGACCGTTTTTCTCAAACAACATCGAATAAGGGATTTATTATTCGACTGAAATTCTTGTATTTATAATGGCTTGTGTCTTGAAACCGGGATGTCAAGGTGTAATACGGCAATCTACTGTGTAATACGCTCGGATATTTTGTGTGTTCTCTTTCCCCTATAAGGCAAAATGACGTCACAGTCGAACAATAAACCTTTGTACTATTGGTATTTTGCATTTTTTACATTAATGACCACCTCCCCTACCCCCCGAAAAAATGGAAACAAGCAAAAACTCACTGTTTTCCGAGGTTTAAATCCAAGATGGATCATTTATGCACAAAGCAAAGTTTACTCCATGGGCATCTAACCATATTGGTAGAAAGTTATTGCGCTTAAACAGCCTTATTTCAACCTAAGGGGCTGGTTAATAGTTAACTAATAGGAAATTCGAACTAAAGTGACTGATTTTGAACTCAGAGTAAAATAAGAAATAAAGGCTGCGTTATTGTGATGATAAACTCGTTTTTAATAACACGCCAGGTCTGCTGTTTGGAGTAATGGTCTACAAAAAAGATATATTGTTATGATTAACAAGCCTCTAAGAACACACTTCTGTTGCTTATTTAAAAAAAACAGCCTACAAAGATAGATCAATACATTCAGTTTTCAGATTTTCTCCAAAACACACGAGGGCTAATTTAATCTAAAACGTAGCCGTTAGCTTAATGAACTACATCATAGCAAGAAAACTTTTTTCTTTAACTACCAACATCTAAACGAAGCACAGAGTTTTAAAATGGTTATGCCATTTTTATTCGAAATACATTATTTCAAAAGGGTCTCTGATAAAGCTGCATTAATACTAAAAGAAATTAATAGCAATTCTACGGAACGTCTCTGCTAAAAATAGTAAAAGATATGTCCAAGGACTGTTGCAAAGGCCAGTACTCCACTCAACAACACACGATGGCCCTCTTGTGTAGCAGGTGTACCATCTATAAAGGAAATAAATAAATAAAAAAAAATGTAATATAGCACAGAATAAAAAAAAGAAGCATGCATTTTATATGTGCTTTATTAAGCTTGCGATTTGTGGATGTGAATTGCAATTGCACGGTTTCAGAATAGTAAACAAAAAAAGACAAACAGGAAAAAGATTTGCGAAAGAACCAATAAAATGATTAATCATGAAAACAATACAATTGTATAAATTTCTTTGCCACATGTATGACACGTCTAATAATTTTCCAGTATTTTGATTTTCAAGTTGTTAACGGATAGTTTTCATTGGGGGCAGTCCGTTTTCAGACAGTTCTTTAAACGACAGTTTAAATAGCAGTAGCTGTAGGTCATCAAATGCCACGCCCAACTTCAGGATAGGCGCTCTGTAGGGATACATAAAAATGCGATCGATAATTTAACCTCTAATGATGGTCGCATATATCGCAGTCGCTCGTAAAAGTGTTAGGTAGATATAATGTTTGACTGGGAATATTACAGTCTATCACTATTTATACATTACTGGTCTACAGAACATGCGTGAAATGGGAAGACAATTAAGAAAACAACGCAAGTGTGCTTGAATTGCCGTTTTCTTCACGACGGGAAAATTAAGAGACTTCAGCGCTGCTTCTAGTTTTGCTTCTCGCTGTTTTGCTTATCCTGAGAAAAATGACAACCCTTTGAAATCCAAGAACTATTTTACATTTTTGCTCAGCGTTAACTGAGGTCGCCCACCAGCGCACCGTTCACAGGGTCTCTCTTTTTCTCGCTTTTGGATCTTTATTGTTTTTCTTTTCTTTGTAGAAATAGTAACAAATCTCACTACTTTACTTGTTTTAACAGCATAATTGAAAGCTTTACCTTTGGATGGAAACTTCGTGTTACAGTTGTCGCCAGTGCAACATTCAATTTCACACTCCAGCTGGGTCAGTTTTAAGTTTTTAAGGAAGCCTCCAATAGCTGCACAAGCTGCTTTTTTATCTGAAACAATCAATTCAAATTCAAGTCACGTTAGTCTATGGATTTTGTCTGTTTTTTGTGAGGCATTAGAATGAAGCTTTTCTGGTAATCGAAACAAACAGGCTTTATTGTTAGTTAACCAACTAAAAACTGATTAACTCGATAAACTCAGTAAACTGTACTTTCATTGAACCTTTGGCCGACATTTTCTCTGACGTCGCAATATTTTCTTACTGCAAAAACACAATAAGCAGTAGCACAAATTTCGGTACGTATGTTGTCGGAGGTTTTCATAAACGTTTACCTACCAGCACAGTTACCGCATCCTCGAATGAACATTTTTAGTTCATTTCCATTACGGTCCCGATATTTTCCCACCGCGGAACCACAATGAGTTGTACCGAGTGAAATTG
The DNA here is from genome assembly GCA_024195265.1 of Dendrophyllia cribrosa. NCBI lineage: Eukaryota > Metazoa > Cnidaria > Anthozoa > Scleractinia > Dendrophylliidae > Dendrophyllia > Dendrophyllia cribrosa. The sequence goes on along the minus strand of JAJLRJ010000007.1, from coordinate 33,383,651 downwards.
GACTTGTAGCACAAACTTGAGTTCGCTGATTGTAAGAGCACTTGGCTGCGTCATCTTCCTGACACATATTACACTGTTTTGGACCAGAAGCTGTCGAATGAAACAACAAACAAAGCCCCTTTTCACTGCTAAACGTAAAAAAAAATTGTAGCACAAAGTATATATTAATGTATAAAAATGCTTTAAACGTATAATTGGACTTCTTACAAAAGAGAGAGTCAAAAGGGTCAGTCGCATGTAACTTATCGGCGAAGAAATATAACAACAAACAATCATGTGCCACTTTAATTTTATTGTGCACGTTCTAACGTTTATAGAACTTTACGGCAATGGGAAATGGAAATCTTAGAAAATGGATTAAATGTTTTTGAAGGATTCATGGGGATTGGTATGGGTAAATTTGGGGCCGGATTCACGAAGCCTTCCTAAGTTAAGACATATCCTAAGTATTGTTTCTTAACAATAGTCTATTGTCATTCCATCAATCACAGGCTTCCCAAGCTCAAAATTCGTCTGTTTGATGTGTTTTTGAGAGCCCTTCGGGCGGCCGACTCTACTGACATACGTGGTGTATGCGACAGCTTGTGTATGTAGAGAAATGTATGGGAAAATCACGGATTCTCTAAAATGGGGTAAATAACTATCTATTTTAAAATAAAGTTTACCTACCTCAAATGTGTCGCTTACTTCTGTCTTGTACCGAATTTGAAGCCATTCCGACGCCATTTAGCGAAGTTATTCGAAGTCGTTGTCTCCCCTTCTGAAAAGAAGGAAAGGCAGACCACTGCATCGATCGCTAGCCAGAGGTCACTCCACAAATCGCTCTCTCCTCAAAAGGAAAAGTCCCGAATCGCAATAAAACCAACAGTTCCATAGAGCCCAATAAATTTCACTCCACATACGTGTGCTTCGGCGGTCGAAAGACTCGTAAAGAACGAGATATTTTGCTTTAAATTCGCCTATTCGGCTTTCCAGATGTGCTTGTGACCGACCTCGCGCCAACGGTCGTTACTCAACGACAAGTATCTGGTTTCAAACTCAACTCTGATTGGCCCATTAGAACCAAGTCACGCGCTGACAACACGACTCTCCACCGGAGGGAAAGGTACATTTTGTCACGAATTAAGTGTCACACACGGGTTCAGGTTGCCATCGCCTGCTATGTTGTGGTGCAATGTGTTCACAAGTTCAAGGATTCTTGAGTTGGACATGCTCGCCTCGTCCCAAATTATTACATGAACGTCTCGAATCCTTCGTACAAGGCTGGCAGTGGCCATTGACCTCTCCAGAACCAGTTGGGCAATTTGGGCAATTTAAACGACTTCTCAAAGAGGAACTATAAGGCACGGCATTCGTGGAAAGCAGCTTTTTATTATTTATTAAATTCTTCATATATAGATATTTTTTAATATTAGTTTATTGCTTTGTGTTAGTATTATAATGATTTTTAGCTGACGAATTTTTACCGTGTTTAAATAAAGATTATCTATCTATCTATCTAGTTTGGCTGGCATATCTGCCGTCCCAAGACCGTAAAATGAATGTACAATCGACGCCAATCCACTGCCGTAGACCGTGCAGGCAATCCCCCTCGAACACACCACGGCGACTTTGAGATTTCGGGATTCACAGTCCTTTAAAATGCTTGTTACTAGCCTTGACTTACCAACGCCGGCCTGCCCAGTAATTAAAAGGTTGTGACCCGCCGACACAAACTGCAACGCTTTTTCTTGCTCTGCGTTGAGAATAACCCGAAGTCGCAGGAAATTTTGCTCGATCACCGGATCGCGTTGATCAAAAACTACATTTTGTATGATTGGTAGCCCTAGTGTGACACTTGATTCGTTACAAAATGTACCTTTCCCTCCGGTGAAGGGTCGTGTTGTCAGCGCGTGACTTGGTTCTAATGGACCAATCAGAGTTGAGAATGAAACCAGATACTTGTCGTTGAGTAACGACCGTTGGCGCGAGGTCGGTCACAAGCACATCTGGAAAGCCGAATAGGCGAATTTAAAGCAAAATATCTCGTTCTTTACGAGTCTTTCGACCGCCGAAGCACACGTATGTGGAGTGAAATTTATTGGGCTCCAGGGGCGGATTCAAGGGGGGGGGGGGGGGGGGGGAATTTTCACCCCCCTTTTCTGAGACCCTTTCTTTCTTTTTTCTAAAGTATTTCTCAAATAAATAATATTTTCTTTCTCTGATATCTTTTTTGAGGTGAATTTCACCCCCATTTCAAAATCCTGGATCCGCCCCTGGGCTCTATGGAACTGTTGGTTTTATTGTGATTCGGGACTTTTCCTTTTGAGGAGAGAGCGATTTGTGGAGTGACCTCTGGCTAGCGATCGATGCAGTGGTCTGCCTTTCCTTCTTTTTAGAAGGGGAGACAACGACTTCGAATAACTTCGCTAAATGGCGTCGGAATGGCTTCAAATTCGGTACAAGACAGAAGTAAGCGACACATTTGAGGTAGGTAAACTTTATTTTAAAATAGATAGTTATTTACCCAATTTTAGAGAATCCGTGATTTTCCCATACATTTCTCTATATACACAAGCTGTCGCATACACCACGTATGTAGAGTCGGCCGCCCGAAGGGCTCTCAAAAACACATCAGACAGACGAATTTTGAGCTTGGGAAGCCTGTGCATCAATACGCTATTGTTAAGAAACAATACTTAGGATATGCCTTAACTTAGGAGGGCTCCGTGAATCCGGCCCCAAAACAATAATATGTCATTACATAATTAAAATACATTATTTCTGTTAAACAAAGTAGAAATTACCTGCTTGTGTAAACACATTTATTGCGTCTTGTGTCAAGTTCGGAACCTGATTGTTACAGCTGCTGCCTAGACAGCACTCGATCTCACATTTTTGCAGGGTCAATCTGTCGTCTTCAGGGTAACCTCCTTTAAAGTAGCCACCAAGAGCAAAACACGCCGCTTTTTTGTCTGCAAAAATTATTTCGTAAAAATGACACAGTAAGCTCGAATACTATGTAACGGACTCTTTCCTATGAAATGGTATGCAGGAAGTCTCAAACAGAGATTCCTTGTACAATTATACAAACTTAAACGGTAACAGTTGTTACTTCTCCACGATACATTATATTAACAAATGAGGTTTATAAATGAATAAATCATAAGAACTGCGGATAGAGAATGTGAAGTGAAGAAATGATCCTCGCAGTTGTGTTTGCAATTTTGTTTGCAATTTAAGCTATTGCAAACAAAATTGCAGCCACAACTGCGAGTTGGGGATTATTTTTTCACTTTACAATTTATCTTAATTTTCTAGTTTTCAATACTCACCCGAACAGTCAATGCATCCTCTATAAAAGATTCCATAAGCCTTTCCAGTCGAATCCAAGCCTTTTCCCGCCATGGAAGCACAATGACTTGTACCGAGTGCGGAATCTGAGGTACAAACTTGATTTACCTGCTTCCTGGCACACCTACCTGCATCATCCTCATATCCTGCCTCAAGACAAGAATTGCACTTTACTTGATCCGGGGGAACTGCCACGAGATGGGAAAAATACAATTTTTCAGACATATTACTAAGTTCCTGGTTTTTTTACGATGGTTTCCTTAATTTTGATTGTTATTTATTTTTGAGATCTAACTACAAGTACGAATCCGCTAGCAATTGACCATAACCGTAAATTGTAAAGTTCGATTATTTTGTTAAGTTTCTATACCGTGTATTGACAGCATCTGTGAAAAAAAAAACGAGACAAAAAAGCAACATGGTTTGGATTGGAATGAACATATTGTATGTAATGGCATAAATTAGATGAAGCAATTTGCAGTGACATTTGTAACACGATTGAATTGTTTGCATGAACGAGTGATTACAATTTCAGATCACTAAACTATTCACAGTTGTGTGCAAGTTGAATTTTCGTTAATGTTTGTAAAAAGTAAGACGTTAGTGCAAAATAGCACAATAGTCAAGTGTTCTTTCGCGCTCATAGTAATACCTCTATTAAATCAGGGCATGCAAAGTCCCTTCACTAAGAAACAACAGGGGAAACGGGAGTCCTGTATAAAATTCCTAACTTTTACAACTGAAAAACTGTATATTTAAAGCACGTATTAAACTAGTTAAAAAATAAAGCTATATACAAAAGTTGAAACCCAAGTATACTAGATTTTAAAAATAAAGTTGTTAGTACGAGTTAAAGACAAAAATTGTATATGAATACCTTGATTTAAATTTGAACAACACTGTAAGATATTGCAAGATATTGCAATATGAAATCTGTATCTGTGGTATTCAGTTATTCCTTTAAACATTAATTTCTTTTGCGTTTTCTTTTTGAATTATTAATGAATGTTTTTACAATCTTCTTTTATACATTGTTTAAATCATAGAGTACACCTAATGTATCTTTAAAGGAATAAAACTGGGTGCAAACAAGCATGTGTGTGGGGTCTTGTGATAACATTTTATTACTCGAAGAGGACTTCTAGGTAGTTTCTCTAGATAGTAACTATTATTCTTGGGCGATAAGTATATAAAGATTAAAGAAAAAAGTCTGAACGATCTTCAAGCATAGTGGCATCCCTTCAAGCCAGGTGGCTTTCAATTTTTCCAAGGTCTGGGGTTAACACTGCTAGAAAATTATTTCTGATTTTGATTTTAATAAACAATTAATACTAAACACTCGTGTTTCTTTAAATAAACCATACGACTGAACTAGTCCACAGTTGAAAGGAAAATTGTAATTGCCATCTGATTGACCACTTATGATTTGACCTCACATCGTATTCTTCTGACTTTAGTAAGTTCCGCTTTCGAACTAAAAATGTTGAAACGAAATCTCAGCCATTCTATTTCAATTTTTAGATTTAGAACATATTGAAAAAAAAATAGTTTGAAACGTTTTTATCAGTTTCATTACCTTTATCATTACAGTTGGTGCTATTGCAACACTCGATACGACATTCCATCAAGGTCCATTTTTTAACTCCTTTAAGATAACCACCAATTGCTGCACAAGCCGCTTCCTTGTCTGCAAAGACAGATTAATTGATAAAAAATATATATTAGCAGTATTAGGTGAAATGATTTTTCCATTGTTTTTACAGGCGATTTGAGTAAACCAGATTTTGAAAAAACATTCTTACATGGACAATGGTATAATTATTTTTTTTTTCTTAACGACATTTTCTGGTTGCTCCAAGATTTTAAACACGACTAGTACTAACGTTGCTATGTAATAAGACCTCACAAGGGGGCACAAATCAACTTGTGCCTGTGCTGACTTAACGTTGGTAAAAGAAAAAGATACTTCATAAGAAGGCACAAATCAAAGGTCATGGAACAGTTAACAGTTAAAATTTAGCTTAAACATTAACAATAATTTAAACGCCATTATTTTTAAAATTACCCCATGGAATCTTTTTATCCATTTAAAAAAGTTGTATATTTTTATCCATTTTAAAAAGTTGTATATTTGGTGGGAATGGAAATACGGTCAGCGAAATTTCAGTTATTTTGGCGGGACAGCATCCTCTTAAACAAACAATTGAACTTACCCGCACAGTCGATACAACCACTTATAACTCCTTCCCTGATAGACTTATCGTACCGGTATTTAATTGTTGCTGAACCACAATGAGTTGTGCCGAGTGAATCTGTGTTACCGCTACACTTTTGAGTGGTTTGATGGCTAATGCAAGAAGCTGCATCATCGTCAAGACATTTCTGACACTGTCCTGGACCAACGACTGTCCAAAATAATTGAAATAAAAAAAATTAATAAAAAAGAAATAGAAAAATATTTAAATAATTGATATATTTGTCCTTTGCATGTGCTCACATCACATACGTTATGACAGACAGTAAGTAGTTTTCATGGTAGGTACAATGCCGTTTTTCTCACTGTAAGAAATACCGTACGGTATTTTAGATAATTATTTATTTGTATTAGTCATTTGGTGTATACTTCATCGAAATCAAAAGTTTGGTTTATAAAAACATCCTTCAAACGTATAAAATGTTATTTATCAGCTAATACAGATAAAAGTGTTTTTATTACCATTTGGTGTAAACACTGTAATTCCTTTTTGTGACAAGCCAAGGGTTGGGACTTGAGTGTTGCAGTTGCTGCCACTGCAACATTTGATCTCACATTGCAGTAAGGTCTGCCTTTTTGTTATCAGATAGCCACCAAGGGAAAAACACGCTTTCTTCTCATCTGAAAAAAAAATTCAAGTTAAAAGTTATAGCCATGAGGTTTTCTTTCACAAATAAATGTTGTTTGAACTAGCGGGCGGGTTTGTGAGAAAGTTATTTTTTTATAACAAACAGATAACTAACTAACTAAATGAAGAAATAAAGTAATAAATTATAAATGAACCACTGAACACCTTATTATACGAAATTAAAACTCCCAAAATGTTAACGTTAATTTCAAATATTAAGTGTCATTTACAACAACTGCCAGAATCTTTCGGATATTTTGTTTCCACATCATAAATAGGACTATAATTGTTATTTAAACTATTTGCAAAACCAATTGAAAAAATGACAAGTAGTACTATTTAAGAGGAGTTAAAATTTACATGTAATACTATTGATTCAAATTATAAAAAATGAAACCCTATAATTTATGTTTAAATTTACAAGTAATAATACTATAAGTATTTAAACCTACTTAAAAAATTGCATGTATTACTTAAACGAATTCGCACGCAGTGAACAATCAAGACATTTGTCAACTAAAATGTTAGCAACGTTCAGTTTTCTTATATATTTGCGAAAATTGTTAAATTATGTTATTTGTTTGGTATTTTAATTTACTTCAGACCACAGCGTTGGTCCTAGATAGCGAAGGCTATGTTTACTGTATGTAACAGTGTTAAATCGAGGTTTTAAAACGTCTGCGTTTCGTACATTGTATCCACTAGTGTTTCTCGTAAACAGTTCCTGGATATAATTATGGCAAATACTGTGCTTGAATTAATTTATACATTAATATGGCTATATCCTGTAAACGTTTATTGTAAAGTGATGGCAGTCCAGCCGGTTAAAACAGTATCTCATACACATCTGCCTTATTACAATAAACAGCACGTACTGCTCGCTCCTACTCTCTCTATTATCTACTATCATATGATTTACAAAAGTGCCAAACTATATGACAATAAGTTGGTGTAGAAGAACAGCCGATTTATAAATTTTCCGTTTAGCCTTAGTAAGTATAAGGTTGCGTAACCGCGTTAAGACTTCTTCACTAATATGCTTTCCAAAGCTCATCTGGTCGTCTATTGTTACTCCCATTAATTTAATTTCCACTGAGCTGTCAATTTTCCTGTTCAAGTTAGTATAATAGCAATCTTTTTGGGAGAGGCTGTACCTTTCCAAACAAGCTCAGTGATTGGTTAACGAAACAATAGGTTAAACAACACAAACAATACACACACAATAGAAGCTACAGTACTACGGGGCCAATAAAAATAGAGGTCTGGAAGAGCTACAGTACTACTCATCTTTTTGGGCTCATTTTTGGGTGCCATCACCATAACTTCATACTTGTCAAAATTTTATTTTAGCTGGTTTTCTTGGATATGTCTTCCCCTCCTTGTTTAACATAGCCTTAATCTCATGCACAGAGTTGGTGATGATCATCGGCGTAGATAGTCACATCACAATTCTTATCCTACATGACAATTTTTTCTGAAATATGTTCCAAAGTCCATTATGGGTCGATAATTCTTCTCCATCAGATGATCGTCTTTCTTGAATATGGGTATCCAGTCTCCCTTTTTCCATTCTGAGGGCCAGTAGCTTTTTATTACACTTTCATTATAGCGGAGCACTCGCCGGGCCGAAGGCCCGGCTGCGCAGCCCAATACTCATGGAACCTAGCCCGTCATTTTTCATGGTCATGGCTAGCGGAATGTTTCGCGGGCGCGCGTGTGCCCGCCGCCCTCCGCCGTCGCGCAGGTAGCTCCGTCGCGCAGGACTAGCTCGTGGGCGCGTATGACGTCGCAAAACATGCGCGTACGACGTCATGTTGAAACCAAAGCGAGGCTTTTTTTTCGCGCGGTTACACGGCCGAATTTCACGTCAGCTGGGAAAACACTTTGATGTTTTGCTGTGTTTACTGAGCGGAGAAAACGGTTTAAATTAAAGTCGTTATTTTCCTGCATTTTTTCGTGGTTTGCTACTCAAGACAGGGATACTAATTAAGGGATACTCAGAAGCCGCTTTAGTGGAAAAAGAAGAGCTTTCAGGGATAAAATCTTGCTTCGAGGAACTATATACGTTTTTAGCAATGCGAGAGAGGGGTTCGTTTTACGGATTTCAGCACCAAAGCGGAGATTTAAAGAATTTCCAAGCACAGTAGTCGCCAGAGGAACTTAAAGGTAAAACAAATTACATTTTTCGATGGGAATTTATCTTGATATCAATCTGTGGTTGACTTTTTGTTTGTGTTCTCGTTAGTTTTGGAGAATTGTTTTTAAACGTGTAGCTTAAATTCAGTTGTATTAATTTCTTGAATTTCATCGAAGACACGGCTCGGCCTCGATGCGCGTTTTGCGTTTTGCTTTTAAACATAAACTAATGGAGATTTGAATAAAATTTTTCGAAAGAAGATTGTGTTGTCCATTTTTATGTGTTTGTTCATTCATTACATAGATTGAAAAGCGATTTTATGTAAACAAAACAAGACTTGGATTTTATACTCGCGTCGCCTTATGCAAAAAAGTTCAGAGGGTCTTCAGAGGGCAACCCTGTTAGGCCAAGCCTAACTATATATATTAATTCTTCGTTAAAGGTGGCCAAAGCTCGTCAGCTGCTACTTTAAGAATATTGTGATCTGGTCATGCCCAGTACTCTTGTTAGAATCTTACTTCTATTTCTGATACATTTCGAAAACTGAAAAGATCTCTAGAGTTGTTTATATTGGCCATAATGCTTTGTAATATACTGTACTACTATGTTGAGCAATTGAAAGTTATCTTTAGTGGCATCTTGTATATTAGGTGCCCAGTGTTTATATTTGCGAAGTAATGGGCAAAATGTCCCGCAACCTTATTTGATCCTGCTCTTTTATACCGTTTATCACGAAATTTATCAATGTATTCTCTGCTCCATTTACTTAAAGACCCATTGTCACTTTCCGTGATGCATTGCGGGCGATCTTGAATTTCGTGGTCCATGAAAAACCGTTTTGTGGCGGGAAAGTTTGATTCCTAAAATAATCCGTTTACATCGGGGAATCTGTATCGTCTATTGGCTTCAAGATGATTTCGTTCAAATATTTAGTTCATATTCAAGGCATTGCATCTTGTTTTTGTATGTTTTCTTTTATTTTCCATCGTTACTGATACGTTTTCTAAGCAACGCCGACGAAGGCTCGAGGCGCTGTCAAGAAACGAGATCATTCAGAAGGTTTGGCTCAGAAATTCGGTCGTCCAGGCCATGGAAAAGAAATAGGTATATTAGATTGCCTACTAGTTGAGATTTATCTTCGAATCGTTTATTTGTAATTTTTTTCCACATACAGATACTGTCAGTTGACATTTGAATATTATTACCGTTGATGCATGACCGGTCGACCGTATTAAACTGTAAACAACAGGAAAAGCTCAAAACTTCTCAGCTCGCCGGCGGAGTCGTTTTTGCCAGCATCTATGTAAAATATTCCATGGAAGTTGAAAGAGGTTTTCCCCTTCCCTAGCCGTCGAATTTTTTTTATGCAAACTTCTGAAGCCGAGAAAACGTCCTCCGCCAGCGGAGTTCATTAATTATGCCCGATGCAAATCGGGCATAATTGTGGAACAGCCCACAAAATACAAACACTTCTCGGCTCGCTGGGGGTTTCGTTTTAAGGGGCATCGACCTTAAACTTTCGGTAAAAATAGCAGGAGGTTTTCCGCGTCCTTCGACGTGAAAATGTTTTCGATGCGAACTTTCGAAGCGGAGGAAACTACCTCGGCGACTGGAGCTACACAAAGGCGGGTTGAGCGGCCCCAGACAAAATGCGAGACATGTTATACGGACTTTTAATATCTAACAGGACCGCTTCTTTGGACTAATAAATTTTAAAATCAATGTCGAACGAAATTTCAAACTCAGTGTTCATTTCTTCCTGGAGATGAGAGGCCAAAATTTCACTTCGCGAGAGATCGCATTTATCTGGGTCCAAATCAAAATAAACAATGCGCGGTGCATCACGGTAAGTGACGATGGGCCTTTAAGTATCCAGGAAGGGTTTGAATGTGTTATATAATTATTTTGGGTTTGTTTTAAATGCCACTGCCTTCTGGTTCCAATATTGCTTGATCTCTCTTCGCCTCAGTTTAGTTGCCTCATTTCTCTACATTTTTATTAAAAAAAAAAGAAAACAGAGGAGAACCTGAGGCTTAAAAACCGCTGTAACTTGAAAACCAGTGACACATAAAACTTTGATCACATTTCATAACCTTGGCGAAGTACGAAAGCAATCGAAGCATGTCTTCTTTCACTTTATTACTAAAACTTGTACTTACCCGCGCAGTCAATGCATCCTCGAAATAAGCCATACCTGACATCATTGAAGTCTAGGTATTTTATTGCTGCGGACGCACAATTAGTTGTACCTAGCGATGACTCATCCCAGCCACAAGTTTGGTTTTGCTGATGGGCGTTACAAAACGCCCCATCAACCGCAAGGCAACGATAACACCGTGCTGGCCCAGCAACTGCAAAAATAAGTGGTATTTAAATGACTGGTGTCTTTGTATCAAATCAGTTCCGACGTTTGAAAGTTCCCAAATGTTGCCATTTTTCAGAGTTTGCTAAATATTTCAGCAACTTTGAATACCTCTTAGATCCTAACTGCAAGCCAAATCCACGGCACGATTATCGCTTCTAAAAACAAATTTTGGGCTGTATTAAAGGGATATTTATAGAAGTTCTTTGTTAGAAGTGAAGTGCTAGCCTATGCTAACGTAGAAAGTATTCTTCTTTTCGCGAAAAGAAGTGAGATGCTTAGTTTTGCATTTACTTTGTAACCAGTTTCGATAACGACAACAAATATGTATCATATTTGACCTTAACCAAGTTATCAGTTCATCGACGACCACTTGTTGGTGCTGAATTTGTATAATACAGGAAAACATCGCTAAGTTACTAGTGCACTTATTGGGGAAGAAGAACTTCGAGTGTAGATTTACTCTCGAAGTTCTTTTCTGAAATAAATTAAACGTGTTCTACCTACAAGGGCAGGGAGAACAGTCTCATATTTGTCTTTTACATATAAGCACCGGTGACGTAGTCAGGGTCAGTTAGTATTTCTGGATTATTCCCAAGAAACATTATATTCTCGTGGATTCCCAGCGGTCAATCAGTAAGTTCGCTAAAGATTATTAAGTGACGGTCCATGTGAAAGAGGTCTGGTCGATCTGGTTTGAAAATTATATTTCGCACATTCATTCGGTGTTGCAAGACTCACATCCACAATCCACTTGATCGGATCTTTGAACTGTTTCGAGTTTAAAGAGATCTTCGGTTGACCTGAGCGAACGTACTTGACGACTCATATCAAGGTTTAAATTCACTAAACATTTAAGATCAATTTAACAAGAGCTAATAAATGATCTTCATACAACAAGGAAAGGTAAGCTCCCTATTGCAGAAAACAAATGTAAAAAGTTTAATGTATCGATCACATCATTGCTAGTGTTGTTTGCATTAGTACACATCGGGTGACGCGTCTTATGCGCATGATAAACCGTAATTTTTTGTCCCTTCAACGCTACAACTCAAAGGGGCCTGTAAACTGCTCACAAGCAAACAAATAACCAAGCCGAGAAAAAGGATGACAGCCCTGTGTGGGCAGCAATTATACTTACCTACCACGTCTGCAACGATTAATAACATTGCTATGAACAGCTTCATCTTTGAATCGCACAGATAATATTACCTGGCAAATAAGATAAAAATACAAAGTTGACGATTTCCTTTTTAAGGGATAACATAATTATCACTTCTCATTTTATGTGATTGGTCGATCAACCGTGCCCGGACTTAACACCCAAGAAACAGTGGAAACTGGGTTATGTCAGGTATCATAAAGAAAAGTTTAAGGTTACAGTGTACCTTCGGGGGTGTCTCCAGTATAACAGCTCTAGCCTCTTAAGATTACACTTGATATACCTAAACACAGATATCAAATTAAAGCTTATAGAGCTGGCTATCTAAATATGGAAACCATTTGGTAATAAAATGAATTGTCGAATTTTTTACGACGTCTAAATTCGAACGTCCGAATCAGCTTTAAAACGCTATAACTCAAAGCGATTATTGTATTTTGCTAATTTGATTTGTTCTCGGATTTCCGGACACGAAGCGCTAAAAAAATTGTCGGCGATTTCCCATATTCAATTGCAGTGAAAAGTTACAGAATATTTTCGAAAGGGGGAGAAAAAAAATTGGAGTGATCGCACGGAAATGGCTCTTGACGAAAAAGTTTTCGGAAATAAGAAATTCGCCGAGATGTTTTTGTTGATTATATGTTAGCCTAGCTTCTGTTCAAATTTGAGTAAAATCGAACAAATTCCCTTCGAGTTGTAGCTCTTTGAAGTGTCCCCTACAAGCGAAACATTAACTTTGAGAAAACAGCGCTTAGAAAAACATATCGCTTCATAAACAACTCCGCCCACAAAAGTTATACCGTTATTTCGCCGTCAATTTTCACTATTTTTCGATAATGTTTTTTTGGATGAAAAGTCATTCTGTAAACTTTATTTTGACGCCAAAAAAAAATTTCAATAAATTTTCGATCTGAAGGTACACGGTAACCTTAAGCGGAGCGCCATCCTTCCAAATAGTGAAAAGATTAGTAGATGATATATGTGTCCCCTTATTTTTAAAATTTGTCTTACACATACGACAAAAAATCAGAGGCCTCTGTTTCTTTCTTCGGCTTTTTTCCTCCACTTCTCCGTACCGGTTTCGTAGGCGTTTTTTCGCTCGAACAAGCCAAACAAACTCATGAACAGAAGAAATTACATTTTCTGTCCTTGAATAAACGACGTGAATGGAGTCCGCTTTGTAAGTAATAAATCTACAATCGGTATAGTACAAAGCACTGTTCTATTTTAGCCACGTGCCAGTTTCGCGCGTGTTTACAAGCAGAGCGACAAATAGAGGCGGAGGCCAAAATCCGAGGAGGCACCCTAGCATTCCCCGGGTGTATACATACAAGGACAAAGAATATTTGTTCCTCGCGAAGCGAGGGTAATAAATTTGTCGTCCCTCGGGAGCTGAGCCGCGTGAATTCGAGCGAAAAAAAAAAAAAAAAAAAAAAAAAAAAAAAAAATATATATATATATATATATATATATATATATATTTATATACTTGATGGTGTCCGGCAGTTGCCTGGCAACAAAAATCGCGACCGCTGACAATGGCGAACTCATGTTTATTCATGGCGGCCGTGCCGGCGGCCGTTTACCCATTTACTCTCGGTGAAACACAACCAATTTTTTATTTTTATTTTTATTTTTTATTAACAATACAATACAATAACTAAATTACAGCACAGAGAAAACAAACAAAAAGAGAAGGTTCAAAGAAAGTACAGTTAAGACAGGAGCAATAAACGAACCTTGATTGAGTACAATCAGTCAGATATATCTAGTTAAATATAAGATTTACAAATCTTTAAAAATATTTTTGGTATTTGACCGTCAGGGGAAAGGAAACAATCGATATCAAGAGCTATATAAAGAACAATCTTTAAGAAAGTTCCATTTTTTAGTGTCCCCAGCTTTTTTCTCTATAATAGATCTTGACTTAACTAGGCGCAGAAAATTTGCAAAATTAGGCGATATTTCATCCATTTTGGCTTGCCAAATATGAAACCGCGCTAACAGTAGACAATAGTTTAATTGACACGAGTATTCTGTAGAATGAGGCTCCGGCCTCAAGCCCAGTGCAGTAATATTCAATAAGTTGTATTTGCCGATTAACGGAAGAGCGTTTTGAAGCCAGTCGGTTACGCTTTTCCAAAAGGAGGCTGTAACATGGCAAGACCAAAAAAGATGAATTAGCGTCTCTGAGGAATTGTTGCAAAAGGTACAGTTGTCATTTTCTTTTCGTCCTATTTTAAGTAAAAAATCATTAGTTGGTATGCGCCTATGTAATAGTTTAAATTGGAACTCTATCAGTTTGGTGCTTTTTGTGCACCGTCGCGCCATAAGATAGGCGAGTTCCCAATTAAATGTATCTTCTTTGTCTGAAAAGTTGCAGTCTTGAAACCACTTTAGTTGGCTTTTACGTGGGGTTAAACTTTTGGCTCTGATCAGTTTTTGGTAAATTAATGGACCTGGCTTTTCTCTCTTAACAATTTTTTCACTTAACGTTTCAAAGGTATAGTCTCTTGTTTCAGCCGTATCGGTAACATTGTTGCGAATTTGTTTAACAGCTGATAATAGACCAAAAAAACTAAGCGGGCGTACACTTAAGTCATGTTTTGAGGCAAAATCTTTGAGAGTCAGAAAATTATCGTTTCCTGATTGGAGATGTTTAACTTTGAAGATACCTATTTCAAACCATTCTTTAAAAAAAATTGGTTTATTATCTATCCTTATTAAAGAGTTGAACCACAGAAACTGTTCTTGAAAAGCGGTATCAGAGCTTACTTGATCCACAAAGTTTATTTCTGCCCAATATTCCAATATTTCTTTAAGAAAGGGGTCTGTTACTCTAACCTCTTTCTTAGTGTCCGAGACATTGAGATTACCTCGGAAAATGAGATCGTGACCGTAGTTCTCCAGTTCTAGATCAACGAGAAATTTCCATTTTCCGTGGTTAGTCGTGTCCAAGTACTTTTTAACCCATGTTGTTTTAAGAGATTTGTTGAAAGAGCAGAGATCAATCATCTTCAGGCCTCCATATTCAGGTTCATTAATCATAACTTTTCTTTTGATTTTGTCACCTTTACCATTCCATAGAAAATGGTAAAACATATAATTTATTTCTTTTATAGCGTGGTGATTTGAGCGTAAAGGGGAGAGCAGGTAAACCAGTTGTGATGCGGTCAGTGATTTGAGGACGGTAATTTTCCCTAACAACGTGAGCCTACGGTATTTCCAGCAACTCAGAAGCTTCCTGATGTTTTCAGTTTTTTCGTTGTAATTCAACCTTAAAGCCATGTCCGGATCAGTTGACAGCCACAGACCAAGTGTTTTGACTTTATATTTTGGCCACTTAAACTTCTTTCCTGAAACAAGGATTTTTTCATGCCCTATCTTAGAACCGATCCAAAGAGCTTCTGTTTTGCTATCGTTTAACTTAAGGCCGGAGATCTTGCCAAAATCATCTAAAATTTGTATTGCTGATGTAAGGGATTTCTCTGAACCGTCTAAGATAAGAGTGGTATCATCAGCGTACTGGCTTATCTTAACTTCGTTATTACCTAGAGAAAGACCTCTTATGCTCTTATTGTTACGTACGGTCTTGGCCAAGACCTCCGCAGCAAGAATAAACAAATATGGGGAAAGGGGACAGCCTTGCCTAACTCCTCTTTGAGGCTGGAAGAAGTTGCTTGACCAGCCATTGTTAAGTACACAACTTTCGATGTTGCAATAAAAGGTCCTTACCCAATTGATAAGTGATGGTCCAAAGCCAAAAAAACGAAGTGTATCAAAAATAAAGGGCCATTCAAGAGAATCGAAAGCCTTTTCAAAATCTATAAAGAGCAACAACCCGGGAACATTGTGCTGTGTAGCATACTGGATGATGCCGTCTATAAGTCTAATATTTTCCCCAATGAACCGCCCTTTCATAAAGCCTGTCTGATCATTATTTATCAGTTTTGGGAGAACAGTTTTTATACGGTTTGCTATAGCTTTTGCTGCAATTTTGTAATCAGTATTAAGGAGAGTTATAGGGCGCCAATTTTTTATGTAAAATGGTTCTATGCTCTTTTTTGGAATAAGTTTAATGATACCCCTTCTTTGAGTAATAGACAAGCAGCCGGATTCGTAAGCAGAATTGAGGGCAGAGAGTAAATGCATAGAAATGTCATCCCAAAAGGCTTTGTAAAATTCGGCTGGAAGGCCGTCTGTACCGGGCGTTTTATCCGCGTTCATCGATTTTAAAGCTTCTTCACATTCTGCCTTAGTTAGGAGACCATCGCAAACCTGTTGATCATCGGGAGTCAAAACATTTTCATTTGCTTGCTGAAAGAAGTCAAAATTCACAGAGTTGTCTATTTTTGAGGCGTAGAGATCTTTATAGAAAGATTCACATTCAGATAATATATCTTTGTCAGATATTACGAAAAATCCATCGCTAAGTTTCAATTGGCTTATTGTACCTTGTTTAAAGTGGCGTTTTTCAAGATTAAGAAAATATTTAGTATTCTTTTCCCCTTCATTGTACCACCTGGACTTTGATCGAAGAATGGCACCTTTGGTTCGGTATTCAATTATTTTCTCGAGTTCTTCTTTTAAGATTTTAATTCGTTCAGTGACATTTTGGCTCACTGGCGGATCATTGGTACTGGCATTGTCCAGTCGTTTCTCCAGCATTGCTAATTCTTTTTCCAGCTCCTCTTCTTTTGTTACTTTTGCTTTTTTGATGGAAGCGGAATAAGTAATTGATTTTTCGCGGACTTTTAGTTTTATCATATCCCACAGTAATAGAGGGTTAACCAGATTATCGTCTTTGTATTCATTAGCTGTTTCTTGTATCGCTATTTTTATTGTTTCAATAAAGTTGTTATCAGCGAGTAGAGACGTATTTAGCTTCCAAAAACCGTTTCCCCTGGGATTAGAATGCAAAGATAGGCTAAGCGTTATCACAGAATGATCAGTTTTGAATCCTGGAGTAATATCTGCATGAGTACTTATACCGAGTATGGATTGACTCACTAAAAAAAAATCAAGTCTGCAATGAATTTCTGGCTGTCGCTGGCGCCAGGTGTATCTTTTACAATCTGGATTAAAAATTCTCCAAACATCACACAATTCCATATTTTCCATTGCATCTTGTACCACCTTCAAAGCGTTTTGGTGTGTTCTAGCGATTCCGTTCTTTTATCTTTTTCAACATCTAGTACTAGATTGAAATCACCACCGATTACCACATCATCGCACTTGAAACAAGAGAGCCGATCAAAAAAGGTGTCAAAGAAATTAGGATCATCCTTGTTGGGAGCGTATATATTGGCCAAGGTCAACAATTTGCCATCCGCTTCAATGTCGCATATGATAAAACGGCCATTCGGATCCTGAGGTGTTTTAATAACATTTAGATTAAAATTGTTGTTAAAGAGGATGCCGACCCCTGCTTTGCTGCTCGAGCAGCTGCTAAATAGCGCTTTGTAACCCCATTCATTAGTCCAAAAATCTGTTGTATTATCGGAACAATGAACTTCTTGCAACATATAAATAGAAATTTTTTTTGTTCTTAGCCAGTTAAACACCTCCCTTCTTTTGGCATTATTTCCTATTCCCCTGACGTTTAAGGACGCGATTTGAAGCTTCATGATTTCAAAATTAGCATATCAACATGAAACAAAAGTTCATCTTTGCTCCCGGACAGAACTAATGGCAAGGAACTATGTAACAAAAAGAAAATTAAACTAAGAAAACTACAATAAGGATGCCGAAACAAAGGTGGCATCGATAGTAAATATCATAAGAAAACAGACTTCTTGAAAACACGAAGAAAAAAATTACAGGAAAACAACAAACACTAACACAGAATGAGCTTTGTTCCGCGCGGTATCGAGAAAGTCTGCAGCAAAGCAAAAACTCACCCCGCTCGCACTAAATATGCAGTAATTCTAAAGATCTTTAGCGAAAAAGAAGCTGATGATTAAGTTTCAGATATCTTAATTGTCAAAAATATAGTTCGGTTGGTTTCACTATATCTCTAGTACCTGGCCCACTGGCCAAAGTTTCCCTCTTACATAAAGTTTATCGGGTTGCGATTTACTAAAGGATACAGGAATGTTGTTCCTCTTTGCTTTCTTGAAGGTATTCATTTGGTGTCGTCTTGTTTCTTTTCAATAATAGCGTGGTCTGCCTTTAAATTATCAATGTCTTCTCTGGCCGTTTTCTCCAAAGCTTCGAGCTTCGTCGTTCTTTCTTCTAATTTGACCAAGCTGACTTCAATCTTTTTAACTGATCTTTCAATCGTGTCCAGCTTATTCAACTTTTCCAGAATGCCTTTAAGAATCCCACTTAGGTCGTCCGTCAGTTCAAGGGCAGTTAAAACAATGTCACTATCCTCCTCGCTCGCATCGCCGGCATGTTCACGGTTCGCTGCTAAAATTTCCAAATTATCTACGTTTTTTGCTTTCTTTGCTTCTGGTGATTCTACCCTTCCTTCAGCAGAGCTATCCGAGGATCTGTTTCTCCTTTTAGTCACGTATTTTAACAAGGTTTCCGCCATTCGAACAAGATAAAGCCAAAAATTGTGCGAGCGGAGATGACCAATTTTTGATGGAAATGAGAAATGGAAATGAGAAAGAACAGCAAACACAACAACGCTGAATTCAACAAGTGGCTGGAAATCCTTGTCCGAGAAAATTAACTACCGAAACTCCGCTGAACGGTGACTTGAAATTCAGCGCGATCGAGCAACGAAGAGACAACGAGAGCATAGATTACAAAGACTTCGAACAGCCTAGGCACACCGTTTGACTAGGTTCAAACGCCTTGACAAAATGCCGCCATTAGGGCCTGAGGATTGTTTGGTACCGACACAGTCCCATTGCAGTCACAGCGACCCACAGCTCAAAACCCAAAACTGACCAGCACCAGCTCCCATTTATTTTATTTTAGGAAGACAGGGCACAAAGTACAAGTTAAATGGAAGAGACTGGAACGAAAATGTCTCAACTTTAAATTTTGGGGCCATTGCCAGCAAGCAACCCAACCTTTCCATTTAAATCAGAAATTCCATCTCTCCCTCCCACATCGCTAAAATTTTACAGTGCATCCTAGCACCCCCGAGCTTCGCGAGGTTCTGCGAGACACGTATTTCTAGTTAAAAAATAAGAAATGTGTTTGTAGTGGGCGGAGCATTCTCGATTTGACGAAACTAGGCGCGCACGGTGGTGTCGGGTAATATTTTAGCAAGCACGCACGGTGGTGTTGGGTACTTGCAACCACGAGGTCGCGTTCCGTCACCTTCGAGCTTCGCCATCTTCCAGCAGCATCTTGCGGGTGTGCGGAAAACTCAGACCTCAGACCCGGCGGAAAACTCAGACCCAGCGGAAAACTTAGACCCCACGAGATTACAAGACGTTTTCTTCCTAGAAACCTTGAAATAATATTAAAAAACTGATTGTTGGACACATCGTATGCTTTGAAGTGCTAAAATAATATCAGCCTCGGAATTCATCGAAATTAACGTGTTTTGTTGCGATTCCTGAATGGCGCTCTCTTCAGGTGTTTGCTCAAGCGTAAAATATGCAACTTCGTCTAGACAAATCTAAGCGCTTCTACACTCGCAAACACGGGAAATCCGTTCTGTCTAGCACTATGAATAACTATGAACGAATACAACTGACTAAATTTGACCATAGTTAATTGACTAAAATTTTCGCGACTCTTGTTTTTTTTTAGGGAAAAGTAACCGAAGTGCCGGCTGCTATTTTAAACCATGTTTTAATATAGTTTTTCCCTGTTTGATCGACAACGATGAACCGGGCAAGATAAATATCTCGCTATTATCTTGTTATTTCAGTTGCCAATTTATTAACAGGAAGTGCATTCTGTCGACGCAATCTGCACTGGTGGGGTGATTGCGTAACAATAAAACATTTTACGCGAGGTGAAAAGAATTGATCATGAGTGAAGTTTATTTCTTTTGTAATTTCGTGGGGTCTGAGTTTTCCACACACCCGCATCTTGCAGCATTTGAAGGTCTTGCATCTACGAGTTCGCGTTTCGCCATCTTCGAGAAGCAAGGTGAGTATTTTGCACTTCAGTGATTTCTTTGAATTCAAAAGCATTCAACAGTACTGAATAAATTTGGTTTGTCAGACACAAATCAGCAACGGGGTCGACAGACTCGATCCAACAGATCGCAAATATCTCAGAACACAATGATGAATCTCAACTGAAACGTTTGTAACACTGAAAACTTAGAGTTGCATCGATATTGTCAGATCATTATATTGTCTACAAATACATTATTGCAAGTTTGGTTATTGTTGTAATGGTTTCTGGTGACCTGTTTTTTTTTTTTTTTCAACAGTTACACGAATTTAATAACACAAGGACCGCGGAGGGGGAGGGGCTGGTAGGGCCGCGGCCCCACCACGTTTTTGCGCTCCCGCCCCCACTTTTTTTCGATTTTCAATATGAAATAATTATTTTCAATTGTCAGCCCTCCCACTTTTCACCTTGCTCTGCGGTCCCTGTAACATACAATATGTTGCTGTTACACAGAATATAAATACAATACTATATGATTGTAATATATTTCATTGTCAAATTTACAGATAAATATGTCGACTACTTACATAGATGTTAACTTCAATAAAATTCTTGAAACGTTAATTTTTCAACAGTCGTGTGCACAGTATTTATATTCAATACACATCCCATAAACAGGTTATCAAAAGCGGGGGCAGCTATAGTGAACACTATTTCTAGTTAAGTTGACAAGATTAGTTTATTTTTCATGGGTTCTCACACTTGGTGGGCGGAGTTACCTAAACGCGTTTGTTACAGAAGAGACTGCAGTCCCTCCCTCCTTTCCCGCCTGTTCCCAGAGCCCTCTCGGTTCCAATTACTTTCGCTCGCTCATCGCTCGGATCACCGATCGCTTATTTGCTCTCCGGCTCGACTATCCAGAGAGAGACTGCTAGCAGTCTATTGTACACTAGCAAGATAGCGCAGCGTATTAGTGGAAAGCTTACTGCTTTTTAATACATGCAGAATTTGTGGAAGTACTCCCTCAATTTAGTCGGATCATTTTGATCATTTACAATCCGATATTTCGACGAATTATGCTGATGGTGGCTTCCAATGTGGAACCAGGCAAATAACCTCTGCCGTTAGGATCTCTAGTCTGTTGGGAAAAATGAACTGGTTCTTTAGGACTCATGGTTTATTTGATAACATAACGCCCCGAAGATTGGGAAGAGAGAATTTGAGGTGAGCAATTTAATACATTGTACATGAAACATTGCTGCAAGAGCTATTTCATCGACCGAAGCAATTTAAAACCAACCGTTATTTTAAAGGCTATTTGGGTCTATCCTGTTTTTAAATAGGCTTACAATAATTCTGTTCAAGTTATAAGCTTATTAGATCTCATGATATATTGCTGAGGATGATATTTATACATTGTACATGACAATTGTAAGTAAAGTTTAAGATAGTTCGCGTTGGGTTGCAGTCGTCAAATTGACCATCCTGTCCCGGCTCCTTGTAGTGTGTAGCTACGAGTGTCCTGTATCTTTCCATCATTGCCCTGTTCCTTGGCGTATCGTCTATTTCACATATCACCTCAACAGGAATTTCCAGACCTTCCTGAATCAGTGAGAATCGACGATAGATTTCATCAGTAACTTTAAGATAACCCATCACACCTCTCAGTAAGAAAAAGCGAGTAGCTCTAGAAATCTCTCTGAGCAAATAGCCTACAATCGAATCGGCCAGGAGACCACGGAGCCGTTTGTTGGCTGCGATTGCGTAACGATCGTAGATATTGTTTCATACGTGAGAACATCTCAAAAGCTCCCCGACGATGGGCTTCCAAATTTCTTTGTAAACATGAAATCCACGAAGGCCACCCAAAAAATGAATGCTTGATGAAATCTTGATTAGAATTGGCTATCTTAAAGCCTGCACAAGGGAGGATATTACCATCTTCCCAGCGTGCTTTGGGTAAAATTCGGGTGAATGACTTCCGGTGGAACCGAAGAACGCACGTATTTTAGTCAAAGTTGTACATGGATTTTCTCGCTTTAATGTAAAGGCTTGGAAATAAAACAATACGTACCTTATTCCTCTATTAATAATGTGCCAGGAAATGTTTTTCTTAAAGTGGAGTGGACCCGTTGAAAAAAATTATAGTGGTGTAGTTTGACTGTTGTCGTCCATGTCTGTTTGTAGTTATCGGCAATGCATATTTTAAATTGGTTGGATCGATTCAAAAAAGGCGAGTCAAAAGCCAAATAATACCCAATTCCAGTCATTTAAAGCATAAACTTTCTCAAAAACCTAATTGACTCCAATTGACTCCACGATCTCATGCTAAATTTTGAAGTTGAAAGTGATCTATTTCGGCGGCTGTTTGTTTTTATCGGCGTTGAATTGAAAGTGACTACATCCGGCAAGCTCCAAGTGGCGCGTCGTTTGTGAGAAGATCTGTTAGCATTTGTGGAGCGATTCGAGTTTTATTTTGGTCACAGCAAAATATAAAATGAAATGAAGCTGAATAATTAGTGCTCGTACCATAGAAAAGTCAGAAAAAGCGAGAAAAGCAAAGATCAATTTTGAACTAAAAATAACATAACCGTAAACAAACACAGCAGGACAGTCGAGTGCAGAGTGAGTAGCTGTTGTTTTATATTTTCAGTTTTTTTTAGCAGTGGTTAGCGGGAATTATTTCACCGGCTCTGTTCACCAGTGTTACGTTCATTAAGTCAAAGCAAGCAAATATACGGATATTTCTTCTAATATAAGCCGGTATTGTTTTGAAATGGAGAGACGGTTTATTGATTCCATGAATCTCAGTGTGAAGAGATTTGAAGCGTCTACCACGCGACGCTTTAATATCGCGGAATTCGGCCCGTCTGGGAAGTTAAGCGGCCTTAAAACAAACTGTAAACATAACCCGAAATGGAAAATATTCTGTAAAGGTGAATAGAATAAATAGGTTAACGTAGATTTCTTTTGAAAGGTTTCCGCTACGACCAACTGACCTCCAACCTCAATGGTGTCTGTGTAAAATGAGCTGCTTGCGGGTCGCCGCCGTTTGATAATATAGTTTGTTTGCAGTGCATGCCGAGAAGATGGTAATATCGTCCTTTAGCCTGCACCGTCGTCTAAATTCCTAAAATATCGCATGTTAGCGCATAAGCCAGCTCTGAGAGCGTCGCGTGACGCGAGGAGACAAAAGAAGGAACTGACAACGAGAAGCCTGAGGACGAGGCTTATAGCTAACGCGCGTGTGGGCTATATACCGCAATGGGTATAATGTTTCAGATTAGACGCGTAAATATAAAACCACGAAACGCAATAGGATATCAAGTTCCCTTATGTGTTTGCGATCCTGGCTCGGCCTGTATCCGGTAAAGCCGCTGTGGTTGTACAATTTAGAGGCGTCAACCACCAGAACAACCTGAGAATAGTGAAGATATAGAGAGTGAGCAATCAGTTCCAGCCTGTCTTCCACATAAAGAGAGCACTTCACTGGGAGACGTAGAATACAACGCTGTTGTATCGTATGTTGCGGATATTGTTACACCCGAGCCTTCGACTGCATCTTCATCCAGAAAGCGCGAAAAATACACGCACCTCTCCGCTGAGATTCGTGCTAAGATTGGCGAAATATCCTAGTGAGAGAGGCAATGCAAAGGCTATATGTCACTTCAAGAAAGAACTACCGGCCCTAAAGGAAAGTACAGTCAGGACCTTCAAGCAAGCGTACGAGAAACGATTGAAAGAAGAGAGGCGAAAGGAGAATACAGGGGCAGATATCGTGGCCATCCCGCATGATACACGTGGGCTTCCGCCAAGCCTTCTTGAATTGGATAGCAAGCTTATCTCCCTTCTCCAGAGTATTCGTAGCAGAGGCGCTGTAGAAATACCTGTGTGGTTAAGGCTACTGCTCTGGCACTTGTAAACAGCAACAATATAAGGGGATTGTGAGGATTTGAGCCCAAACATACCTGGGTACGGGTGAAGTCCATTTTTAGACGTTGCAATTTCACCCACCGAGCTGGAACAACAACCCGTCCCCCAGTACTTCGCGGAGTGTTTGAAGAGTGCAAGCTCACTTTTCTTACAGAAATCTGCCGTGCGATCATCCAGCACAAAATCCCACCTGAATTGGTGCTAAACGCGGACCAAACCCCTTCCTCATACGTCTCAGTAGGAAGAATGACAATGGCCTCGAAGAACTCTTCTTCAGTCCCTATCAAAGGCTTAACCGATAAAAGGAACATAACGCTAACATTTGTCATTTAGTTGTCAGGGGATTTGTCGCCATTGCGGATCATATACCAAGGGAAAACTTCAAAAAGTCAGCCAAAGGGCTTCAAGTTTCCAAATGGATTTGCAGTTTCACAGAATGAGAAGCACTACTCAAATAAAGCAGAAACTGACTTTCCCTGACTGACAAAGTGATCAAGCCGCACGTTGAGAGGAAAAAGAAGGAACTGAAGCTGCCATCAACACAGAAAGCGCTGATCTGGGACGTGTTTAAGGGGCAAAAGACGGAGAAGGTCTTGTCAAAGCTGGCATCTCTAAATATCGTGGTTGTATCCGTACCCGCTAATATGACTCTTTTTTTTTTTTAGCCATTAGATCTGACTGCCAACGGTGAGGCGAAGCGCTTTATGAAAGAGAAATTTACCACATGGTACTCCAAAGAGGCACAGAAACAGGATAAACCCAGGAAACGGCGATGCTAATGGGATAGGTCAACGTCGATTTGAGACTAACAGCCCTGAAATCTCTCCATGCTTCATGGTTGGTGGACCTGTACAACCATCTCAGCAGTGATATTGGTAGGCGCCACATCGCTAAAGGGTGGGAAAAGGCTGGCATCGCCCAAAAGATATTAAAGGGTTCTATTGAGATCACCATAGATCGGACATGTAACAATACTCTCGATACTCGATAATGACTCGGAAGAACAAGAAGACATTTTTTATTACTGTAAGACTGACTTTTAGAGGAATACAGCTGCGAGTAGGGCCAGCATATTGGTTTTGTTGCAATTGTTGATTAACGTAATTTTTGTAAAAAAGAAAAATTAAAGACATTGAATCGTCAATTTCGCGAAATTTAATTCCCTGCAAACACAATTTTTCTCCCCGATCGCGAAATTAAAGACCCGAAAAATGTGCCGAGAAAATTTTCGCGAAATTAAAGTTCCGCGAAAATTAAGGAGAATAAGGTAGGAACTAGCAAGGTTCGCTGTTACAATAAAGCAGAAAAAAAATTGTGAACTGAAAGAAGGTTTTTACGCGGCAAGTTGTTTACGCCGGTAGCAACACTGTTTGTTCGCATAAAATTGAAAATGTTGCTTAGGATATCTTGTGAGAAAAACTGACGACTGCAAACTACTGTATTCTTTGAAAAACTAATGAGGTTCGCTGTTGATATAAAGTAACTTTTTGTGGAAAAGTTTGTTGTAGTATGGTTAAGTTGCTTCATTTATTTTGTTGTCTGATTTTCGTCACGTTTTCGAAAACCTCCCTTGATCATATTGGCCCCCGCTTCTTCATCGTTCGCATGACAGAACTAATAAATCAACTGGATAATATTAATATTGAAATTTCCAATTTGAAAAGGAGTTTGTCGAAGAAATAGCAACTCATGTGCAAGCAACTTGTTCGCGGCGGTTGCAAATTGCCCCGAGCAAACAAACTGCCAATGAAAATACCAATGTTGCAGCGGAAGTTTTCAAAGTCGCGCGGAAAGGGAAATCCGACTTGACTGCAACACTTTTTAGCAAGCATATAAAAGGGAACAGTTTCATGACAATGTTGTAAGATGTAAATTAAAGAGATTTTTTTTGTACGTAGACTGATCTCCATCTAAGTGAGAAAAATATTCGTCGCTTAGGATACCATCGCTTGATTTTTGCTCGTTAATAGCGCGACTGTTGTTTTCATTGAATCTCGCTAGTGTCTGGCCATAAATGTTCGAACGGTATGGCTTGAATATAGCCCAATTCTCGCTAAGTCAAGCCATTCAAATGTCAGCGGTATGTATATGTCTCGCTCTATTCTTGCTCAATTCTCATTTGTTTTTCTGGCTCGTGTCAGCCGAATTGTATTAATATTTTCAAGAATTTATTATATACGGATAAAGTAAATAAATCGATAAATAAATAGATTTATATATTTATTATCTAATTATTTATTTTTATAAATAAATATCTAGTGTCAAAGTAAACGAAGTATTGGTAATTATAGGGTTTAATGTATAAGAAATCAGCATAGCTACAGTATAATATATATAGTTAGGCTTAGCCTTACAGCGGCGCCCTCTGAAGACCCTCTGAACAAGCTTAACTAAGATGAAACTTAACTAATAGGTGAAAGGTCGGAAGCACAAGAATTAAGATTAATACTGACGACCGGGCTATTTTTTAATTTTAGCAATTCTCAAAAACAGTATTACCCGACCGTCTGCACAGTACATTTAGACCGTACAAAAGTTCACAAAAACAACTTTTTCTCCGTCTAGAATAACTATTACGACTATTTTCCGAAAATACAGTTGTTGCTTGTCAAAAAATGCCCGCGAAACTGATTTGGAAATCAAAATTGCAAAAAGGCATATTTGCATAAGGCGACGCGAGTATAAAATCTAAGTCTTGTTTTGTTTCATAAAATCGCTTTTCAATCTCTGTAATGAATGAACAAACACATAAAAATGGACAACACAATCTTCTTTCGAAAAATTTTATTCAAATCTCCATGAGTTTGTTTAAAAGTAAACGCGTACCATTTATAGCGCATCGAGGCCGAGCCGTGTCTTTGATGAAATTCAAGAAATTAATACAACTGAATTTAAGCAACACGTTTATAAACAATTCTCCAAAGCATAACGAGAACACAAACAAAAAGTCAATCACAGATTGATATCAAGATAAATTCCCATCGAAAAATGTAATTTGTTTTAACTTTAAGTCCCTCCGGCGACTACTGTACTTGGAAATTCTTTAAATCTCCGCTTTGGTGCTGAAATCCGTAAAAAGAACCCATCTCTTCACATTGCTAAAACCGTATATAGTTCCTCGAAGCAATATTTTATCCCTGAAAGCTCTTCTCTTTCCACTAAAGCGGCTTCTGAGTATCCCTTAATTAGTATCCTGTCTTGAGTAGCAAACCGCCAAAAAAAAAATGTTGGGTAATAACGACTTTAATTCTCCGCTAAAAACAGCATAAAAATCCTGCAACGGCTAAAGTGTTTACCGAGCTGACGGCTGTGTAGCCGCGCGAAAAACAAAGCCTCAAAGATCCCGGATATTTTGTGGCGTTACACGCGCATGTTTTGCGACGTCATACGCGCCAGCGAGCTAGCCTAACGCGTACGGCGGGCGTTCGGCGTTCGGCGGCGGGCGCACAACGCGCCCGCGAAACATTCCGCTAGCCATGACCATGAAAAATGACGGCATAGGTTCTATGAGTATGGTGCTCCGCCG